>CM034149.1:939270447-940475036 GCA_019776745.2 Taxus chinensis
AAATTAGTGAAACAAGTCTAAGTGGAAGCTTAGCAGTTGGGGAGTTGAAGCTTCCTTATGAGTTGAATCTCACTAAAGATTAGTAGAAGATGATTAAATTGCAGGGGGTTGAAGCCTTAAGATTAATTAACAACTTAGTCAAATTGAGTATCATCTCCTAGTTGAGTTAAAGCTCAACCTTGAAACTAATGTAATAGAAGTAGGACATATTGGTCCTAAGCATAGTTCATAGTTTCACTGGGTTTTCTTCCCTGTTGGGTTTCCCACATTAAACCTTGTTTCATTGTGTTCTCTCTTGCAAATTGCTTATGTGTGTGTTTATGGTTTTATCGCATCAAATTTAAGAAGGTAAATTGATGGAAACATTGATTCATCCTCCTCTCAGTGTCATATTTTCTAACAAAATTATATAAAAATCATAATATTTCTATTTCCTTTACCATTTTCATAGAACAAATTCACACTTTACAAGTTTTGAACTGGCTCTACACATTACAAACATTTGCATTATTTATTTTGTCTCGTCTCAAACATCAAAATTAATCATTTTTTTAGAATTTGGATCCTATATTAATTACAAAGTATAAAAAATAGACCATGGGCTCTAGTAGTCACCGTTGAATATGGATTAAAGAGATAACAAATGAAAAGTTGAAGTTAAAATTAAAAAAGAAAAAGAAAAAGACAAGCACTTAGGAGATCAAATAAAAAAGGTTCTAATGAAGTTCAAGGTACTTCTTATATAATAAATAACATTTCTATTAAGAATAACATGTTCAATTCAATATAGTAAAATTTAGAAACATCTTCAAGCGAGAGTAGAAAATAAAATATATCATCAAATGATGAAACTGGATATGTAGGACATGGTAATGAATTTGTAATGAATGTTGAAACACATGGAGAAATATGATTTCATGAAACATGTATCCCTAATGACGTATTAGATCATGATGATACAATGAATTTGTGTGATGGTAGTGAATATGATCATATGATGACCCCAATTGAACCCATTCTAAATAAAGAGTAATTTACTAGACTCGTAGAGTTAGATGTTTACTTAGAAACACATCCCCCTCCTATGGTTGAAGCAATAACACCAACACATATAAGAAATGATGTATTATGTTTGGAAAAATGCATCAATGGTCTCATGGACTTCGATGATGACATGTATGTGAAATGTGAAAGTGTCATAGACCCCTGAATTGTTTGACAAAATATTATAGCACATTAAAAATAATAATTCATAGTCCAAACAAATTTATCAAATTCAGCATTAACATCCCTTCATCCTACTTTGCAACTTATGTAAAATTAAGTTAGTTTGAAAATTATAGTTTATAATATTCTTTCTTAGGCTAATACAAAGAAAACCATAAGAAAATATTTAAAATTTTATTGTTTGTGTGTTGTGAGCATGATGTTAAACGGTTAGACTTTAGATTTTCAAAAATAAATGTAGCACAACATGACATGGAAATTCTATTTAATACAGACTTTAAAAAAACATCTGTGGGATTAACATTAATTAATGTTGTAGCTCTTAATTACGGATTGAAATAGACTCCAGGTGCGAATAATGGAGAATAGGAATGCGAAATTTGTGAATGGCGAAAGGGTTGAGGGAAGAAATAGGGAGGATTCATAGGCTCAAGAAGGGGGATCGAAGGGTTTCATTCTAGTTTTGGGGGGGATACTTGTTGGTGGAAGAGTGAAGAACCATGGCGGACAGGATAAATTAGCGGTGGATCTGTGCCCTAACCATAAGATCTCAAAATCGTCTGCGACTTTTGCTAGGGATGGCAGCTAAGGTAGAGATGACTACAAGACTATGGGTGGCAGTGCTTCAAGAAATGTTGGCGCATCTCCTCCCCATAAGACCACCTCTTTCAAATATGCATTGGGTAATAAAGGAGTCTGATCCCAGGGAAAACAAGCAGCTAGTAACCAGGCTTACTTGGTTGATTTGGCAGAGGCTATTCCTTATTTAGCCATTGTGAGCCTAGAAGTTGAGGAATATTACAAAAATTTATCATGAGATGCAGTGATTGGTAGGTTTAATGGTTTCTGGCCTTCCTCCTCCACTCTGTATTAGCGGGTCTTCAAAAATTGGACCAATAAATGTGAAATCTCTCTCTTTTCCAAGGGATTTTTTGCTGTCCATTTTAGGGAATCTGAAGATTATCATCACTGTTTGACAGAGGGTCCTTGGTTTTGGGGACATGCAGGTTTATTTTTAACTCCATGGTTTCCATATTTTGATCCAAATTCTTATTCGATGGCCAAAACGCCAGTTTGGGTTAGGCTTCCTAAAATTCCCTTGCATATGTGGTATGCCCTAGAAAATATTAGAAACGTTCTAGAAAAGTTTATAAAAGAGGACTTATATAGAACGCATTTGGGTCTGTGTTCGTTTTCCCAAATGTGCGTCAAAATTGATTTGAGCAAAGGAATTCCTGATCGAATTAATCTTAAATTTGGTAATTTTTAGCATACATAGGTCTTAGACTATGAGAACACAGCATTTCAATGTAGATTATGTAGAAATACGAGCCATTTGCAAGATTCTTGTCCCTTCAATAAAAATTAGAAATATGTAAAAAAATGGATCGACTTCTTCTAGTGGATGGGGTTTCGTAAACCCAGATTTGGTATCAGCTTTGAATTTTAAAGATAATTTGAGTATTCCTAACTCTGACTGTAAAGTAGTTTCAAGGAAGGATGACACAGAGGAGGGAATTCAAGAAAACCACTTGGTAGTAGGGGGAATGAAAAGGGGACATACCTCGGTGAGTTTGGAATTAGACCAGGATTTTGTGATAGAAAATTTGATGGCTGTGGACAATCCCAGTGACCTTGCAATAGTTATTTCATCTAACCTGGGCAAGTGGCAAAAAGTAAAGAAGTGGAAAAGCAAAAAGGGTTGTATGGGAAAAATTGAGGATTATTTTCCATCGCAATATGGGAAATAATTTTGGGTTCATTTTTTTAGTATGTTTAGTTAGTGTTTGTTCACTTGTAAGATGGAGAGAAGTTGTAGTCGTTATTAGCTTTTGTCTTATAAATCCTTTTGTTCCAGAGGATTTGGCCTCTTCTTTTTGAATAGGGAATGGGTCCCTCCAACCCGCTTTATCAATCCAAAAAAAAAACATTTGTGAAAGATAAATTTACAAAATCATGGATAAATAAAAATAAAATGTTATGGAACTTGCAATCGTCTATCTGAATACTCTTTTTGACATAATGGAAAGCTTATCCTTCACTAAATTCTCAAAAATACTAAAATACAATATTCCCTATATGAAACAGTGTGATTCTACTTAATTATGTCTCATATGCCTATGTCTTGCATATATGTAATTGAAGAGTAAGAGAGAGAGCTAGAATATTAGATATTGTAATGTTGAGGATTATGGATAAACATGTGTTAGTTTATTATATATTCTATGCTATGTGTTATATATGTGAATGCATTAAAGTAGATTACTCCCTTCAACAAAAAAGTAATCAAGTAATCTATTATCCCTTGTGTGATATCAATTCTATCCTAACCCTTGCAAGTTAAATAATATGGTACTTAGTACTTAATTTATGTCAACACCTACTTATTATACTTGATTATAACCCTCGTCTTTGTCCCATAATTTCTTCTGGCTTTTCCCCCTTGGATAATGTTTAATGTATTTTTTAATATAAAAACCAATTTCAATACATAAATTTTGGTGTATTTCTGCTACATTAAATATGCATCCAATGGTTTCATTTTTGGTGAGAAAGAACTTATAATATCAAAAATACAAGCCTTGTGGTTTTTGGTTTGTTTAACTCAAATCGTGCACATAACACAAGGTTTTCCCTTTTGTGAACCCTTACTTATATCGAACACCTATGTGTTGTATGTCTAAAGGTGATTTGTAAGTGTTTGAGAATGCACGTGCATTTTGTGCATGGAATAACATTGTATAGTGCAGTGTGGGATGTGTGGAACATACTAAAGAAATATTGAGAAAAAAGTGGAGTTATTTTGAATGAATTCATTGATGTATTTCAAAAATTCAAAATATGGTGATTCCATTTGAAAGGGGTGTTTTTCTTCAACTGTGCATCTATTAAGCCTTTCAAACTTATGGCATATGTGATAATCATAAGCATATGAAAATTAGACTTTGAATGCATGTGGCCATGAATTTTGGTACTAGGTCTGATGTGAATAATGTTGGGAGTTACCCAAAACTTCTCAAAGTATAAAGTATAATTTGAGACATGTTTATTATAACTTTGTATAATGGATATATAGAAGTAATAAGCTATCTAACAGTGGTGAGTGGCTAAGCTACTCTAGGTAAAAACTCAAGGGAGTGAAATTGCATATGGATCATTCATGGTGGATATATACTTATTATTTTTAGGTATCTTATTTTAATATGTTTTTTTCTATTGGTAAATGGTTTTGGAGGGACCATAACTAGTATTACAAAGGGATCAAAATCTAGATGATACAATAAAATTAAATTAGTTTTTAGATACGTGGGGGCCACACCCCAACAGAAATCCAAAAATCTAGATAAGAATATAGTAAACTAAGGCATGGGACAACTTCCTATAATAAGTATGGAATGAGCACAAAGCAACAAAACAAGAGCATAAAAACTGCAAAGCAACAACACAAAAACAACAAACTAGTCTAACCAAGGGATTAGTCATATACTTTGAGAGAAATCTTCAGAATTTTGTAGAGATTAGTAGAAACTTTCATGACTAGGTCTTAGTTGCCTTCAATGAGTGATTTCTTCTTAAGTTTACCATCCTTCCAAACGGACTCCAGAATTCCACTCGCATCATAGACCTATTCATTGACCTGAATATAATCCAACACTGCCTTGTGAATAGCAAGATGGTTGGATTTCATTTCTTCCAAGTGAGCAACTCTATCCTCCATTTCCAGCATATGAGTGGAGATATCCCCCCTTATTCTTCTCCAAGTTAGAGAGAATAGAAGGATCTGCACTGGTTTTAAGGCCTTCCTTGGTCAACAGGTCCACAATCTCTTCAATTTCAGTAGGTCTTTGGTTTTAATAGATTAGGATGTATATAACACATTTTTAAAATAAAAAAACAAAACAATTTGTCGTCCAATGTTTAATATATGTTTAGATAATGATGTTTTGTAAATTTTTGATTTTATGCCTTGGAAAAATCAGGAAGCACATGTCTCAGGATTTTAAGCACCACAAACAACCTTAACTTGGTAAGAAACAACATTATGTTTGTTAAATATATATTATGCTCGTCTAGAATACAATGGTTATGTAAGTTCTTGGGGTAGTAAAAATGTGTACATATTTTTTCCTTTTGAATATTTTTATTCATGTCCCCACCTATACAGTTATATTTGATTGACTAATTAAATCATCCCATCAAAAGATGTAATTCTTATGTAAAAGTTACCTCCAATCTTATATATTCCATTAGATTCTCTTAGTGATTGTAAATAATATGACGTGTCACCAAATTTTATAGATGACAAGGTGTATTACTTTATGAGTAACATAATACTTTTCTAACATTAATTCAAAACACGAGCTGTGTGCAATCGATTTTGTATATAGGATAATGCTAAAGGAAATGTTGTATTAAGTCCAATCATATATGTTCCCTAACAATCCAAAGAATTAAAAATAAAAGAATTAAATGTTAAAGAGAAAAAGATAAAATAACATAAACTAAAAACAACATCAAAGAAAAACTTTGTAGCTAAAATATTCATTTGATTATATACTTGCAAGTAATTAGATTCTTGAAAATTCTCTAGTGCACCATAAACTTACAAAAATTGACAATGAATTTATACATTTAATAGAACTTTACTATTATCCAACAAAAGTAATATTACTTGAAAATTGAAATACTTATTTCAAGGGTAATAGATTTAAAGAAGTAGCAACTTAGAAGACTGACATGGAAAAGCCATTTGTCTTTGTATTCAAATTCCAACATATTTAACAAAACAAGTCCTAAAAATCTTTTCTAACATGATATAATTATTTTTTATAAGCACTCATAAGTTTACTTTGAATACATTTTTACTAAACAATAGATTTTTTTTTAAATGGGTATAAATGTTGCTTCTCGTAAGAAACAAGAAAAAAATTGTTGAAAAAATCCATAAAATATTGAGAGAAAATGGTATTCATGTGTGAGATATGCCTTTAAAAAGTAGCCTTATACTAACCCATTTTTTATTATATTTGAAACAATATATCCCAATAATTGGTAGCCCCAAACTTGTTTATATATATTTTGACTAAATCAAAGATTTTACTGTCTATAAAAAATTATTAAAAGTTTAGAGACTTATCATGGTTCATACACAAATACTACTAGAACAAAGGAAATTTAATATATCCAATGCAATGATCAAATCTTGGAAATAAAACACAAAATTATATGGAGTGCATTTCAAATACAAAGATAAGGGAAGCTTGTATATGTCTTAATTCCGCATACTTTTTCTCTTGCCCATCACACCCTTTATCATGTCATGTACCTTCCTTTATGCTTCAAGGTTCAACGTCGTTTCCGACATAGTCCTCTTTGACTGTTCATAAGTAAGAGACCTAAAACATTATGCTCATTTAGATGCAAGCCCTAAGATGACAATATCATGTTTTCCAAATGATGTAGCCCATATACGGAAAATCCTTCCTTGGGTTTTTTGAATTTCCAATGGGTTCATTTAAGGAACAAAAGATATTTTTAAACAAGAATCTCATAACATAATTTTTCCTATAACCCACTAGAAATCATGGATTCAACAATTTCTCATTTTCTTAACTTTTTTACAATAAGAATTTGTATACAACTCAATGAAGAGATGTTCTAGAAAGACACAATTCTAAATAGTGTACGAAAGTAGTCCAAGAGGACTCGCAGAGTTGTGAGACACCATAGAAGAGAAAGAAAATATGACATAAGCATAAGAGTTTGTATATTACATGAAAGAGGTTCATAACAAGTGTGCAAGCAACTGGATAAGAGTAATGCACATTATAAGAAACAAGTAAATTTAAAAAGAAAGAAGTAGAGTATCAAGTGGGAGATTTGGCTATAGATTATTTGAGAAGAGATTTCCTAGAGGCACTTATCATAATTTGAAGTAGAGGAAGATTGGAAGACGCAAAGTTTTACATGAGATTACAAAAAATGCATATGAGATTATTTATTCTTGAATGCGTAGATATTTCAAACATATTCAATGTTGAAAATTTGTATCCATATTATGAAGGGGAAGAAGTTGAAAATGTTAATTGGAGATGGAAGATGTCAAATAAGTGTGGAAAATATTAGAAAGGATGATTGGTCGTATGGTGAAAATAACACACGATATGAAGTGTAAGGAATGCTTAGTGAAATGGAAAGAAATGGAAATTGAGGATGCGAGATGGATGAGAACATACAAGGTTACAAGGTATAGAATTATAAAATTAAATATCACATGTGTAGGAGCTCTTACGTTTTCCAAATTACCTGAGGTGTATGATGTAGGAGCATTCGGGTTCACATGCAATCCTATATCAACCAAAAACAGTTAGAATAGTTTGTTGTATTTTTGCACTTGTTTATTGTGTTTGCATAGAGTAGATGTTCCAAAAGAAATTGACTAATTATGTAAGAGCATAGAGCTAGGAGGAAATTATCGAAGTATTGAAGGAGAGGTCTTAGCGCATGAGTTTATCTCTTTTCGCAAGGGAATATAAAGGAGTTGAGTGTGCAAGAGTTGTGCACACACTGAGAATAGAGCTTGGTAATGTAAAATAGTATTCAAGTTTCGTAGTATTTGTTTTAAAATGCAATCCCATGTCTTTATTAGCACCATTTTGTGCAATTGATTGGATTGATTACCTTGTTGGTTGAATCGTCCTTGCAAGTAGGCACAATTATGTCTCTATTCATGCTAAAATATTACGATTGAGTTCATGGGGATCCATTTTTATGGGTCTAGAAGGTGTTGGAATCATATTAAGGTTCCAAGGAAGGAGAGAAGATTCGCACCTATTCATAGAAAATTCAAGAATAATTGAATGAGATGGGAGCCAAAGAACAAAAAAATAGATTCATTTGGATCAACATCACACTATGTGATTTTAATGACCGCCTCCCATATTGTGATAAAACTCGACATCATGCTAAAAACCCCCTTTTTAAATGTTTATATTTTTCATATTCCGTATAATTCATATATGTTTGAATTATTAGATTAAATTCATTTACAAACAATTATGACGTAAGGTGGCTAGTTGTGGTGCATTGTTAATGTAAAACTAATTTCCATATTTACATAATAAAATTAACATATAAAAGCATAAAATCCATTCTATTGTTAAATTCATTTGATATTTTGGTGTGGATTTACATTTACAAGTCAATTGATGTAAAGCAGAGCATGGAGAGGAATCGAGGACGCATCCCACGCGGCCTTACACAACAGTTTTTTTGTTGATTGCTGTTTGATGTGAAGCACACGTAAGTACCATAAAATATATTTACTTACGCGGACGCCTACTTTAGTTTCCTTTGATTCTGCGCCCAAAAAACTGAGAAGTGATTCATTTTATGAAGTGCTTAGCAACATTTTGAATGAATCATATTTCCTATCGACGTAATAGTCAAACTGCACGAAGCAGATTCTGATCCCACTTGATCGGTGTTTTTTATGTGAGTAATAATTACTAATTGTAATCGACTTCACACGAAACAGGATATTTAGACGTGCCCAAATAAGGATATTCAATAAAGATGTTATCCACGTGGCTTACAAACTTCAATTTGTACATAGTCCCTTTTAATATTAAATAATACCTACCAATTTGTACATAAGACCTTTTTAAGCTCAACTACTAATACCAAAACACGAGCTGTGTGTAATCGATTTTGTACATAGGATAATGCTAAAGGAAATATTTTAATTAGTCCAATCATATATGTTCCCTAACAATCCAAAGAATTAAATGTTAGGGAGAAAAAGATAAACTAAAAACAACATCAAATAAAAACTTTGTAGCTAAAAGATTCATTTGATTATATACTTGCAAGTAATTAAATTCTTGAAAATTCTCTAGTGCACTATAAACTTGCAAAATTTGACAATGAATTTATACATTTAATAGAACTTTACTATTATCCATCAAAAGTAATATTACTTGAAAATTGAAATACTTGGGAATTAGATTTAAAGAATTAGCAACTTAGAAGATTGACATGGAAAAAACTATTTGTTTTTGTATTCAAATCCTAACATATTTCACAAAACAAATCCTAAAAATATTTTCCAACATGATATATTTATTGTTTGTAAGCACTCATCACTTTAATATGAATACGTTTTTATTAAACTATAGATTTTTTTTTTAAATGGGTATAAATGTTACTTCCCATTAGAAACAAGGAAAAAATCGTCGAAAAAATCCATAAAATATTGAGAGAAAATGGTTTTCATGTGTGAGATATGCCTTAGAAAAGTAGCCATATATTACCCATTTTTTAGTTATCTAAAACAATATATCCCAATAATTGGTAGCCCCAAACTTGTTTATATATATTTTGACTGAATCAAAGGTTTTATTGTCTATAAAAAAATTATTAAAAGTTTAGAGATTTCTCATGGTTCATACACAAATACTACTGGAACAAAGAAAATTGATCAAATCTTGGCAACAAAACACTAAAATATATGGAGTACATTTCAAATACAAAGATAAGCGAAGCTTGTATACGTCTTAATTCCGCATACTTTTTCTCTTGCCCATCACACCCTTTATCATGTCATGTACCTTCCTTTACACTTCAAGGTTCAACATCGTTTCCGACATAGTCCTCTTTGACTATTCATAAATAAGAGACCTAAAACATTATGCTCATTTAGATGCAAGCCCTAAGATGACAATATCATGTTTTCCAAATGATGTAACCCATATACGGAAAATACTTCCTTGGATTGTTTGAATTTCCAATGGTTCATTTAAGGAGCAAAAGATAATTTTAAACAAGAATCCCATAACACCATTTTTCCTATAACCCACTAGAAATCATGGATTCAACAATTTCTCATTTTCTTAGCTTTTTTACAATAAGAATTTGTATACAACTCAATGAAGAGATGTTCTAGAAAGACGCAATTCTAAATAGTGTACGAAAGTAGTCCAAGAAAACTCAAAGAGTTGTGAGACATCATAGAAGAGAGAAAATATGACATAAGCATAAGAGTTAGTATATTACATGAAAGAGGTTCATAACAAGTGTGCAAGCAACTAGATAAGAGTAATGCACATTATAAGCAACAAGTAAATTTAAAAAGAAATAAGTAGAGTATCAAGTGGGAGATTTGGTTATAGATTATTTGAGAAGAGATTTCCTAGAGGCACTTATCATAATTTGATGTAGAGGAAGATTGGAAGACACAAATTTTTACATAAGATTACGAAAAATGCATATGAGATTGATTTTTCTTGAATGCGTAGATATTTCAAACATATTCAATGTTGAAAATTTGTATTCGTATTATGAAGGGGAAGAAGTTGAAAAGGTTTATTGGAGATGGAAGATGTAAAATAAGTGTGGAAAAAAGTAGAAAGGGTGATTGGTCGTATGGTGAAAATAGCACACAATATGAAGTATAAGGAATGCTTGGTGAAATGGAAAGAAATGGAAATTGAGGATGCGAGATGGATGAGAATATACAAGGTTACAAGGTATAGAATTATAAAATTAAATATCACATGTGTAGGAGCTCTTATGTTTTCCATATTACCTGAGGTGTATGACGTAGGAGCATTCGGGTTGACATGCAATCCTATATCAATCAAAAATACTTAGAATAGTTTGTTTTGTTTTTGCACTTGTTTATTGTGTTTGCATAGAGTAGATGTTCTAGAAGAAATTGACTAATTATGTAAGTGCATAGAGGTAAGAGGAAATTATCAAAGTATTGAAGGAGAGGTCTTAACGCATGAGTTTCTTTTTTTGCAAGGGAATATAAAGGAATTGAGTGTGCAATAGTTGTGCACACACTAAGAATAGATCTTGGTAATGTAAAAGAGTATTCAAGTTTTGTAGTATTTGTTTTAAAATGCAATCCCATGTCTTTATTAGCACCATTTTGTGCAATTGATTGGATTGATTTCCTTGTTGGTTGAATCGTCCTTTCAAGTAGGCATAATTATGTCTCAATTCATGCTACAATATTACGATTGAGTTCATGTGGATCTATTTTTATGGGTCTAGAAGGTGTTGGAATCATATTAAGGTTCCAAGGAAGGAGAGAAGATTCCAACATATTCATAGAAAATTCAAGAATAATTGAATGAGATGGGAGCCAAAGAACAAAAAAATAGATTCATTTGGATCAGCATCACACTATGTGATTGTAATGACCGACTCCCATATTGTGATAAAACTAGACATCATTCTAAAACCCCCCTTTTTAGCTATTTATATTTTTCATATTCCTTATCATTCATGTATGTTTGAATTATTGGATTAAATTCATTTGCAAGCAATTGTGACGTAAGGTGGCTAGTTGTAGTGCATTGTTAATGTAAAACTACGTTCCACATTTACATAATAAAATTAACATATGAGAGCATAAAGTCCATTATATTGTTAAATTCATTTGATATTTTGGTGTGGATTTACATTTACAAGTCAATTGATTTGAGTTAGATTTGCATTTACAAGATTATATAGTCACATTTTTAAGTCAATTGATCTAAGTTCAAATTTAATATATGACAAATAATATGTTGTATGCCAATAAAGTTTTTCAAAACCTATGGCATGTCGTCCACCAAGATGCAAATCCAAAGAGGTGTCAAAGGGTTAAAGTCACAATCGTGCCTAAAACAAATTTAGTAAAACAATTATCTTCAAGTCCTCAACATCTAAATCAAAGAAAACCAAAATTTCTTGAACTTAATACCATGGTAAAATATTCTCCTTAAAGAATTAGAATTTTAGTCCTTCAATCACTATTAAAAAAAACTATAATACCTTCCATCTTCACGTGAGAGGCCATATTAGAAAAAAAAAACAAAAAAAACTCTAGGGGAAAGGAGCCAATGCCCTGCATGGGCCAATGACCGTGAGTGGATATGTGAAATAAAGTACCATTAGTTGTTTGAATTAAAGGTAAAATTGAAATAACAACTAGCCAATAAAGTAAGTCACATCAATAAATTAGCCAATGAAATGGTGACACATACACAACCCATAAAAGGTGATTTTATTCTCAATGAATAGGTTGCCTTAAATTCTTTTATATTCAAAAGTACTTATTTTAAATCCCTTAAAAATATGTTCTCCACATAATTTAAATTTTTGAAAGAAAAACTTTATATTAAAAAGATCATAATCTACTAAAGGGTTTTTTAAATTTATCTCAAATAATTTTGATGTTTACTTGTTAAATATTGAAAAAAAATTGTAAGCAAAGTAGGTAAAATTTGATGGGAATTAAAAAAGCACTGTTATGAAAAAACATTTTTAAACGTAGAAGTAAATAATAATGCCATTGAAATAAATTGCCAATCAAAATATCAGACAACTTTGACAAAATTATGGGAGAAAATACTGCCTTTCTTCTTAATCTTTGGGTCTTAAAATTGATTCGCATTTGCTTCATAAATGAAATCGATAGCAGTATCCTCCCAGTATGCCCTGCTGCCGGCAAACCCAAATAGAAAGTGTAGGGCATTACAAATCGCCGCATACATGCCCAAGCTTTGTACATCATAGATTGACCTAATATTAGTCTAGGCTAATGCATCGAACCTATCAAACTTTGTCACTTCTCTCTTAACAATATTGAACAAAACATCCTCTTGTACAAGTTGCCCCACTACTAATAATTTTTACTTTTACACGAGGATGTTCTGTTCAATTTTTTTAAAACAAAAAAAATAATTAGAAACTTCCATCGTTCTGTAAAATATTTTTTAAATATATAAATTATCAGAATTTAACCCAAAAAAAAACACACCAAATTTGTCATCCCAATACCACACAGGTTTGCGGCCATTGGAGAGACCGTCTGTAGCTTGCGGACCTTATTGAAACCTGTAGTGTAAAAAACTATGATTTTAAAAAAGCGATAGATATGGTTAATGCTTTATTTGGGGGGAATTTTTAATTTTAGATTGGTGGGCTATTCAAATTTTAAAATTAGTGGGAGATGAAAGATATTGCTGTTTTGTGGTTGCCAGAAAATGGAATGGATAACATGAAGATTCGAGGAGAAGGTCCGTTTACTCTTTCGCGTGTCACTCTTCCTTAGAGTGAATTTGTATTTAATGAAAATATGTAGGGTGAGTGGGCTAGTTTCACTTGTATGATATATTTTTTGGGCCTCAACTACATTAAATTGACATTTAAAATCTTAAAAAAGACCACTCTTCTAGATCAATTTCTAACCTTTTATCCTCAAATAGTATTGATTAAGGTTTCTCATCCTTCTAACTTCTATTTTCCTTTTCGAGAATTTTAATACTTATGTTGAATATCTAAATTTATGTTTAATTTATTCTTTTTCAAAAACTTTATAATGTTGAAGGTAAATGCCCCATAAATATAGAAAAAAATAGATAAAATTATGTTGAAAGCACTAAAAAATAGAGAGGGAATTTAGAGGCATATTCTAAAACTAAATTAGACCCTTCACTTGTAAGGTTTGAGTAAATATCTTGAGCATTATCTTATCGTCATGGTCATCATGCAAGCAAAGGTATCTAGACAAATTCTCACCCTACATATAGCTGAATTAGGATAATTCATGCATGAGTGTTAGAAGTAGAAATGCTCAAATATGTGGATCTAAAGCGTTACAATAGACATCACCGTATGAACTGCTAAGGGAACAAAGAAAACCACCACCCACATGAGTGACACAATATCTACCTATGCAACCAAAGAGTTCATTTTTCCTATGCTTGTAGGGGTCTTACTAACAATCAAAGAAGGGAGGATATTTAGGAGGTGCGCCTTCAAGGGAAGCTTGCCAAACTAAATGCTCCATAATTCACGACCCATTAAGGGATTGTGATAGATTCCCCTACGGGGAATAATACCTTTGCAAAAGAAAATGGGAGAATGTTGGAAGCAGTAATAATTTTACAAGGTTTCTTATTAGGTGCACAAGAGGAATCATAAGAATCCCTACATCATATATGATGATTAAAGTTGACATGTCCACTAGAATACAAATAAAAATGGAAGGTGGATATCTGAGCTCAAGACAACACGACAAGTGTGTTTCTCTGAAAAAACATTTGAAATCCACGGAAAATCTTGGTTTGAAGTCACTCTCCGGGTTAACAAGAGGTAACCCATGTACAAAGAAAGAGAGTCATAACCTCTACGAAAATCATTTGCTTGATGATAAGATGTCATATCCTAGTTTACGAGGGATAATCCCTTCATAGAGGAGGAGACCCGTGACCTCTATAAGACTTATGGGAATTGGATAAACACATGCTTGATGTAGAACTATCCCATTATGGGGAAGTGGCAAGTTATTGGCTAATAAAAGAGTTAGTTGTAACTCTTCATGCTTATGTTAACTCATATAGGTCCTTCTCTTCAAGATGGTGAATCTATAGTCATGACAAAGAAGGAGAAGCCATATCAAGCCGTGTAGTATCATTGTGCTCAAGAAGGAGCAATATTTGAAGGCTAAAAGGGAGAATGAGGTCTCCACTCTTTGAAGGTTTTTGACTCCTACTCAATTGAATAGGCCAGTGGGTAAATGTGGGAAAAGAGGGGGTTATAGAGTTGAATTTTGATATTCCTCTAATTTTTTATGGATGTGTGAGTTGTATTCACCCATTTTGCATGGTGTAATATTTTGAAATACCCTATGATGATACAATGACCTCAAAAAAATTAAATGTCTTTTCCCTTTTCTACTCAACCCTTCCCTTTCTATCTTACCCCAAATCCCAAGTTTGAAGATTTTTAGTTGTTTCCTTCTATTCCTAACATTACTCTATGGGTTAACGAGAGTGACTCCCTGTACTAAGGAAGAGAGTCACAACCTCTATGAGAATCATTCTCACAATGTAAATAAGTCCTATCTTAGTCTCATGTTTCTGTGTTTAAACTCCTTTTTCCTCTCATTCATCTCTCCTTCACTCCACTTCACCTCTTGATGAGATTTTATCTCCACCCTTGATCAAGATTTTGATTTAGAGTTTAGGATTTTTTAGATAGAAAATCTTCTTTAAAAAGATAAGATGCATTCATTATTTGTAGAGCCTTAGCATTTAAAAAAAATTGATTGCCATAAATTATTATTTTGTAACCAAAGATTCCATACTTGCTACAAATTTTGAGTTTGAGAGAGTGAGAGACCAAGGCAATCCAAAGGTGATTATTTCAAGTCTTAAAAATACCCAAGGGTTTGTGTTATTTCTCTTCTCACAACAAGATAAATACAAATATATTTGAACTAGTACTTTTTCTCTCTTTGGACCAACCACAATATGCTATTATCTTTCATCATGTTTACACCTTAATTAAATTCTATTATGGTATGTGCAGAATAATAACTTAGATGTAAGGGTTTTTTTATAGGAGACTATTATGAAGTGATCAATTTACAATTAACGATACATAATCAAAATAATACATTAATACTTTCAACGATCATAAATGATAGCTCAAATACAGAAGAGGAGATGAACACTTAGCTGTACATGTCAGAACATAGGAGATATGAATGTGCAAATAGGTGGAAAATATGGATATAAAACTTGAGTTTATTAGTTATAAATTCTTGAACTGGAAATTAAGATGGTACAAAACCATAGTAAATATATACGGTAAAGAGTAGGAAATGCATAGTCTTGGACCCTTCTGTAATCAGAATCTATAACTTCTATTTTCTTCTCTTTTCTGGAGATGTTATAAGAGACTATTAAAATCTAATCAGTTTACAATTAACTATACATAGTAAAAATAATACATTAATACTTTCAATAATGATAAACAATATCTTAAATACACAAGAGGAGATGGACATTTAGTTGTACATGTAAGAAATAGAGGCAACACAAAGGTGTAGATATGTGGAAAATATGGATTAGAAAATGGAATGTCATCATTATTAATTCTAGAATTGTAAAGTGAGATGGTGTAGAACCATACGAAATCTATATGGTTAGATATTGAATTGTAAGATCTTGGAACTTTTTGTAATTATACTTTTAAAAAAAATTGTGCTTCTTTTCGCTATAAATGTACTTCTCTATATGTTTCTCTTTTTTACAAAACCTCAAGATGACCTATAATTATGTGCGAAAAAGTACAAACCATAGACACCTGTAATAACCTTCATCAAAGCATTAGAAAACCAAAAGCCAAAATCATGTGTGTGGTTTGGTTGGACTATCCTTGGTGATCAATACAGGTGAACAAATATAGGTGCTACATTACTTTGTGCAGGATCAAGCTGTTATAAAAAATAAGCCCATGCTCATTTTTTGATCACTTACTTTCTTTTCCTCCTTCCTTGTGCTTCATCTCGAATTTCATGGATTTTTGGCACTCAAAATTTTCTGGGTATTGCTTCATCAGATGGGAAATTTCTTCCCCTTTCTAGAAAGGTAAAGAAGTCCTCCTAACTCCTTGTTTTTTTTGAGTTATGGCTCGGCAGAGTTTGTAGGGAATTTTTTCCCAAAGAGGGCTGGCGGGCCTAAGGAGGAAATTTTGCCAAGGAAATTTGGCAGATTGTCGGGGCCGCGGGGAGAAATTTGGCACTTAGCCTCTTTTCGGGCTAAATTATTAAGTTCATTTACCGATCCGCATGTACCCGCGAAGGAGAAAAATTTGGCTCCAGCCAATGAGGAGGTGCCACGTGGCCAGGTAGGAACTAGGACCGGTGGAGCAATTGGATATTTTCAAACACTTAAGCATTTTTGCTAAAATGTGAAAAAGTTAACTTTTACCTCGCAGGTCTGGCAGGTTTCTAAAATGCATCGGCGGGGGCGCGGCGAAAACCTTGCCACTTAGCCCTTTTGACTAAAAGGCAAAAATTCAATTTTTGGCCCATGGGCCCAGTGAAGGAAAGAAGCGCATCGGTGGGGGTGCGGAGAGTTTTTTGGCACTTAGCCCTTTTGGGCTAAAAGTTCAAGGTCAAAAATTGTCCCGCGAGCCCAACAAAGGAAAGTGGTCAAGGTTCCGCTCCAATCAGAGAGTGACACGTCATCAGCGAAAGTTGGCACAATAGAAGAAAGTTAGAAATTTTGCTCTCTCTTTGTCCAAAAAATTTAAGGGTGCGAATTTGGCTGCATCCCTGCATCGAATCAGAAGGTGACACATGGCCGAGGAGCAACGCACAAGTGGGCCCACGGAGAAGTTTTGTGGCACTTAGCCATTTTTGGAAAAAAATCTAAGGTCAAATTTCGGCCCGAATGCCTGCAAGGAAAAGAAAATTTTTAATACTCGCAGCCAATAAGAGGACGCCACGTGTCAAGGCGGAGCGGTGGGCAACGGAAGGAATTTTAAGTTTTTGGATTTTTTGCCAAAATTTCTCAAAGGCAAAAATAAAAGCGCATCCTCGCCGACCAATCGGAAGGTGCCACGTGTCTACTCATCGGTGGGGGTCGGGAGAAAGATAAGTTTTTTGCCCTTTTGGCGAAAAAGGTTTAAGGCAAGAAATGAGCCTGCGATTCCATCAGCGAATAGGAAGGTGCCACGTGTCCACTCATCAGCGGGGCTCGGGGTGTCGGGAGGATTTTGGAAAATTTTCCAAAGTTGTAGAAACACAAAAGGTGAGAATGGGGCTGCATTTTTACAGCCAATTAGAGCGTGCCACGTGTCCACATCAATAGTAGGGATTTCACTGGCGAAAGGCCTTGGGAGAATTTGCCCTTGCGGGCTAAAAGGAGAAAAATGTTATTTTGGGACCTGCCAACCAATCAGAGAGTGCCACGTGTCCTTGAAGTGGTGGGGCCACAGAGAATTTTGGGAATTTTTCCCAATTTGCAAAAAAGGGGAAAATATCAAATTTTGGCCCGCCGACCCGATTTTTGACCTAAATTTTGCCATGTTTTGCCCAGAAAATTACAGAGGGCATGTCTTTCGATTCCAAGATCAGATTTGGACAAAATCAGATTTTTTGGAAAGATCTCGATCCCACCTATGCATTAAAGGCATAAAAACATAATTTTTTGTGGGTTTCAATGGAGAAAATGTGAAAAACATCTTTCACGCCTTTAATGCGTATCAGATTGCTTTGAACAAGTCATTTTTTTTCTTAGACCGCCATTGTTTTTCTTCTCTAGCATGCCAAAGATGGAGAATCGGCTCGATTTAATGTAGAAAAATCCTAGAATGTCTTCTCACACCTTTAATGCAAGATCAAATTGCTTCGAAGACATCATTTTTATTCCATTTTCCATTTTTGCTTCTCCAGCACGTAGGTGAAAAAGAAAAATCAATTTAATGATTTAGCAGGCCGATTTGAAAGAGATTAATGGCTGGTGGATGAGGAAAAGATCAGATGTGCAAGAAAATAATGTGAAATCCAAAGGGTAGCAAAGAGATGGTTCATCCCCATTTAATATCATTGAACAAATGAAGAAGACCAATGTGAACATATCTATGTGGGAGTCACTTTCCATTCCAGGACAAAGGGATCTCTTGCAAGATGCCAAGAAGAATTGGTCAACCTCAAATCAGCCACCTCATGTCCAAGAGAAGGTAATTACCAATGCAACTCAACCTGAAGGAAACCATGGAGGGAAGCAGGGTAAGAATTTGAAGCCCCCACCCTTCTATGTGTTATTAATTGTTGGGAAACATTTTGTGCACAATTGCATGATAGATTCAGGGGCAAGTAGTTCAGTGATGCTAAAGCAGATAACTGATCAATTGGGAAAACAATATGAACCAGTCCTCAAAGGAGTAGTGTAATTAGATGGGACAATAGTATCAACTGTTGGAATCCTCAAGGAACTAAGCCTTACCTTGCATGCATGCCCAAATGTAAAGGTTTTACAAGATGTGTTTGTGATTGATCTTCCACCACTCTTTTCCATATGTTTGTCAAGGGATTTCACAGCTAGAATTGGAGGCTACCTATCTGCTGATTGGTCACATATGCTATTTAGAACAAGTAATGGAGCCAAAGCAACAATCAAATTTGAGCCTATTGCCAATTTCCATATTGAACCTCACACTCCAAGCCCAATCAACATAAATTGTTCATCTTTTGACCAAGAAGACTATCCAAGCACACATGAAGCTGACTCCAAGGTTGGAGGCATTCCATATTTGACTCTTGATGAGTGGGCAAGCAAGGTACATGCTTTTTATCCCTAGAAGGAGATAGAATAATCTAAGCTATGTGTTTATTTCTTACATGAAGAGAATCATCCTCTTCCTAGCATCACCAAGTCAGAACAAAAATGTGATAATGAGGTATGGAAACTTTTCTTTGATGGATCAAGAAGTAGGAAAGGTGCAGGAGGAGGAGCCACATTGGTTTCACCTCAAGGCATTAAGTATTATTCAACTTTTAGATTCCAGTTTGCATGTTATAACAACACTGTTGAATATGAGGCTTTGACCCATGGGTTGAATTGGTCAAGGAAGAGAGGCATTAGAAATTTGCTTGTCTTTGGTGTTAGTGAGTTGATAGTAAATCAAGTTAAAGTGCATCATGCTACAAAGAATGATCTGCTCAAGAGTTATAAGAACAAATTTTGGGACCTCATTGAGGATTTTGAGGCCTTTGGCATCAAATCCATCCCTAGGAAAGGGAACCAAGCTGTTGATAGGCTTGCAGCAGTTGGGGCAACATTTGATGTGGTGGACAACATTAAAAGAGACAAAACACAACCACATATCCACATTATTGTGAGGCCATCAATGCCAGACAATAATATAAGTTGGAAAGTGTTTGAAAGTGACCAACAAATCATCAATTTCTTGCAAGAAGAGGCTGAGTTCTCAGCCAAGAATTAGGAAAAGTTAGAACAGTAGTCTGGTGATCAAGTGGTACAACTGAAAACAAACAAATTACCAAAAGGACTTGTGACTTTAGAGTCTATTTTCAATCCTAATAATTATCTTAGAAAGGAGAAAGCTAACATCCAAGTCAAAAGAGAAGATTCAGAATCTATCCTCGTGGGAGAGAACAAAACACTTCAAATTGGCAGAATGGAAACCGAGAAAGAAAGGTATGAGTTCACTCAACTTTTCCAAGATTTCCCAGATGTATTTTCTTGGAGCTATGAAGCCTTGAGAGGTTTCAATCCCAAGCTAGCACAACATACAATTGAACTAGATCTAGATGCTAAGCCCATCAGGAAAAAGAAAAGGCCAGTCAACCCACACATTGAGCCTCTAACGAGGAAGGAATTAAACAAGTTAACAGAGGCAAGTATCATAATCCCCATCAAGCATTCAAGCTGGGTTGCCAAATTGGTTCTAGTTAGAAAGAAGAGTGGAGAATTCAGGCTGTGTGTAGACTTTAGAGATTTGAACAGAGCATCCCTCAAAGACCACTACCCACTTCCATCTATGGAGCATATTTTGCAAGTTGTTGCTGGCTCTGAGAGGTTCTCATTGCTGGATGGTTATTCAAGGTACAATCAGATCATAGTGAAGGAAGATGATCAGTTCAAAACAACCTTCACCACCAAATGGGGAACTTATGCATACAAGAAAATGCCATTTGGATTGTCTAACATTGGAGCCACTTTCCAAAGGGAAATGGATATGGCATTCAAGGGATTGATCAATAAAATATTTTTGATTTACCTTGATGATATCACTGTGTTTTCTAAAAATGTAGCAGAGAATCTATTTCATTTGAGACAAGTCTTTCAGAGGTGTAGAAGATTTGGGATATCCCTAAATCCCAAAAAATGTATATTCATGGCCCATGAAGGCAAACTTTTAGGCCACATTGTTTCCAAGGAAGGGTTGATAATTGACCGAGAGAGAGTTGAAGCAATTAGAGCATTGCCATTGCCAAGCCATAAGAAGGCCCTTCAAAGCTTCTTATGTAGAATCAATTTTGTTAGAAGGTTTGTTCCAGACTTTGTTGCTCTTGTTAAGCCAATAACGTTGATGTTGAAGAATAGTGTGGCGTTCAAGTGGACAGCTGAAGGCAAGGCAAGGTAAGTTTTGAGGTTATCAAAGAAGCTATTTCACGAGCTCTAACTCTCATTAACCTAGATTTATCCAAAGACTTGTGTTTTATGCCTTTGTTGGAAGTGACATGATCTTTGTAATTTTTGTGTAGAAAAACAAAGAAAAAATAGAGCAACCAGTTGCCTTCTTCGGCCAAAGCCTGGAAAATTATGAAACGAGGTATTCTTACATTGAAAATCACATTCTTGTAGTGATTAGAAGCTTGAAGAATTTTAAGAACTTAGTTTCAAATAATAAGATCCATTTGCTGGTATCCCACGCAAGAATTAAATACTTCCTTCTTAACAAGGATTTGAATGAAAAATGTTCTGGGTGGATCACTCGTGTCATGGAGTATGACATTGAGATCAAGGTCACCAAGCTGGTCTATGGAAGAGGATTGTGTGAGAAATTATCCTTGAGCCAACCAATTGAAGCAAGCAAAGGAAAGGATGTTATTTTGGTGCTGCAAGACAACCAAGAAGAAGCTGTTTTAATTATGCAGAATGGTCAAAAATAAAATATTGATATACCCACTCCTTGCTGGACTCAGAGCATAATACATTTCCTACAGATTGGCGTTTTCCCTCCATAAATGAGAAAGGTAAAGAGGAGGTATTTTAGATTGCAGACCATTCCTTTTGTGCTTGTTAAGGCATTCTATTTAGAAAATATATCAATGGAGTGTTGCTGAGATGCATTGGTACAAATCAGATTGAGAGAATGCTACAAGAGTTCCATGATGGATCAGCTGGAGATCATTTTTATGCAAGGGTGATAGCTCTAAAGATCATGAGGGCGGGTTATTATTGGCCCAAAGTATTAAGTGACTGTTATGCATGGATAAAGAAGTGCAAAAAATGTGCATTCTTCATTGGTAAAGAGAGGTTAGCAGCTCTTCCATTGAATCCAATTTCAGTTTTCCAGCCATTTATGCAATGGGGATTGGACTTCATTAGATTCATCAATCCAAACTCAAGCCAAGGGCACAAATGGATTATAACAAAAAAAGATTACTTCACTAAGTGGATAGAGGCAGTAACACTAAAGGAAGCTAATGAATCTAGCATTCTAGATTTATATGAAGGGTTAATAACCAAGTTTGGTATACCATCCACCATCATATCAGACAATGCATTGACATTCATAGTTTTTAAGATCACTGAATGGGCTGTTAAGAATGGAATATATTTGAGCACTTCATCAAACTATTACCTTTAAGATAATGGCCAAGTTGAGTCCACAAACAAGAATTTACTAAGGATTATCAGAAGGACTCTTGATGAAAATCAGAGAACTTGGCATACTAAGCTCAAATCAGCTCTATGGGCTGATAGGATAACCCCCAATAGATCCACAGGTAACTCTCCATTTAGACTTATTTATGGTAAAGAGGTAGTCTTGCCTATATCACTTGAGTTTCCAACATTGGAACTCATGAAGCAACTAGAATTGTTAGAGTTTGAGCCAATGGAGGTTAGATATGCCGATTTGATGGAGTTGGAAGAAGTAAGAGAGCATGAAGCTCAAGCAATAGAAAAGAACCAAGCCTTATTCAAAAAATGCTTTGAAAAAAGGGCAAGAGCAAGGACCTTCCAAGTTGGAGATTTAGTGTTGAAATGGGATGCAGACCAGGAAAATCCAGGAAGGCATTCAAAATTTGATTCCATTTGGAGTGGCCCTTACATGGTCATAAGTTGCAAAAGTAGCAATGCCTTCCAATTGTCTACATTGGAAGGTGAAGAACTTAAAATTACGGTGAATGGGATCTACTTCAAACATTGTTGCTGAAAAGGAAAAGTTTCACCCTTGTACATACTAGTTTAGATTTTCAATTTCCCTAAGTGCTTGTGCACATTGTTTTGTTGTAGTTTAGGTTGTTTTCTTCCTAAGTGCTTTGCACATCTCTGCATGTTCTATTTGGAACATGTATGATTTCTAATTTTTTACATAGTGTTTTGTGGAGTTGTGTTGCCTCTTGCAATGCTTTGCCCTTGGCATTTGGTCAGAATTAGTGTCATTTTCAGTGGGTTTCCAAGTGAATGGGGGGCAGTTTCTCAAGTTCAGATCAGTTGTAGGCTATAATCATGACTCCATGCCTAATGGATACTTCAAGGTAGATGATCACTTCATCTAGCAGGTAGATGACCTCTATGAGTCACCAAAATTGTTATAAAAAATAAGCCCATGCTCATTTTTTGATAACTTACCTTATTTTCCTCCTTCCTTGTGCTTCATCTCAAATTTCATGGATTTATGGCACTCAAATTTTTCTAGGTATTACTTCATCAGAGGGGAAATTTCTTCCCCTTTCTAGAAAGGTAAAGAAGTCCTCCTAACTCGTATTTTTTGAGTTATGGCTTGACAGAGTTTGCAGGGAATTTTTTCCCAAAGGGGGCTGGTAGGCCTAAGGAGGAAATTTTGCCAAGGAAATTTGGTAGATTGTCGAGGCCGCGGGGAGAAATTTGGCACTTAGCCTCTTTTTGGGCTAAATTCTTAAGTTCATTTTCCGACCCGTGCACCCACGAAGGAGAAAATTTTGGCTCCAGCCAATGAGGAGGTGCCACGTGGCTAGGTAGGAACCGAACCGGCAGAGTAATGGGAGATTTTCAAACACTTGAGTCATTTTTGCCAAAATGCAAAAAATTTAACTTTTGCCCCGCAGGCCTGGCAGGTTTCTAAAATGCATCGGTGGGGGTGTGGCAAAAACCTTGCCACTTAGCCCTTTTGACTAAAAGGAAAAAATTCAATTTTTGGCCCGCGGGCTGGGTGAAGGAAAGAAGCGCATCGGCGGGGGTACGGAGATTTTTTTGGCACTTAGCCCTTTTGGGCTAAAAGTTCAAGGTCAAAAATTGTCCTACGAGCCCAACAAAGGAAAGTGGTCAAGGTTCCGCTCCAATTAGAGAGTGACACGTCATCGGTGAAAGTTGGCGCAACGGAAGAAAGTTAGGAATTTCGCCCTCTCTTTGTCCAAAAAATTTAAGGGTGTGAATTCAGCTGCATCCCCACATTGAATTAGAAGGCGACACGTGGCCGAGGAGCAATGCACAAGCGGGCTCGCAGAGAAGTTTTTGGCACTTAGCCATTTTTGGAAAAAAATCTAAGGTCAAAGTTCGGCTCAAATGCCTGCAAGGAAAAGAAAAATTTTAAGACCCGTAACCAATCAAAGGATGCCATGAGTCAAGGCAGAGTGGTGGGTGGCGGAAGGATTTTTAAGTTTTTGGCTTTTTTGCCAAAAATTCTCATAGGAAAAAATAAAAGCGCATCCCCGCTGACCAATTAGAAGGTGCCACATGTCTACTCATCGTCGGGGGTCGAGAGAGAGATAATTTTTTTTCCCTTTTGGCCAAAAAGGTTTAAGGCAAGAAATGAGCCCGCGATTCCATCAGTGAATAGGAAGGTGCCACGTGTCCACTCATCGGCGGGGCTCGGGGTGTCAGGAGGATTTTGGAAAATTTTCCAAAGTTGCAGAAACACAAAAGGTGAGAATGGGGTGGCATTTTTATAGCCAATCAGAGTGTGCCATGTGTCCACATCAGTAGTAGGGATTTCACTGGCGGAAGGCCTTGGGAAAATTTTCCCTTGCGGACTAAAAGGAGAAAAATGTTATTTTGGGACCTACCAACCAATCAGAGAGTGCCACGTGTCCTCAGAGTGTTGGGGCCATAGAGAATTTTGGGAAATTTTTCCCAATTTGCAAAAAAGGGGAAAATGTCAAATTTCGGCCCGCCAACCCGATTTTTGACCTAATTTTGCCCTGTTTTGCCCAAAAAATTACAGAGGGCATATCTTTCGATTCCAAGATCAGATTTGGACAAAATCATATTTTTTGGAAAGATCTTGATCCCCCCTATGCATTAAAGGCATAAAAACATAATTTTTTGTGGGTTTCAATGGAGAAAATGTGAAAAACATCTTTCACGCCTTCAATGCGTATCAGATTGCTTTGAACAAGTCATTTTTTGCTCAAACCGCCATTATTTTTCTTCTCCAGCATGCCAAAGATGGAGAATCAACTCGATTTAATGGGGAAAAATCCTATAATGTCTTCTCACACCTTGAATGCAAGATCAGATTGCTTTGAAGACATCATTTTTATTCCAATTACCGTTTTTTTCTTCTCCATCACATAGGTGAAAAAGAAAAATCAATTTAATGATTTAATAGGCTGATTTGAAAGAGATTAATGGCTAGTGGTTGAGGAAAAGATCATATTTTCTTCCCCTTCTGTTTTCTCTCTCTTGCTTTGGCTATAAATGGAAAGGATTCATTCATTGTAATGGTTGGACATTTTTTACTATGTATCTCCCTTATTCTCTTGTTCTGCAGTGAATTTATGGAGTTTTCAAACCTTCCATAAATCTTTAAATGCAAAATTTATGCCTTTTCACCATTGTAATGCTTTGTATCAACTCTGTGGAGCAATAAAATAAGCCGGTGGGTGATTTCCAGCCCCTTTCTTACTTCCATTGCATTCATTCCGATCTTTTCATTACAAATCTAGTTATTTGTGCATGTGAGTTGTATTATTTTTATGGTCTGTGTTTAACAGAAGAGTGGGGGTTCATCATTCCTTGGTGCATCACCTCCATTAGCTTATATTTCATCATTTCTGCAACTTCTTCTTCACCTTGGTCCCTTGGAAAAGATTAGAGTAGGACTTAGAATAGATCCTCTGCAAAATGAATGCATGCACCTGAATAGAGGAATAGGAACCAACCTTAATCTGGAAAGTTTTTTCCCATTTTTACAAGTCCCACACTTGGGGAAAAAATTCAATGTTGTGCAATCACACTGGATGTCGATTATCAAACTAGAAATCTGAGAAACATCTAGGGGTGCTGTGATTTTACACTAACACAAGCCTCATGAAGTTCTCCTAAGTACGTGTGCAAGTGTGAGTGTGATCTAAGAAAACCTCTATGGGTGCCCGCTTGTCTCTTGACATAATGATATTGTGATAAATATAGAGTATAAAATGTACCTATTGTGGTACTTTTGTGGTGTACTTTGGCTATGTGACCTAACCCTTTGTTCTTTGAAAATACTATAACAAAGCTTGGAGTGTCTTTTCTCTTGATAATACATGGCTCTAGGGCCTTTTCATGTTTGGAAATGGAGGAAAATAGAATATTTGACCTCATTGAGTACTTCAAACCTATATTAGAGTTCTCTTTAAGTAATGTGCAACCCATTTATGAAGATCTAGGAGAGCCTTAAGTGATTTTGGAATGATATTTACAATAATATCTTATTGTACACACTCAAATATGGTAATTTTCACTTTGTAAAGTCTTGATTTGACTATGCACTCTTGTTATGATAAATACTTCTCTATTCATGCTTAGCACTTTTCGAGGTCCATTTTTAAACTTTTTTTAATCCTTGCACACTGACATGTCAACACATTCTAAGAATATAATGTAAAAAATCAATAGAAAAACATCATTTTATTAGCTCCAAAATTCATTTGGAATATTTATTGTTCTTAGTTAGTGCCACACAGTTTGGTCAAGAAATTATACCTAGTCCTAACCAATCTATACAGTCTTGGACCAACATACCTTCCAAATACACTTTCAAATAAATATATTTTATTGGGTCTTATACTTCATCTAGATTTTCCTTTCTTAGATGAATCATCTATGGAACCCTATATAAACAAATAAACACTACCTTATTTGCTAACATGAAACTCATACGGAAATGCTCTAGAGCACTCACTTCATACACTTGTAAAAATACATTCAAATCTCCCCAAATCTCACACTATCACATATGAAATCATTAGGGAAGCACCCACATCAGGTATGAAGCTACCAACCAAGTCAAGATGATAATATCTCTCTTCCATAAGCACTCAAAAATATTCTCATCCAAGTATTTTAGAAATAAAATATTCAAAACAAGAATGGTTAATGCCAAATCTAATTGCTTTATCTAGATATCACATGCTAGGTGGAGAACAAAATACAATTTGAGGCATCTTCAAAGTAGTGAAAAAGTCTGTAGACACCCTAAAAATACATATATATTTATATCTTGATGTTATCTAATTAGAATTAATTAAATTAATTTTTTTCTACTGCAACACCCCCTTTGGAATTAATTAAATTAATTTCATCGATTAATGACACCTTTAGAATAAATTAAATTAATTATATTTCCTAAATTCATATTCCTAACCTTTTAAATTAAATAATTTAATTTTAATGTACCTTTCAAATTAATTAAATTAATTCCTACACCCTCCTTTGCTAATATAATTAAACATTTGAACCAGATTTTGAAAGATTTTTGAATGAAAATGGGTGGGAGTATGAAGGTCATCTTGGATCTGGTTCAATTCAACAATCCCCTGGAAAAGGTGGATTAGGGACCACGTGGGCTGATGTAGCCAGAGGAAAAATCCCAGAAAATTTAGACCAACAGAATAGACAGGGAGGTATAAGAATCAATAAAAAAAAAGGGAGATGATGTGTTTCCTGGGGATTGATGGTGACCTCAACTTCAAAGTTCTAGATTACATAATTAATGAGTCCATCAGAATGCATGTGGGATCCATCATCGACAAGTTTCTTGGTACCCATCCCAACATAAACACAATCAGGTGCTGAGCCCAACAAAAATGGGCTCGAAAAGGGCAAAAGGAGATCTCGTTGATGTCTCAGGGATTATTTGTAATAAATTTTTCTTTAAATGAGGTGTTATCTCTCAAAAGTGCACCCTGGTTCAGAGATGACACCAGGTGTTCTAAGATTTCTCTACTCTCTCACTTTCATAGATGCAATGGAAACAACCCAGGTCTATGGGTATACCTATTGTTGAGGTGAGTCTCCGGTATCAAGGACGGTTCCTTGTTGATGTATCCTAAACTAATTATTTGGGTTTTTGAGGGTAAATGGTGACTTTAACTAAATTTTAAAATGGGTGATATACCAAATTTGTTAAGGGATTTGACTGAGTATATGCACAATAAATTTGAGAATGAATTTTGGATGCACGAACCAATGGTTTTCAATAAAATATTAAGGCAAAATACTTATGTGTTGAGAGATAAATCACAACAACACAACAAGATAAACATGCACACTAAGACTAATAAGAAAATACCAGATTTGTAGCAAGGTAAGAATGCTTAAATTAGGAAATTAACATTCACAAGAATTAATGAAAAATACACACCACTACAAATAATCAAAAAGGTAAAAATCAATACTCATTTAAGGCAAAACTGATAGAAAATTGCTTTAGCACTCCCATGTCTAAAAATTCCTCCTTGTGCTTTGCCAATGCACACAATATATAGCAAAATTATTCATCCAACCCATCCTAAAAATCAGATAAAATTTGTACTCACCCATGCATGCTAATTTTACCCCTTTATCATGAATAAATAAATGAATAAAAATAGACATGGTGATTAAAATGAGGCATTAATAGCCTTAGTTACAAAAATAAATTCTAGTCAAAGTGTAGTTGTGATCAGGGGATCAATTTCAATGTCAAATGTTCTCTAAACTTTCCTAAAACATGCTAGTATAGTAGATCCTTTAGTGAGCTTTCTGATGACTATAAGAACATGAAAAACGAACACTCTGAGCTCAAGATATGTCCGGTCAAAGTTCAGTCAACAGGAAAGTCAACTTTGGTCAACATGTCAATAATGGACCAATAGCAATGCGACATGTGGAAAAAGGGTGGAAAAAGGAGAAAAGGGAAAAATGAAGGTTGTTTGAGTTTTTTGCAACTTCCGGTCTTTGACACATGTAAAATCGGGCCAGAACAAGAGGCTCAACTTTTGTTACGGAGGGGAGCCTGGCCGCCGTGAGGACGATTATATTATCGCCGACGTGGTGGGTCCTCAAACCACCACATGGCTTGCCACCACAAGTTTGATTTTCCTATCGAGCGTCGACAAGTGGTCTTTATTACCATATTTCATTTGGAATGTCATTATATTAATTGGGTCCAATTCCATTTTATTACCTTTGTAATTCTTTGATATTAACTTCCATGTTAATTACCAAGCCACATTATTTGCTATGTTCAGGCTTATTATTCAGCTTGGAGAGCTCGAGGATATAACACTATAGTTCAGGATGTAAATTATCCCCTTGATTCACTTGGTGGTTCCACAAACAAGGCTCGACTCATATTAAAGGCGGTCCAAACACATATCTCGGAGGTCACAACAATTAGCACAACAAACACAACAAACCAACACCAGCTCACTACGAAGTGGCTTCAACAACTTGGAAGAAGTGGTGAGCCCAAAAAAAGGGGAAAGCATGGCCAAAGCCACATAGGATTAGGGCGAGCAAGCCTAACTTATACCATATCTCCACTATCTCCGTTGGCAGTGTGGGACTATTCCCACGGTCCAAACAAACCCCTCCGCAAAAAAACACACCGCCGGGTATTGAACCCACGACCTCTCCGCAACAAGACACATCCACTCGACCAACTTGGCTAGGATATTGGATGAGATGGGAAGGAACTAACTTGTATATAAATATCTCTAAGCTCTATGTTGAGAAGGCAGTGTCGAGGAGGATAAGAGGTAGTTTTCATTCAAGCTAAGTTTTGAGGCACTTCAACTCAAAACCAGATCTCGAGTTATATATGAAAGTTACTCATAATTTCAAGATGATCAAAATGGTGTGATAATTTTTCTGATTTGGAGATTTTGTGATAGATTTATTTGTTGTTAAAGTCACATGAAGGCGTAGAACCAAAGGGAGACACTATTGCAAGTGAATAAGGAAGGTGAAGGACAAAGGCTGAGCTCCATTAACATCCTTTGAAGGTCTGAAACATAGTTTTGTAGGTTTTTGATTCATTATTGGTTAATGTAAAGGTTATTGTATTTACATTTTTAACATTATTAATGGATTGGTTCACCATGAACCCGGGGACGTAGGAATTCCGAACCCCGTAAACAATCTGGTGTTGTGTTATGATTTTATTTTTCAGTTTCTGATTATTTGCAATAATTTAAGTTCATAAAAATAATTTGGATGCAATGGTAATCAGTATTTGAAAACTTTGGAAAATCGATTAAAATCTAGAAACAATGAATTTGGCCTCTGATCAAACAGTGAATGTTTAATATAAAGGAATTTAAATTTCAGTTTGAAAACAATCCTAAATCATAATTTGATCAATTTTTGGAGTATAAAAGACTTCAAGTTGATTAAAAATTAACAATCCTTGAAAACATTTAAAAGTGGAAAAAATAAAACACCTGTTTTTGGATCAAGTTTGGTATCAGAGCAATTAGATTACCAGATTAGCTTCTAATTGTGTTTAAAAATTTGGCTTCAGTTTCAGTATTGATTTCAGTTTTCAGTGTGCAAAAATTTTGGGGCTTGTTAATCTTCTTTTGTAGTGTGTAGTTTTGGAATTACAGATTGTTTTTAAAGGAACATGGAATCATGGGCAAGTCATCCAAATAGGAGCAATTTGATGAGCTTGAATCCATAAACCGCCAACTCTAGGAAGAAAACTCTTTCTTGAGAGATAATTTTTATTTCTTAGAAGAGGAAATAGTGCGGTTAAAATATGAGCCACAATCCTCTATAACCAAGAAAGAGGAGTATGTCAACAAGATGCTTGAAGAGAGCAAGAAGTTAATGGGCTTTGTTAAAGAGTTGCAGGAAGAAATACGAACCAAGGATGCCCTCTTGGAAAAACTGCAACAAGGTGAACATAAGAAGGAAATGCCTTCCAAATCAGATGTAGGTACTATGATAGAATGCACTGTAAGTTGTTCACATTTTAATTCTTCCTCTCATTCAGTTTCAAATATTCCTTTGGGTCAGTTTGAAAAAACACACTAAGGGAATTGGGTCTAAACTAATGGTTAAGATGGGATTTAACGGAAAGGGCCTTGGTAAAAATGGACAAGGTGATGCTAACCCAGTATAGGTAGAGGATCAACCTTGGTTTGCAGGTTTGGGTTATTCTAGTGGGAAAATGGAAATTGGAGAAAGTTCCAAAGCAGCTGAAGGAAGACAAGCTTCCAACAGCCAAGGATCTATGCCTCTAGAATTACAGGATTCCGCCATCAGGAGGAAAAATGAAAGGTGTAAGAAAATAGGTAAAAGAGGTAATGAAATTCCACCTCCTCCCACTTACACTAAAAATAACACTAAGGGGAAATTTAATCCTAAGACTTCTAAAACACTCTTTCAGTCTGAACAATATAGAATGGTAGATAAGGGTATGGTTTTCCTTGCACATTTTGTGAAGGTACTAATCATTCTGCAACATATTGTTTGAAGAGGAAAATAATGGTTAAGAAGTTAATGCCTTTTATGATTGATAAGGCAGGTGCAAAAGACCAATCTCTCCCTAGTAAAGTGAGAAATGGCAAAAAGGTTACCTCTCCTAAATAGAGGAATCATTCTCTTAGACAGAGCTCAGGAGATGGAAAAATGGGTAAGACTCCTAAAAATAGGGAAGTTAAATTTTGTTCCCATTGTAAAAGGAATGGTCATGATGTTAAGATGTGTTGGTATGTTCTTTCAGTGCAACATTGGAAAGTTGTTAAAAAGGAAAATAATGTCAAACCAAAATTTGTTGATCTAACTCATGTAAATGCTCATTTTGGTACTGGGGAAGTAAAACCACCTAAATGGAGAAATCCAAGTAATTGGATGGGTAAAACATTCCTCAACTTTATGTTTGCATTGTAGTAACTGTTGATAGTATGTAAACATTTTCAAAGCCATATTTTAGGGATTTTGATCCTATGTTTATATTCAGATTTGAAATCATTTGGAAGCAGCCATAGAGAGTATTTGAGTGATAGGTTCATCATACTCATATTCATCTTCTTACATTTTGGTTGGTTATTCCATTTATGACAAACATTATGCATGGATATGGGCATCATCAGAATGTCTATTTTGAAACTTGCAGTTTTATAGTGTTGTCATTTGTGTAAATATTATGGATGCTTATAAGACCCATTCAGGCACCTGTTTGATATTGTAATAAATAGAAAAACTTGTTGTATCCACATGTGTTATTTGCACTAATTTATAAGACCCTTATTTTGGAAAAAAATGATTTTTGTAACTATCATATGTGGTTGCAATTAGGGTGTAAATTTATTACACTAACAAACTAGTTTGTAAAGGCACTAGGTGATCATTTTGCAGATTATGGTAGTTCACCAATTTGGGTAAGAATACAGTTTATAATCTATCCCTTTACAGTTCAGTGTATGGATAGAATATTGGGAAAATTCACGTTGATTCAGATTTTGACTATAGCCATTTTTGGTGTTGATGGTTTAATTATTCTAGATAGTGAATATTTGCAGTTGTAATCAACATAATCACAGAGTGTCAGTTGAACACTAGCTTCCGTTATAGATGGGTGTTATTATTTGAATTATTATTTGTGATGGTGATACAATGTTTTTGGCAGATTCACGTTGATTAAGCTATTGACTATAGCTATGTTTGGTTGTTGATAGTCTATTTTATTCTGGATAGTGAATACTTACAATTTTTACAATTTCAGATGGACAGTGGTCACTAGCCTGATTGTGGGTAGTTTAGATGTCTGGTATACTGATCTGTGTTTATGAAATTGTAATTTAAGTAATCGGCCATATCATAAGGTGAAATTTGAAAACTAGCTTTCCGTAATAGAATGGGTGTTATTATCTAGTCAATTATTTGTGATGGAATTATAGTGGGGTATGACAGTTCACAGTTGTGTGCAGAGTTGATAGGGTTGCAGTGTTTCAATTGAACACTAGCTTAATTGGGTGTTATTATCTGATTGGTTATGTGACTAACTAATAAAATATTTGCATTTATTTAACCTATAATGCTATTTTGGGTTCTTGTATGTGTTTATGTAATGCAGGAAGAGATAACATTATTTGTGGGTTGATAAACAACTTTTTGTGGACAAAAATCCTTCTCATTAGGGAGGAGTGATCAGGGGATCAATTTCAATGTCAAATGTTTCCTAAAATTTCCTAAACCATGCCATTTCAATAGAGCCTTTAGTGAGATTTCCGATGACTATAAGAATGTGAAAAACAGACACTCTGAGCTCAAGATATGTCTAGTCAAAGTTCAGTCAATAGGAAAGTCAAATCTGGTCAACATGTCAATAATGGACCAATAGCAATGGGACACATGGAAAAAGGGTGGAAAAAGGAGAAAAGGGAAAAATGAAGGTTGTTCGAGTTGTTTGCAACCTCTGATCTTCGACACATGTAAAATCAGGCCAGAACAAGAGGCTCAACTTTTGTTACGGAGGGGAGCTTGGCTGCTGTGAGGACGATTATATTATCGCCAACGTGGTGGGTCCTCAAACCACCATGTGGCTTGCCACCACAAGTTTGATTTGACTATTGAGGATCGACAAGTGGTCTTTATTACCATATTTCATTTGGAATGTCATTATATTACTTGGGTCGAATTCCATTTTATTACCTTTGTAATTCTTTGATATTAACTTCCATGTTAATTACCAAGCGACATTATTTGCTATGTTCGGGATTATTGCGCCATAGACATTTCCACAGCGGGGGATTTTTTTCCATTTTTGTCAACATGCTTGTGCTGCTCCTGTTCCATTTTTGGCACCCACATTTCTATCTTCCTGTGCCGTTTGGTGTTTGTCCATTTGTGGTTTGCCCTCTCAATGGCTCCTTTGGTGGTCTTGTACCGTTTGTGACCCTGTTTTGCTGCTAGCACATGGGCTGCATGATTCCATTTGTCATTGGCTCCTTTAGCAGTGCTTCAACTATTTTGGGGTACGTGTGGAGATGGCTCTCTGTCATTGTAGGTTGCTTGCACCTGTCATTTCCATTCAGTTTTCCCTCCTGCATCATCGGTGGCTGCCCAAATTTTGAGGGTTTGGTTATTTAAATTGTATGGCAGATTGCTCAAATACATTAACAGTGCAAAGGTTGTGAGGGTTTATTTTAGTCTATATGCTGCAGTTTGGTTTACAGGTATTTACCTGGATTTCTATTCTATCCATAGTATTTTTGCATTTGTTTTGATTATGGATGTGATTCTTCTATAGATATAGAATTAATTGTAGAATCTTCAGTGTTTTTTGTAATGCTCAAGTGTATGTCAGTCACCAGAAAGGTGCTTGAAAAGTTAAACTCAGTCTATTAGATATTACTGGCATATGAGTATGCGGAAAAATGCTTATGTTGAGGATGCCGATTATGGGAATAATTAACAATGTATTATTTTTCAAAGTTCTTATCTTGATTGATCTGAGTGTCTGGTCAAAGACATAGTTGGAAATCTACAATCCCATCATGGTTCTAAGATTTTTTTTTGAGGCGTGGTAATAGCAAAATCTATTCATGGAATTGTATACTTATTGTTAATATTTTGATAGAAAATATCTAATTCCTATCCAAAAGAAGTTTTTTTATGACCATTGCAATATCAATTTTCTTTCTCAATAAATTCATTTGTGACATCAAAATGTACAATTATCTGGTGGGATATTATTTAGTTGTATTCCCTTACTAGTAGGACTTCTATTTTTCCATACCACTGGCCACCTATGCATGTTTTTTTATCTCAATATTTACAACTCTCAGCCTACCATTATGTAGAGTAGCTTAAATTGCAGGCCATGTCCATTTCCATTGGCAATAGTTGTTTTTGGCCTACAACTGTGTGCCAAAGCACAAGGCCTATGAACTTTTTGACAAAATGTCTTGAGGTAATACGATGGGATAGAGTGAAACAGTTGAGGAAATCCTAAAGCCTTAAATGTCAATAAGGATCTAATTCTGCAGAAATTGTTATTTGAAACAAGTTTAGCCATCCACAAATGTTCTCAGCCCAAAGTATGCAGTTTTTTCTATGTTGCTTCCATCTATTACAGCTACATGTAGTTTTGTTTTGTAAGCTACAGATGTATTTTTAATTTCATTAATGGTTAGAAATTATTATTATTGTGTCCTCATAGTTAGGTCTGAGGAGGTGGTTCATTTATTTATTGTATTCTAAGTTTCTCGTTTCTTGCTGTCAATGTTATGTAGAAACATCTTTGAGGCATTTTGTTAAATAGTTCACTTGTCTTCTGTAGGCTGCCACATTTTTCATGCTTTGGAACAGGGTATGTCAGTGAATCAAACACCAATTGAGAGCCCTGGTAGCCCTGTATGCAAAATGTATGAAAAAATGAAACCGAATTCACCCGTGTCTACACCTAAATTTTAGTTTCATTTTTTTTTGAAGAATGTCGATACCATGCGCCAAAGCTATTTTTTTTAATATGTAACATGCACTTGCTTCTTAAAAATATGTAACAGTTGTATAGCTTCAAAAGTATGGTTACTTGTTGTTTGCTTTTGGAGCTCTCTTTTTCATTTCATTTTCCATTTTGTTGGCCTGCACCTGTATGCGCATGCTTAAGGAATGTGATTTGTTTGACAAAATTGCTTGAGCTAATAGGATATGGTGGGACTGTTTGACAAAATTATATGGAGTTTTTTGAGGCATTTTTAGGCCTGAAGGTTTTTTATTTCATTGTCAATTAACATTGCAGCATTGGAGGAGACCATTTCCGGAAAAAAACATAGCACACAACCTTATGAGGCAAGATCTTCTACCTGTATGGCAAGGGCAGTTCGAAGACATTGACAGTAGAAAGTTTGTGCGGGTTTATTTCAGGCAATTTGCTGCAGTTTCATTTACAGGTACTACTTACCTGGGCTTCTGTTCTACTTTGCTCATGAGCATGGGTATTTGAATTTTCGATAGGCTATATTTATGTTTTTGCAAATGGCAAGTGGATTTTCATGCACAAGGAAATAAAACTAGGACAATAAGGTTACGATATTAGTTCTGATCCTTATCAACTCAAAAACAAAATTGAAAAACACTAGTCTGTCTTATAATAGTTTAGTTGAATGATGAGGACTGAGCATGCTTGGGCATAAAATGATTATAGACCGTAGATTTTAGCAGGCCAGGTCCTAGGCAAGGTGCCACAGATGGGAGCTTTGGAACATGGTATGTCAGTCAATCAAATACCAAGAGCCCTTCCAAAACTGTTATTTTTAAATCTAAGCATATTAAACCTAAGGTATGCTGCCACAGTTGGCAAAGCTCTTATGACTAGTGGATTTTATATGTCATGTACAATCACACACTCATATTCGGTTTGTAAGCCATTTGATATAAATATCTGATGATTCTGGTTGAAAAGATATAACAATTGTATAGCTTCAAAAGTATTGTTATCTGCTATTTGCTTCTCCATGTATTTAATAGCCAAATACAAGTTGAGTGGGAAAAATAAACCACCCAGGTAAACGTTGTAAATTTAGCAGTAATTGTATAGCTGCAGCAAGTGATTTAAATAGCAATGATTTTCAGTTTACATTTAGTTTGCAACTTAGCTAAATAAGGTCATGACACCGCCCTTTTCCCATCTCTGTAGACCTATTGCACATAGCAGCAAATTGTTTTTCCATTATCATAAAAATATGTTTCTTATTTCGTTGCAGCTTAGTATATATTCATTCATAAAAAATGTTGTAAGCATCCTGTTTAGAAAATTGTTAAATAGACACTCCTTCTATTATAGGAGATTTCAACTATAGTACAACAGACCATCTCCATGGCGAATTCTTCAGAACTCGCGAGTTAAATGTCAACACAGTACCTGTTTATGTGCAGCCTTTCTCACTTCTTACTTCGATGGGGTTTTGGAGGTGCATTTGCTCTTGTTTTAGCTGCTTACATGCAAAACCAGAGGAAACACCCAATGAGCGTTGACATATCGAGGACCCGCCACCAAATACAGTGGCGGTAGAGGTTGCGCCGCCCCCGGAAGAGGTTGAGCCGGAGGATCCGCCTGAGGATCCGTTTGCCAGCTGTTGTTCCTGTGCAGTTTTACTTGCAAACACTTTATTGCAGAGGTTGAGGTGCTATAAAATACATTGTAAATAACAATTATGTTATGTTTTACATTTACAAATGTGCAGTATGAGTGAAATGCTCATGTACAAAGAAATTATATATATTTGTATGTGTAATTTATACATTTGATAATAAATAAAAAATATCCATGCATGATACATTTAAATAACAGTTACTGTTATGTTTTACATTCGTATGTGTAATTTATACATTTGTCCATAATAAATTAAAAATATTGCATTTGTAAATTACATGTAATGTTTTGTTAACATTATGTTAATATAGCCTCTATGCATTGGTTCATAGTACATTGTGATAACAATTATGTTATGTTTTACATTTACAAATGTGCAGTATGAGTGAAATGCTTGTGTACAAACGAATTATATATATTCGTGTGTATAATTTATACATTTGATAATAAATACAAAATAATGTGCATTTGTAAATTACTGTAATGTTTTGTTAGGCATCATGTTACTATAGCCGCTCTACATGCATTGGTTCATAGTAGCCTTATTATAATACGCCTTTTACCACAGTAGATTTTGAACTTTTGAACATATGTGTCGAATTGTGATAAGGTTTCTAAAATAGTGTAAGTATTAACATATATTACTATTTATATATTTTTTGCAGTTTAGGTGCAATCCATTCAAGCACACTAAAGCTTCATAATGGCTGCTTCTAGCTCGGTGCCGCCTTTTGAACCTGGGCCTAACAATTTTCTGCTAGTCCTCAAAGTAAATTTGTTATTGTTCCTGCTAAGCCGGTCATTACTCCTATTAAAAAGCTAAACCCATATCAGCCAAAGTGGACTATCAAAGGGCGAGTAACAAGGAAAGGGACTGTACACCAATTTGTCAACAGTCAGGGCCCAGGGAAAGTGTTTAGCTTTAATGTTAAAGATGTTGCTGGAGATAATGTTGTTGTAACAGCATTCGGAAGTATAGCTCCCATTTTTTTTGAGGTTGTACAGCGCGAAAGGGTTTACAATATATCCAATGGCAGTTTAAAATGTGCTAACCAACAGCACAGCCAATGTGATAGTTTATGGGAAATTATCCTAAATAAAAACTCCATGTTGCAGTTGTGCTCTGATGAGGACAGCGACATACCGTTTGACAATTTCCAATTTACAAAAATAGCTGCTATTAAGGATGCAGCTATTAATGCAAATGTTGATGTCATTGGAGTAGTAAAGGTTGTTTCAGAAACTTCTTCTATCCACCGGCCAGACGAAACAAAAGCTAAAAAATGTGCCATTTCCATATGTGATGCTTCTAACCATTCTATTGACATTACACTGTGGGGGGCTTTCTGTGAAAGTGAAGGGCCCTTATTGCATGATTTGTACCATGGCAGCACAGGCGAAAAGTTGGTAGTGGCCCTGAAGCGGGTTAAAGTAACATCATTTAATGGTAAATCACTTTCAACAGGGCTTAACTCTGAATGCTTCATCAACCCTACATTACCAGAAGCTGAGGAGCTACGTACCTGGGCTGCCTTGAATTCCAAGGAACTTATACCAGTCAACTTGAGTTCCGTCAACATAAATACCACCGACATTGCAGGTGTCCACGAAGTAGCACAATTAGAAGTGGCCACAAAAGTTTTAATAAGGGCTACGATTATTCATGTAAATATGACTAACTTTTGTTATACCTCATGTACAAATGTAATTAATAGTAAACAATGCCGCAAAAAATTAGTACAGACAGATGAAGGCACATGGCATTGTCCTAAATGTAATGTCAATTCCGCAGAATGCACATTTAGATATGCACTGAATTTATTACTAGAAGATACTACAGGCACAGTGTGGGCTACTGCTTTCGAAGATGCCGGTTCAAGCATAATGGGTCTTTCTGCTCAGGCTTTGTACGACATAGCTCAGCAACCTGATCAACTGCCCACAGTCCTAGAACAAGTCCTTTTCTGTACATATCTATGAATGTCATCAATTACAAAAGGACTGAGGAAATGAGAGCATAGAAAAGAGAAGAAAGGAAAACATGTAGAATTATAGATATCAGAGTAATTCTTTATGTATGCGAAGTCATCGTGAATTGAAAACAAGATCATTTGTATAGAACAAGTAAGATGGAATTTAAAGACACAAAGTTCTGTAAATAACATCTGCCAGAACGCAAAGTTTCTTAACGTAACACAGATTCATTATCAAGGAAACAAAGTTCCTTCTTGGTTATGCAAGATCACCGTGCTTGCAAAGTTGAAGAGTATGCAATCGATGAGACTAACGAATTTGAGATAAATGATCTTCACAAAGAAAACAAATGAAAGCTTAGAATAGACATAGATCAGATAGACAAAGAAAGGAAAGTCCTTCTATATTGATTTCTCTATAATCTATTTACACTTGCAGAAAATATGCCAAGTTCTTCCTCCTCTTCAAAATGGCGCAAAGAAGGCCATTATATAGCTTACAGTTCGGTTACTCCTCGTAACCGTTTCTTTTAACTAGAGAATAGTTAAGGAATGCCAAACGCAATTTCTTAACTAATTACATGGAATACGAAAGGAATGGCGAGAAGAGAGAAGGAAGGGGAAGGAGACAGGTGGCCAGTTCTGAGAGGGACCCACTGTCTTTGGAAATTGCTGCTTGAGTTTCTTCCACATCTCAGCCATGTCCTTGCCACGAGGGACACGCCAGAATTTTTATCTTGAGAATGACAATGAATATCTTTGGAAACTGATGTAACCGACGTCTTGAAAGTTTCGTCCTTCGTAACTGCTTCTTTAGTTCTCCCAAGCCTCCTCCAGGATCTTGATCTTCATATTGATAATAACAGAGCTGCAAACCAGGCTCAGAAAGGAGTTTCAGAGGGAGGGGACATGCGGGGGTTTTCAAATTGCAAAGGAAGTTTTGCCCGTTACATAGCCGTTGAGGAGAGAGAAGGATAATTAATGCGCATTTGAATTCATATTTTGAAAAACAACATATTCGGGAAGAGTGAGAAACTAAGTATGGATGACTGTTGGTTCGCTTGGGACAAGTGACACGCGAATGCGCGAAAAACGCGGCTCGGCCAATTCGGGCGAAACAGGGAGAGGACGCACAAATGCATTTTGGGACAATTGGGACGGAAAAGAGCGAAGTGCGCGACTCAGGAGTTTCGGCCTAAAATGGGACAACTTGCACTTTTTTAACTTTGGGACATTTGGGACATGGAAGCGCGGTTCGGGCAAATCGGCCGAAAATGGAACAAAAGGCCCGTTTGGACTTGGGACATTCGGGACAAAAAGTTCCAGAGTACGCGGTTTGGCCGGTTCGAGCGAAATTGAAACAGGGCGCACTTTTGAAAATGGGACAAAGAGCTTTGAAGTACGTGACTCGGGGGTTTCGGCTGAAAATGGGACAGAGAGCAATTTGGAACTCGGGACAAAATCGGGCGAATCGGCCGAAAATGGAACAACTCGCACAATAAGTTCGGGACACTTGGGACAAAAACTTCCGACGGGCCCGAAAATGGGACAAATTCGGAGGTTTCGGCCGATCGGAGAACAGAAGGCCCGTTTGCACTTGGGACAGTTGGGACAAAAATGTCCGACATGCCCAAAATACTTACGGAATGACCCAGAACTTAGATTTTTTCGACTTCAAGACTTTTTCCACACCACCAACTCGACAGAAAAGACATTTAAACTCAAAATTTTGAAATTTTTACTTTTGACAGAGCGGGGAATTTTGAGTGGACAACAGCTGGCTCCTTCTGGGAATGACTTGGCATAAATTCAAGGAATGAGACAAGGCAAGAACTTAGACAAACTCGGTGAAGTAGACCAGTGCCTTATCCATTGGGCAACAGAGTCAAAAACAGACCAACACAGAGGGCAACACACAAAAACAACAGAAGGGAAACACACCAAAACAACAGAAGGAAAACACTGTACAGAATATACAAAGGGACTCCCTAGTCACCTAGGACTTGAACAACTTGAGATACTGCCCACTATAAGGAAGTGGGAGAGGGGAACCATCCATGTAATCAAGATAGAAAGAATTCTTACCAGCAAAGTGTCTGATCTTGAAAGGCCCAAGCCACAAGGAATCAAAATTTCCATGGCTGCCACTAGGTTCATGTCTTTTATCCCATAATAGTACGGTGTCTCCAACTTGGAAATCTTTGAACCTAGCTTTCTTATCAAATAGGACCTTTACCTTCTGCTGGTGAACAGATATCCTATCAGCAACCACCAATCTTTCTTCATTCAGCTTGTGCAGGTACATAATTCCAGGCTTGACGGGAATAGAGTGCTGCATATCTTTTGGTTTGAAAGCTTTCAAATCTTCATAAGAGTAAGCGAGAACATCCTTATACCTCTTAAAAATATCAATTGCTTTTCTCCTCTCATCTGCTGTGCAACATTTTCCAATGTTCACGAGCTTGGGGTCAGAAGAACTCCCAATGTCAATCTTATCGTACTCAGCTGATTGCTGAGGCCCAGAAGAAGCTTTAGATTTCACGTACCTGTCATGTTTATCGAATAGTTCCTCCAAACTTACCAACCCTTTAGGAATCTTGTTTCCTTTGAGATTGATGCATCCATCTTGATCTGTTTCTTCTGCATGGGCGACTGTTTGGTCAAAGGGCACACTCTCACGAGGTAGGTTGTCACTTCCCTCAAAATACAGCTGTTCGAAATTACCCTTGAGTTCCAGGAAGGAAAGTAGATGTTGATCATTATTGAAAACCTGCCAGTTATTGGCATTATCAGGTACACTAGGCCGATGGACCATTTCAATGGTGAATTTGTCCAGAGAGAAATCAGGATGAGGAATCAACAGTGACCTTGAGACAGCCAGCGAATCAGCCCTGCTGTTCTTCTCCCTAGGTACTGCTTCAATAGAGAAAGCATCAAGGAATTCAATAGAATCCCAAACCTGATTCCGGTAATGCCTTAGCCTCCCATGTTTTACCTGAAAAAGGCTTCTGACGTGCTTTACAATCAATTCTGCATCACCACGAGCTAGAAGATTCTTCACACCTTGTTCTGAAACCAATTGTGATCGAAGAAGCTTTTCAGAAATGGGGTTTAGATTTCATTGGAACAATTAATCCCTCTTCTAGTGCTGGTCATACCCACATATTAACTGCCACAGATTATTTCACCAAATGGGTAGAAGCCATTCCAGTAAAGAGTACTACTTCAGAAGTAGTATGCAGTTTTATCAAAGAAAACATCTTGATAAGGTATGGTGTGCCAAACAAGATTGTGACAGATAATGCTTCAAATTTTTCTTCAACTGAGATGATGGATTTTTGCTATGGATATGGCATCTCCTTGGCTCACTCCTCAGATTACTATCCTCAAGGAAATGGACAGGCAAAATCAACAAATAAAAATTTGGTGGCCATAATAAGGAAATTAGTAAATGAATCCCAATGGAACTGGCACAAGAAACTCTATGATGCTCTTTGGGCAGATAGGATCGCACCTAAGAGAGCCATTTGGATGTCTCCTTTTCAGGTAATGTATGGAGTGGAGGCCCAATTGCCAATTATAGTGGAGCTTCTAGCTTTGCATTTAATGAAGGCCATTAAAGATACCAGTTTCAATGATTATTTGGATAAGATAATCATGTATATTCACAAATGGAATGAGGACAGATTGGAAGTTGCTGATAGAATATCTGCTCACCAACAGAAGGTAAAGGTCTTATTTGATAAGAAATCTGGGTTCAGGGATTTCAAAATTGGAGACATTGTTTTGTTGTGGGATAAAAGGCATGAACCTCGTGGCAGCCATGGCAAGTTTGATTCCCTTTGGCTCAGACCTTTCAAGATCAGACACTTCGCTGGTAAGAATTCTTTTTACCTTGATTATATGGATGGTTCTTCTCTCCCACTTCCTTATAGTGGGTAGTACCTGAAACTGTTTAAGTCATAGGTGATTAGGGAGTCCTATGTATATTTTGTATAGTGTGTGTCCTCCTTTCCTTCCCTTGTTTTTGTGTGTTGTCTTCTGTATTGGTTTGCTTTTTGTCTCCGTTTCCCAATGGATAAGGTACTGGTCTATTTCCCCAAGTTTGTCTAAATTCTTGCCTTGTCTCATTCTTTGAATTTATGCCAAGTCATCCCTAGAAGGAGCCAGCTATTGTCCACTCAAAATTCTCGTGCTTTTAAGAAGTTAAAAATTAAAATTTTGAGGTTAAGTGTCTTTTTTATCATCTTGGTAATGTGAAAAGTCAAGAAATTGGGAAAATCTGCATTTTTTGGGTCATTTTGTGTGTTTTTCGGGCTTTTCGGACATTTTTGTCCCGCGTGTCCAAAGTTCATTTGGGCTCTCTATTCCCCGATCGACCGGTTTACCCGAAGTCTGTTCTTTTCAGGCCCGTTGAAACTTTTTGTCCCACATGTCCCAAGTTTTCCCAGACCCGTTGTTCCCTTTTCATCTGATTCGGCCGAATTGCGTATTCTACGTACTTTCGTCCCGCATGTCCCAAGAACATTTGTGGGTCTTTTCCCCGCATCGCCCGAATCAGTCGAACCGCATACTTCGTGCTTTCGCGTCCCTCATGTCCCAAATGAACCAAGTGCCATTTGTGCTAATTTTTCCCACTCTACCCATATATCTTGCTTTTTAATTTGGTAGATATGTATTTAATGCACATTTATTTCCTTTCTCTCTCCTAAACGGCTATATAATGAACTATCCCCTATGCATTTTTTCACACTTCTTTAATGCTATCTATTGCTTGAACCCTTGCAACCAAAATTTATGTGCGCGTATCCATTACCCTTGTGATTCCAACCCAAGTCTAGCTTGCAGCTTTGCTCTCTGAGTTACTATCAACATGAAGATCAAATTCCAGGGGTAGGAACAAGTTTCACCACCCGAGTCTTCCGTTCCCGATATCGAGGACAGTGAAGTTCACCACCTTGATTTTGGGGATTTTTTGGCAAGGATGACAGATGATTCATGACAGTGGCTTGGCGTTCGCCGATGGCTTCCCAATTTCAGTACAATGTGCAGACACAGTACTCGTTTGCGGAGCTCATTTCAGTCCCAACTTAAGAGAACTAATGAAGGTGCATGGAGAACTCATTTCCAAGTTAGATGGCACCTCCATTAGAACTGCCCTAAGGATTCCAGAAATGGAAAATGCTATAGTTATCTCCCAGAATCAAGCACATGCCCTTTTCGATCAAGACAGTGATAACTATAAGGTGCAGGTGGTGAAGTCCTGGCCAAAAAACCGTAAGAAGGGGGCATCTCATCTATCCAAGACTCTTTTCCATGTGGATTTCATTGAAGAATTGTCAGATTTTATAATCCTACTGACTTGATTCATGGGTTTACCCTCTAAAAATGAGTTCCATTTCTGGATGTGCCTGCTTATCAATATGGTGTGCGAGGGAACTTACAATATCAACTGGGCAGAGATCATTAGTATGAACCTAGCAGAGCAATTGTCAAATGTGCAACAAACTAAGAAATTTTATATGACTTCATAATTGATGTATACTCTGGTAGCATCGAGGCAATGGTTTGGTTTCTCATACATCGATGCTCACAAGGATGACCCCGTGTATGCCTACTACCCGCAGTTCACCCTGTAAACTAGAAATCGTAATTTCCAAAGGGTGAATGACACTTTCACCATGTACACGGTCAGGTTACTAGAGAGCGACACTGCAAGGATATTTTCCGATGAAGCTATGAAACTGATATCGCACTATGGTGCCTACTTTATTCAATTCAGAAAATTTTCATATATCAGGCTTGCCAGCTATGAAAGCACTCCCCTCAATCTTCCTATGTTTTGCAATGACAAAATGGCCTTGATAGAAGTATGTAGGAAATTGGACAAATTGCATAGAACCTGTAGGGATAAGAAAATTATTGGATTGCATTTCCCCATCTCTTTGGGAAACTACACCTGTAAAACAGCCCTAGATGCATAAAATATAGAAAGAGCCCTAGCTCCCATTACGGTCCACTTCTTCAAGCCAAGAACTTGTTTTGACTTGAAGAAGTTTATTGAGAAAAACATCAAGATCACCTATCATCATAGGGCAGACACAGAGGACTATTGGGCTGACTGTGTTGATGATTTTGAAGCAAGAAGGAGGCATTACGGAAAGTTTTCTCTACAATTGATTCAGGAACTCAATTTTTACCAATTTCCTGAAGGGCTTCAAGATGATAATTCTGACCTGTACTCATATGAGTATGACAATGTGGTCAAAAACACTCCCTTGGAGGACTTGGATTGGTTCAAGAAGGAGAAGGATGATTTGGCTGAAATCCTGGCTCCAGTCTTAGTCAGGACCAAGATCTGGTTTGATAGGAAAGTCTGTGAGCTTAGGAGGCACTCATGGGAATCCTCCTCTAAGGATGCTTCAACACCAAGAAGGGAAGCATCTATTCCCAAATCAAAAGCACCTACGCAAACCCCTCCTACCTCATCAACTCCAGGACCTGCAGTCTCTACTTCTTCCTCATCCACCCAAGTGTATCAAAAGAAATTCAAAGAAGTTAAGAAGGAGCATGTGGAAAAATACCCCCTGAGGAAGAATGCAGAATTGCCTTCAGGACCAGAGAACATTATTGTTCTCAGTGAAAGTGAAGAAAGTGAGGTGCCAACTCCTGCAAGTGCCCCTGAAGCCCCAATGGATAAGGATAAAGAAGTCCAAAGCACTGAACTTCCAAGCACTGTTGATTCCTCTGCACCAGGAGCCCCAAGCACTCCACTCATATCTCAACTCAAGGCAACAGCTGTGCAAACCTTGGGTGCCATGAGTTCTCTGTCTCTTGGTCCTCTTGCCCCACCTGCTTCTTCCTCCTCCTTTTTCACATGGGTGCAGCCTCTTGTAAATAGTAGGAAGAGAAAGTCTTCCTCCCAGATCTCAGGACCAAATTTTGATGTTGTGGTGGCCTTGTTAGGCACTACTCCTCCTTCTTGCACCAAAAAAGCCAGAACTACCTCCAGGATAGTGTCTGATGCTCAGGGCCAGCAAATCCTGGAGATAGCCAAGCATAAGGTAGACAAGCTAGAACAAGATTTGCAAGCGTCTGATCTTGAGCTCTCAAGAATTCCCATGGGAGAATCTACCCCTAAAGGCGAGATCCACAATCTTCAGGAAACAGTCACCAGAGTCATTGGGAGGGTAGAGAAAGGGCAGAAAACCATTGAACATTTGGAAGAACAAACCCAGATTCTTACGAGTTTCATCAAGTCCCTATTGTCCAAGGATAGAGTTTTGGAACCTACCCCATTGACTACTCTTCCACCACCTATAATTTTGAGCCAAGATGAAGTACAGAGTATCAAAGATATGTACAAGTATTTCATCTATGGCAGAGCTATGGAGGCCATGGTGGATGATATGCTTGTTATAGGATTAAAATTCATTGATGAAGCTTTCAAACTCCATGGGAAGGTGAACAACTTGCAACAGAAGCTCTCCTCCACTATTGGGAGCATTGATAAAGAACTTAAATTTTGGAGCAGTTGCATAGTAGACCTTCGCCTCATGGGACAAACAAATGAAAAATTTTTATCGGCAAGCAAGGTCTTTGAAGATACAAAGGATAATTTGTCAAAGTCCTGGGTCTACAGTGTGGAATGGAAGATCAAGGTCCTAGAGGAGGCTTTGGGAGAATTAAGGAATAACTGGCAGAAGGGTGAGGGCTTCAAAACACTAGTTATATATACCTTTAAAGATATACATTTCCATCTTCATGATGAGACTTCTGGTGTGCCTCTCACTTTACAAGAAATCAAATCTCAATTCAGAGCTTTTGTCAAAGGGGATCTATTCAAGGAAATCTCCATTTATAAGGAAAAAATTAAGGAGATCTGTTCTCTTCAATCTGCCATAGAAGAAGCCAATAAAGATTATCATACTCATGTCGAGTTCGATAAGGAAATGGAGAAGTGCCTCATATTTTGGACTCAGTCTACCACCAAAACATCAGTCCCACATGGCAGAGACATAGCCGAGGCGTTGAAGAGATTCAGACAACAAATCCTAAAATCAGTGGGTCCCTCCCAATCTTGAATGCTTGTCTTCTTCTCTTGATTCTTCTCCTTCTTCTCTTCTTCATCATGAATTTATTGTATTTAGTTGGGGTATTGCGATTTGCAACCCTTTAACTAATCATTAGTTAAAAGAAGTAGTTACCGGGAGTAACTAATTTGTATACTATATAATGGCCTCTCCTCGCCATTTTGAAGGGGAGAGAGAACTTGGCTTATTTCTGAAAGTGTAAATAAATCTTCCAGAAATCAATACAGAAGGATTTTTCATTCTTTTTCTATCTGGTTTCCTTTATTCCTAAGCTATTCATTTAATCTTGTTAGATCATTTGTTTGTATTATGCTAAGAAGCTTTGTATTCTTGCAGATGTTATTTACAAAACTTTGTGTCTTTTCAAATTCCATCTTATTAATGTGATACAAATGATCTTATTCCAATTTTTTGTACCTTCACATGCATAAGGAATTACTCTATCATCTATAATTCTTAATGGTGCCTTTCTGCTCATTCTCGCATTTTAATTCCTCAGTCCTTTTGTGATTGATGATCCTTATAGAAAACACTTTCATAATATCCAAGTTCCACAAGAAAATCATGCTTTGAATATGTGTAAATAGGTTCGTTTCTGAATAAGGGAACCTCTCCCATTAAAGAGGAGGGACTTCCTGTCCCCTGACTGTTGCTCTTCTTGAAGTCCTTTTTGACAACCAACAAAATGGAAGCATGTTTTTATCCCTTAACACTTGCAGACCCTTTCCCTTTCATCATTTCATCATTTACTTTTCCAAATTTTCCTCTGCAACTTTTTGATCTGATATTTCACGTTTTTACTCGAGCCTAAGCAAAAATCCTCTCCAAAAGTACATCATATTCACAAATTGAACCATCAAATCAATTCCATTGATCATTGCAGACTATAATGACACAAGTTTGCCAAAAATCTGATGAAAATTGATGTAAAATTTTCATCTTCAAACATCCTATAGCTCGAATGGCAGAAAAAAGATGAAATGCATAGTTACCATTGATCTTCATTCATCTTTTAATCTAAGCCCTCCACGTGGCAAAATGTGATTGGAAATGGGCTTGGGAGTGCTTTTTGACATTTTTATCACTTTTGGAAAAATGAAAAAAATTGACATTTTTCTCCACATCCCCACCCCTTGAAAAAGATCTTGACACGTGTCCCAAAGTGGGTTTTAGCAGAATCGCGGCTTGATTATGCTATTTTACCTCTTTTTTGGAAAAAGGAAAATTTTCCAAAGTTTCCCCGCAGCTCCACCCTTCCACCTTTAGCTTCTGATGTGGGTCCATGCAAACCCACACTCCATTTCTTTACTTCATACTCATTTTTCTAAAAAGGAAAAATTTCCATATTTTCTCCATGGACCCATTGTTCCGCCTCTAATCCTGCCATGTGTCTTTTTGTGATTCGTTGCGGGATCATGACTTTTTTTTTACTTTATTCCCACTCCTCAAAAACTTAAATATTTCAAAACTTATCGGTGGCCCGCATTCCCCTTCTGAATTTTCCAAGGTGAGGTGTCCTTCTCTAATTGGCTATAGGGTCGCGCTTCAATTTACCATTTTAAATCATTTTTCCAAAAATGCTAAGTTTTTATTTTTTCCCTAGTGTGGCCCACGCTCCCGCACAAGCTTTAAAATACTCCTTTTTTTTAGGGCAGGGCTTTCTTTTATAACTTTAACCATTTTTAGAAAAAAGGTTAAAAGATTCAAACTCTCTCGGTGACCCACCGATCCACCTTGCCTTTTTGAAAAAAAATTATACTAACTCCTTGGCGGGGCTGCCCTTATTTTTTAGAACATAAACCATTTTTCCAAAAAGACAAAAAAATCAACTTGCCTCCAAATGCCCACACCTCCGCCCTTGATCTCTCACAAAGCATACTTTAACCATTTCACTTATCGAGGCCACGCTTAAATTTTTAACTTTACACATTTTCATATTTAAAGAAAAAAGTCTTATTTTCCTCCAGCAACCCGCTGACCCGCACTTGACCTTTTAAAAAAAAAAATAGACCAAGGCGTTAACTCACTTTAGCAGGCTTGCAGCCCTTTCCAACAATTTATCCCTTTTAACCCAAAAGGCCAAATTTCACAAACAACCCTGTAGTTCAGCTTCCTCAAAATGCCATGCGTTGTTATCGGATTGGCTGTGGGAATTCAATTCATTCCTTCATTTTAATAATTTTTGCCAAAAAAGGCAAAAAAACTCTAATTCCACCGTCGATCCGCATCCCCTCTGCTCCCAATCTTCCACGTGTCTTCCCCTGATTGGTTGCGGGCCTAAGCTTTAATTTTTTCACTTTACAATTTTATAAAGCCAAAAATATTCAAAGTATCCCGCTAATCTGAAATTTTGCTCTTTGACTATTCAAACCTGACACATGTCCTCTTCTGATTTGTTGCAGACCTTAGGCATTTTCTTTGCATTTTAAATCTTTTTCCGAAATTTCTTAAAGCACAAAAAATACCTGCCTTTCCACAACCAATAAAAAAAGACATGTATACACCATCAGGGCAAAAAGTAAGAATTTTCTCCGCTGCCATGCAACGTTTGACTTTTTCAACATTTGATTTATTGGGGACGCAAGGAAAAAATTTGGCATTTTCTCAAAATTAGCCAAAAATGATAAATTCACAACGTAAACCCGTCGAGCGGAAACCAATAAAAAGATGTCATGTAGGCACCCAAAGAACCAATTACAGATGAGCGGAGCTATGGAACCAGATTTACCTTTTTGCCAAAAAGCCAAAAAGTGATAAGTTAAAACATTGATCCGTTGTCCCTTAACCAATTATAAGATGCCACTTATCTATTGAATACTGAGGGATAATTTGACGGGTAAAATATGCCTGTCAAATCGTCAAAACACAGAATTTTTCCAGTTATGCCCAGAAACTGATTTTTTCGCTAAGGATGGAAAAACTTCAAAACAAAGCCAGATGAAACATGATTTCAAAGCATTTTTCGATCATGGGGATGGATTTTCAAAGGCATATAATTATAAATTGATCATTTTCAAGAATCCACAATCTAAAAAACTAGAAAAAATGGCAGAGCCCGTGGATTTGAAAAATTAGGGCAAAAATAGGGCACACTTGGAGACTTCTTCAAAATAGGGCACGATGAAGAGTTTGCAAATGAAATAAGGTATTCAAAAGGAGATAAAATATTCACTTCACCCATTCAATATTTAGAAAACATTTCAGAATACACAGAGTGAAGGAAAATTAGGGTAAAATGGTGCTAGATCAGAATGAGCACCAACAAACCCTATTCCACCTCCGCCAATCTCTCCACACCTTCTTCCAGTACCTGTAAAATAACCCACATCTCCACCCCCACAACCTTTTAATGCACCCTCAAAATTTTAAATCAACATGATCCAAGTTGCCACCCACGCCCAAAAGGACAAAGGCAAGGAAAAGGCAACCAACCTATCAACCAACCCTATACCCAACATACCATCTTCACCCACACCCAAGGTCACAATTCATGGTCCCGGATATCCTATTTCCAATTGTTTCATGCACTGCACGATGCTTAAAAAATTACAACATTCCCCACTCAAAATGTCTTTATATGACCTCATCCAAACCTCTGAGTCACATTGGCAGGCCCTCGTGGAGTTTCTTCAATCTATTGAGGTTTCACAAAATGACCCTACCCCCATAGCCTCCATCATTACCCCTCATCACATCACCGCTCTCACTCAATTACCACCTTCCTCTACACCTTCACCCACTCATCAAGTTGTTGCTCTTAGATTTTTTGATGAAGATATCACTCCTCTCCAATCCAATGACCTTGATCCCGCTCTTTTCATTTCCATCTACATCGATAATATATGTATAAGATGCATTATGATCAATGGTTTATGCTAGGATTAACATCATTTCCTCCCATGCATACAACCAAATGCGCATACATGCCAACTGCATACATAATAACCTAGTTATGTTGTGCTCCTTCAATGATGCCATGATCTCTACCCTAGGTACCGTCGTCCTCCATGTTTTTTTAGGTCCCCGCACTATCCTATAACTATTCTATGTCCTAGAGGGGGAATCCCAGTATAATATTTTACTTCGTCGACCTTGGATCCGAGCCAGGGGTTGTGTTCCTTCGACTCTACACCGCTGCCTAAAATTCGAACATGAAGGTCATAACTATACCATCCCAACTGACCCATCACCTTTCAAAACATGAAATATGTTATACCAATGCAATGACGTCCTTGTACCCATTAAGGCCTCTACTTCTATGACCACTTCTTCTTCACCCACTACCTCATCCACCAATGTCGCAGCCACCTCTTCCACACATGAGTCTTCTATCCCTACCACTAGTACAACCTCCAAAGCTAACCCATATACCTCTCAAACAACCGATTCCACCTCCGATCAAACCCATAATACTTCATCTATTCCAGTTACCCACATATCGACCACCGATCCCTTGGAAGGTATTTTTCAATTCCTCACTCTGGGGGAGTATCGCTTATACAATGTCAATACATTCCTTACTCTACAAGAGTATGGAAATATTCACCAACACCCTCACTATGATCACCGAATCAGCAATTGTCTTATTTATGGTCCTCCCCACCTTTGCACCAATCTCACCTATGGGGGACTCAATACTTCAACCTATACACCCGAGCCACCATTACAAAGCCGACCCTTTTTTGTTGACCTCCAATATCTCACCAATTGTCGCTTCAACCACACTTTCCTACATCAATGTGCATGGAATGGTTTTGGTTTTGGATTTTATGACCAAGTTCGTCACACTTTTATTCTGTGTACCACCCACAAACACAACGCCCGTAGTAGTATCAGCTTTTCTAAACTATCTTCCAAGAAGGCCCGCATTGAACTCATTGAGGATGATGACCCTCCTTCACCCCATTTACCACCCTCACCACCCTCACCAATGGAGTCAATGGACCCAGAATCCATTCCTCATAACTTATTTTTTTAATAAATACCATTTCCTTGGGACCTTTGACTTATCAATGCAATGGCGAGGCTCCCTCTTCTCATCCCTTCATGTATCCTGAAATGATCGATGACGATACATATTCTATTAATGATGTTCAATGTGAGGATGATGAGTCTATTATCACTTATCTCATTGTGGAATACTCTTATATTCACCAGTCATTTCCCTATAAGACACAAACCATGTTGAATGAATCAACTATCAAAGTCAACATCAACACTCAGGATGACCCGCTCATTCTAAAGATTGGTAAATATTTAGATGTTGCTGAGCAGGAAGCCATTACTTCTTTCCTCAAAAATCATAGCCATGCTTTCACTTGGTCATACACTGATATTCCCGGTATTGACCTCACCATAGTGGTCCACAATATTCTAACCATTCCCAATGCCAAACCCATAAAATAAAAGCTACAGAAAATGCATCATTGCATTGCTCTTCTGGTTAAAGAAGAACTTCAACACCTTCTCTCAGTTTCCTTCATCTTACCGATTGACTAAACTCAATGTATTTATAAAATTTTCCCTATCACTAAAGTGACAGGGATACTTCACATTTGCACAAATTTCTGTGACCTCAACCTAGCTTTCCCAAAAGATGATTTCCCGTTTCCTAGTATTGATCAGCTAGTTGATCTTACCATTGGCCATGAGATGTTATCACTGATGGATGGATTCTCAGGTTATAATCAAATATTACTGGCTCTAGAGGATCAACCCAAAACCACCTTCATCACCCCTTAGGGGGCCTTCTACTATTGAGTCATGCCTTTTGGTCTTAAAAATGCTGGTGCTACATATCAGCGGGCTATGACTTATATCTTCCATGACATCATGCACCATATATTGAAAGATTACATAGATGACATCCTCACAAAATACAAATGCCAGTCCGATCACCTCACAGTTCTAAATACCATCTTTGACTACCTCATCAAGTATTGTGTTCACCTTCAACCCAAGAAATGTGTCTTCGCGGTTCTCTCAAGAAATCTCCTAGGTTTCATCGTTTCCTTACATGGCATAAAAGTTGACCCTGCTAAAGTAAAATTCATTCTTTAAATGCCTCTGCCCACTAAAATTTTCCAACTTTGTAGCTTACAAGGTAAGTTACAATCTATTTTCCGGTTCATTTCACAACTTTCCGATAGTTTTTAACGATTTCATCATCTTATTAAAAAGTATGTCTCCTTCAAATGGGATGATGAATGTCAAAAATATTTTGAGGCCTTAAAACAATACCTTCTCCAACCACCCATACTCATTCCTCCTAAATATGACCAACCCTTTTACCTATATATATCTGCTACCGATCACTACTTAAGGGCCATGCTCGGTCATCGTGATGACCAACATAGAGAACAAGTGGTTTATTACATAAGTCGTACTCTCCTAGACTACGAAATGAGATACACCCATGCCGAAAAACTTTTCTTAGCCTTAGTTTTTGTTGCCACCAAACTTCTTCATTACCTACTCAACCAAAAAACCTATGTTGTAACCAACACTAACCCCTTACACTTCATGTATGCCAAACCTTCCCAAAACCAACGTGCTACATGGTGGCTCATGCTTCTCACAGACTTAGACCTCGAATTCACTCATCAAAAATCTATCAAAGGTCAAACCATTGCTAACCATCTCACCGATGCACCCCTCTCTAGGAATCAACCCTCTAACTTTGAGTTCCCCGATGAATCCATCGCAAACCTCTCCTTAGATGATAAAATTTTCTAGATGACCTTATTCTTTGATGGTTCCAAATGTCAACGTGGGGGAGGTGCAGGTGTTATCCTCATCCCCTTGGATGGTGAGCATATGAAGTTATCCTTCAAAATTGATTTTGATTGTACTAACAAATTTTCCAAATATGAAGCACTCGTATTAGGTCTCCAAACTGCAATCACCTTAGATGTTACATCTATTAATATCTTTGTTGACTCTCAACTATTAGTAAATTAGGTCAATGGTATTTACTAGTATTGTAACAAAATACTCCAAAAGTATAAAAATCATGTTGACACAATCTTAACATCCCTTGATAGGTATGAACTACAAACCACTCCTCATTCCACTAGAAAATTTGTAGATACCATGGCTTGTCTCGCCTCTTAGATACCTGCTTCACCCTCTGACTCTAAAATATTTGTCACAGTACAAAGGTTGCATTCACCTTCTTATTCACACCATGACATTAGTTTTGTTGGAACTGTTGAACCAAACCCACATGAGCTTTGGTATAAGTAGCTTGTGGATTACCTTTCCCTTTCCATATTACCTTCTAACCTCACTCATAATGGAAAATGCACATTTATCCAAAGGGTCTCTCGTTATATCATCATGGATGGTCTTCTATATAAACATGGCTTCGACGGTATCCTCTTACGATGCCTTACGAGCTCTGAAATTCCTTACACCATCAAGGAAGTTCATAATGACATATGTGGCGGTCACTTCAGTGGTCTCGTTTTTTCTAAATACATTCTTCACCTAGGCTATTACTGGCCAACTCTCAACCATGATTATTGTGACTATGTCAAATGATGCGTGAAATTCAAATGACATGTTAACCTTCATCACACACCTAGTCATGCCTTATAGGTCGCTTGTGACCTTTGAACTTTCTCTCAACAGGGTTTGGATCTTGTGGGAGAAATTAATCCTCATTCTTCCCTAAGACATCAATGGATCATCACCGCTACCGAATATTATACCAAATAGGTTGAATCCATACCTCTCATTTCTACAAAAGCTGAGAAAATATGTGAATTCATTAATCTTCACATTATTTGTTGCTTTAGTGTTCCACATCGCATCATCACTGATACCAGAAAAAAATTCAAAAACAAAACCTTATGAAAACTCTATGACACCTTTGGCATTCAACTCAGTTTCTCATCTCATTATTACCCACAAACCAATGGCCAAGAATAATTTACCAATAAAACCCTGAACAAAATTATTATGAAAGTCGTTGATGATACTGGGAAGGACTGGCATACGCACATTCCTTTTTCCTTGTGGGCTTACCGCACTAGTATTCACACTTCCACTACTACAAATCCCTTTTCTATGGTCTACGATATAGAGGTTGTCCTACCTCTCGAATTATAGATTCCATCTCCTTGTATCTCTCTCCAAGACATGATCAATGATGATGACTTTCGCCAAGACCGTTTGGAACAACTTGAGTTATTGGACGAACGTCATCTTAATACTCTCAACCATATCCAAGTTTATCAAAAATGTATCAAACCTACCTATGACAAAAGTGTCCATGAACAAACCTTCCAAGTCAGTGATCTTGTCCTAAAATAAAATTAACATGTAACCAAAGAAAAAAAAATTAAGCGGGGAAAATTTTCTCCTAATTGGCTTAGACCATATATCGTGACTCATACCTACGGATCAGGGGCTTATATTTTGTCTTCACTCAACAGTAAACCCCAACTTGAGCCCCTCAATGCCTTGCATATTTTACCATTCTATTACTGACTTCAATTCCTATATCACTCTATGCATATTTCATGCTCGTCCCTTGAGCGCCATTGACCTCTCTTATTTTCCCACTTTCCCTAAACGATTAAACAAGGATCATGTGATTACCCGTCACCTTTCAACCTTATCTTCAATATGATTACCACGGATATGCTCATGTCAAGATCCTCATGGATACTTTTCATCTTTTCTAAGATGGAATCCTATGTTCATTCATCACCTACTCTCCCTCTATCATAGTTCACCTATGGACGCTTCACCTTACCTCCTAAACAAGGATCAATTTTTTCTCTATAGTCTTGTCCATGACATAAAATCTCAAAAATAATTTCCAAATGGGATCCAACTCCTTGAGTCAAACTTCCAATAAATAGATGACTCCCTCAAAAGGACATCTTTATTTCTAATTCACCACTATAAATAGACTGCTCCCTCGAAGGACATCTATATAAAGCTTGCCATCTTATACGTAGTTTATCACAAAAGAAGAATACTCTTGCAAAACAAAAATACAAATATTTAGAAGCTTCCCTCATCGATCAGCTTCAAGAAGACCTCAAGGAGATATTTTACTCATCCCACATAGAATTCCCACATCGATCAGTCTATCCAAAATAAAATTCAAAGTCAAAAGAAAACTTTTTCGTCATGGACTCACCTATCATGATATTGGATCTCTTACCAAATAGGCATGCTACCTTATACCACATTCTACTAAAATCTACCATTTTCACCTCGTCACCTTTTTCAACTTCATTCTTCTACCACCTCAAGGGACTTGCTGATGATATGAAATTTCGTGATCACATGACTTTCTTCACCTTTAGAATCATCATTCATGCAAATCCTTTAGGGTCTTGCATTTACCATACTATCTAAGGTATGGTCAACCTTTTATGATCCTTACTAATTAGGTGGCTCTCCTGCCTCCTCTTAATCTTTCAACTTCTTCATTTCTTATTGATTATACTACACAGGATTAAACCCTCGACACCTACACTTTGGGAATTTATATTTCACCATATCAACCAACATCAATCCTACTTATGATCTAAACTCAACCATGCCCTAAATGACCTCAACTCAACCTGTAGACACCAAATTCGTGTCTTACGACCCCTTGTGACCCGCATCCCATTTCGCAATCTAACCTCATTACCTAAACCTTACACAATTATTTATTAATTACCTTGTAATTGATAAATCCCCATCACCTCACCTGCCACCTCATTTTGCCACCTCATCATGACCTAGCCCTAATCCTAAACTAACCTAATTAAAACCTAAAACTTGGTCTACACCTACACCCATAACTAATGACCCCTTTCTCGCACCTAAAACCGACCTTCTAGTCACTTGACCAAGCCCGCAGCTGATCTCTCGGGAGAAAAGCAGGGAAGGTGGGTGATTTTACTAAAAATACCCTACTTTTTCCTTACCGATGCCGGTTCCTACTCGACTGCCGTCGGTTACGCAACCGCCATCGGTTCCCTGTAAATGGGCTTCCCAAACCAAAACAACGGATCGGGATTTCATTTTGAAGATCAGTCAAAGGATTTCTGGATCAACAGAGAGCATTGCGAGCGAGGAACAGAGTCCAGATCTTCACTTGACAGAGCAGAGACGAGTGGAAATACCTGAAGTGTTTACAACCAAGGAGATCAACTTGCATCTTTGTCAAAACCAGTAAGTCACATCTTGCATGTCCTCTGTTATAACATTTCTTATGCTCTGTGAATTTCAGTCCTCCTAAATCCGTCTCTGAATCTACTACCCAACGTGCCATTGCATCTAACTGTTATTATTTTGCTTCTAATCATCCCATTTCCTAATATCATCCATAAACCAGCCTTACAAAACACCATAGCTACTAAGAAGATCCTAGAACCCACCGGTATCGGTTATCAGTAACCGGCATCGGCTATCAGTAACTGCCATCGGTTCCTCTGATCAAAACCAGAAAAAAAGCCTTTCCCCTACCCATTTCAACGAAACAATTTAATTGATACTTTACAGTCTTTTGCGTTAATTCATATTAGCAGGGAAACTGACCACCTTCGAAAGGAAGTTTTATATTTCCTGGGCCCAAGGCAGTTTCCTCATTTATTGTTTAATCAAATCTTGTGGTCTTGTGTTATTATTTGCAGGTAGTCCTTCCAAGACAAAAAGGAGTTCTTCGCAATCAGCCTGATCTTTCTCTACGGTACGCGCACACCATCTCGACATTCTACAGGTATTCCTCCTAGCCCCTAACTCTTATCTGTTTCTATAGGAATGAGTCATTCCGAGGGAAACATTTGGCAAATTTTTCCCTTGGAATGACTCATTCCTATAGAAACAGATAAGAGTTAGGGGCTAGGAGGAATACCTGTAGAATGTCGAGATGGTGTGCGCGTACCGTAGAGAAAGATCAGGCTGATTGCGAAGAACTCCTTTTTGTCTTGGAAGGACTACCTGCAAATAATAACACAAGACCACAAGATTTGATTAAACAATAAATGAGGAAACTGCCTTGGGCCCAGGAAATATAAAACTTCCTTTCGAAGGTGGTCAGTTTCCCTGCTAATATGAATTAACGCAAAAGACTGTAAAGTATCAATTAAATTTTTTTCGTTGAACTGGGTAGGGGAAAGGCTGGTTTTCTAGTTCTGATCAGAGGAACCGATGGTGGTTACTGATAGCCGATGCCAGTTACTGATAACCGATACCGGTGGGTTCTAGGATCTTCTTAGTAGCTATGGTGTTTTGTAAGGCTGGTTTTTGGATGATATTAGGAAATGGGATGATTAGAAGCAAAAGAATAACAATTAGATGCAATGGCACGTTGGGTAGTAGATTTAGAGACGGATTTAGGAGGACTGAAATTCACAGAGCATAAGAAATGTTATAACAGAGGACATGTAAGATGTGACTTACTGGTTTTGACAAAGATGCAAGTTGATCTCCTTGGTTGTAAACACTTCTGGTATTTCCACTCGTCTCTGATCTGTCAAGTGAAGATCTGGACTCTGTTCCTCGCTCACAATGCTCTCTGTTGATCCAGAAATCCTTTGACTGATCTTCAAAATGAAATCCCGATTCATTGTTTTGGTTTGGGAAGCCCATTTACAGGGAACCGATGGCGGTTGCGTAACCGACGGCGGTCGAGTAGGAACCGGCATCGGTAAGGAAAAAGTAGGCTATTTTTAGTAAAATTGCCCACCTTCCCTGCTTTTCTCCCGAGAGATCAGCTGCGGGCTTGGTCAAGTGACTAGAAGGTCGGTTTTAGGTGCGAGAAAGGGGTCATTAGTTATGGGTGTAGGTGTAGACCAAGTTTTAGGTTTTAATTAGGTTAGTTTAGGATTAGGGCTAGGTCATGATGAGGTGGAAAAATGAGGTGGTAGGTGAGGTGATGGGGATTTATCAATTACAAGGTAATTAATAAATAATTGTGTAAGGTTTAGGTAATGAGGTTAGATTGTGAAATGGGATGCGGGTCACAAGGGGTCGAAAGACACGAATTTGGTGTCTACATTAGCCCCTTATTGTCGTGTAGCTTGTTCTGTAAAGCTTGCGCAGACAATAATATGAAGTGGTTTCTCATGTTAAGGATATAGGTAATCCCCCTCAAATCTATCACAGATTGAGTGAACGGGAAATCAGGGATAGGGTTGATAAAGGGTACATGTTGTAGAGAGGATGGTAAGGTGGTGGGGTAGGTCCAAGGAAGCAGACGCATGTTGAAATGTAATAGTACGACTAGGGTATATGATTTGACGAGAAAACCAGCGATGTATAGGCAAAGGTCGATAGTTTATCCAAACAAGGGTGATATAATCCTGGTATCCAAGGCATAGGAAGTAGCTCCAGGGTATATAACAGGTAAGGTACAGGAACATTTAGGCATGTTCGACAGTACCAAATGGTTGGTTTGGTTGAGATAAACGTCACGGTCTAGGTCTAGGCAAAGTTGGTCGACAGATCAAGTCAAGGACCCTAATCATGCTAAAACACGAACAGGTGAGCTCGATTGAACAAAAGGTACATGATGGATGGATAAAATAAAACATTGATTGTGGGTATGGTATTGAAGTGATACGGCTGTGGGTCGGGCCAAGTGGTTGGGTTGTGGCCCTGGGTCAGACCATAAGGGTAGAGTGAGGCCTTGGGTCAGGCCAAATTGTTAGGGCGAGGCCTTGGGTGGGGCTGGATAGGTAGGTTAAGGCCTTGGGTCGGGCCAAATGGTTAGGGCGAGGCCTTGGGTCGGGCCGGATGGGTAGGTTGAGGCCTTGGGTTGGGCCGGATAGGTAGGTTGAGGCCTTGGGTCGGGCCTAATGGTTGGGGCGAGGCCTTGGGTCGGGCCGAATGGATAGGTTGAGGCCTTGGGTCGGGCCAAATGGTTAGGGCGAGGCCTTGGGTCGGGCCTAATGGTTGGGGCGAGGCCTTGGGTCGGGCCGAATGGGTAGGTTGAGGCCTTGGGTCGGGCCAAATGGTTAGGGCGAGGCCTTGGGTCGGGCCGAATGGGTAGGTTGAGGCCTTGGGTCAGGCCAAATGGTTAGGGCGAGGCCTTGGGTCGGGCCAAATGGTTAGGTTGAGGCCTCGGGTTGGGACAAATGGGTAGGGTGAGGCCTTGGGTCGGGCTGGTTTGTTAGGGCGAGGCCTTGGGTCGGGCCAAATGGGTAGGGCGAGGCCTTGGGTCGGGCCGGTTTGTTAGGGCGAGGCCTTGGGTCGGGCCAAATGGGTAGGGTGAGGCCTTGTGTCGGGCCGGTTTGTTAGGGTGAGGCCTTGGGTCGGGCCGAATGGGTAGGGCGAGGCCTTGGGTCAGGCCAAAGAGGTGAACAAATGGTGTTCAGCAAAGGTGGATATAGGCGAATGATAAATAAGGGCAAATACAAATTAAAATGGGGGAAGTTGGAGAAAAACTGATGTCGATTATAGATGACCGATATCGGTTAAGGGACCGATACCGGTTCCTTAGGGCAAAATAAAGCCGATATCGGTTAAGGGTGAAAAACCTATAAAAAGGAAAATACAGCTTGTCATTGTTACTTTTGTTATTTGCAAACCAAATTGACTTGTCTGACGTGGAGAGTTGAGATTGGAGGTTTGATTGAGTGAGATGGAGTTATTTTATTGGCGGAGAGAGTTGATAGTGGGTCCGAGTGAGGAGGAGGCAGCAGTTGATTGGCCGGGGACCCAACAGAGCAGAGTTGGAACCATGGCACAGGCAGGAGGAGCAGGAGGGGCTGGACCAGCTGGACCGCCACCACCCATCCCACCACGATGACGTGTCGTCGTTCGGGTAGGTTCAAAACTCTTGAATTTGTGCATTTAAATGGTTATTAGGTTACTTGGGGGTTTTGGGTATGTCTGTATTTGTTAGGAAATTAGGAGTAGAATGGACGTAATTTGAAAAAGGGAGAGGGTAGATAGGTAACATATGCTATAGGGGCGGGCTAGGAGGGTAGAATTTGAGGGTATTTGGGTGGGTAAATGGGTAGAAATAGGTGAAAAATAAGAAAGGGGTAGCCGCGTCGGGTTCGGCGTGGAAAATTTTCAATGACCGATGCCGGTCACTAAGCGACCGGCATCGGTCGTAAATTTTTTAGGGTAGGGTGGTCTGTGGGTTACCGATGCCAGTTGGTCGCTGACCGGCGTCGGCGGGAGGGGACCGGGGTCGGTTATGGGTGAGTTGTGGTTGGGTTGGGGGGGGGGGGGGTTGGATGGGTTGGGTTGGGGGTTTGGGTTGGGGGTTGGGTTGGGTTTGGGTTGGGTTGGGTGAGGTTTGGGTTGGTTGGCGTGGTTTGGTTGGGTGGGGTTGGGGTTGGTTTGTGGTTTCGGTTTTGGTGTTATTGTTTTTTTTTTGTTTGGGTGTGTTTTTTGTGTTTGTTGTTTTTTTTGTTTGTTTTTTGTTTTTGTTGGTTTTTCTTTTTTTTTTTTTATTTGTTTTGGTTTTGGTTTGTGGTTGTGTGTTTTTTAATTTTGGGTTTTTTGTGTTATGTTTTTTTGTTTTTTGTTTTTTTTTTTGGTTTTGTTATTTGTTTTCGTTTGTTTTTTTGTTGTTGGTTTTGTTTTTTTTTTATTTTGTTTTTTGTTTTGTTAGTGTGGTTTGGGTTGGGTTTTTTGGGTGGGGTGGTAGAGAGTCCGGGGTGTGGTTTTGGGGGATACAAGGGGGTTTCGAGGATACCGTATCTTTTGTGATAAAAAGTAGGTCTAAAGATGTGGGTTGGTTTTTGCGGACATCAGCATTGACGATGACAGGATAGGATGCCCCCCCGCTTGTTGTGCGATGCGGCCACAACAATATCCACAGCCACTGGGTGATCATGCGTGAGGTGGGACTCGGTGGAGTCCAGAGGTACAGAGCGATAGAGAGAGATCACAGCCTGATGGTCGCCCTCATCGAGAGATGGGATCCGGCGACCAATGTGTTCCATCTCCCGACTGGGGAGATGACTATCACGTTGGAGGATGTGTATCGCATCCTTCGACTGCCGATCGAGGGAGAGGAAGTCTTCCAGGTAGATTCAGAGACTGCCATGGACAGCATATTACAGGTTTTTGGAGATGCATCCGCACTACTTACTTATCATAGTGCGAGCATTGGGTATGGTGACATGTACCGTGCGCATCGACACGAGACACGGCTAGCTATGCTGATGATGATTGGGATCACCTGCTTCTCCCTCTCGGACTCAAAGGGAGGTCACTTTCCACGGGCATTGATGGGGGTGCTTCATGAGATGGTGGAGGAGCACACCTTCTATGCTTGGGCACCAGTATATCTGGTGCAGTTATACAGAGAGCTCTGGGGTTATCGCCGGATGAGGTGATTCGGTATCTGTTCGACATTTTTACTGCATTGTTGGGCGTATGATCACATCATATGCATCCGACCAGTAGGGCTACCGCAGCAGCCAGGGCCACAGGTCATATATAGGTACGGCTTTCAGAGGTGGTTGGGGGTCGTGGGGCAGCCATGATCAGTGCTTGTAGGGCGGGATGTCACCTATTACAGGCATGTATTAGAGGGCCTGACAGCGGTGGATATTGTATGGAGACCTTACAGAGGTCATCACCCTCACGGAGGAGCCCGCTTACAGTTGCGTCTGATCCAGTATACATTCTGGATAGCAGGACAGAGGCCAGGAGAGTACGAGAGGATACCCCTAGAGAGGGTACGCCGGCAGATGGGGCTGCGACAGGACGAGCCACCTCCCTTCCCTCAGTACAGGAGGGATGATGTAGAGGCCCCACTGCCTGCACCACAGCCCTTGGATCTAGATTGGGTCGCAGAGAGGCCAGCAGATGATGGCGTAGATGATGCTGGGTGCACGGGAGCATACAGGGTGTGGTGGGCTGGGCAGAGAGTAGCCAGGATAGTACCGCCTGCACAGCCAGACGTGGTCGCGGTGACGGCAGAGAGAGATCAGCTTAGGGGTCAGGTGTAGCTCTTACAGGGGCAGCTTGCTGCTGCGTAGGCACAGATAGGGGTCTTACAAGGGAAGCTAGCCCAGGCTCAGGTATAGGCACAGGTAGCACCACCACCAACAGCACAGCCACAGGTGCAGGTACAGGTACAGGCAGCAGTACCAGTAGCAGCACAGCCACAGGCACCGGTACAGGCACAGGCAGCACCACCACCAGCAGCGCAGCCACAGGTGCAGGTACAGGTACAGGCAGTAGTACCAGTAGCAGCACAGCCACAGGCACCGGTAAGGCCCAGATACCACCACGGCCACAGACACCACCAGCAGCACAGGGGGCACTGGTAGTAGGAGTCCGGGGACCAGCCCCAGTACCGACGGTGGCACGGGACAGATATATGGAGGCGAGCGCGGAGGCCCGGTATTATCAGGATGTCCTTGATAATACCGGAGCTGAGTATCAGCCGTATGCGGCACACCGAGCAGAGACCTCGCATAGTCAGAGGTCACAGAGAGGCGCAGCTACAGCCGGTGTGTCCGTTACAGGTAGGAGGTGAGAGGCACCGCAGGGACCAGCAGGGAGAGGTGCCGAGGGTGGTGGGGAGAGCTGAGGGATCCCTACATAGTTTTTGTATAGGGACATGGGCACCGGTCTGCGAACCAGTTGTGCTGATAGAGGCTTCCGTGCCTACATTTATTCATTTATTGATTTATTTATTCATTATATACCAGCCTGCGAGCCGAGTACGGGTTGTACAGTTGATACCGGCCTACGATCCGAGTATATTTTTGATATGCGGGACCGGCCTGCGAGCCGAGTCGAGATTTTGGATAGTTATTGCGGCCTGCGTGCCGGCTTAGTTGTATGATGAGATCACAGAGGCCCCGATGCAGGGCACATTCTATATTTGAAAATTTGTATATATATATAGAGATGATGTTTTGATTCACATGTTGTGTTCAAAAATGTTTTTAAGTATTTTGTCGATGGTTTGTGATATAAAATGTAGGATGAGTTTAGTTGACATGTTGATATATGGATGATGTTGATGTTTTTGTTTTAGCACGTATATATGGATGACATGTTATATGATGAAATGTTGCATGTTGTGGGCTGGTTTTGTGACATTGTTATATATGTATCTGATGAGTTGGATCCAAATGATGTATAGATTGATAGTTTGTTGATATCCTTAGTTGATGGTTTGTTTGTTTTTGTAAAATAGATGATTGTATGGAAATTGTAATGATATGTGTGGTGGATTGAGAAATATGGATAATGTGTTGTTATGCAGGAAAAGAGGCGGGCGCGAAAAAAATTAGGTAGAAAAATGAAGAAAAGACCATGTTTCAAAAGGCCAGGTGTCTAACCGATATCGGTTAGGTAACCGACGTCGGTAGCCAGTAGACCGATATCGGTCAGATGACCGATACCGGTTATTTAGGTATGAGCTTTTCTAAAAATAAAAAAGCTAGGGTGGCAACTTAAGTTCTAATTTTGAGAGCCATGCAAGAAGTTAAATACGCGAATGCAACACTGTTTGACGACTGAGATAGGTAATTGCATGAGAAATTTGAGTGATAAGGAGAAAAGAGATAGGGAAGGTGATTGTGATCTGAGATTCAGAAGACAGAAAGGCAGGTTTGAAAAAGGTGGTAATAATGGCAAGACGAGGAGAAACATCCAGCAGGCCAGGACAAGAGGGAAGACAAGGGCCACCTCAAGCTACCGCAAACCAAGAGGTAACGTTTTGTTTGTGATTTGACTACTACATGGTTTGTGAATAAGATGGGGTAGAGTAGGTGGGTAGATATGAGAAAGAAAACATGATAACAAGGGTTGCAGGTGAGGTAAGTGTTACGGGGTAGGTAGTCAGGGGTTTCAGGTATGTTTTTTATAAAAAGGAATAAACGAGAAAATTATTGTCGTAGGTGGTTGTTTTTTTTTAGGCAAGGTGTATGTAATTGACAGTGACCGGTAGCAGTTAGGGATAACCGGTATCGGTTACTGAACTGATACCGGTTATGAATAACCGATACCGGTTACTGGAGGAATTTCCAGAATGTTTGAAAAACCCTGATGGATTGCATGGTTGTTTGTTGTTTTGGTGTATGCAGGCAGAGGCAGGGTTGAGGATGAATGATAGTGTGCCAGCGCTGTTGTCACGAATCCAAGCAGATGTCACACCAGCGGAATGGACATTGATAAATCATTTGGGGTTAAGTGGAATCTGTTATTATTCACGAATTGCACGTAACCATGGTATGTTACAGGCGTTGATTGAGAGATGGAATCCCAAGACAAATACCTTTTATCTGCCAACAGGGGAGATGACAGTAACATTGGAAGATGTGTTCCATATTTTGAGACTCCCTATTACAGGAGAACCAGTATATCAGGAATTACCTAACGCGGCGCGGGGAGCGATAACAGTAGTATTTGGTCCATACGCCCGATATTTGACACAACGAGGTTTATCATTTACGTATGGGATAATGTATACAGCACACCCTGAGGAGACAAGGTTAGCAGTGATATTAATGATAGTGGTAGGGTATTATGCATTACCGAGGGCAGAAGGGGGAAGATTTCCAAAGGCATTAATGTGTGTTATCTGGGAGATGATAGAAAGGAACGTGATGTTTGCATGGGCACCTGCATATTTGGCGGAGCTATACAGGGGTTTATGGGCTTGTAGGCGAAATCACAGGACGACGCTGGATTGTTCATACTTATTACACTATTGGGCCTATGAGCACATTGTTTGTGTGCGACCAATAGGCCGATCCCTCCAGGCAGGAGAGACCGGAGTACAGAGGTTGGGATTTAGATGATGGGTCCAGACAGAACAAGAGGCAAGATCTCATGCCGTGACGGGTGACATTGAGTATTACAGGCAGGTATGGGAGAGAGTGACGGTTGCGGATATCTGTTAGAGGCCTTACGGGAACTATATGGTAACAGAGAACATAGCTGAGGAGTTGAGGGGTGTAGAGCGACTGAGGTGGACCGCGGGGCACAGGCCAGGTGAATATGAGAGGATTCCTATAGATCGCGTGCGGTGATAATTTGGATTTGTGCAGGATATACCCCTGGCTTATAGACCATATATGAGGATCGATGCTGAGGCAACATTCTCACCTCCCCAGCCAACACCTCTAGAAGGGCCTGAAGAGGTAGCAGCCGATCGTAGGGTAATGGATGTAGGAACGATAGAGGCCTATAGATTATGGTGGGTAGCAGAACTGTGAGGTGTACGTGAGCGCCCTGACATTGCTGTGATTACAGCAGAGAGAGATCGTCTGCAGAGTTTAGTTCAGCAGCTCCAAACGCAGGTGAATGAGACAAGAAGATTGTTAGTGGTGCGGATCACGAAAGCGAGACTAGAGGCTGGAGTTTTTCCATGCAAGAGGGCGTATCCGATGTTACAGGAGAGATTGGTCGGATCAGTGGGCGTACCGAATAGCCAATGGTACCTTTGAGACAAAGAGGCCTTGGTGAGAGGGGTCGACGTCACGTTCATACATCACCCCACCGAGTCGGGATGAGGTGTGAGAAGAAATCAAGAGTACCGACCTGCGTGTCGATTATAGAGCGATGTATTTTTTTATCATCTAAATAAAAGAGATATGTTACGTTGATTTGCGTTATCTAATAGGAATGTTTTGCGTTTGTGGTTTTTTTGGTGTTTTAAAAAGGATAAAAGAGGAATGTATTAATAAAACAAACAAAAAAATATATATAATTTAATTTTACCACCCATGATCGGTTATTGTAGGGGAGGGTCGAGCTAACCTTGGGAGACCCCATGGTTTTAAATGATCGGAGATGTTCACTACGATGTTTAGACTTGCCAAGAAGATCGTCGACATAATCTTCAAGGATAGTGTGCATAATGTCATGAAAAATGTAGGTCATAGCCCGCTGATAGGTAGCACCAGCATTCTTAAGGCCAATGGCATGACACGATAACAGAAGGTTCCCCAAGGAGTTATGAAGGCATTTTTGTGTTGATCGGCAGGGGCAACCAAAATTTGGTTGTATCCTGAAAGCCAATCCATGAGAGAGATCATCTCATGACCTGCAGTTAGATCAACAAGTTGGTCAATGCTAGGTAAGGGGGGAAGTCATCCTTAGGGAAAGCGAGGTTAAGATCCCAGAAATCTGTGCATATCCGAAGTCCCCCTGTCGCTTTAGTGACATGTACGATGTTAGAAATCCATTGAGGATAGTCAATAGGCAAGATGAAGGAAACAGAAAGGAGTCGTTGGAGCTCCTCTTTGACCAAGAGGGCAATGCGTGGATGCATTTTTCTCAATTTCTGCTTGACTGGTTTGGAATCGTGGTTTAGGGTGATGTTATGGACGGTAATGGTAGGATCAATTCCTGGCATGTCAGCGTAAGACCATGCGAAAGCTTGGTTGCGAGCACGGAGAAAGGTAGTAAAGGAGGCTTGTTCTGATGTGTTAAGGGATTGTCCAATCTTCACAATGTGAGGATCCTCCTCCGTGTGGATGTTGATTTCTATAGTAGATTCATTCAGCATGGTTTGGGGTTTCAGATGGTAAGGCTCGTTGAATATAAGAATCATCCGCGCCAAGGTAAGTGAGGATGGAGTCGTCATCCTGCATTCAACAACATTAATCAAAGGCGAATCCTCTTTGATCATGTCTGGATACAGAAGGGGAAGAGAATATGGGTCCTCATTATCATGTTGATAAGTGAGAGGACCTATGAAGATAGCATTTATGAAAAAAAAAAAGTTAGGAGGGATGGATTCAGGGTCTATAGATTCTGTGGGTGATGATGCAAAGTGGGTGATGATGGTTGGTAGGGGCGACGTCTTCTTCTTCCAGGATACAGCTGACAGGAGGTGTCTCCTGTGTAGGTGTTTCGGGAAAACTGAGACCACTGCGATCATTATGTTTACGGGTAGTCACGGGAATGAGTGTATGTCGGCCTTGTTCGTAAGGCCAAAACCAAAGCCTTTCCACGCACAGCGAGTCAAGAAGGTGAGGGCGAAACGACGATTTGTCAAGTATTGAAAATCGGATTGGAAGGGAACCACACCAAGAGGAGGTTCAGGGGTAATGGAGGATGCGTCAACACCCCCATACGTTAGGTTAGTGCGGCAATGGGGTGGTCCGTAAGAGATTACCTCCCCCACGCGACGGTCGTGAGGTGGGATGTGCATGTAATTGTCCGTACTCCTGCGGGGTAGGGAAAGAACTAACGTTATATAGGCGGTACTCCCCCAGCGTAAGGTGCTGAAAAACATCTACTAAGGGGTCGGAGGTTGGAATGTTAGCTGCGGGAAGGGAAGTGGTTTTTGCGATGGTGGTTCATCAGTTGAGGGCGTAGGCGCGGTTGAGGTGGATGGTTGAGGTACATTTGAAGAGGATGGTTGGGTTGAATTTATGGGTGTCTTGATTGGTATAAGCACATCGTTAGGGCGGTATAACATATTGCAGGTTTTAAAGGGGGGAGGGTCAGCTTTTACGGTGTAGGACTTCCCCTCGTACTCAAATTTTATGCATCTATGTAATGTTGAGGGAACGCATCCCATGGCTCGGATCTAAGGATGACCCAGCAATATATTATATTAGAACTCTCCCTCCAAGACATAGAAGAGTTCGGGTAAAATACGTGGTCCTACCCGAATGTTGAGGATCACGGTGCCTAAGGTAGAAGTAATAGCATCATTGAATGACCGCAACATGATGGGGTTGGCACACATGCAACTAGAAGGGATATTCATTTGTTGGAAGGCTTTTGAAGAGATGATGTTTAGGCTGGCGCCCCCGTCAATCATAACACGACGTACCTGGATATCCCAGACGTAAGCTGAGATGAAAAGGGCAGGGTCAGGGTCTTCTGTACCAAATTCAACAATTTCATCTTCCGAGAAACTGACTGCAGCGGCTTGTTGTACAGAGACAGAAGTGGTTGGGGCAGTGGGTTGTTTGGTGAGAGAAGCAACGTGATTGGGTGTTAGAATGGAGGCAACAGGCAGGGTTTCATTAGGTAAAACCTCTATCCCTTGAAGGATCTCAATGAGAGCTTGTGAATGAGATTCAGAAGTCTGAATGAGATCATACAATGTCATTTTTACGGGTGATTGGTGAAGCTGTTTAATCATATTTCGGTGGGAAATGCCATTAGAGACGGGATAGGCAGGTCCGTGAATGACCACTTTAGGTGGTGGTGCAATCGGGATGTTTGACGGAGAAAGAGATGCCGCAGGTGTGTTTTCTTTTGCTTTCCCATTTTTTTTCTGTCCTCGAGTAGCGACACTAATCATATTAATCTCGTAGACCTGAGATGAGGAAGATGGTTGGGATAACTCATGGTCTTCAAGAGGTGGGGTTGTAATAATGATAGATCTTGGTGAGGCGGGACAGATGGTATAGGAGAGGGAATGAAAACTAAAGGTCTCTCCCTTCGTAAGTTGTCTTTCTTAATCTTTCTATCTGTGAGAGGTGACTGACGAAGGATGGTTTTTAGAGCTTTACATCCCTCCACATCATGTCCTGGTGTGCGGTGATAAGCGCAGATTTTAGACTCATCGTAACCCATAGGTCGGGGTTTAGACGGGTCATAAGGTCTAAGTGGAGGTAGGGAAATGGTCGCATTCTCCACCAACATAGCAAGGATTTTGGCGTAAGATCCTTTGAGTGGGTCAAAATCGGAAGAGGATGAGGGTATTGGTTGTGCGGGTTTTGGTAATGTTTGGGTGTGGTTGGTTCACACGGGTGGTGGTTTAGCCGAGGGGTGTTGATACGTGGTTTTCACTAAACGTGATTTCTTTGGCACAGAAGCTATGTTGGATGATGAGGCCGCAGATGATGTGGTATCAGAAAACAACCACGGGGAAATAGGAGTGACCGAAAACAAATATTTTGATGATGGAATTTGTTTAGGGTTGATAGGTGGACAGGATACACGGAGTGACGATGTTGCTATACCCTGGAATTTCTGTATGGGTGTGGAAGGCGTAGTTTTTTTTGAAGAAAACGCAGGAGGTATGATATATTGATGTAAGGTAGAGGGATGGGGTCCCAATATGGAAGGTAGGTATGACGATGATGGTTTTGATTGTGATAGGGGCACGGATTGAGTTTGTCTCCTAGGTGGCGGGACGGATTTATTTTTGGATAGATCGAGTCACTTAGGCGGGTGCGTTAGACTGGGCATTGGTGAGGTCCCAAGCGTAGGGGAAGATCTGGTTAAGTTGATAGAAGTGGACGGGGCATTTGGTAGAGGTGAGGGGGGGTGAAGGTGAGAACAGGGGCATTTTAAGCTTCTGTAAACACTTCAGGTATATGGTGGAGACATCAGGATCAGTCATTTGCATTTGAGTAGAAAAAGGGGTACTCAAACGTTCCCATAGGGTCTGTCTATCTGCTGTGGAATGACAGTCCTCACGTGTGAATATGAACTTTTGTACGGAAGAACGACGGGTTGTGATTCCAGTCCACTGTGGGTGTGACACAGGAGGTAGATGAGGCACTGTATCAATAGATGTTAAGAGGTCAACTGGTCGTTGAAAAGATTTAGGCGATGAGGGACTAATAGGTAGGAGGGTGTGTTTGAGGGGATCTGTCATGTTTAAAGAATGTGGTGATGTCGGTGTAAGAGATTTCTCATCTAAGGATGTCAAAAGGAGTGGCGAGCCTTCCTCTTGTGCAGTAAGAGCGGTAGAAGGGGACGTTCGGGAAATAGATAAATTAGATAACATCCACTCACAGTCTTGTAGGGATGTGGTGTAAGAAGACTCATCGATGAGAAGAGAAGTCCGGGCAGTTAACTCTTTTATGGGTAAAGGAATGATTTCACTTTGGCTTGATGGTGGTGAAGGAGGTTCAGACTCCTGTGTTGGTGGAGAGGCTTGATTCAAAAAAATTTCAATAGAGGCTTTTGGCTGAGAATCGAAGACTGCATGGATCTCATGAACACTCTCCTCGGCTAAGATATCTTGGTTTACGTTACTGTTGGACGAGTGATTCGGGAATGGCTTGTTGAAAATTTTCAGATTTCGGTTAGCAGGGGCGTTAGGATTATCGAGGGCTATATCCCCCGCATCAACCATTTCCTGCACTATGTTTTTCAACATCTTGCAGTTCTCATGACTGTGTCCCTTCACGCGGTGGAAGTTACAGAAGTCATTTTCTTTGTACCAGGAAGGTATGGCGCGAGTGGAATCAAACCCGGCATGAGGTTTAACAGGAGGTAAGGTAATGGCTCTTGCTTTGAGTAATTTTTCCAATATCACACCATATGTTTCTCCCAAGGGAGTGTAGTTGATGGGTTTTGCTTTATACTTATAAGTGGTTTTCGGCGGGGTATTAGATGGTGGTTGGGATTTGACCATCACCGCGTGGACAACTCCTTTTGATTTAGAAGAAGTGGATGTGTGAGGAATGGCGGTATTTGGTTTATTGATAGAATCAGGAGTTCGGAAATTGGGGTTTTTGTTACGCAACCGCAATTTCTCTTCTTCTAAGGCTCGAATTTCTAATTTTCGGGCCATAGTAAAGGCCTCGTCGAATATACGGAAAGTTTGAATTTGGAGGGTGGGGGAGATGTGCTTAGCGCAGGCCCGTATAAACAGTTTGATAAGTTTGGTTTGAGGTAAGGCATACGTAAGTTGGTTGATAAGGCCCCGCCATCGTCCAACGAAATCTGCGATAGATTCGTCCTCAAATTGTCGGATGGCATAGAGGTCGGTGATAGATACTTTCTTGGCAATGTTAATGGAGAAATGATCCAAGAAAGATTGGGCTAGCTGGTTAAAAGAAAAGATCGAGTGTTGGGTTAAAGCATTGTACCATTCCAAGGCGGGTCCTGATAAGGACATGGGAAAGGTGCGGAGTAACAAGGCATCATCATGGGCGATCAAATAACAAGCGTGTCTAAATGATCGCAAGTGTTGTTGAGGATCCTCTTTACTGTTAAAACGAGTAAATTTTGGCAACTCCCATTGAGGAAGGGGGACAGAAGGGTGAATGGGCTCCCAACAAACTTGCTCGTATGTCAAAGCGCTACGACTTCCCGAAACAGAAGCCTCCAGGTTTTGCATTTTTCCATCATTTGTTTAATTAGATCAGTAGTTAGATGAGATGATGGTGGGATTGTGGTAAACGGAGGAAAATTGGGCCAAGGACCACCGCTAGACACTGGTGGGGTTAAGTGTTGGTAAGGTGTGGAGGATGAATATGTTGAGGCAACTGAATAGGGATGTCCCATATAGGATGTTGAGGTCACTGGATACGTGTATGGGAGTGAGAAGGTAGGCGGAGCTTGAGAAGGAAAGCTCGTGTGGATAGGTGGCAGAGAGCAAGTCATGAACGGAGCAGTCTGCAAGAGAGATGAGGTAGGGGCATTCAGTGGTAGTGATATGTGGGGTCCAAGATTAACCAAAGGAAAGCTAATCAGGGTTGTATGAACCTCTGAAGCCGTCGGATTGGGAGACGGGGCTAGAGATGCAGGAAGTAAGGCGGTGTTATCAGGAGGAGTGGGAGCTAAATGAGCAGCTATACTAATAGGCATGCCGAAAAGGAGCTGACCATCAGGCGTACGGTCAGGGGCATGAGACAAATAGTATTGTACAGCGCTGGGATTAGCATCTAGAAATTTGGCAAAGTCCTTGTCTCCTACAGGAATTTGGGGGATCTCACTGGTGTCCGTAGGGTTCCCTATAAAATGTGAAGGGGGTGATTCAGGCAAAGACACAGAGCAGGCATGTGAAACCATGGCGGCGGCTTGCTTCTGAGTGATGACAACCATGGACAAGAACACACAGGAAAGTTTCAATCTATCAAGAACAAAAACAACCTCAGAATGATGAATTTGGCAGGTTGCTGGTTTGTCAGGGGCTGATGAAGACAGTAACCGATATCGGTTTAATAACCGGTGTCGGTCAGAGAGCAGACGACGTCGGTCAGTTAACCGATGCCGGTGTCAAAAGTCTAGGATAAGAAGATATAAAAGGCTGCTAATTTGATTTTTAGCAACGTTGAGTACATTTGTCAACTTATTGATCACAGAAGACAAAGTATGACAGAGAAAACAGAATTTGAAAACAAGCAAGATGCACACGCAAATCCAGAGACTAACCCTAGGGTTAATTTTAGTTATCGTGGGCTTATGCCTTTAGACGTAAGATGATGTCAGAATCCTAAACAACAAGACCTAGGGGAAATGTCAAGTTTGTTTTGGCTTATAAGGTTACCTCAATCGGGTGGAGGAATACCGCGGAAAAGGGGGGATGTTTGAGCTGTTGTGTTAATTGTGAAGTGATTCGGTATGTGTTGTGCAGTGAAACTAGGGTTAATTTCCTGTCAATACCGTGGATATCACCCCCACGTGTACGACCTGTTACTTAATCTATGTTCACTAGAATTGAAGAACAACAAGCAGGAATGCAATGCATGTGTTTTAAACCCAAATCGAAAATTATGTTCGATGAAGCAAGAGAGATGACTTTCACTAATGCGAAACTAGGAAAGCAAGACAAATTCTTTACAAAATATATAACAAAAGCAGCAATAGCAAGTATGCTTCCTAAAATGAAAATAAGCAAGAGAAAGAAACCCAAAATGGGTCCCACCGGGCGTGCCAAAATGTTTCCCTCGGAATGACTCGTTCCTATAGAAACAGATAAGAGTTAGGGGCTAGGAGGAATACCTGTAGAATGTCGAGATGGTGTGTGCGTACTGTAGAGAAAGATCAGGCTGATTGCGAAGAAATCCTTTTTGTCTTGGAAGGACTACCTGCAAATAAGAACACAAGACCACAAGATTTGATTAAACAATAAATGAGGAAACTGCCTTGGGCCCAGGAAATATAAAACTTCCTTTCGAAGGTGGTCAATTTCCCTGCTAATATGAATTAACACAAAAGACTGTAAAGTATCAATTAAATTGTTTCGTTGAACTGGGTAGGGGAAAGGCTGGTTTTTTGGTTTTGATCAGAGGAACCGATGGCGGTTACTGATAGCCGATGCTGGTCACTGATAACCGATACCGGTGGGTTCTAGGATCTTCTTAGTAGCTATGGTGTTTTGTAAGGCTGGTTTATGGATGATATTAGGAAATGGGATGATTAGAAGCAAAATAATAACAATTAGATGCAATGGCACGTTGGGTAGTAGATTCAGAGACGGATTTAGGAGGACTGAAATTCACAGAGCATAAGAAATGTTATAACAGAGGACATGCAAGATGTGACTTACTGGTTTTGACAAAGATGCAAGTTGATCTCCTTGGTTGTAAACACTTCTGGTATTTCCACTCGTCTCTGCTCTGTCAAGTGAAGATCTGGACTCTGTTCCTCGCTCGCAATGCTCTCTGTTGATCCAGAAATCCTTTGACTGATCTTCAAAATGAAATCCCGATCCGTTGTTTTGGTTTGGGAAGCCCATTTACAGGGAACCGATGGTGGTTGCGTAACCGACGGCGGTCGAGTAGGAACCGGCATAGGTAAGGAAAAAGTAGGTATTTTTAGTAAAATTGCCCACCTTCCCTGCTTTTCTCTCGAGAGATCAGCTGCAGGCTTGGTCAAGTGACTAGAAGGTCGGTTTTAGGTGCGAGAAAGGGGTCATTAGTTATGGGTGTAGGTGTAGACCAAGTTTTAGGTTTTAATTAGGTTAGTTTAGGATTAGGGCTAGGTCATGATGAGGTGGCAAAATGAGGTGGCAGGTGAGGTGATGGGGATTTATCAATTACAAGGTAATTAATAAATAATTGTGTAAGGTTTAGGTAATGAGGTTAGATTGCGAAATGGGATGCGGGTCACAAGGGGTCGTAAGACAGGAATTTGGTGTCTAGAAAACCATGCCTTTGACCTAGACTCAAACATACCTATAACCTACCAACTCATTCCTCTACCTCCTCATCTTCTTCCCTAGCTTATGGGAGAACTAGATTGGCCTGAGGCCCCTTTTGCTGGGGCTATGTAGGCAGCACTTTGAGGGCATGGGGCCCTTGAAGGTTAGCTTGGCCACTCTCTTACCCTAACCAATTTCCCCCCCCTCCATTTTTCCCTAATTCACATTCTACCTTGGCTTCCCTTTTATATATCAACAACTAGAAATAACTACCAAACACACACTAATAAACACACATAACTACCAGCCATTTTTCAACACATCATCATAACATTCACATAATTTATTATTTCATCTTTCCACACACTAGAAGATCTTTGGTAAATTTAAATCATACAATGCATACTAAATCACCATTTGTTTCATTTCTAATAGCTTGGAACCTCAATCCATGCCTAAACCAACCTGACTCCACCGTTTTTATGACCTGACTCCATCCATGCCTAAAACCAACTTGACTCAATCCCTGCCTATACCTACCCGACTCGATCCATGCGTAAACTGACCTGACTCCACCATGCCTATGACCTGACTCCATCATGCCTAAATTACCTAGTTTCCATCACATACACAAAATAACTATGGAAGTTAAAAACATACAATATGTCCAACATCATATCATAATATTTCCATCTCTATAACTGAATCATCAAAACTTGTCTATCCATACGCATGGGTATCTCAAATCCAAGTATCTCAAAATATCTTTCGGCACGTAGGCTAGTATAAACATCAAAACCTTAAAACAACTCTCATATACATCCTCACAATATTCGGCACACAAGTCAGTATGTATATCAAAAATGTGTCAAAAATAGATACAATAATCAGCTACATGTGAGCTCAGTTATCACCCCACTGTGAGATCCATCCCTGATCTCATTTGTCTCCTCCCTCCTCTCCTCTATCCTGGTGCCTAGCTAACCTCTCTCCACCTCACCCTGGTCTAACCTCTGATGGCCCCGCCCCTGAAGCTGGCCTCCGTACACTCGTTAGCCTCACCTTAATCCTTACCTCTGGACTTGCTGGCCCCCTATACTCTCCACATTATGAGTACGGGATCTACTCCTCTCACTCGAAGGCATATTGTGCTCTGTACTCGGCATATCAGGGAAAATCTATACCTACAGCCATCAAGTGATCCTTGTAATAGCATGCGTTACCCTAGGGAATCCCTGAATATCATGCCATCATCACTGTCTGTTGAGGTGTCATGGGTCTCACAACAGCCTATGAGCTCTGCCATACTAATAAAGGTCTCTGACCTTGTACCTGTCTAATGGGACCCTACTCCCTGAGCCTTATATCGATGCTTCCTGTGTCTATGCTTTTACACCGTAATATAGGCCTATAGGGACACAATATTTGCCTATGAAGTGGCCAACTAGCCATGCAAACCCTGTGACCTATGCCTGTAGGGTAGCATCCTACCCCCCATCTCCTACCCCACCCTGTGCGGGTACCTGCCCCTGTAAAGCTATGACCTATGCCTAAAATGCCACCACCTGTGCCTTTAACGTGACCACCTCTGCCTGTAACCCTGTCAGTTATCCCTATACACCCGTAATCTAGCCCTGTAATGTGGCCACCTGGCCCTGTAAAGTGTCTCTCTGAACTATGAGGGTGGTCACGTCTGGTTGCCCTGCCCTACGTGGTGCTGCTCGTAGTTGAGCTGCACACCACTGTCTATAACCATCAGCCACTTCTACATAATCAATATTCCTATTCATTAGCTATTTCTCCTACCCTGTCAGTACTTTTCGGTTGGGGTGGATACATAGGTCTCTCCACATCATCCATCTTGTACTGTGGAAATGGTGGGGACACATCCTAGAGGTAGGCCAAACTACCTCTGAAATTTATCCACTAGTATTATCTCATACTCATTCGGCACAATTCCCCTCTATCTAACAGAGCAATTGTAACTCCTCCAACTTTTTGGTCCATGCGACCGATATGATGGATAGGCCACATACGACCTCCAGATGATTTCTACACCTGGATAACCCATCCAGTCCTCTACCTATAATAGGCTACATCGTGTATAGCCCAAGCTCCCCAGTGGCGTACTCCACCAACTGGCACCCACTGCCTGAAGCTAAGCCTTACTACACCTGGTACTCAAATGCATCAGCTCAAGGCAACCCAATCGGATGAACACACACAATGTGCTCATACGACCAATAGTGAAGAAGAAAGGTGCAGCACACAGGCTATAACCTATGTAGCCTCCCATAGGCCGACAAATCTTTGTATAACTACACGCTAGCTAGGTTAGTGCCCATGCAAAAACTAGTCTAGCTCCTCCATCATATCATGGAGAAATACACATCAAGGCCCATGGAAATCTCCAAACCTCTACATTTGGTAGTGTAAAGAAGAACACTACCTCCATAATCACAATAACAAGCCTCATCTCCTCTGGACGGGCTACACGTACATCTCTCTATAGCTCAGGATCATGCTATGGAACCTGATGATCATCCATCACCTCTCCAAATTCTGTCAGCGTCAATTCCTCAGAGGCCTCTGAGGAAATGAAATATACCTACTGCTCCCATAATCGATAGCCTCAAGATCTAATACACGTTCTCCAAGGTGACTGTGATCTCACTCATTGGTAGATGGAACGTGTTGGTCACGGAATCCCATCTGTCGATGAGAGTGACCATCAAAATCTGGATCACGTGCTACATGTGCCTATAGTGTCAAATCCCACCCAATCCTACCGACATCACATAGATCCACTCTAGCGGGGTCAATCTCCTCTGCACATCAACTAACAAAGGGCGGCACTCTAATCCCGCATCCGTAATTGGTCATTCACCTACATCTAACAATACATACTATTGTCAAAACCTTCCCATACTTAACACATACCATACCCAATAAACCTCGTACCACAACCCATCATTACTTATTGTACCCACCCTACCAATTATCCCTTCGCTAGACCAATCTACTCATGACATCATTGATACCAATTCCCATTTTTTCCTCTCATGCAACCTACCTTTACATCTCATGACATATCCTTACTTCTTACCCTTATCTCTCTATTGACCTATTTTCCCAAAAATCCAACCAACACCGGTTATACCATGACCGTCATTGGTCACGTGTAACCAGCATCGGTCACCTATTACTTGACCAGATGTCAGGCAAATCCCAATGACATCAGCCAACCCTTGACTATCATCAGTTACTGTCGTACAACCATGAATACATTAAACACCCCTCCCCCCTCTTTTCCCAAATTTTTCAAATCTAATCTCCACACCTACTCTACCCTACCCAAAGCTAACCTAAACCTCTCCCCACCCCTATCTACCCCTACCTAAAACCTCCCCCCTCCCTAATTGCACCTCAATTTAAACCAAAAATTTAATTATCTTTTCCTTCTTGAAAACTCATATCCACATCACATTTATATATTTTAAATATGAAAGGATCAGGATAGAATCCTACCTCATCTCGATGTTACCCGGCGTGGTGGTACGGCTGGTTGTTCATCCGATGGCCCACCCAAACCTTCTCCTGCCTCTGCCAGGTCCAAATAACCAACATCCAATACTCTTGACTGTCTACCTAATCAAATCCTCCACACTGATCTTGTGGACCCATCTACCTGGCTCGTCTAACCCAACCTGATCTCTCCATGTCATTCGGGTATTGTCCCTCGTACTTTCCTCTCGAAAAGGCACAAAAATTTATCATGCTCTGTCATTTTCCCCAAAATTCAAAAAGCACAAATGAATCCATATTTCATGGATTTTTCTTTTTAAATACCCAACCTCAACCCAACCGACGTCGGTCAGGTCGTGCCCTAGTAAATCGATGATAGTTACCCTAAACTGACATTAGTTACCCACCTATTCACTTATGGACCCATTTTTTTCCCCCATTGTTTGACCCAACTTAACCAAACCGAGCCACCATTTTCCCGTACCCACACTTATGGCCACCTTACCTACTGGCCTATGATTACCTATAATTGTCCCTAATTGCATTTGGGGACTTGTTATTTTATCCATGCATTGGCCCTACCCGTGCCATGACCTATATGGCTAGACCTGGAAAATTGTTAGTAACCTTTAAACCCATGTGCTCATTTTACCTTACGACACTATTACCCATGTTGTTTGGCCTAATGACCTTACCTTGCCGATTGTTGTGTTGTTTATCCTGACTCAAACTTTGGTGTACCGGAACATACCTAAATGTTCCTGCACCTGACCTGCGTCGTGCTTCCGGACCATATCCTATACCTTGGATACTAGAATCACTTCAACCTTGTTTAGATAAACCTGTTGACCTTTGACGATGTAGCATTTTGCAAGCTCTTCAACCTGGTACTGTTCATGTCACATTTATACACGTGTGTTTGTGCATTCGACTGTCACTACCATTGACCCTAGCCCATTTCCCTGTTTATCCTGATTTTTCCTTTACCCCGTTACCCTATATGTTCACATCTACACTCATGCCCACTTCCCTTCATATTCATCACATCCACCTTTTATCAAACTACTCGCCAATTTTGTCTTCCACCTCATCAGTTCTTAGTTTGAGGGGGATCACCTTCACCCACACATGGGGCAACCATATCTTATTTTTGTCAGTGTCGCTTACCAATACAAGCTATGCAACAAAAAGGGGCAAAATGTAGACACCAGAATTGGGTCATACTCCTCTTAGCCCCTCGTCAAACAACCAACTCAAACATACTCACCTAACCATGGCCCCTTCCACCTCACATTGATATTAATTTAAATAATTAAATTAAATTAATTCATATCCTCAAAATATTTATTATATAATTATATTAATTAAGCTAATTTCTACCCCACCACCTCACCTAGACACCTCACCTAGCCACCTTACCCTAGATCTATTCTCAGCATGTTTTCCATAACTAACGAAGACTTAGTCCCACTTACCTTAATGAGCTAAGACTTAGTTCAACCCTAGAAATCAGTGCCTACTATCCCTCTAACCACATTCCTGCATAGAAAAAAGGAAACTCCCACTCTTATCCATGAGAATAGATAGATCTGGCAGAAAGGATTGTCAGGATATTCTATTCTTATTAAACCTAGGGAATCCTGCCTTAACTAATGTCGGTAACCCATAAACTGATGCCGTTCAACTCGGAACTATCGTCAGTTACCATTTATTCTCTTTGGTAACCTTGTTTCAAGGTTAGCACATTTTGAGATCAAGGATGAGAGAGGATCTACATGTAATCATAACTAGAGTATTTTTGTGTATCCAGGCATCCATAACCATCATCCAAACATATCTAGTAGCATTGCACTCACGGTAGCATCACAGGAAGCACTGATATGGCACTGATCACCATTCCTCTGCTCAACTATCACCTTCATCCATCCATTAAACCTGCATCACAATAAGTGTTTTGTTAACAAACATTCATCTACTTCCTTTTAGTAGGTTTTGTCACCCTTGTCAATCAGTTTCTACTTACACTCTCACTCCCCCACCATTTACCTCCATACCAATCTGATCATTCCTTCACCCACACCATTAAATCACTCATGCTTGACTGTTAACCACTTCTGAGTATACCTAAGATCTTCATTGACCTCTACATTACCCTCTCCACCTCCATTTAGCCTCATATTTGTCCCTATAACCATATTTTTAATAGATTCATGTCACCCAATTGTACCGATGCCAGTTACTCATAACCATCGTCGGTCCATCCTAAACTGTCATCGGTTATACTAGACCGACATCGGTATCTATGTTTTACACTTATGCCACTAACAGAACCAACCTACCTTCTACCACATAACTCAAGTAGCCTAGATCCTGACCCTGACTAGTCCTAGCACCCTGACAACTACCTACCTTCCAAATCTGACCATATCTTAGCCTATTATGTTAATATTTACTTATTTTACTTTAATGAGAAACCTAAATCATATCAACTATAGTAGGATTTCCTTTTTTTCTCACATTAAATTGTTTTAAACAATGGATTGATAGCCATCTAAGAAGTATCACACTTCCCAGAGCTAGTACTCGCTAGGTAGTCCATTGTCATATATCTTTTAACTATTATGATGTGGTCTTGTTTTTTATTTCAGGTAGTTCCTCCTAGCCAAAAGGAATCTCTCACATTCAACAATGCATGTGAAGTCAGAACGCGAGCAACAACCTTCAACTGACCAGCATAAACAGGTATTCCTCCTCACCTATTACCCTTATTTGTTTCGTTACTTTCTAGAAATGTAAAGAAAATGGTGAAACATTACCATGATATACCTCTTTCTACCCTTGAAGGTTTACCTTCATTCACTAGTGAAAATCAGATTACCCCTACAGAACACATTAAATATGTTATAGCCCTTTGTGTTGTCCATAATATAACTCATGAAGATGTAACCTTAATACTCTTAGTTGCATCATTTAAAGGACATGCCTTGCAATAGTACAAGACCTTACCAATAGGGAGTATAGCAACTTGGGATGAGTTAGGAGAGAAATTACTTAAGAAATTTCAAGACCATTCTGATCATTTATCTCTCATAGAACAACTTTCTACAATCAAAAGGGCTCCTCATGAATTTATGGCTAGTTTTAACATGAGATTTGCTAGAACTTGGGAAATAATTCCAGCTAGTGTTAAGCCTCAAGTTGACCATGCATTTCTATATTATCTCAGAGCTTTAAATAATGATATCTTAGCTATGATTCAGTCTATGGGAGGAGATACTCTCCCAGCAGCTTATGATATTGCCATTAGGGCTTAAAATAGTCTTATTCAAGCTAGAAAGTAAATGATATATTTAAGGCTTTGTAGACTATGAGAAATAATTTGACATCAATTAAGAATAAAATAGCTCAACCTAGCAAGCCCTATCAAGCTCCTTATCAACAAAACTAGTAGAATAGGTAGCCTTTTCAGCAAAACTAGAACTATACATAGACATATCAGCCAAGGAAATTTGACCCAAAGGCTCCTAGTTTATCTAGTGCTCTTGTTCCAATTAACACGGGTTTAGAATAATGATGTTCACTTTGTAATCAGCTTCATTTAGTTGTTAATTATCCAAATGTATTCCTGAATATAAGCCTTGTTGCATAACCTCAATCTGAAGCATTATTTATGCCTCAAATAGAGGATGGGCAGAAAGAAGCTCATAGTCAAAAACCACCAGAACATAATCTAGTCATCTTTAGAGAGGAATACTTTATTGTGGTCACAACTAGGTCTCAAGAAAAGGCTCAGGATAAAGAAAAATAGAAAAACAGACCTGTTCTGCCTACAGTTATTGATAAAACACCAAATACAGGTCAAAAAATAGTAAAAAACTCTATTGTTCCTTCAAAAACAACAAGCAATCTAGCTTCTAAAGAGCAGAAAAAAAAAATTACAGCCTGATCCCAGAAGACTATTCATACCTCATATTTCAAAAGTTGTTGAAGAAGAGTCAGTTTTTGCTAAAGCTTATGCTAAAATAGTTGAAGTTGTTTCAAAGACAGTTTCTTATTTTAATATCATTGAGGTAATGAAAAATCATAATATTAATATTTCGTTATGGGATTCTCTAAGTATTCTAGGACAATAGGAGTTACTTGCTCATGAGCTTGCTAAGCTGTAGATTTCTTCAAAATTACCGGAAAAAGAAGCTCAAAAAGTAGACATGGTCATCGGTACAATAAAGAAAAATCATATGAAAGAGGTTAAATGGATGGTAAAAAAAGGTCTTAAATGCTCATGATATTAGAAAACCACCACCCTTTTATCTGTCTTTAATCATTGGTGATCATTTAGTTCATAATTACATGGTTAATAGTTGTGCAAGCAACACAGTAATGCTAAAAGCAATTGCAAAAATGCTAGGCCTGTAGTATAAGCCTATAGATAAAAGCATGTTGTAGCTAGACAAAACACCAACAAACATTTTTGGCATCATTAAAAATTTGGAGGTAACCTTACCTATTTGTCCAAACATTTCTAATTTATAAGGTGTTACTGTTGTGGATTTACCTCCTTATTTTTCCTTATGCTTATCAAGAGATTTTATAGAAAATATAGGAGGTTATCTTTCTTCATATTGGTCATTCATATTCTTTACTAAAAGGTATGAAACTAAATTTACCGTTAATTTAGAGCCTCTGGCTAGATTCCACATTAATCCTCATGTTTCAAATGTTGCAGCAAATTATGTAGCCATAGACCAATCTGATTTTGATGTTACAACTCATATTTCATCATTAGATGGTGTTTCCAATTTGTTCATGGATGAAAAGAATCAAGAGTAACATGCTTATGACCCCTATAAAGAAGTGGAAGAATTTTTATTTGGTGTTTATTGTTTACATGAATAAAAGACACCAATTCCTTGTTTTCTAAAATAGCGGAAGGGTTGTGGAAGCTTCATTTCGATGGAGCCAAGAAAAAAAAGGGAAAAGGTACATGTTTGATGCTTACTTCCCCTTCAAATGAAAGGTACTTTTTAGATTTAAGTCTACAATTCTCTTATACTTGTAATGTAGTTGAATACGAAGCATTAATTCATAGTTAATTAGTTATCAAGTAAAAAACTTCCATGAACAAGTTTTGCGCCGATTCAGAGTTAGTTATTAATCAAGTAAAAAACTTCAATGTGTGTAATATTTCATTACTGAAATCTTACAAATATAGAGTTTCAAAGTTGATATAATATTTTGATGCTATTAATTTTCAATCTATTCCAAGAGCTAAAAAACATGTAGACAGACTTGCAGAATTTGGTGCTACCTTTGAGGTGCTAGAACAGATTGAAAATAGCAAAGTATAGCCACATATAAAGTTTATTATCAAACCTTTAGTACCTTATAATGAACAAAATTGGTAATTTTTTGAAGATGATGAAGTAAATATACAAGAATTCTGTAGCAAGAAGTTCTAAATTTTTTGTAGTAAATCAGAGAAAAACTTCAGCATTTATATGGTGTCTAGATTGTTCAATTAAATAAAAACAAAAATTCCTTCAAGTATTGGTCACACTAGAAGATGTTTAGAGGATCTTAGTTCTAATGATCAGTTAAGAATGGATAAAGACAAGATTTCAAGATAACTACGAAGAGATCTTAGTTGATGATGAAAACAAATTGTTTATTGGAAAGGTATGTTCCTAGCTTAAAACATAGTCTTTTATTAATTTCTGTAAAGAATTCAGTGATGTTTTTTTCTTGGAAATACCAAGATTTGAGAGGTTTTGATCCCATTTTAGCTCATCATACCATATAGATTTGTAGCCAAATTCTAAGCCAGTTAGGAAAAAATAATGTCTTGTAAATCCTTAGATTCAAACCCTTGATGAGAAAAAGTTATCCAAGCTGATTGGATCAAGTATTATCTTTCTTGTTAAACATTCAAGTTTGGTAGCTAATCTTGTTCCTGTTTGAAAAAAGAATGGAGAAATCCAGCTATGTGTGGATTTTAGAGATCTTAATTAAGCTTCATTAAAAAATCATTACCCATCTGCCCAACATGGATCAATTTTTAAGAACAGTTTCAGGTTCAGACAAGTTGTCCCTTTTGGATGGTTATATCAGATACAATCAAATTCTTGTGCATCAAGATGATAGATACAAAATATCCTTCACCATAGAGTGGGGTACTTATGCTTACAATAGAATGCCTTTTGGAATTTCCAATGTTGTTGCAATGTTTCAAGATGCAATGGAATGGCCATGTCCTTACACAGTCCCATTAAATAAATGCATACTGGTTTATTTAGATGATGTTACTATATTTTCTAAGAATTCATGATGATCATCTTATGTATTTAAGGATGAATTTTTATGATTTACAGATAGTTTGGAATATCATTTAATCCCAAAAAGTCTATATTTTTAGTCCATAAAGATAAATTACTTAGACATATTATTTCTAGACAAGGTTTAGCTATTGATCCTTTCAAAATTGAAGCAATTTCACAACTATCCTTGCCTCATCATAATAAATCACTAAAACATTTTCTTGGAAAAATCAACTTTATTAGAAGATTTTATCCATATTTTGTAGCATTAGTCAAGCCATTAACATCCATGTTAAAGAAAGATAAAACTTTCTCTTGAACTAGAAAAGGAAGAAAAATATTCAAAGATATAAAGATAGCTATTTCAAAAGCTCCTACTGTAGCAAATCCAAATTTTGATAAGGATTTTACAATGTATGCACTTGCAGGAGATGAAACCATTTAGGCCATATTAACTTAGGTTAATGATGAAAATATTGAGCAGCCAATTTCTTTCTTTCGGGAAAATCTTACATGACTACGATACAAGGTACACTTTTCTTGAAAAATAAATACTTTATGTAGTTACAGGATTAAATAATTTCAAGTACATGCTTTCCAATAATAAGATACATGTCTTATTCTGTCATCCAAGTGTTAAAGCATTCTTGTTAAACAAAGAAGCAAATGAGAAGAGAGGAGGAGGGACTACAAAGGTTATAGAGTATGATTTTGACATGTGTGTTAGTAAAAATAGTTCAAGGAAAAGGATTGTGTGAACATTTGATTGCTTATATGGAAAAATAATAGGTTACAGAATCATAAAATTTAGAACAACATGTCTGAAATCACGTATCAACAGTCAAAAATCTTATTTCAACCTGAAAATAAGTAACCAGAAGTTAATCCTAGAAGTTTAGGAATCAAGATGAATGACTGATTTTGTTAATTATTTATAGCATGGTAATTATATGAATGGTATGGACAAGAATAAATGACAATATTTTAGGTTACAAGTTTTCACCTTATGTTTTCATTGATGGTGTGTTGTTTAAAAATGATATAAATGGAATTTTGTCGTGATATATATATATATATATGTATATATATATATGATAGAATTAAGCAACTATTATCCTAGTTTCATGAAGGACCTAGTAGGAGGTCACTTTTTAGCACGTACTAGAGACTTAAAAATTATGAAATATTGTTACTATTGGCCCAACATATTCAAGGGTTGCTTCAATTGGATTGGAAACTTTAAGAAATGTTATTTCTTTATTGGAAAATAATGTTTAGCTTTGCTTCCCTTGTAACCTATTTCAATGGATTAACCATTCATACAGTGGGGTCTCAACTTCGTAGGCATGATAAATCTACCTTCGTCATAAGGACACAAGTGGATCTTGACTTTTAGAATTTATTTTACACCCTGGACTAAAGCATTATCTATTGATAGAAACTAATGATACTTCAATGTTATCATTTTACGAAATTATATTTTACATATTAAGTGTTCCACCAACTATCATTTCAGATAATGCCTTGGAATTTCTTAGTGAAAAGGTAACAGATTTGGCTATCAAGCATGGAATTTATTTTAGTGCTTTGTCTAATTATTACCCATAAGGTAATGGATTAGCTGAAAGAACTAACAAAAATATTTTTTAGGATCATTGGAAGAATACTTGTTGATGTGTGATCACAACACCTCCTAAATGGTCCCGGGTTTGAATGGGGCAACCAGATCGTATCCTACACAAAATGGAACCATCTCTCAAGCTATGGGACTTGCGAAACTTAAGATGGTCCTCCGGAGACTTCAGGTTAGCTTTAAATCTACCTAATCCTAATACTAAAAATACTCCTAATGAAGAAAATATACCTAACCTCTAACTATCCTAAAATTTCCAAGGGACCAAGGAGAGACAGAGCATGAAAATTAAAACCTCCTACACTATAGAGGTAATAACACTAAGAAAAGGGGGTGAAATATCTTGCTTAAGGAGAATACAGAAATAAAATGAAGTTGAGAGAGGTCAGACCAAGGTGACACAAACCGAGATCCTCTTTTACCACTAAATCTCCATGAAGCACAACCTCATGTACCTACAAATGAGACATACATGCAAACAAAAAAAAACAAATTACCTACAAATGAGCCATACATGCACAAAAAAAAAAAAAAGATGGCAATAAGATACAATAAAATAATGCAAAGGTTGAAAGAACACCACAAACATAATTTTAGTGTTCTTAGGATATGCATAGTCCATTACATCATTGAAATAGAGGCACAAATACACTTTCCAGGCCCATGATATATTTTACAGCTCAATGGTGTTGAGAATACAAATTTAACAGAATTTCTGCACGTCCTAGAATATCTCCTTTTCAAATGAGAAATGTTTACAATATATATAAAATGAATGAGAAAAAGAGAAAGAGAGAAACTCATAGATTTCATCTCTCACCAACCAAAAAATACAATTAAATGGTCTTAAATTGGCATGGGCACCCTTACAAATCATCTTATATATGTACTATAGCTCCTGGAAGAAGAAATGAGGTACCATACTTCATTAATTACGATGGTTGGGCCTAAAACTATATATTTCTGTGTTGGAGATATTTTCCATTTTTTATCACATCAAACCATAATAAAATTAAATAAAAAATCTAGTATTTGTGGCACTAGAGGACATCCTAGCTCATTTCAAAAAGTCAAATTTTTTGAAAGATGGAGCTCTGGGTCAAAAGATATGACCATTGAAGTTTGGAGGTCAAGAGTGCGAGGTATTCATCTGAAGGAGAGGACGCGGCAAGTAGAAAAGAAAAGAAGGTGCATGACAAGAAGGGTATGAGCAAGCACACAAGAGGAAGAACAAGGACATAGCCAATTTTTAGGAAAATCTATAAAGGGATGCTTAACGAGGAAGGCTTGGATGGTGGGCACATAGGAAGGTGCGAAAGTGGAAATGGAAGGAGAAGAATTTAAAAGGGAGAATCAAGAAGGTGTGCAAGGGCAAGCAGAAGAATTTACAGAAAGGAAACCAAGCGGGAAGCAAGATGCAAGAATGTGAAAGGAAATCAGTGGGGAAACCATGCATGTAAGTGCGTGCACAGCAAGAAAGAAGGCATACTCACAGGTATAAGGACAGGTATAGAAGCTGGGCACGAGCATCCAACTAAGGAAGGGCATGCGGCGGTGGATAGAAAAGAAGGCACATGATAGGAAGATGAAGGAATACCAATTTTTAAGACAAGACTGCAAAGGGGCATGCAAAAAGCGTGTGCAACTTGAAATGTGAAACATCAAAGCTAGAATGAAAGTTTAAGTTATCTAAATAACTTGGAGGGTTATTTTGGATAACAACACTTAAGGACAATCCAAGAGCTTCATATATGCTGTTAAATTCAGCACTTTGGGATGAAATAGTGACTCCTAAAAGATCAGTTGGCAATTCATCTATACAAACATGTTTACGGACGAGAGGTAAAAATGCCTATCTAAGTTGAGTTACCTGGACATTGGATTTACTGCATCAGATGGAATTACTAAAGAATGAACCATTGTAGTTCATGTTATTCAGAATTAATGAAAATACAAGAGCTAAGAAATCAATCCCATTTGAACATGGAAAATAATCAAAGACAGATCAAGAAAACATTTGATAAAAAGGCTAAGTTCAGGGACTTCAACAATGGAGACATTGTGTTAAAATGGGATGTTGATCATGGAAATTCAGGAAACCACAAGAAGTTTGATACAATCTGGAGTTGTCCCTATTTGATTTCAGCTTGCAAAGACACAATGCATTTCATCTTTCAAGGTTTAATGGAGAGGAACTTCCCATTCCTGTGAATTATGTGTTTCTTAAACACTATTATTAAAAATCTTATAGTGTTTGTTTAGAGTAGGATTACCCTTTCAAGAAATGTAGTCTCATGGATATTGTAATAATTTTCAATTTCAATAAGTGAACTCAGTGCACATGCTCTGGTTTACTAGATCCTTTCCCAGCTTTAGTCTTGTTTTTCGCAGAAAGGTAAACTTTTCAGAAAAAGGCATATTTTAGTTATATTCTTTGAATCTCTGTGCCCAATGGACAAGAGTAAGGTACTAGTCTATAAGCTAATAGTTAGATCTCCCCACAGGATTGCCCGATATGTTGACAATTTTGGAACTCGTGCAAAAATGGGAAACCCAAAACTTTGTTTTCGAATTAAAGGAATTGATTAAATGGACCTAACAAGGGGAAAATCATACAATTTTATTATGTTTTTTATTTGCAGCAATTGATTGAACTATATGTAATCTACAACTATGTGCATTGTTATAAAATGTAACACCTCATATAGAACTGTCATTCTATGTTCATCTTTAGCAAGGAAACGTAGAAGCCTCGAAGGACTAATGCTTTTCCTTGATGAAGGTAGGAATCACATTTTAGGTGAAAATTTATACTCAGCAACAACGAAGAGAGTTGCAGTTACATGAATGGGAGTTCATTATTAAGTTACATGTACCTCAAAACTCATTATTTCTACATGTTTAAATACATTTAACTATGTGACTGAGTTGTTTATTCCATTATACAATCAATATCCATCATAAAAGTTGAATGCAGAAAGAACTATACAACTAAGTTACCGAAAATAAATTTTATTTTTTCATGAAGAAATCCAATGTTTCCCATGCAAGCTATGGGATGTAACTCATAACTAGTGAAAAAGGAAGTACATGTGCATGAAGCTAAAAGTAAAGGAGTATAGAGGAAATCCATCATTGCCTTGGGTTTTCTTCTAAATCTTATTGTTTCCAATTCAAGCTCCATATTTCATCCATGTTGTAAGCAGCTACAATGTACCTGAAAAATAAAAGAAAAGGGGATCAATAAATATCTCAGGGTTTAATCTTTACTCATGTATTGTCTAACTACTTGTAAATAGATTTCATAATATCATAAGCATAAGATACATCCAACTAACACATGCATTTTTGAGAAAGAATTATCTTACAATAACACATATGATTCCCAGAATCATGACAAGAAAAATAAAGAAAGATCATTACATGGATACAAGAGAGGCTGCAAGCCTATTATTTTTCTAACTATTTTCTTAAGTGTGCAGGTAGAAGTTGCAGCAGAAGAAATCAATGCAAGTTTTTTGACTTCTGTACTATCAATAATAAATTACAATTAATGCACATAACTCAAACAATAATATCTACTGAAGCAATATTTTGAAAATAAAACATAAACAAATTGCATTTTTCATAATAAAGCATCATTTAGACCATAGAAAAAAGGTACAAACAACATATGAAGAAATAAATTGAACAGTGTAATAAAATTACTTGTATAGATTAATATGCAACAAATAAACAAATTTGGTTGAAGATTTTACATGTTGTTAAGAAAAGGAGAAGAAACTTGGAATAGGTTGAAGAGTACATAACAATATTGCAAGCATGTTTTCAAATGTACAAATGTTGAATGACACCCTCAAAAGGTGTTCAAGGTTCAGATTATTAACTACTCAATGTTATTATCATCTAACTAAGGAAGTTACAAAGTTTTTGAGTACTTCATCAAACGACAAAGAGTAAATGATATAGTTGATAAAAGTATCTTTAAGTTACATGTTTCCTTGAAATAATTCAAGTACATTCATTATTAAGGCTTAAATACCAGTGTAAGAGACTGAAAAGATAAAAATAGAACAATTTTTAGTTACAAAAATCCTAAAGATTGACCATCATAAAAACAATCTTTATCATATACAGATAATGTAAAGGTGTAGTCACATATCTACCAAACTTATCAGTATTTCAGATGTCTTGTGAGCTAAAAAAGGTACAGATACAAAATTTTGTAGCTATAAGCAATAAGTACAAGTTATTATCTTTTCAAATAATTTTTCATGTTATGCAAATAAGGCACACAGTTCTAAGACTTAACATATTATTCTTACAAGTAAAGTCAAGTACAAGGAAGTTGTTGGTAAACAATAAAAGAAACAAGTACTTTTGAATGGCTCCAAGATCAGCTATCAGATACAGATGAAAGGATCAAAAACAAGAAGCCTCGGACACAAAATACAAATCAAACATGAAGGTTTCACAAGATATTGCCAAGATTTCAAGTCATATCAGCAGCAAATTTACAGGTCATCAGGTTTATAGATAGAAAGTGGTGCTCCTTCAAGTAAAGGAGAAATATTTTAAGATGCAGTTCCAAATTTGAAAGTGACTTACTAGATAAAGGAACATAAGAAAAAATGTAGGAGTACATGCATTAATAAGAAATCAGATGTCATGAAACAAAATAGATGCAACGAAACGTACAGTTTACAGTGCTCATTAAACTATAAACTCATCATGCACATGTCTTCAGGTATTGATTACTTCAGATTCAACATAAGCCCTCATGGATACCGTTCCATTGGAATTCATCTTTATAGTATGAAAAATGGTTTGAGGTATAAGTTTTTATCAAGGATGGTCAACTACAACTGAATGAAGCAAAGTGGTGCTCAAAATCACAAGAACACTAAGTTTTATTAAGATGTGAATGAACCCATGTTACACATCAATTGCAGTATGCATACCATATATTTTAGATAAAATGGATAAATCTTATGTATAGAATTATAGAACGGTTATACAAAATTGCTAAAAAGGGAAAGATATTAATAAAAACTCAAAAATTATTTTTAGCTAAGACAAATAGATTACATATTTTGAGTATACCTCTAAGAAGTATTTCAGAAAGTGAATTAGAGGTTTCAATGATGAACATAAAAATAGCTCATGCTTGCCAATTTATGATACAAATTCCAGATGATAAGCCACAAACCATTTATTACATCAGTATTATGGACTTTAAGTTTTGAACTAACTCCCTGTAATGGGATGAAATTGCACTAATATTGATACAAATACATAGCTCAAGGCTACAAGGAAGAACCTGCAACTAAGCACAAAATAAGGGACGTAAAAGGAAAACATTAAAGATCCAGTGAAAAATGAATGCAGAATTCAAAAGTGCCTCAAAGAAATGAAAGGTGTTAAGGAGACAAATTTGAATGTAAATGGACAACTAGAATTATAACAACGAAGTTTGTTTGAAAATGACACATACATAATCTAAACCAAACAACATGTGAATCGTCATGAACTGGTGACTTGGTCATATATAATGACCAAGGCCGAGTTGAGAGTTTTTTAGCACCAAATAGAGTTTGACCTACTGAAAATCAGAGCTAGTTTTTTTGTAAATCAAAAAGTGCTAATTTCAAAACATAGCCCAACCATGGTAGAATGAAGATCCAAATATCTAACTCACCCGAGTACGTTTTTATGCAAAGAAAAGAAACACAATGAGCCACTAAGTTATAGAACCCAGACCAAAAGCTAGAGGTCTCAATAATCAAAAAATTATAGGCATCAACATATAGAGAGTTCAAGCTGAGTTGAAAGAAATAGCATATCCATAAGCTTGAAAGTTCAGAGCAAGGAAAATGACAACATGTAAAACCCATATCTAGGTTATTCAGAACGAGCCAGTTTGCGTAATATTTTACAAAAGATATAGAAGTATGTTAAGATGGGGTATACTCACCATTTTAGGATTGAATAGTCGAAACCTTTGAGCAACAAAGTGATGAAACAATACCCATGAAAGACTTCAAGCTCAAGACCAAGGTGGAATCCAAGAAAGCACAGATAAAATGCAAAGAATACCAAATATCAGTGCACATGAAACGAAAAGATGAAGGTTTCATCCATTTTTTATTTTGCAGTAAAGGGTCTCAAGGAAACAAAATATTGAGTCTCATCTTGAGGAGAGAGATCCTTGAAATGATCCAGAACAAGCTTAGAGAAGCTCATTAATGGTGGTTCGAGTTCCATTTAGTAAAAGTGAAACAAAGGCACAGAAATCTCCACAGACCAAAAAATTCTAGGAATCTTGGTTCATTCAAAGCTCAAATGATCGAAATGGCAGTATTATAACTTTTCATAGCTTGAACTAGAGAAAGAATGATTGGTTCATGCAGGTATTCACAGATACATCAGAGCTTCAAAGCATCAGAAATGGTGGCTTGAAACAATTTTTCTAGGGCTTTGCCATCCTTTGGCTCAAACTTTGCAAATGACCAAACATTGGGTCGAAATTCCATTTTTCCTACCTTAACCCATGGGCTAGGTCAATTAACTCATCAAAGAGAGCAGGGTTAAAGATCAATGGTTTAGAATCAAACTAGTACAAGATCAAATGGCTAAGAAGTTATCGTAGAACCATGTAAACCTCGATCAATACAAACTACATGCTCAAAGAATTGACGGTTGCGAATCATCAATGTAACATGATCAATGGTAGTAGATCGACAATTAATTCAATGTAGTCCAACTACCCCATTTGCCAAGTTTGAAGATCAATGGTGTAGATTGAAATGGTTAAAGATCAATGGTTCTCATCAGATATGATTAACAATACCATAGTTAGAACTTAACCTGAGTTAATCCAAATTCCACCGACACACTCATGGGTCAAATCATTATTGGATGGGGCTGAACCTTCCAAAAAAGTATATAATATGCCAAATACATAATGATAAAAGAAATCACACTCAAACTATAGTCCAAAGCTACATTAATACCAAGGACCCAATCATCAGTCAAGCCACATCACCAAGCACGATGATCAAAGAGCATGTCAGTATAAGGTTCAACCTTATAAAAATCAAAATAGATGTTATGATCAAAACTGCCATGGTCAAACCAATAGACCGATAAATGATTAAGGTCCCATGACCTTAATATATCCGATGGTGCCATGTAAATTTTAAAAAGGGGACCGAAAACATGTGTCAAAATTATCAAAGTAAAATATTATAGTATATGCCCCCAATATCCAAAGTCTTATCCAAAGTTATGTGCATGGTGCAACCAAAGGAATGGGTCGATACTATAAGAGCAAAGCACTTGATTAAAGTGACTAAGGGTGCTAATGAGGTTGCATTTTTGAAACCAAAAAAGGTGATAAAGAATTATTCATGCAGATAAAGACAAGGACCAACCATTGCAAGTGTCACATCAGTGCACTAGAGGCAGAGATGATTATTTTATCATTCAAATAAAGACAAGAAGATGTCAGTACCAGATATCAAGAAGACCACTTTTGCTAATTACCTTATTTTTCACAAAATAAGGGTATTATTTTCTTCCATGTGCATGTAGGTGGTCCCCACACATTGGGTGAACGTTTTGCTAAAGTATTGAAAACAAAGGAATTGTTTTTGCCTACACAGGAATATTATTTTTGCATGTGCATCCAAGGGGGAAGAATTATATGATGCCAAATTATCATTACAAGTGGATAAAATTGTAAGTATCACATCAAGAAGAATAAGACAAGGATTACATGCACAATGGAGAATACTTGCACAACAAGAAAGAGCTATCATTAGCTAAATTATTCATCAATTTTTATTAAAAACAAATCAGTCAACTGCACTTTGAGTGGAATCTATTTTTTTACCGATCCACTTGCAGCAGTGTCTCCCTTTATTTCTACGCCTTTGTGTGACTTTAATAGTAAATAAATCTATCAAAAAAGCTCCAGATCAGAAAAATTATCACACCATCGTGATTTTCTCAAAATTATGAGAAACTTTCATATATAACTCGAGATCTGGTTTTGAGTTGAAGTGCCTCAAAACTTAGCTTGAATGCAAACTGCCTATTATCCTCCTCAACACTGCCTTCTCAACATAGATCTTAGAGTTATTTATATACAATCATGTTCCTTCCCATATCATCTGAGCTCCTAGCCATGTTTTTCGGGTGGATGTGTCTTGTTGTGGTGTGGTCACGGGTTCAATACTCGGCAGTGTGTTTTTTTGCGAAGGGGTTTGTTTGGACCATGGGAATAGTCACACACTGCCGGTGGAGATAGGGTCTAAGTTGGGCTTGCTCACCCTAATCCTATGTGGCTTCGGCCACATTTTCCCCCTTTTCTAGGCTCACCACTTCTTCCAAGTTGTTGAAGCCACTTTTTAGTGAGTTGGTGTTGGTTTGTTGCGTTCGTTGTGCTAATTGTTGTGACCGCCGAGATATGTGTTTGGACTGACTTTATTATGAGTCGGAATAACTAGCAGTTGCTCCCTTTTTGAGGGGAGCAAATATACGCCGTGGAGGATGGTGGGGAAGGCCGTTTTCTGCGATGGAGACTGTGAATGAATATACAACATATTAGATGTGTCCCTTAATACTGTTTATTATTATATTTTGGTACAGAAATAGTTGTAGATCGAATGAGGTATGCACCTATACAGGCACCAGTGGTTTTGCTATTGCGAATATAATTGTCTATATAACGACGAAGTTCAATATCAAAATCATTAATCAAACCCAGATATATTCAATGAATACAAACAACATTGATGATTTAACTGAAAAAATGGCAATTACATTATAATGCCCAGATTTTCATACGAAAGTAATATGAAATACTCGCAATATTCAGAATGAATACTCTATTTTTTAAATACCACACTAGCTATTTGTAATATTTTGTACAGCGTAAAGAATTGTATGAGCATATGTAACAGAGATGTCTCGCAAGCTGCAAAATAGAACAATAGTGGTTATAGTCTTTCCAGTTTCCCAGCTTTGGGAAGGGAAAAAAATTTCATAAGTATTCAAATCAAGCCTACAAATAAATATGTATGAAATAAGGAAAATAAATCTAGGCGTGGGTACACATATTTATAAACAAGTGTAGACTTAGGAACTCTTCGTGTGCATGTAGCACAGGTGCTCAAAAGTAGAAGAAGCAAAATCAATACTGCTAGGCATTATGGCTGAATGAGGTAGTTTGTTGTCATAGACTATTGACCCTGTTTCAGATACAGATTTAGATCAATCAATTTGTACATAGTAGAATGTGTAGATATTTGGGTGTAGCAACTTGGGATACAGGTACAGATTTATCAATTTTTTATATAGGTATGAACAAAATAGAAATGAATCGGAGCAGAGAGTATGGCAAGAAATAGACCCTTAAAATCATTGAATTGATGGTCTTCTCAGAAAATAGACTGTATTGACATTCTAGGTAGCAAACCATTAAAAAAAATAGAGCTTATGTACATCTGATTTCTTTGAAATATTGTTGAATCTATGTAAAGGCTGACTCAGACATTTTAGCATGTTTGATCTGATTTTTTACATAAGGGAAGGGGCAACACAATTGAGTATACTACAGAAGTAGGGGACAACATGAGAAAGGGATATTTACACAATGTTTTTTTTTAATGAAAAATTAGTAATGACCTGAATTTCATATAGTTGGCCCTAAAAATAGTATATATGACCTAAATATGTTAAAAAAATATTCATAAAATACATTTGAAGTACTGTCAAACTTTTGGATTTTAACAACATAATAACAATAACTGTAGCTTAATTAACATCATTCAAGAAGTACTGTATCTTGTCCTATAGTAGCAATATGAATAACAAAAGAATATCTGATAAATATCTCAGGATAGCAGTAAACAGTATACAATTTTATTGCACAGATAAGCAAACAGTGCTTGCAAGTTTCATATGCGAATTACAATAAGTAGAAAGTTTGTTAAATACAAGTTGTTCCTCTTTTGCAGGAGAGAGTACAGTTATTACAGCATAATTGGGAATCAAATTACAATATGTACAACATAACTGAGAGTGTTGTATTTACACATATTTTGTCACATGTAATTAACAGTAATATTGCTCATAGGCCTTGTTGCGCACAATGTCGTATGTATCTTCGACGGTGATCGTGGCATGTATCAGTATTTGAGCAGTATCTTGGAGTTTGCCAATAGCAAGTTGGAATGTGTACACATCTTCTGCGGCTACGAGCTCCGTGCTGCGTGCACGAGCTTCGATTGACTCACACACAAGCTGGTGGAGAGTATTGGTGTCTTCTTCCAGTTTGGTGGCTAATTTGTAGTAGACATCACTGTGGCCTCTGTGCATGCGTTGTTTTGGTGCTCGGGTAGTGGCGATGCCTGTGAACAACGGTTGTATTAGCATAATAGATCATAGCAGCAGGAGAAAAGTTTATTTTTTAGCTGTTTTTTTTTGTACGAATATGCATGTGTAAGGGTCTGTACCTGAGTTTGTAGTGGCTGGTGATTGGTGGCTCGTATGCTGCAGGGGCCTTGCCTTTGTTCTTTGGGAAATGGTTTTTTTGAACGGTCATTGCTGGACCTGTACATAGCAATGATATTAGAATAGTGGGGGTTGTAAATAGTAGTAGAACTACTGCTGTGGGTAGGGGCAATTGTAGTGGGGGGATTGATAGGTAGGGGGGAGTTTATAACAGGGTGGATGTAGTGTTTTTTACACGCAGTTGGTGCTCAGCTTCTTTTCGGGTGCCCACATATTTGTTGAGGGCTATGCGTGCGTAGCGTTCAAATGAGAAGGGAGGAGAAATGATTAGGTTGGAAAGGGCTTGGACTCGGGAAATAGCTGTGAAAGTGAGTCCTACCCGGTCAGTAGGGCCAATGTCTATTGTGGCTTTATTGAGGGTCATTCCTTGGGCTTTATGGATGGTTAGGGCCCATGCCATTTTTAGTGGAATTTGTCGGCGGTTGTTTCTGGTGATGGGCGGAATGGGTATGTGGGTTGGATTATCTATATCCCAGGGTGGGCCTAAGTAGGTAGGGAAGCTAACAACTATGTATAGTGGGATGTTTGGGGGTTTTGTAACTCCTTTGTAAACTATGCATATGACTTTACCTATTGCACCATTGACTAGGCCGGCTTCTATCCATAGATTGGTTGTTAATAGTACTTTTGCTCCTTCGCAGAGTAACAGTATAGGCTCTAATTGGGTGGGAGCAGCAAGTGATGTGTGGGAAACAACATGTTGTTGGCACTGGCTCAGAGCAATAGGCATGTTTAGGGATTTAAGTATGCATTTGTTATGGACTGCTGCCAGTTTATTAGTAGCGTATAGGTGGGTATCCATTTTAAAAGTTTGTTGCTCTTCTTTGGTAACTATTGGTGGGGCCCTAGTCATAAGCAAGTTCCTAGTCAGATTCTATTGGCTCTGCATTGCGGAGGTTTAAAAGTAGGGTTCTAAATCGGGTTTGGGCAGGTGTGCTGCCAGATTGTCAGAAATTAGTGTCTAACATTATTACTGTGGTGAATTTATTCCACAAGGCATGGCCAATTGTGGTGCCTGCATACATTGGCACATCATTTATTGGAGGTAGTTGGGCGAGGTCACCGACGAGGATGATTGAACAACCACCAAAGTCTTGGTTTGCGGTTTGTGGGAAGCCTTGACGTAAGCGGATGTTGATATCATTTAGTAGGCGTGGGCCGAGGAAACTCATTTCATCAATTAATATGTAATCTATATATTTCATTTTCTCTTGGAAGTGTAGTAGGGTTTGGCCTTGAAGAGGTTGCACATCATGGATTGGTATGGACAGCCCTGCATGAATAGTGGTGCCTTTAATGTGGAAAGTTGCGACACCTGTTGGGGCTAGGAGTAATAGGCGGGTGTGGTTTGCAGGGGAAAGGGCTTGTAAAGCATATGAGATTTGTGTAATTAGATATGATTTACCAGTGCCAGCTGTACCGGTAATTATCATTTTTAATGGAGTGGATGCAGGGTTTGTGGTGGCATGGGTTTTTATGATTTGTAAAGTGGTTTTTTGCTGAGTGGAAAGCAAGTACAGGTCAGTATTGGGTGGGGGGGTATGCAAAAGTGGGGGTGTTTGAAGTTGGATTGTTTCGATAAATGTTGGCCCCATTTCTTGCAAGCCACAACTTAAGCGACACTGTCCCCAAGGGTGGGTGGTGTCGATTTCTCGTAGGCCGAGCATGGCCAGGTCATCGATTTGTATGCTGCTGGTTGGGTGGATGCGGGAGAACAATTCCCATTCTTCCATTTGCTCTTCCTCAAAAGTATCCATATCTGTTTCGGAGCTGCTGCTGCTTGCTACACCGTCAGTTTGAATGGGCGCTCTTTGAATGTGCCAGGGCTGATAAGAATGTTGAAATAATTCCCACTGTTGGCAGATTTGAGAAGGTGTAGCACCTATGTCGTTTAGAATGTTTCGGAATGGTTTGTATAGAATGAGCTCACTGAAGCAAAATGCTTCATAGGTTGATGAGTTACGGAGCGGAATAACTGAGTAGCGAGGGTAAACACGTACTATAGCTACTGTGGGCCTTGGGCGCCATTGGTTTGTACGCCTGTGTACACTGTATGACCAGGACCTGCAGACTTCTATGAGTGATAGCCCTTCTAAGTTTTCCGGCCGATGTGTGTAGGACTGAATGATTGATGGAGTTGTGATTTGGCCTGTAGTTGGAGCTACAATGCGCTTGAATACTTTTTTGCCTACTGCTAATGATATAAAGAGCCGGCTGCACACGGAAAGGGGCAATTTTTGTAGCATGTGACATGTTTCTTGGGCCCCGATGTCACGATCTACTAACATTTCTGTTAGGAACTTACTGTATACAAGTGTAGTGGAGCTTTGAAGGTTGGCATCGGCAGAGATTCTGGTTAGCATGTGGTGATAGCTTTCAGATTTTTGCTCCGCTTTGGCTGCATATTTTGCTATATACCATAGCACTGCATGTTGGGAAGTTACTGGTTGACAGTCCACATTTGCTTGCCAAACCTGCAGTATTGTGGCATTGTGAATGTTGACTCTGTCATCATTACGGGCTGGTGTGTACACAGGCTGCCCTTTTTCGTTAATTAGTAAGCTGGACGTATCTTGCAGGGGCCATGGGGCTTTGTATCGGCACTGTAGGTGGGAGCCTTTTTTCTGTAGGCATGTGTTTTCTGAGCATTTGGTGTGTCTTTGAACCCGGTTGAGCAGCTTGTTGTAGTCAATCTGAGCACAAGTTGACTGAATGGTGGCTGTGTCTGATAAGCAGGGGTCATCTAAAGTAGTACGGTGCATCTTGGGCACACCTTGTAGCTCCATACTTGGGTTCCATGCCGTGACGTAGCTGTCAAAGAATTATTTGGCGGCTTGTACCTGATTGGGGTTGGCCCAGTCTAAAGAGGCCATATTTGGTGCATTTTCCAGCCATAGGAATCCATGTATATGTGGTGATCCTCTATGTTTCCATTCATATCTGCGTAAGCAACATAACTCATGGTTGAAACACATACGGGGAGGTAATAATATTACAAAAAAAATACAGTGGTAAGAGGCATTACCTGTACCAATAGTCTTGGGCATGTAGAGTTTTTTCTAAGAGTTCTTCTCGGAAATATGTGAACTTTCGTTCCATATATGCGGCAACTAAATGTGGGTACCTTATGATGTTGTTAATTCTCCAAGATTGAGTTGCTGCTGGTGGTAGGGGAGGGGTGCCAGGCATGGCCCTGTGGAGATCTGGCCATTTTGTGTCTGCTGCACTTAAAGTGAAAAAAAGTGTCGGTGCACCCAGTTGAATTATCATATCTGATAGCTCTGCTCGGCATTTAGCCCAGAACGCTCTTGTGCCACGTAAACTTGCTCCGAACCGCATGAGTTGGGCAGTGATTTGTTCATTCAGTTGGTCTTTTAGGTATTCACGAAGCTCACACACTGTAGTGGGTAGGTCATCATCTATATCTTTTTTAGCGAATACAGAAGACGTTGATTGACTGCGGTGCCGCATCATGAAGTTCAGTAAGAAATACGGAACCGGGGGTGGCTGCCAAACCTATTATCATGGTATCGCAGTAGATGTAGGGCATATTCATGCATAGCTACTGGGTGGCCGGGCCTGTTTGTACATTGCGACGCCTGTGGGAAATAGAGTTGGAAATGCCATAGAGAGCAAGCCTTCTTCAGTATACTCATTGACTGGTGTTGAGCTAATAGTAGGCCAATTGACATGGGTTTCTGTACTAGCTATTTCTTGCTACAGATATTGTTGTATTTCTTCTACTTCTGTACAGACATTAGGTAGGACTGGTACAAATGATGATCCAGGCACAGGTTTGGAGTCTGCATCGTCAGTTTCGGAAAATGTACCTCTTGTTGTCGGACCAGGTTCAAAACCTGATGTAACAGGCAGCTCCCGTAGCTTAGCGGCAATGTCTGTGTCTACCTCAGGCAGCAAAGAGAGTGCACTCTCATCAATGCTAACATCTTTATAGTAAGGATCATGTGATATTTTGTAGCACAGTGCAGCATAAACCCTAGCCCTATTAACAAAGCATTCGTACATTTTATTTGCAGCCCCTTTCCTTTGCAGTACTAAAATGTCTAATTCTTCAATACGACGGGGCATAGAAATTTTACTATTGAAGAAATGTCCTGTGGAAAACTGATGGTGTGGCCGTTATATTTGTATTGGCCACCTCGGGCATGAGTCACCTGTACAATTGGACTGATTCGGGCAATAAGCATTTCTTCAACTTGTGTTAACTTGGCCAAGACTTCAGGTTGGACTCCTGGGTCCATATTGTTCCATGCAGAAAACTAGTTGCCATCATGCTCGTTACTGCATCTAAAGCATGTGTTGTTGCCAGGCCGGACCTTAACTTTCATAGCTGGGTAAGATTCGTGGCAAATGATGCATATAAACATGTTTCCCAGTGTGTCTATTTTTTCACGGAAACTTGTATGGGGATTAGCAATACCTTCTGTAGTTGGGCTGCTAGAGAGGTTGCTTGGCTGCCTGCTTTGTTCAGCTGTTTGTACTGTGCTCTTTGGTCTTTTCTGAGCCTTATATGCACTACGACGACGTCTGTTGATTTCATCTTTGTTTTCTTCGTAATGTTGCCTTCTAATTGCATTGTCATGAGTTTTTTGGTCGTCAAACCCCAGTTTCATTTTACCACTGTTGTGAGTATCCGTCATTACCCTAAAGATTGTACTATTAAACCTGCAGAAACGGTGTAAATATTAGGAGTGTAACCTAGTGTAAGTTATAAATACTTAGAATCTAGTTCAACGCTTGCTTCTGCCAACAAAGAAACAATAGGTAGATAAATATTTACCCTGGTTTGACCTGCTTTCCAAAATACTATGTCAAAAATGCCCTTTAAAACCCACTTAAAACAAAAAGCCAAAACATTGTCTTAAAAATGTGTAGTTTTTGCAATTCAGAAAGGACTATGTCGCACAAAAAAAATATATGCACAATGTCTGTATATGTTTGTTTTTATTGCAAAAAAATTTAAAAAACTTTAGGGCTTTCATAGTTACAATAGGCTCTGAAGGGTCAACAGAGATGATAAGGAACTTATTCGAGGAAAAAGCAAGAAATTGAATTTAAAAAAAGTGGCGCATGAAGAAGGGGTTTTCTAATTTTTTTACAGTTATATGATGTGGTGAAATGAACAGAACAATATCGCATTACCTCGAGGCATTTTGTCAAACAGTTCATAGGCCTTGTGCTTTTGTAGATAGTTGTACGGTAGGGTTGTTAAGGATCATGGTTTTAGTTTTATGCAGAGGCCCAGGTATGCGTTGATGAATATTTAGTAAATAGACAAATGTAGGGCGGGTGGTGCTGAGGGAACAATATTCAAAAAAGGGAGGATCTCAGATGGGACAAGACCATAAAGACAAATGCAGGAAAGAAGCATTCTTTTGAATGAATGGAAAATGGAATAAAATAAATATATCAATTTAATAAACAAAACAAAAAACCAGTTAAGTAGCTAGTAAGTACAGGGTTCAAACGTGACAAAAAGATTTGTCTGCAAAATGTGGAAGCATGCGAGCTATTTGGAAAGTTGTCTTAAAAATGTGTAGTGTCTATAATTGAGAAAGGACTATGTTGCACAAAAAACAATATACGCACAATGTCTGTACATGTTTCTTTTAATTGCAAAAAAACAAAAAAACTTGAGGGCTTTCATACTTACAATAGGCTCTGAAGGGTCAACAGAGATGATAAGGAACTTATTTAAGGACAAAGCAAGAAACCAAATTTTAAAAAAGCGGCGCAAGAAGAAGGGGTTTTTAATTTTTTTTATTGTTACCAGGGTTGTTTGATTTTAAGTGCTGGAAGGAATAGGATGACAGACAACACAGACAAAACCACATAAGTTATAGGAAACAGAAATTTAGGCGGCAAATCACATTGAAAGCAATTGGCCAAGTGGTCAATCAATTGAGCATTAAAAATAGCAATAGCCCATTCACAGTTAATATTTTCAAATTTGTACGTGAATCCTCAAATGCATACAGAAATCTTGGCTGTTGACATATGCAAACTTTAGATGGCAATGCAATCAAGGACAATTGAGAAGGTAATATAAATTCTTCTTGATGCCAATAATATGCCAAAAGAAACGAAATCAAGCACAGTGAATCCTCAAATGCATACAGAAATCTTGGCTGTTGACATATGCAAACTTTAGATGCCAATGCAATCAAGGACAATTGAGAAGGTAATATAAATTCTTCTTGATGCCAATAATATGCCAAAAGAAAACATTAATGAGGGATAAGTTATTTGATGATAACTATGTTTTTACACAAGTTAAAGGTTGTTCAAATGCAAATTGAGCAGAAGGGTGTTGCTCAACAGCTTATTTGTGGCACTGCAATAGAAGAAAATTGTAAAATGAAAGCTTATTTGCATGGCACTACAATAGAAGAGTGTTGATTTTGCATTATATAAATGATAATGTGTAGGTAAGTTCAATGAAGCAGCAAGATCGAGATTGAGTAATAAAAGGTTGTGTAGATTTATAGTATGTGAATAACAGTTGCCTTGAGAATAGCAAAAAATATTAGAAGTACAGTCCTTGAGTTGCATTTTTTTTACACATAAGTAGAAAGCACATATAAAAAAACTATTTGCTCGGAAAGGTATGTAGGCATCTTCTAGAGCGGTGAAATTAGATCTCAGAATTACATGCTAAGTGTATTTACTTATAAGTTGTAGACAGTTAATGTTATTTGTCAAACAATCAGTTTTTTATGTGCTTCAAAAAATATGCGAATTAGTTTGTATTTAAGTACTTAATGTAGATCAGGTTGTATGTTAAACTTTTATACTATTACATAAGGTAACCTATGAATATTTGGAACAGATTTGGACAGTTATATGTAGGTTTGATCCATTTGTATTACTTGGAAATGAAACAAACAAGTACATATTATTAAAAGCAAACTATAATAGGGACACATGTTTAATATACAACTGGGGTCGCTTTGTATATTGAATATCAAAGAATCAATTGTTACAAGAGAGTATACATGTCATGATTGTACAAATTGTTATACAAGTAAGTTCAATACTAAGGTGTGCTAGCATTTAACAAAGCATTGACAACTGTATCATGCGTCGGGGAGGCCTTTTTTTGAGAGGCATGTATAATGGTACACCTGAGCTTTTCGTTGTCATTATATATCTCTTTTTTTACTAGCAAACCAAAATCGTATGGCCTGATTTTGTCCCAACTGTCCCGAGTTCCAAATTGCTCTCTGTCCCATTTTCGGCCGAAACCCCCGAGTCGCGTACTTCAGAGCTCTTTGTCCCATTTTCAAAAGTGCGCCCTGTTTCAATTTCGCCCGAACCGGCCAAACCGCGTACTCCGGAACTTTTTGTCCCGAATGTCCCAAGTCCAAATGGGCCTTTTGTTCCATTTTCGGCTGATTCGCCCGAACCGCGCTTCCATGTCCCAAATGTCCCAAAGTTAAAAAAGTGCAAGTTGTCCCATTTTCGGCCGAAACTCCCGAGTCGCGCACTTCGCTCTTTTCCATCCCAATTGTCCCAAAATGCATTCGTGCGTCCTCTCCCTGTTTCACCCGAATCGTCCGAGCCGCGTGTTTTGCGCATTCGCGTGTCACTTGTCCCAAGCGAACCAACAGTCATCCATACTTAGTTTCTCGCTCTTCCCGAATATGTTGTTTTTCAAAATATGAATTCAAATGCGCATTAATTATCCTTCTCTCTCCTCAACGGCTATGTAACGGGCAAAACTTCCTTTGCAATTCTTACATTGTTTCGAACCCTTGCAATTTGAAAACCCGCGCATGTCCCCTCCCTCTAAAACTCCTTTCCGAGCCTGGTTTGCAGCTCTGTTATTATCAATATGAAGATCAAGATCCTGGAGGAGGCTTGGGAGAACTAAAGAAGCAGTTACGAAGGACGAAACTTTCAAGACGTTGGCTACATCAGTTTCCAAAGATATTCATTGTCATTCTCAAGATAAAAATTCTAGCGTGTCCCTTGTGGTAAGGACATGGCTGAGACATGGAAGAAACTCAAGCAGCGGTTTCCAAAGACAGTGGGTCCCTCTCAGAACTGGCCACCTGTCTCCTTCCCCTTCCTTCTCTCTTCTCGCCATTCCTTTCATATTCCATGTAATTAGTTAAGAAATTGCGTTTGGCATTCCTTAACTATTCTCTAGTTAAAAGAAACGGTTTACGAGGAGTAACCGAATTGTAAGCTATATAATGGCCTTCTTTGCGCCATTTTGAAGAGGAGGAAGAACTTGGCATATTTTCTGCAAGTGTAAATAGATTATAGAGAAATCAATACAGAAGGACTTTCCTTTCTTTGTCTATCTGATCTCTGTCTGTTCTAAGCTTTCATTTTTTTTCTTTGTGAAGATCATTTATCTCAAATTCGTTAGTCTCATCGATTGCATACTCTTCAACTTTGCAAGCACGGTGATCTTGTATAACCAAGAAGGAACTTTGTTTCCTTGATAATGAATCTGTGTTACGTTAAGAAACTTTGCGTTCTGGCAGATGTTATTTACAGAACTTTTTGTCTTTAAATTCCATCTTACTTGTTCTATACGAATGATCTTGTTTTCAATTCACGGTGACTTCGCATACATAAATAATTACTCTGATATCTATAATTCTGCATGTTTGCCTTTCTACTCTTTTCTATGCTCTCATTTCCTTAGTCATTTTGTAATTAATGACCTTCATAGAAAACACTTTCGTGGTATCCAAGTTTAACCAACAAATCATGTCCTGTACATTTGTAAATAGGTTTTGTTTCTGAATAAGGGAACCTCTCCCATTAAAGAGGAGGGACTTCTTGTCCCCTGACTGTTGCTCTTCTTAAAAGTCCTATTTGACGACCAATAGTTTTTGGCGACTCCGCTGGGGAAAATCACATTCCAGTTCTGTAATTTTTGATCATCTTTTGATCTGGCGACTCCGCATTTTACTCGAGGGAGAAGGACCCTTCGTATTGAAGACTCTCAGTTTCAGTTTTGGAGAAGCAGGGTTTTTCCTCTTCCTTCCACAAGAAATAGAAGGACTCGTTTGACAAGCACACCACCTGTTCAAGAAAGAAGTCCTGCGGGTGGTATTCCTTCAAAGCCTGCTAGTCCCAATCTACGAGCCTCGCTGGTGTTAAAGTTCCTCTCCAAGCCATTTTTCCAAGAATGGCGGCGCCATTACCATGGGGTCATCGTGTCGGGCCCCTGGCCCTTACTCAGCCTTTGCATGAGTTACCTAGAGGTAACCAGAAGAACTTCCCCAAATTCAAAGGTGATGGCAAAGTGCATCCTAATGAACACATCGCAGCTTTCATTGTTGCCTGTGGAGTTTTGGGAGTTGAATATGAAGACGTCTCCGTAAGGCTGTTTGTTGAGACGTTACAGGATAATGCTACTGATTGGTTCTATCACCTTCCTGCCAGTGCTATAACCGACTGGGCCACAATGAGAACCCAGTTCGAGAATCGTTTCAAGCCGGTAGAAGATGTGCATGCTTTGCTTGCCCAAATTTCTCAGATAAAGAAAGATTTGCAAGAACCCATGAGAGAGTTTGTGGCTCGGTTCAACAGGTTGATAAATAAAATTCCCACAAACACTCGACCTATTGATCGGATTCAAAAATGTTTCTTTCTAAATGCCCAATCACCTAAAGTTAGTTATGCACTAAGAAGGGCTAATCTCGCGACGTTATCTCTAGATCAAGAACTGGTTGTTAGTGTCGAAGATGACTTGATCATGTCAGGGAAGTTGAGAAGAGACCCTCCCAAATCTAAGTCTGTTGCTTCTTCCTCTTCCACCCCTGGACCTAACACTGATCCATTGGTTCAGAAACTTGCAAATGATCTTATTGCTATAAAGAAACAATTGGCTCAGCACGCCCCTTATGCAGATGTTCCAAGAAGAAATTTCCAGCCCAGGAATCGTTTGCCTGCCTCTCAAACAAGAATAGCACTTGAAGGACCTCCTGTTAGGGTTCCTGTGAATGCAACCTGTGAAGTTGAAGAGCCAGATGATGATGAGGGATAATGAAGCTTGCGGGGAGTTTGTGGAGGAATTTGATGATGAGGTAGAAGAACTTGAGGGATCTCGAGTAAATTTCTTTACCACCGAGGGCATTGATGATGGAGAAGATTACGATGAAGTGGTAGCAGACATGAACAGTGAATCATTCGCTGTCATGACTCGAGAACAGACAAAGCAGAAGGAGAAGGTGACATAGCCAATAAAGAAATCTAAGGAGCAGTCGGCAACTATCCCTGTAATTGCAAAAAGAGGATTTCCTATCCCTACTCCTTCTGCACCAAAGGTGAGTCCTATCAATCCTGCTACCAAAGTGGTTTCTTCTTTTTCTCCTACCAACAATGTGGAGTGAGAGTTAAGAATGTAAAAACGAAACTGCTTGACAGCTTTAACCACTGCAAAAGCATGTTTTTCCATTATGGTTTATTTTAACTCATGATTTTTTAGAATATAGCTCATAAATGCAATTGGGAATTCGTGCTCATTAGAATCTTTTTGAGTCAAAACAACAGTCAAGGTGTTATCCGCGGCGTAGCAATAGATAATGAAATCTTTACTGAAATCTGGACATGCTAAAACAGGAGTTTTAGCAATGGCTCGTTTAATACCTTCAAAGGATTCTTTCCCTTCAAGAGAAAAACCAAACGTTTGTTTTCCTTTCATCATTTGGGAGATATTCAAAGTTAGCTCTGCAAAATCAGGGATGAACCTTCTCAAAAAGTTGATATTACCAAAGAAAGAGTGCACTCCCTTTTTGCTGGTTGGAAGAGGAATTTGCTGAATAGCTTGAACTCGCTCAGGATCGATTTTTATACCATATTTGGAGACAACGTGCCCCAATAATTTCCCTTCTGTGACACAAAAAAAAGATTTCTTAGGATTCAAAGACATCCCATGTTCTCTACATCTTAGCAGAACTGTCTCTAGATGCTGGAAATGATCCGTCCTTGTTTTAGAAAATACAGTCAAGTCATCAAGGTATACGATGATACACTTTCCTTTCAAACTTCCAAAGGCCAAATCCATAGCCCACTAAAAAGTGGCACCGGCATTGATGAGCCCAAATGGCATCCTTTTGTAAGAAAAGGTACCCCAAGGGGTAGTGAAAGTCGTTTTGTGTTGGTCTATGGTATTAACTTCTACCTGGTTATATCCTGAGAATCCATCAAGCATAGACAACATTTTGGATCCCGTTACTGCTTACAAGACCTGATCCATCATAGGTAAGGGATAATTATCTTTCAAGGAAGCTTGATTTAGATTCCTGAAGTCAACATAGATATGAATCTCACAATTTTTCTTTCTAACGGGCACAATATTGACAATCCATGTTGAATGATGGATAGGAAAAATGATTTTGGCTTTCAATAACTTCTGTATTTCTTGAAAAATGGTGTCATCTATTTTAGGATTATATTGCCTCTTCTTCTGTTTAAAAGGCTTAATCCTAGGTTTGAGAGGGATAAAATGCTGTATCTCCTTTGGTTGGAAAGCTTTTAAATCTTCATAGGAATAAGCAAGAACATCCTTATACTTTTTCAAAAGACTAATTACCTTCTTCTTTTCTTCTGAGGTGCAACATTTTTCAATTTTCACGAGTTTAGGATCAGTAGAACTCCCAATATTGATTTTGTCATATTTGGCTGATTGTTGGGGTCTAGTAGAAGCTCTCAACTTACATACCTATCGTGTTTGTCAAAAATTTTTTCTAAACTCACCAATCCTTTTGAAATCTTCTTTCCTTTGAGTTTGATACATCCATCCTGATCTGATTCTTCTTGTTGTGCGGCTTCTTTGTTAAAGGGCACACTTTCACAAGGCAAATTATCACTTCCTTCAAAGTACAACTGTTGAAAATTATCCTTGAGTTATAAGAAAGAAAGCAAGTGTTGATCGTTATTGAAAACTTGCCAGTTACTTGTACTATCAGGTACACTGGGTTTATGAATCATTTCAATGGTGAAATTATCTTGAGAAAAGTCAGGATGAGGAATAAGAAATGACCCTGAGACTGCTAGAGAATCAGCCCTGGTATTCTTCTCCCTAGGCATTGCTTCAATGGAGAAGGCGTCAAGAAATTCAATGGAGTCCCAAACCTGATTCCTGTAATGTTTCAACCTTCCATTCTTTACCTGGAAGAGGTTTCTAACTTTCTTGACAATCAATTCCGCATCCCCATGAGCTATAAGATTATTCACACCCTATTCTTTTGCCACTTGGAGTCCAAGAATGAGAGCTTCATACTCTGCTGTATTATTGGTATTTTCAAATTGCAGCTTGAATGAGAAAGGATGAATGCTTCCTTCAGGTGACACCAATATGACACCAGCTCCAGAACCAGCTGAAGAACACATTCCATCAAACTCTAATATCCAAACATCATTAGGATCTTTAGGTGAGACTTTGGGGAGTTGGATTTCTTCTGGAGACATAATCATGTAGTTGCCATGCCCCATATCCTCATAGAGTATTTATGCTTTGGGATCATCAGTTTTTTATAAAATATACTCAGACTGCTTCTCAGGTAGTAGCTTCTTCATTTGCCCATTAACAGGTATGAGGGAATGTGACCAATCCATTTGAATTTCTCCACCCACATCCTTACAGAAATTTTTGCTTAGCAGCATCCCATATGAAGGAGGAATGTCTGCCACTAAGATAGTAGCCAAAAATTTCTTCTCAGGAAAAGTAGCAAAATCCACTTGTGTGTCCTTAATTCTTTCGACTAAGGGCACTTCCTTACTCTCCAGGGAATAACAAGATCCGTAAGTGCGTGTGAGATTCAACCCTAAGGCATGAGCTACTTTGGCAGGCATTACATTGTCTAATGCTCCTGAGTCTATGACACAATTATTGAGCCTATGGCCAGCTATAAGGAGTGTTACATAGAATGGTTTGATTTTTTCATTGGGTGAGGTGACAGCGGCTACCAGATTAGGCTGTGGTGCAGAAGAAGGAGTGGGTAAAAGGCCTTTAGAGGTAGTTTTAGAATGGGAATTGACAAAGTGAATCATTTTAGCAAAAGCCTTGGGATGAGTTTGATAATATTCAGCCTCTAAAATTTGAACCTTAGTCTTTTTTAAGTGAACAATAATATCGAAAGACCAAGAAGTGGACGGGTTATCATCACTTGAGATCCTAGTTTTTTCAATATTAGGGGAAATAGAAGTAACTTTAGTAGCAGAATTGACAGGATTCACCTTTGGTGTAGATGAAATGGGGATCGGAGATCCTCTTTTTGTAATTACAGGGATAGTTGTCGGTTGCTCCTTACATTTCTTGGTGGGCTGCATCAATTTCTCCCTCTGATTTGTCTGCTCTTGAGTCATGACAGTGTATGATTCGCTATTCATGTCTGCTACTAATTCGTCGTAATCATCCCCTTCATCAATGCCTTCAGTGGTGAAGAAATTAACTCGAGATCCCTCAAGTTCATCTGTTTCATCATTAACCTCTTCAACAAATTCCTCACAATCTTCATTAACCTCCTCATCCTCTAGTTCCTCAACTTCACAGGTTGCATTGATAGGAACTTTAATAGGAGGTCTTTCAAGTGCTAGCCTTGTTTGAGAAGTAGGAAAATGATTTCTGGGCTGAAAATTCCTCCTTTGAACGTTTGCATAGGGAGTATGCTGAGCCAATTGTTTCTTAATGGCGATGAGATCATTTGCAAGTTTTTGTACCAATGGATCAGTATTAGGTCCAGGAGTGGAAGAGGAGGAAGAAGCAGACTTAGATTTTTAAGGGTCTCTCCTCAACTTCCCTGACATGATTAAATCATCTTCAACACTAACAGCAAGAGTTTGATCCTCATCCAATTTTGCAAGATTAGCCCTTCTTAGTGCATAACTAACTTTAGGCAATTGGGCGTTTAGGAAGAAGCATTTTTGAATTTGATCTGCAGGCTAAGTATTTGGTGGAATTTTTTTAATCAACCTGTTGAATCGAGCCACAAATTCTCTCATGGGATCTTGTGATTCCTTCTTTATTTGAGAAATTTGGGCGAGCAAAGCATGCACCTCTTCCACTGGTTTGAAACGGTTTTAAAACCTAGTTCTCATTGTGTTCCAGCTAGTGATAGCTCCGGCTGGAAGGTGATAGAACCAATCAGTAGCATTATCTTGTAAAGTCTAAACAAAGAGTCTTATGGAGATGTCTTCATGTTCAACTCCCAGAACTCCACATGCAACTATGAAGGCTGCGATGTGTTCATCAAGATGTACTTTACCATCGCCTTTGAATTTAGGAAAGTTTTTCCGGTTACCTCTAGGTAACTCATGCAAAGGTTGAGGAAGGGAAAGAGGCCCAACACGATGGCCCAAAGGAAATGGTACCGCCATTCTTGGAAAAATGGCTTGAAGAGGAACTGAAACACCAACAAGAATCAAAGCTCGAAGATTAGGACTGATTTTCTCTGAAGGAATACCACCCGTAGGGATTTTATCTTGGACAGGTGGAGTGCTTGTTGAACGAGCCTTTCTATTTCTCCTTGTTGAAGGGAGAGGAAAACCCTGCTGTTCCAAGAGCTGAAACTGAGAATCTTTAATACCAAGGGCCCTTCTACCTCGAGTAAAACGTGGAGTTGCCAGATCAAAAGATGATCAATAAATGATTATAGAACTGGAATATGATCCCCGGTGGAGTCGCCTAAAACTGTTGGTCATCAAAAAGGACTTCAAGAAGAGCAACAGTCAGGGAACAAGAAGTCCCTCCTCTTTAATGGGAGAGGTTCCCTTATTCAGAAACGAACCTATTTACACATATACAAAGCATGATTTTCTTGTGGACCTTGGATATTATGAAAGTTTTTTCTACAAGGATCATCAATCACAAAAGGACAGAGGAATGAAAATGTGAGAACGAGCAGAAAGGCACCATTAAGAATTATAGATGACAGAGTAATTCCTTATGCATGTGAAGGTACACTGAATTGGAATAAGATCATTTGTATCACATTAATAAGATGGAATATGAAAAGACAAAGTTTTGTAAATAACATCTGAAAGAATACAAAGCTTCTTAGCATAATACAGACAAATGATCTAACAAGATTAAATGAATAGCTTAGGAATAAAGGAAACCAGATAGACAAAGAATGAAAAATCCTTCTGTATTGATTTCTGTAAGATTTATTTACACTTTCAGAAATAAGCCAAGTTCTCTCTCCCCTTCAAAATGGCGAGGAGAGGCCATTATATAGTTTACAAATTAGTTACTCCCGGTAACTACTTCTTTTAAATAATGATTAGTTAAAGGGTTGCAAATCGCAATACCCCAACTAAATACAATAAATTCATGATGAAGAAGAGAAGAAGGAGAAGAATCAGGAGAAGAAGACAAGCGTTCAAGATTGGGAGAGACCCACTGATTTAAGGATCTGTTGTCTGAATCTCTTCAACGCCTCGGCTATGTCTCTGCCATGTGGGACTGATGTGTTGGCGGTAGATTGAGTCCAAAATCCAAGGCACTTCTCCATTTCCTTATCAAAATCGACATGAGTATGATAATCTTTATTGGATTCTTCTATGGCAGATTGAAGAGAACAGATCTCCTTCATTTTTTCCTTATAAATGGAGCTTTCCTTGAATAGATCACCTTTGACAAAAGCTCTGAATTGAGCTTTGATTTCTTGTAAAGTGAGAGGCACACCAGAAGTCTCATCATGAAGATGGCAATGTATATCTTTAAAGGTATATATAACTAGTGTTTTGAAGGCCTCACCCTTCTGCCAGCTATTCGTTAATTCTCCCAAAGCCTCCTCCAGGACCTTGATTTTCCATTCCACACTGTAGACCCAGGACTTTGACAAATTATCCTTTGTATCTTCAAAGACCTTGCTTGCCAATAAAATGTTTTCATTTGTTTGTCCCATGAGGCGAATGTCTACTATGCAACTGCTCCAAAGTTTAAGTTCTTTATCAATGCTCCCAATAGTGGTGTAGACACCAAATTCGTGTCTTACGACCCCTTGTGACCCGCATCCCATTTCGTAATATAGCCTCATCACCTAAACCTTACACAATTATTTATTAATTGCCTTGTAATTGATAAATCCACATCACCCTACCTACCACCTCACTTTTCCACTTCATCATGACCTAGCCCTAACCCTAAAAACTAACCTAATTAAGACCCATAACTTGGTCTACACCTACATCCATAACTAATGCCTCCTTACTCGCACCCAAAACCGACCTTCTAGCCACTTGACCAAGCCCGCAGCTGATCTCTCGGGAGAAAAGCAGGGAAGGTGGGATATTTTACTAAAAATAGCCTACTTTTTCCTAACCGATGCCGGTTCCTACTCGACCACTGTCGGTTACGCAACCGCCATCGGTCCCCTGTAAATGGGATCCTCAAACCAAAAAAACCGATCGGAATTTCATTTTGGAGATCGGTCGAAGGATTTCTGGATCAACGGAGAATATTAGGAGCAAAGAACAGAGTCCAAACCAGAAGTGTCTACAGCAAAGGAGATCAAATTGCACCTTCGTCAAAACCAGTAAGTTACATCTTGCATGCCCTCTGTTATAACATTTTTTATGATCTTTGAATCAGAGTTCTCTTAAATCCGTTTCTGAGCCCACTACCCCGAACGTGCCATTGCATCTAACTGTCATTATTTTACCTCTCATCATCTCATTTCCTAATAACATCCATAAACCAACCTTACCAACACCACAACCATCCCAGAAGATCCTAGAACCCACCGGTATCAGTTATCTGTAACCGGCATCGGTTATTAGTAACCGGCATCGGTTCCTCTGATCAAAGCCAGAAAAAACAACCTTTTCCCTACCCAGTTCACCAAAACAACTTAATTGATACTTTACAGTCTTTTTTGTTAAATCATATTAACAGGGGAAACTGACCACCTTCGAAAGGGAGTTTTATATTTCCTGGGCCTAAGGCAGTTTCCTCATTTATTGTTTAATCAAAATCTTGTGGTCTTGTGTTCTTATTTGCAGGTAGTCCTTCCAAGACAAAAAGGAGTTCTTCGCAGTCAGCCTGATCTTTCTCTACGGTACGCGCACACTATCTCGACATTCTACAGGTATTCCTCCTAGCCCCTAACCTTATCTGTTTCTAAAAGGAACGAAGCATTTCCGAGTGAAACATATTATTGTGGTACTGGTGGTGGTGCTGCCTGTGCCTGTACCTGCACCTGCACCTGTGGCTGTGGTGCTGGTGGTGGTGCTGCCTGTGCCTGTACCTGAGCCTCGGCTAGCTGCCCCTGTAAGACCCCTATCTGTGCCTGCGCAGCAGCTAGCTGCCCCTGTAAGAGCTGCACCTGACCCCTAAGCTGATCTCTCTCTGCCGTAACTGCAGCCAAGTCTGGCCGTGCAGGCGGTACTATCCAAAGAGATGGGGAAATCCCAATCCAGTACATTTTCTGTATGCCCCCATGCACCCAGCGTTCTATGCACATTTGTCCAATTTCCTGCATGACTTCTCCGCAAGGCCATTTTGTTATTGCAGAAGGCATAGTGAAGCTTGTAGTGGGAGTGCTCTTCATCAGCCGGCGAGCCTGATACTGAGGGAAGGGAATTTTCTGAATCCTGAATAAAGTAGGCACCATCTACTTGCGATATCAGATCTCATAGGGCTATCCGCTCAGAAAATCTCCTTGCGGTGTCACGTCTCTAGTAACCTAACCATGTACATGGTGAAAGTGTCATTCACCCTTCGGAAATGTACGATTGCTGGTCTTCCAGGGTGAACTGTGGGCAGTAGGCATACACGGGGTCATCCTTGTGAGCAATCGATGTACTGCTGTAAGGCCAAATAATTACCTCGATGCTGCCAGAGTATGCCATCAGGTCCCGAAGTCATGCCAAAATTTCTTAGTTTGCTTGCACATTTGACCCCCAATTTCTCTACTGAAGGTTCATATCGGTATATGATCTCTGGCCCAGTTGATATTTTGAGTAACCCTCGCACTGGCCATAATTGCATACAGCGGGCACGTATGCCCAGACAATGGAACTCATTTGTAGAGCAAATACTGAATCGCCATCCTACCGGCGATAGCCCCAGTAGGATTATAAAATCTGACAATTATTCATTGAAATCTACATAGACCCAAGAGTCTTGGACCTAGATGAGATGGCCCGACCTTCTTAGGGTTTTTTAGCCTACCTACTTCGGCCCGACCCAAGCGCCTTATAGTTATCACTGTCTCGGATCGACCCAATGGCCTGTAACCTACATGATTATGACAGATAACTATAGGCATTTTCCATTTCTGGAATCCATTAGGGCAGTGCTAATGGCGGTGGCATCTAACTTGGAAATGAGTTATGGCCATGCACATTCGTTAGTTTGCCTTGAGTCAGTACCTGAAATCGAGCTCCGCTAGCGAGTACTGTGTCTGCACATTGTACTGAAATTAGGAAGCCACCGGTGAACACCAAGGCCTCACTGTCATGAATCATTCCCCCGGCCATAGCTGAAGGGTTTGCATCTGTCATCCTTGCCCAACAAATAGGCCCAAAATCAGGGTGGTGAACTTCACTGTCCCCGATATCAAGAACGACAGACTCGAGTGTTGAAACTTGTATCCTACCCCTGGAATTTGATCTTCATGTTGATAGTCAACTCAGAGAGCAAAGCTGTTCAAGTTTTAGAATTGGGATTAGGAATCGCAAGGAAAATGGATACGCGTGCAAAAAATTTGGTTGCAAGGGTTCGAGCAATGACGTTTATCATGAAAGCAGTGTGCAAACCAATGCATAGGGGGTACCTGCCGATTATATAGCCGTTTAGGAGAGAGAAAGGCAATAAATTACCTGCATTAAATACCATGGAGCTACTACCTATGCCTTGAAATACCAAGATTATATCACCCTAGAGTGGGAAAAATTAGCGACGAATGGCACTTGGTTCATTTGGGACATGAGTTTGACGCGAAAGCAGAAAGTACATGGTTCAGCCTTATTCAGGTGATTGCGGGGAAAAGATGCGTCAAATGCTTCCTTGGGACATGCGGGATGAAAGTACGCGGAATACGCAATCTCGGGCCGAATTATGTACGAAAAAGGAACAACGGGTCCCTGAGTGAACGTTGGGACTCAATCGTGGGACAAAAAGTTCTGACGGGCCCGAAAAGATTACAGACTTTGGGTAAACCATCCAATCAGGAGAACATAGAGCTTCATATTATTGAACTTGGGACACGCGGGACAAAACATGTCCGACAGGCCCGAAAAACACACTAAAATAGACACCAAAAAACATAGATGTCTTACGACCAATTTCTTGACCCTTTTCACATTATCAGGACGACAGAAAAGCCTCATCACCTTAACCTTACAAAATTTTAATTTATCAACTTGCCTTAAAAGAAGGGGAATTTTGTGTGGACAATCCACATTTCAAACCATGACCTACCAGCTCACTTTGCCAAATGATTCATGACTTTTTGCCCTAACACCTGACAACTTTTGTTGCAAATCTAATTAATCGTCCCATAACTTTGTGAATCATTATGAAATTTTGTAACAAACTTGATCCTTGGCATATTAGTTTCTTGGGACCCAAGAAGGCTTGACCTGTCTAACAAATGATGTATAATGCATATTGGAGATATGCAAAAGGGGGGGATTTCATTTTCATGAGAAATTTTTGAGAGAAGCTCACCCTCTGAGAAAAAATTCTGAGAAACCAAGTTAACTTCCTCTGTGTTATATTTTCAATCAGGTTCGAGTTGGTTACAAGTGTATAGCCATCAAAAAGGTCTGATATTTTTTGAAATAACTCTCCCCTGCTGATGAATCTGATAAACTTTGAGTTAATTTGTGTTAAATATCTGGTAATTTTGGGTTTATTTCATTTTCAGAATGTCTGCAAGTAGTTATTCTTGTTCCAATTGCAATCTTGTATCAAAATATATTTGAATCACACATATTTCAATCCTTGTGATAGTTTAGTGGCATCTACAATCTCATTTTCTAGAAGAGATTTCATCTAGGAATGCAATAAACGATTTAAAATCAAATTTCTTTCATCTATTGAAAGAGATTGTTTGTAAGCCTCTGGGTGTACCTCAGGTGTGATTTATCTTAGATTTTGATGTTTTATTGGGAATTTTAACTCAAGATTTTGTTTTTAAAGTCTCAAAGATTATGTGAAAAAGTGTAAATTTGGGCATCCATTGATGCACACCTTCTGGTTGAAGGAATTTTTATACTATTTTGAAGCTTTCTGTTGTTGAAATCTCTATTGTTTTGAAGTTCCTCAGGGATCAGGGAAAATTCCTATCTATCTTGTTGATATCCCACCAAAATATTATTCAAATAACCAATCATACCCTAAACTACCCCTGCCTTTCCCTGTATATCAACAAAATAACAAAATCCATTTGCTAAAGTATGCAGAACAGATCAGGTTTCCAAATGTCTTTAAGTAACCTTAGCCCTATGTAAAATATCTCCATATTCTAGAAGTGACAACTCGTGAGAGTCAGATTTGGTGTGTTGATCATATTTTTTTCCAAGGTTTTCCTCATAAAAAATTATGCAAAAGAAGGATATCTTCATCTCCTTTACCATATGAAGGTTACAAAATAGGTTCTCTTACCTTGGTTGAAAAGGAACAACCTAAAATAGTTAGGATAAGATAAAATCCTTCAAGGTCCTACCCAATCCTCCAAATCCTAAGTGCTAGAAGGGTTAGATAATCTGCTTCCCCTGGGCTACAAAATGATATAAAATTGTTTATCTGCCTTTGAGTGTCTTGTTCATTTTCTTGATGCCTGCTTGGCCTTTGAAGGGGATTAAATCTGGGTACCAACACTCTTTTGACACCATTTCCAGGGACTTTTTGAAAATATTTGAGATATTTGGATACATATTAGACCCTGGTAATGTTTCTTACAAATGATGCATGCAAATACATTGTTGAAGTATTGTTCTATATTCAGATTTGTAAGATTTAAGAAAAGGTTTCAAGCCATGTCTACTTTTTTCCTAGTTTCCAGCAGTTGTTGCACTTTTTTTTGCATTGTAATTGATAACTTTAGGTGAAGGAAGATCATACCTGATAAGATTTGTAAGTTGCAGTACTGACATAAATTTGACAGATTATTTTAGTGCATTTTCACAACTAGGGTGAAAGTCCTTAGTGGTGACTCCATGCTGATTTGATTTTTGATAAGTACCAGTGTCTTAACCTTCTGTCATTTGAAATTTTTTGCTAATATCTACAAACATGGAAGGAATAAGATCTCTCTTCATTAAGGACCCTGGTAGGAGGTTGTTTTCAGATTTAACAAATTTAGAGTTTAGAGGGAAGAAGAGTTTGGAAAGTTGTTAGAGATCTGAGTTCAAGGAAAGAGATCCCCATTATTGAACTTGAAAGTGATCAACATTTTATTGAGGACTGCCATTCATCCTCAAGTGAATCTGAATTGGGTAGTCCTCTTACAGATCTACATTCTCCATCTTGTGAGGGGCCCTCATTTGTTTTTGAAAAGTTTTCTTCACAATCTGCCCATGTACTTTCCAAATCTGGTAGATTTTATCAAGAAAGAGATTCTTTAGAGGGCATTCATTTGAAGATTGTATCCATATAACCCAAAGACCCCATCACTCCTCATCAATTTGTTTCTCCTCCAAGGTCACCTCCACAAAACAATATGGATCAGCCTCCACCCAGACCTCCATTTGTTGTTAACACCTTTTGGTCCTATAAACTTTAGAGGAATGGATGGTTATCCAAATGTTGTCCCTCAAGATGTAAGGAATAAATTACCTAAGTTCCAAGGTAACAATGCTATAACTGGAGATCAACACCTAAAAATATTTGTTAACATGATGGAGGAATTTGAGATTGAGTATGAAGATGTGTATATCAAACTATTTATTCATACATTAGAAGAAGATGCAAGGGACTGGTATAAGTCTTTACCTGATAACTCTATTGATTCTTGGACATAAATGAAGAATGCATTTTAGATTGCAGTATGGTGATAAAACCAACCCTAGGTTTCTTTTGTCAAAATTTTAGAATATTAAGAAGAACGCCAATGAATCAGTGCATGATTTCAACACTAGATTTAATAAGACATTGAGAAGATTTCCTATGAATTTGAGGCCATGTGATGAATCTTTTCTTATAAAATATGCTGATGCCTTTGATAAGAAGGCTGCATACTACTTGAGGGATAAGAGCCCTAGAAATTTAAGGCAGGCCTTTACCATGGCACTACAGATTGAGAAAAACATCAAAGCTATTAGAAAACCTCCTAAGAGGGAAGGTGTAAAGCTGATTAACCCAGGAAAAACCTCAAGCAAGTAAGAGTGTGGATCTTGAGGAAGTTGTGAAAAATTTGGCAGGGGTTGTCAAGGAAATCTCTTACAAGTTAGCCCGAGAAGAGAAGGGAATTGGGAAAAGTTCACAAGATCAAACAAAAGGCAAAAAATCATGACAGATTTGGCAATCGTCCTAGGGGTGATCAGAGGTCAGATGACAGAGGAAAAGGACTTATGGGAGGGGGAAATAGACACCCTCAAGCACGTGAAAATAGATTAGTGCCTGATCCTCTAACTACCAGGGTTGTTGATGTTGATGAGGCCAATGAAATTGATTGGTGTGATAGGTGTTTTCTGTCCCATCATCAATGTGAAGTAGATCATCTAGTTGAAGAAGCTAATAATGATGATGGTACTGATGATGATGTTTATATGATTGGTTTTCTCTACAATCCCACAACAAGGATAAAATTGAACTGAAGTGATAAGTGCTTCAACTACTACTACTTTTTGGGATTGCATCCACCGAGTACCACTTCTTCCTCCTCATACTTTTGAAATAGATGCAGTAAAATCTTTTGAAATACCTAATAATGACTTTGAATACTTAAGAGATTTAATGATAAAGAAGTATGATGGAGGAATCCCTTCGGAGGAAGATAGACAGTTGTTGATGAACGCTATGGTTGCTCAAGAAAAGGAGTATAATACAAGAAGTAAAAGTTTTCAAAGGAGTAGGGCCTCAAGCCAAACAAAAAAATTCCATTCCTTATAAGTATTCCTAAAGAAGTTCTTAGGAGAGATACATCTGCCAAATTCCCTGCTATCCCAAATAAAAACCATACTTCTCCTCATCCCCAAACTATCAAAAATCTAGTCCCATCTCATGAGGTTGCCAATCTCCCTTCTAATGCTGCTTTGCCCAAGTATGTTCCATATGATATTTCCCAAGTTCTGATTCAAATCAAGGTTAGTGTCCTAATTTTTTAGCTGCTTAGGATTTCCTGAGCACAAGAAGAGATCATTTGAGTACTTGGGATTGAAAGAAGAGAAAGAGTCCCCAGTCAGAAATGTAAACATTGTAGAAATTCCTCCTCCAACCATTGCAGATATAGAAACACCACTAGCATTGGTAGAGCTTGGAGAAGCACTTGAGGTTTACTTGGGGACATCCTTAGTTGAGTCTCAATCAAATGTTGATCCATTATTTAAAACTTTGATCATTAAGGACAAATTACTTCACAATTGTATGTTTGATTCTGGTGCATCATGTAATGTCATGCCTCTTGAAGTAATGAATGAACTGGATATCAAAGTGACAACAACATATGAAAGGTGTGCTACCTTGGATTCTAGAGAGGTCCCAGTTTTGGGATGTGTGAAAGGATGGGTGGTACAACTTGCTGCCTATCCGGGTAAGAACTTAAACTTGATGTTGTCATTGTTGATTGCCCATCCAAATGGGGTATGCTATTATCTAGAAAGTGGGCTGAAAGTTTTGGTGGAAGGTGTCCAAATGGATATGTCTTATGCCACCATTCCAATGAGGGAAGCCTTCTCAAGTTGTATGGAGAAAAGAAGATGTTGCACCTCATTGAAGATCCCAACAATGCATCTTATGAAGTGTTGTATACTGTTGTTGATGCTGATAATTTTGTTGGATTTGTTGATGGTAAAGAGAGAAAAAATGGATCAATGCAAGTGTCTTGAGCAAGTAGGATATCCATGGAATTTGTTTTTTTTTGATGGAGCTTGCTCCAAATTTGGAAATGGTGCTGGTGTAGATTTTTCTGATTTCTCCAAGTTTGGAAGAGTTTGTTTTTTCTTTCAAAATTAATTTTGAGTGTACTAATAACATTGCTGAGTATGAAGCATTGTTGTTAGGTTTGAGAATTGCATGGAAGTATTATATTAAGGATATAATTTTCAAAGGAGATTCATAACTGATTATCAAATAAATTAGAAAAAACCATATGCTACTAAAAATCAGAGAATGAAACAATACAAGTATGCAATTTTGGATTTGATTGAAATGTTTGACTCATTTAATATTGTGCATCATGATAGGAAGTTCAATACTGTTACAAACCAGATTGTAGTATTGGGATCCAAATTTGAGATTGGTTCAATGTCCCCCAATTGTGAATATAATGTTGAAGTACTAACAAGGCCATCTATCCCTGACAATGTTAAAAGTTTGGAAAGTTTTGATGATGATGCCTAGGTCAAAAGGTTTTTCTGTAGAATAAAGGGGAGTTTTTTGATAATCAATGTATTGATTAGGAGCCAATGGTGTGTGCAGTAGAGGGAAAAAGAAACTTTGTTTGGAAAAGACAACATCTAATTGAAAAAAAATACCATTCCTAGAGGGCTGGTTGCTCTTGAATCAAAATTTGATAATGCTGATCACATTATTAACAGACATATAGTAGCCTCAAGGGATGTTGAAGAGAATGACCTTGACACAAAGGAGAAACCAAGGAAGATATGGTTGGGAAGCAATCTGAGAAAAAGAAGAAAATAGTCCTACGTCCAGTTGTTGAAGAAATATCAGGACTGCCTTACTTGGTCTTATTCAGAGCTAAAAGCATAGAGAGAGGACTTGTTTCAACATGAAATTCCTCTTGAAACAAATTCCAAACCATTCATACAAAAGAAGAGGCCAATTAGTCCACTCCTCTCCATGAAAATGTAATATGAATTGAAGAGAGCTAAGAGATGGAGGGATCATTTAGCCAATAAGGTATTCTTCTTGGGTTGCAAACCTAATGCCAGTTAGAAAAAATAATGGTGATATCAGGCTGTGTAGATTTTAGAAATCTGAACAGATCATCAATGAAATATAGTTATCCTTTGCCAAACATGGAAAACATGCTACAATTAGTGACTAGATCTAAGTTGCTTTCTACCTTGGATGGTTTCTCTGGCTACAGTCAAGTTGTTGTGAGAGAATAAAAAAAGAATTAAGAAAAACTTTACCACTCCTTGGGAAACTTATGTCTATGTCAGAATTCCCTTGGGTTGTGTTAGTGCAGAATCACAGCACCCCTAGATGTTTATCAGATTTCTAGTATGATAATGGTCATCCAGTGTGATTGCACAACATTGAATTTTTCCGCAAGTGTGGGAATTACAAAATGGGAAAAAACTCTCTAGGTTAAAGGTTGGTTCCTATCCCTTTGTTTAGGTGCATGGAATCATTTGTAGAGGATCTATTCTAAGTCCTATTTCTAAATCTTTCCAAGGGACCAAGGTGAAGAAGAAGTTTTACAAAAATAATGAAATCTAAGCTAATGGAGGTGATGCACCGAGGAATGATGAACTCCCACTCTACTGTTAAACATAGACCGTAGAAATAATGTAACTCACATGCACAAATAACCAGATTTGTAAAATGACAAGATCATAATGAATGCAATGGAAGTAAGAAAGGGGTTGGAAATCACCCACAACCTTATTTTATTACTTCACAAAGCTGATACAAAGCATTACAATGGAAAAAAAGTCATAAATTTGTATCTACAGATCTATGGAAGGTTTGAAAAATCCACAAACTCACTGCAGAACAGAGAGAAAGGGAGGTATAGTGTAAAAATGTCCAACCATTATAAAGAATCAATCCTATTCATTTATAGCCAAAGAAATAGAGAGAAAACAGAAGGGGAATGAAATCTAATCCTTGGACTTAACCACCTACCATTAATATCTTTCAAGTCGGCCTGTAAACCATTAAATTGATCTTTCCTTTTTTGCCTACGTGCTAGAGAAGAAAAAAAAAATAGGAAAATGGAGTAAAAAAATGATGTATTTGAAGCAATATGATCTCGCATTCAAAGCATGAGAAGACATCTTAGGGTTATTTCCCATCAAATCGAGTAGATTCTCCATATTTGGCGTGTTGGAGAGAAGAAAACATGGCGGCTCGAGTAAAAAATGATTCATTGAAAGAAATCTGATCTCACATTCAAAGCATGAATGATGTTTTTCACATTTTTCTCCATTAAAATCCACAAAAACATGATTTTTTATGCATTCAATGCAAAGGGGGGTGTTTCGTACAGAATTTCGTTCTGGAATAGAGTTGCTTCTATCTTTTCATTCTCTTGAGAAATAGATAAGGGTTAGGGCTAGGAGGAATACCTATTGAATGTTGGGAAGGTGTGCGCTCGTACCATAGAGAGATCAAATTGATTGTGAAGAACTCCTTTTTTTCTGGGAAGGACTACCTGTAAGTAAGAATACAAGACCACCAGATCTTAATTAGAAAATAGGTGAGGGAACTACCTTAGGCCCAGGAAATATTAAACTTCCTTTCGAAGGCGATCAGTTTGTAACACCCTGAACTGTTGTTACTTTCTCCTAAGCATTCAAGTGTTGATATGTGATTTCTAGTAAATGGATTGTGTACCTCGATTCGGAAATCATGCTTGATATGTATTAAATTTCTTGCAGATTGCAGATCTTGACTGAGTCAAAATATTAATAGACTCTTTTATTTATTTCATTTTGTGACTGAATATTAATCTGATCACGGAATGAATTATACAGGTATTCATCAATAATATCTAGACTTGGACCAGAGGAATTGATCCAAGTAATGCTTTAATTTTGTGAAGTGATAAAATTAGATCACGAACCTTGAACAGGTTGCAAGGTATGGAAGAATTTGGTAAGCTGGTCAGGAGTATGACTCAGGCTGATCTTGAGAAATGAAACGGTTCCCGATATCTAGTATATCTGGAAGGTCTCGATTAAAGACCAGGTAATAATTCATTGACATACAATTCTGTAATAAGAACAGGAGTGGCTCTGTTCTAGAAAGTATGATACAGGTCTCTCCGAGTTTTCAGGAGAAGGACCAAACTGAATTACTAAGGGTTAGTAAACCTAAAACAATAACCTAACCTAGGGGTTAGATTATTGTTAGTCTAACCTAGACCTAGGCTATGTGTTATGATCCTAAAATAATAACTAAGTGTAAAATGGTTAGCATGGTTATTACCCTAAAACTCTAACCTAAGATACTAACCTAGCTAACTAAGAGTTTATGGGAAGGGGCCTTTGAAGGGTGGCGAACCATGGGCGCTATTCTCTATGGCAATAAATGGGAAGGATAAGGATGAGGGACAGGCATATGGCGGAGGCTTAGGCGGCGGCTAACCTTGGCAGACTTGGCAATTACTAAGTTTGGAAATGAACTTGAGATTTTGATGGACTGTCGCCAATTTGGCGGTCGGTGGGAGTTGAGATTAGCGGGAAAAAATTGGTTTGATGGCATTTAATGTTTAGGGAGTCGAGCCCGGAGCTCGCGAAACGGCATGCAAACGAGAAGGAAGTTGGAAGGTTTGTTTGGTGTATCGCGATTTTCGGTCTTCTCTCTCTCTCTCTGCTAGTTTTACTGGTTCATCGCACCAGTTCTCTTTGAGTTGCATGGCGAGAATGAATTTCTCTGGCTCTTTTCTCTGCCCATGGAGGATATATTGTAAATGGGACAGCGAAATTTTGTTGGTCGCTGTATTTGGGAAAAAGAAAAGGAAGTTTGAGCTCTTCCTGTGGTCTTCTTCGGAAATTTGATCAAAATACAGGCATGCTAGGCCCTATCCTTTAAATATTTTGCTGTCTTTCAAATGTCTTCATTAAAACAACTCTGTTCATTTGTTTGTGAAGATTAGATAAATTTTCTATGAAGATTTAGTTGATTTTGGCTCTGTATCTCTTCTGGTTCGATTTTTGGCAATTTCCGCTTGTTGGGTGTTTGTTGAAATCGAACTTCAACTCTGTTTGTTTGTGTATTCCTTCTGGTTTAAATATGAGAGATTTATATTTATAAAGGTTTGAATGCTCGGCCTGTTTGGCGAGAGCCCGTCGAATATACTTGTGAAGGGTATAGATCACTGTTTTGCTGTCGACTTTTGATCGTCAATGCTGTTGTGAGACAGTAGGGAAGGATACTGGTGTACCATTTGATTGTTCTGTGTTTTTTGAAGATTTTCGAAGCTCTGTCGTGGTTTTTTTAACAGCGACTAATGATACTTTGGTGGGTTTCATTGTTTTTTTCTAATTTCTGGCTTGGAATAGGCAACTGTTGTGTTACCGTAGTCTTTAACGACTCAGCGGAAGTGTTTTCCCTTGTTGTGGTGGAAACGGGATTATTGTTGACTGTGTACATATATATATCTTACTTCGTTTAACGACTCAGTGGGTTTCATGATTGAATCGTTTATAGTAATCTACTGTTGTGAATGTAGATTCATCTTGAGTTTTGTTGTTATATTGTCGTGGAAGCCTTGTGGCAAAGACAGGTTTTGTGGCTACTGTTATTGTAGTAAATACTGAGTATTGACTTTATGTGGATGTATTGCCTTTCCTTGTGAAAAATTGTTCGAAGGTTTCGAAGCAGCTCAGTTTATTTCATTGTTTTGGAATGAGTATTGATTTGCTTATACTTGTTTCATTCGGAATGTTTGTCTTGAATGGCATGGAAGGATTTATCAATTAATTCTATTTTATACTGTTGTTGGGTTTGTGATTATGGGCGCAAATCCGTTATCAGTATGTAGTGTGTATTAGTGGATTTATTAGGATTGAATTCTGAACGACTGTGAGGAGACGTTTCAATGTTCTATTTCTATTTTGGTCATTGTTCAAGTTAAAATGTGTATATATAGTTGTTAAGTGTGGATCCAGTGACTTGAAGGGAAAATCTGTACTGAAGACCTCTGTATTTTCTTGGAGTACTTTGTGTTGCATATTGCTTTGGTGGTACAGATTCCTTAGGTGATCAACTACATATTCAACCTGTTCTATTTGTGCTAAAATATTGGCAGAGTACAGTCGGGTTTCTTGGTTGAAATAAGAGCTTGAATGTTTTGTCTGATTTTTTTTATATGCGTCATTGATGACTGTTTTCGTGTTCTGGCCCTGTTTGGGTGAGTTTCACTAGGGATTTGCATGCACCAAGGTAGGGATCGATTGATGGTGTTCCTTTCCGTTTGTTCAGCCCGATAGACTGAGAAAGTATAAGTATGCTAAGTTCCTTTCTGTTTGTTCAGTTCGATTGACTGAACATGAATTGGAACCAATGTGTGGTCATCATAGCATAGTTTCTCGGAAACCTTAAAAGGCTTAATGTTATAGAGTTGTTGATTACAGTAATACGCTTGAAGTTCTTGATTTCGAACTTGGTTCGAAAGCCTTACTGTGTTTATGAGAAACTAGTTTTGGACATCAGACTGATTTATGGATTGTTGATGTGTTAGTTGCTGTACAAGAGATTTGCTGAGTTTCTATTTTCGTGATTTAGAACAGTGATCTTGTTTTCGGCCTGTCTAACTTGTTCATTTATATATGGTTGACTGCTCTCATAAGTGAAGGCAGTACAGTGATGAACTTATGTAAAAGGAAGTAGGAATGGATTGATTCTTTCTCTTCCTTTATTTAATATTATTGATAATGAACTATCAGTAGGAAATTAATTTGGTAACGTTTTGGTAGGATTCCAAATTGTTATGTTATTTCTTTTTTTTGGAAGAATGCAAACAATCTGACCAGTGTCGTGATTTGGATTCAATGATTGTTTATATGCATTCGTTCTTGTTTCTTTAATATTTGATGAAATATTAGAAAGTGTTTAAGACTATTCTGTAACAATGATAGAGTTACATGTTTGTAATCATTTTGTATTACAAGGACATAGTCTGAATATGTTTTTCTTATTTGGATATTTGATTTCATTTAAACAGGGTGTTTTAATGGAAACAATTGATGGATTGCAATTGTTTTAAAAGTTAGTGCTTATCATGCTTAGTTCGTTGAACTGACTCATGTTGACTATTTTTGCAGATGGTTGCCGTAAGAGGTAAATACAATGCAGATCTGGCAGTCCGATCAGATAGTTTATTTGATTTATTATGAATTACAGCTTGATTTTATGGATGTACTATATGAGAAAAGATGTTTCTTTTCCGTTAGCATTATATCAAGTATGATGTTGCATAAAATGTAATTGTACGAGTTTCGAAAGGAATGAAAATAAGTGTTTGATACTTATGTGTTGTATTCTATTATGAATGATGAACTTCTCGGTTTACGTAACGAAGAGGCATAGTTATCTTTGTATAATATGGATGCTTTTGTGATTGACAATGAAAGCTTGTAAGTAATTAGATTAAATTCTTATGAGTATTTAGTAGTTCTAATTTGATCTGGATAATGCAATATTGTAACTTAAATATTGTCTCTCTAGAGGATAGGTTAAAATTGAGCCTAAAAGATAACGCTAAACAAGTTGGATTGAATACTAATCCCTAGTCCTAAGTATACCAGGACAATAGTAGATTGGATTCTTAATAATTCATAGCTTTAAAATGAAAAGTATGATATGAATTCAGTTAAGAGAACTGATAGGCAATCAATGGAGTTTCAAGTGGCAATCTCAAGCATAGGTTATGAGATATTGTCTGAATATGTTGCTTAGAATCAGATGTATTCTAATGACTCCTTGATAGAAACTAGATACCTTAATACCTCTACCAAGTAATGGATTAATAGAGGAGGGTCGTCTTAAGAAAATGAATCCAGGGATTTGGAAAAGGCTAACCTTAGGGAAAAGTCTTAAGAAGTAATTTAAACTCTAGTGCGTAACGCTTGTTTTGGGTAGATCTTCTCGAGGCGGATCTAAAGGTTGATGGCATAAAGTTGACTGCAGGGCTGTACCTCCGAGAAGATTAGGAATCTTCTCGAAGTTACAACAATGCAGGTGACTTATGGCGACACCCCTTGCATTGATCGTTGAGATTTACACTTGATTTCGCACGAGTTACCCAGGGACCGATTAAGAACGTGGTCATGTTATATGACTGCCTCGGAGATTTGGGGTGTCATGACACACTGGTTGAAACTGCAAGGTTGAACCAGTATGTCATCATATCCCTAATCCTCGTAGGCATCCATATAACATTATCACCTTGTTAATCTGCCTCCGAGTGATTCAGCTGTGAAAGAAAGGACTGACAGTAATCAGTATAAGACATTCTATATAACATATGAATGGGGTGAAGGACGTATTCCAGATTGACGAGTATGCCGTTAAGGAATACGAGACATGAACAGTATGTTTCAAATCTTTGGCCAAAGTATCGCAAGCTGCTGATTGCGTTGTCCTGTTTCACCTAGTCTAAGGGATGAGATGCCGATGAATAATGGTAACAGTTATTCAGTTAGATTCCTTGGACAGAGCATTCTGAATTCCCAGATTAGGGAAGAGAACCGCAAGAGTGATGTGTTAAATAAAAACACCGACTCTTATTACTCATGAATAGATCGGTAGATTACCGAGTCATGGAATGAATAGATCGGAAGTACTCCGAGTCATTACAGCTGCATATGGTTGCTTGTTATATGAATGGTTATTTGAATTGTGAGTTCTAAATTATGTATTTAGAACCAGTATGCAATTATCAAAAAAAAAAATTCACTTGTTCTAAAGTTAAAAATGAGGATGTTACACAGTTCCCCATTTGATATGGATTAAATTGAAATGATAACAAAGAAATACAAGATAATACTTACTGGTTCTTGATGAAGATACAGGTCCAAGGAATGTGGTGGTGACAGTAAGGCTTAGTTGGGATGATTTAGTATTGGAAAGCGAGCTGATGAAGCTATCCTTAGTCTTTTCCAATGCTTGAATGAGGGTGACAGTGATCCGGTTGCTTAGTTGCAGTCTTCATCTCGATGCTCTTCTCTGCAACCTCTTCTGCTTGTTTCACTTCTCTTTCCTGCCCAAATGAATTCCGGATCCTTTTTTTTTGGCTGGGGAAGGTCATTTACAGGGAACCAATGGTGGTTATGTAACCGATGGCAGTCGAGTAGGGACCGATGTTGGTTAGGTCAAAGTTGGCTATTTTTAGTAAAATAGCCAACTTTCCCTCCTTTTCTCCCGAGGGATCAGTTATGGGCTTGGTCAGGTTATTATTAGGTTTTTTTTGATGCGGGTGAGGGGTGATGAGTCATGGGTGTGAGTCTGGACCAAGTCATAGGTATTAATTAGGTTGGTTTAGGGTTAGGGCTAGGTCATGATGAGGTAGCAAGGTGAGGTGGCAGGGGTGGAGATGTGGATTTATTAATTATATGGTAATTAATAAATAATTAAGTGTGTAAGGTTTAGGTGGTGAGGTATGGTTAGGTTGCGAGGTGATATGCGGGGTACAGGGCATCGTAAGACCCAAATTTGGTGTCTACATTTTCCCCTTGTTGTCATGTTGTCATGTAGCTTGTCGTGTAAAGCTGCACTGACAATAATAAGAAGTGGTTTCCCCAGTTAAGGGTATAGGTAATCCCCCTCAAATCTATCACAAATTAAGGCGACGTGAAATCAGGGATAGGGTTGATAAAGGGTGAATGGTGTTGAGATGATGGTAAGATAGTGGGGTAAGTTCAAGGAAGAAGACACATGTTGAAATGCAGTAGTGCGACCAGGGTACACGATGTGAAGAGCAAACAAGAAATTCATAGGAAAAGGTCGATAGTTTATCCAAACAAGGGTGATATAATCTTGGTATCCAAGGCATAGGAAGTAGCTCCAGGGGATATAACGGGTAAGGTACCGGAATGTTTAGGCATGTTCGGTAGTACCAAATGGTTGGTTTAGTTGAGATAAACGACACGGTCTTGGTCTAGGCAATGCTGGTTGGCTGATCAATTCAAGTATCCTAGTTATGCTAAAACACGAATAGGTGAGCTCAATGGAAAAAATAGCTCCATGATAGAATCATAAATTGCAGGTCTTGGTCGAGGTACTTAATTGGTGCGGCCTTGGGTCAGGCCAATTGGTTGGTTGCGGCCTTGGGTTGGGCCGATTGGTGGATTGCGGCCTTAGGTCGGGCCGATTGGTGGGTGGTGGCCTTGGGTTGGGCCGATTGGTTGGTTGCAGCCTTGGGTCAGGCTGATTGGTTGGGTGCGGCCTTGGGTTGGGCCGATTGGTTGGTTGTGGCCTTGGGTCGGGCCGATTGGTTGGTTATGGCCTTGGGTCGGGCCGATGAATTCAAAATAAGGCTATTTAGAAAAGTCGGGGGTAGGTGAGGTGGTGAAAAATGGAGATTGGTGGATAAGGGCGGGAGTTAGGTTAAGTAAGTAGGTAACCGATATCAGTTGTGTGACCGATATCGGTCACAAGACCGATACCAGTCTTCTAGGGCACACCGTAACCGACATCGGTTATATGTCAAAACCTATAAAAATAAAAATATGGCATGTCATTGTCACTTTGTGAATTTGAGTGCCCATTTTTTTCTTATCTGAGGTGTGAATTAGTTGGGTTGAAATTTTGAGCTGAGTTAGCACTAGTTGAGTGGGGGAGTAAGTTATTGGTAGGCCCCAGAGATCAGGAGACAAAATTTGATTGGTTGAGGACCCTGCTAAGGAGATTTAGAGCCATGGCACAGCCTGGAGGAGCAGGAGGTGCTGGAGGAGCTGGACCACCGCCACCTATCCCACGATGATGATGTGTAGTTGTAATGGTAGGCTCTGAACCCCTTTTTGCGTGAAGTTGAAGCATTTAGCTAGGATGTGGGTTTTGGGGTAGGAATCCAAAATTTAATAAAATAATGGATAAATGAAGGTAAATCGTAAAATGGAGTTGGTAGGTATGTTAGGTAGGCCAAAATGGCAGGGTGGGTAAGTTTTTAGGTAATTCTTGTAGGTAGATGGGTAAAAATGGGAAAAAAGGGGATTTTGGGGCCGTTGTTGGTCCGGCCCCGAAATCCCACAGTGACCGATGTCGGTCACTAGGCGACCGACATCGTTCACAGAATAATTGTATAGATTACTATGTTATAGACCAGTGTCGGGCATATGTCGACCGACGTCGGTACATACAATGTGGTGAGGGACCGATGGCGGTCGAGGGTTACCGGTACCGGTCATCATGGGTAGAAGTTAGGGTTGTGAAATTTGTGGTGTTTTTTTGTTGTAGGCGGGTAGGATAGAGTTTTTTTTTTTTGGGTGAAGGGGGAGAAGGTAGAGTTGCTAGTAAAGGTTATTGGGGTGGGGGGTAATTGAGTGGTTGGGGGCTAGTTTAGGTAGGATAGATTAAGTGTTGTGTATGAAGTAGGAGGTGTTAAATTGGCGGGGGTATGGTTAGAGGGAGAGAGTAGAGCGGGGCAGTTGGTAGGGTGTGAGATAGGTATAGGGGATATTGTAAATGTATAGAGTAAGATAGGTGGGTATAGATGTGTGTATAGAGTCGGGTTATGGTTGGGTGGGTGAGTGGGTATAGAGGGTTAAGGTAGTTGTTTGGTAAAGGGTAGGCCTGATGGAGTGAGTTGTTTTTGCAGGCACACCAGTAGCTGGTGATGCGGGATCGGATGCCACCTCTACTAGGGCGGATGCGGCCACATGTGACTGCAGCACAGTGGTCAGTCATGTGGGAGGTTGGACTCGGCAGAGTCCAGAGATATAGGGCTGTGGATAGGGACCACAACTTGATGGTTTCTCTCATCGAGAGATGGGATCCGGCAACAAATGTCTTCCATCTCCCTACTGGAGAGATGACGGTCACACTAGAGGATGTGTATCGCATCCTGAGACTGCCGATCATAAGCAAGACGGTATTTTAGGTGGATGCTAAGACAACGATGGATAGCATCCTACAGGTATTCGTGGATGCAACCCCATTGATTACATATCACAGTGCGAGCATCTGCTATGGCGATATGTATCGCGCGCATAGACAGGAGACACAGATTTCTGTGTTGATGATGATTGGTATCACCTGCTTCGCCCTTCCTGAGTCAGAGGGAGGATGCTTCCAATGGGATTTAATGGGAGTATTACATGAGATGGTTGAGGAGCACACCTGCTATGCATGGGAACCGGTGTATCTGGTGTAGCTATACATAGAGCTCTGGGGCTATTGCCATATGAGGCGATTTGGTATATGTTCAAAATTTTTGTTACACTGCTGGGCCTATGAGCATATCATCTGTATATGACCAGTAGGGTTTCCCCAGCAGCCAAGGCCACAGGTAGTGTATAGATATGGATTTTAGAGGTGGTTGGGGGTCGTGGGCTAGCCACAAGTAGTGATTGCAGGGCTAGATGTCACATATTACAGGCATATGTTAGAGGGCCTGACAGCACTAGATATTATATGGAGGCCATACAGAGGCCATCATCCCCATGGAGGAGCTCGAGCACAGCTGCGATGGATCTAGTACATCTTCTGGATAGCTGGACGGAGACCTGGGGAGTATGAGTAGATTCCCCTAGAGAGGGTACGACGATAGTTGGGCCTATGGTAGGATGAGACACCTCCCTTCCCACAGTATCGGAGGGAGGATGTAGAGGCACCATTACCTATACCACATCCATTTGACCCAGTCTGGGTAGCAGAGAGGCTAGCCGATGATACGGTGGATGATGCTGGGGTGATAGGTTCATTTTTGGTGTGGTGGGTAGGGTAGAGGGCAGTCATAAGAGCACAGCCTGCACAGCCAGATTTGGTGGCTGTTATAGTGGAGAGGGATCATCTCTTAGGCCAAGTGCATTTATCACAGGGGCAGCTTACTGCTGCATAGGTACATATTGGGGTGCTACAGGGGCAATTAGCCTAAACACAGGTACAGGCACAGCCTCAAGCACAGGCACAGCCGTAGGCACCGATACAGGCACAGGGACAGGCACAGGCATAGGCACAGGCACCGGCACAGGCACAGGCACCACCTCAAGCATAGGAGTAGGTACAGGTACCGCCTCAGGAACAGGGTGTACAGGTGGTCAAGGACCACTTCTATTAGGAGCCGGGGGACCAGCCCCACTAGCCATGGTGGCACGGGCCTGATATATGGAGGCAAGAGCGGAGGCCCGATATTATCAGGATGTGCTAGATGGTACCGGTGCTGACTATCAGCCATATGCAGCTCACATGGCAGAGACATCCCAGAGTCACAGGTCACAGGGGGCCGCAGCCAGAGCTAGTGGGTCAGTGACAGGTAAGAGGTGAGATTCGGCATAGGGGACAGATGAGAGACGAGCCGAGGGAGGGGGAGAGAGCTGAGTCACCAAAGAAGCAGAGATGGGTATATAGAGGATTTGTTGATAGAGACACCGGTCTGCAAACTGAGTGTGTATATAGAGGCCTGCGTGCCCACATAGGATTTATTTATTCATTTTTGCTGTATATAACAGCCTGCGAGCCGAGTACATTTTGTATAGTTGATATCGGCTTGTGAGCCAAGTATATTTTTGATATGAGAGACCGGCCTGTGAGCCGAGTCGAGATTTTGATAGAGACAGTGGCCTGCGTGCTGACTTTGTATTTTTAGATCACAGAGACCCCATGTAGGGAAAATTGTATATTTTGACATTGATTTGATGATGATATATAGATGATTTTCTTCCACATGGTGTGTAAAATTTTTGATTTGATGCATGTATTAGAATGTTTCATGTGTTTTGTCGATGGTATTGAAATTTGATGTATATATAGATGATGTTGATGAAGTTTTGCATATGTGTTGATGGTATTCTGATGATAGATATTGATAACTATGTCATTATGCAAGGAAAAGAGGCAGGCGCCACCAAAAATTTGCAAAAAACAAAGAAATGGCCTAGGACAACCAAAGGGAGAGAGGTGACCGATATCGATTAGGTAACTGATGTCGGTAGTCATTCGACCGATACCGGTTAGGTAGCCAATATCGGTTATGCTAAAACGAGATTTTCTAAAAATAGAAAATCTTGGGAGGCAACTTAAGTTCTTATTTTTAGAGTCATTCAACAAGTTAAATACGAGAATGCGACGCTGTTGACGGCTTATACAAGTAATTGCATGGGAGAATTGAGTGATAAGGAGGAAAGAGACAGGTAAAGTAATCATGGGCTTATATTAAGAAGGTAGAAAGGCAAGTTATATTGAAGAGGGTGGTGAACATGGCTAAACAAGGAGAAGCATCCAACAGGCAGAGAAGAGAGGGAAGACAGGTTCCACCTCAAGCTGATGCATCCCAAGAGGTATAAGTTTTGGTTGGAATTCAATTCTTACATGTTTATGAATAGGATGAGAGAAGGTAAGTGGGTAGAGATGAGAAATAAAAGGTGATAGGCAAGGGTTTGGGATGGGGTGAGTGTTATGGGGTAGGTAATCAGGGGTTTCGGGTATGTTTGTAGGTACAGAGAGGGGTAAACAAGCGAATAATTATTGTAGGTGGTGTTTTTAAGCATGGTGTATAGAATTAACAATGACCGATATCGTTTAGAGATAACCGGTATCGGTTAGGTAACCGGTATTAGTTATCTATAACCAATATCGGTTACTGTGTAAAATTCCAGAATGTGATAAAAAACACATGCGGATTTTATTTATTGATTTGTTGTTTGTTGATTTGATGTATGCAGGTAGAGGCAAGGTTGAGGATGAATGATAGGGTGCCAGATTTGTTGTCATGGGTCTAAGCGGATGTAACACCAGTTGAGTGGGCATTGATAAAATGTGTGGGGTTAAGTGGAATCCGCTATTATTCACAAATCACACGCAATCATGCTATGTTGCAGGTGTTGATTGAGAGATGGAATCCAGAAAAGAATACCTTCTATCTGCCAACAGGGGAGATGACAGTGACGTTAGAAGATGTGTTCCAAATTTTGATACTCCCAATTACAGGAAGACCAGTGTATCAGGTAGGGCCTAACACGGAGCGGGGAGTAATAACAATAGTATTTGGTCCAGCTGCACGATATTTGACACAGTGAGGTTTGACATTCACTTATGGTATAATGTTTGCAGCACACCCTGAGGCAACAAGGTTGGAAGTGGTATTAATGATAGCGGTGGGGTATTATGCATTACCGAGGGCGGATTGGGGAAGATTTCCAAAATCATTGATGTGTATTATTTGGGAAATGATAGAAAGGAGCGTGACTTTCGCATGGGCACCCGCATATCTGGTGGAGATATACAAGGGTTTATGGGCCTGCAGGCAAAATCACAGGACTACACTGGATTGTGCATACTTATTACATTGTTGGGCCTATGAGCACATTATGTGTGTACGAACAATAGGCTGACCAATCCAGGAAGGAGAGACAAGAGTGCAGAGGTTAGGATTCAGACGATGGGTCCAGACAGAGCAAGAGGCAAGATCCGAGGCTGTGACAGATGAAATCGAGTATTATAGGCAGATGTGGGAGATGGTGATGATTGCGGATATCCGTTGGAGGCCTTACGGGAACTATATGGTGACGGAGAACATAGCTAAGGATTTGAGGGGTGTAGATCGAATAAGGTGGATTGTGGGACACAGGCCGGGTAAGTACGAGAGGATTCCTCTAGATCGCGTGCAGCGACAGTTTGGATTTATTTAGGATATACCCATGGCTTATAGACCATACATGAGGATTGACGCCGAGGCATCATTCTCACCTCCTCAGCTGACACCTCCAGAAGGACCAGAAGAGACATCAGCTGATCGTAGGGTAATGGATGCAGGAGCAACAAAGTCTTATAGATTATGGTGGGTAGTAGAGCTGTGAGGTTCATGTGAGAGGGCCGATCATCCTGACATAGCTGTGATTATAGTGGAAAGAGATCACCTACAGGGTTTAGTTCACCAGCTTCAAACGCAGGTGAATGAGACAATGGGATTGTTAGCGGTTGCACAGTCATGAGTGGAGAGACTAGAGGTGAGATTACGCCATGCGAGAGGGTGTATTCATATTTTACAGGAGAGATTGAAGGATCAGTGGGAGGAACCAATAGTAATGGCACCTTTGAGGATGGAGAGGCTAGGTGAGCGGTGTCGACAATCACGATCACCACCTGGTTTAGGATGAGGAGAAAGGGTCTAAGTGAATTTCATAGGGGTAGAAGAATAAATAAGGATGTCGACCTGCATGTCAATGATAGAGAAGATGTATTTGTTTAACATCTAAATAAAACTAAATATGTATGTTGATTTGAGTTTATGATAATAATAAGAATGTTTGTGTTTTGAATGTTTTGAATTGATAAAAGACCAAGGTGAGTGTTATCAATATAAATATGTGAAATCATTTATATTTTAACAACACATGATAGGTTATGGAAAGGGATGGTCGAGCTAACCTTGGGAGACCCCATGTCTCCTAAATGCTACCTACATAGCCCATTGCACAAAGAAAGGAGGGGCCTTAGACCAATGTAGTTCTCCCTTAGGACCAGGGAGAGGTGAATTCAGGCAATTTGGTTGTGGTTAGGCAATTTGTTGGTTGGTAAAATTTTGATGTTGGTAGGGTAATGTTGTTGGTGTTGGTAAGGTATTGGCGGTGTTGGTGTGGGTATAGGTGAAGCGAGGTTGAGCTTACCTAAGCATAGGGAATCATGTCCTAATTAAGGTCAACACATAATCCTAGATTCGGGTAAAAGAGGCAAAAGTGTCCCATAGTTGAAAAGAGAAAAAAAAACCACGTATTATCGTAGGATGAGCTTGAATCCCTAGGTACCTTGCATAGGCGAGAAGTCTATAGGTGAAAAGAGTTGTATAATCACAATATATTGGATATATGTCACATCCCTTGAGTTTTTTTGTTTTGAAGAATGGTGAGGTGAGGTGGATGGTATAGCTGGGGCGCAGAGAACTTGTTATAAGGTGATTATTCTGATGAAAGAGAACCAAACCTGAATAGACAATTCCATGACTCAAAAGTTCTTTTGAATATTGCTTTTATTTTTCTGGATATAGACTGATCGATGTGGGAAGTCTATATGGGATATGCATTTTGTTGTTCTTGAGGTCTTCACGAAGCTGATCAATGCGAGAAGCTTCTGATAGAGGCTGACTTTGTATAGCTGTCCTTCAAGGGAGCAGTCTATTTATAGTAGTAGATGCGGCTTTTGTGTATAGCTGTCCTTCGAGGGAGAAGTCTATTTATATAATAACAGATGTGGCTTTGCACATAGTTGTCCTTTGAGGGAACAGTCTAGTTTATAGCTTAGAGGTCTAGATGTTTTTTTGACATGAAGCATCTAGTTTTGCAGGAAGTTTGACTCAAGAATATCCCATAATTGTATAATTGAGAACTTGTTATTTTGATACTTTTAAGTCATGGACCAGACTAAAAAGGGGAAGGCATCTTTAAGAAGAGGTGATGATCAAACCATGTGAGCTTGATTCCATTTTGAGATGCACGAAACAAGGTGTATGAGGTGGTAAATGGGCTCAAGGGACGAGCGCACGGTAGATAAGAAGTGATGTAACACTAAATTCAACAGTAGAATGGTCGGAGATGCAAGGCATTAAGGGGTTCAGGCTCAGGTTTACCATTAAGTGAAGCTAAACGATAAGTACCTGATCCATAGGTGTGAGTGATAATGTAAGGCCCAATTCAATTAGGAGCAAATTTTCCACGTTTACTCTTTTCTAGTTTGGTCACATGTTGATTCTCTTTGAGGAAAAGATCGCCAATATTAAATGTACGCTCATTAATTCTCTTATCATAAGCACGCTTAATGCACTTTTGATAAATTTGCAGGTGATCAAGATCTGTAAGACGACGCTCGTCAAGAATCTCTAATTGGGCTAACCGCTCTTGGCGGAAGTCATCATTGGCGAGAATATCCTGAAGAGATATTCTGAGAGAAGGGATTTGTATTTCGAGAGGCAAGACATCCTTGGTACCATACACTAGAGAGAATGGTATGGAATTAGTAGAAGTACGAATGCTGGTACGATAAGCCCAAAGGGCAAAGGGGATGTGATCATACCATTTTTTTCCAGAATTGTTAATGACTTTCACGAGAATTTTGATTAAGGTTTTGTTAGAATATTCGGCTTGTCCATTTGCTTGTGGACAGTAGGGTCATGAGAAGCTATGTTTGATACCAAAGTTGTCACAAAGGTCTTGTAACAAATTATTTTTGAAATATTTTCCATTATCTGTTATCAAGCGATGAGGAACACCAAAACGACAGATAATGTGATGATTGAGGAACTCAACGATTTTTTATTTTTTGGTTGAAATGAGTGGAACGGACTCTGCCCATTTAGTGTAATATTCAGTTTCCATGATGATCCAATGGTGATGCTATGAAGAAGGCGGGTGAATCTTGCCAATAAGGTCTAAACCCCATTGTGAGAAAGGCCAAAGGTCTCGTGCGACCTGTAACGGGTGGCTAGGAGTATGTTGAAGGTTGGCATGTTTTTGACACATAACACAACGCTTAACATATTCATAGTAGTCTTTATTGAGAGTAGGCCAATAATATCCTAGGTGAAGGATCCACTTGGCCATGGCGAGGCCACTAAAGTGCCCGCCACAAAGTCCGTCGTGGATTTTTTGGGTGGTATGAGTGACTTCAGCGCCGGTTAGACAGTGAAGGAGGATACCATCGAAGCCATGTTTATAGAGGAGTCCCCCCATGACGACATAACGAGAAACACTTTTTATAAAAGCACGTTTACCATTACTAGTAAGGTCATGTGGTAGAACAAAGGTTGTAAGGTAGTCGTGAAATTGGTGGTACCAGGTATCCTGCGTATCAATAGATACATTATTTACCATAAAAATATCTGGAACTAAGTAAGATGGGGCAAAGAGTTGTTGGACCAAGAAAAATATGTCTGAGTCAGTTGGTGAGGCTGGAATTTGCGAGGCCAAGCAAGCCATAGTATCTGTAAATTTATTAGTTGAGTGTGGAATGGTTTGGATAGTATAATGGGTAAATAAGGTCAAAAGTGAATCTACATAACGTTTGTACTTTTGAAGTTCCTCATTTTTACATTGGTAGATGCCAGTAACTTGATTTATTGGCAATTGAGAGTCACCGAAAATGTGAATAGACTTCACACCTAAGTGTAACGCAACGTGGAGACCCAGAACAAGGGCCTCGTATTCCGCTGTATTTTTAGTGCAGGGGAAATCAATCTTGAATGAAAGAGGCATAGGTTCACCTTCAAGAGGAATGAGAACAACGCCCGCCCCCTCCACCACACTGGCATTTAGATCCATTAAAGAAGAGAGTCATCGGATAAGACGCATCACTAAGTGAAGGAGTTGCGATGAGTTCATTAGGGAAAGTAAAATTGGTAAATTGTTCCCCAGGTAAAGGGGCTTCCATGAGTTGGTCTGCGATAGTTTTTCCTTTGACTGATTTCTGGTGTATGAACTCAAGGTCAAGGTCGGTGAGGAGCATAAGCCATCGGGTGATGCGTTGGTTTAGATGAGGTTCTGTGTACATATAATGTATGGGGTCAGTGTTTGTGATGAAAAAAGTTTTGTGATTCAGGAGGTAATGTCGGAGTTTGGTGGCCATTATACATTCTACACGCTACACTAGATTCCATTACACATGGTTCTTGTTATACTTATCATCATTGCATATTCCATCTCTATATACCTTGCATATCCTATAAAAATTACACATCCTACATTATATTTCCCACATTACGTATTCACATACCATCTGAGTCCCTTGGTCATTTACACTATGTTGTTTTCTACGTGCTACACTCATCAGCCTATGAAACACTTTAGTTCCTTGGTCCATACTCAATTGCCGAGGGTTTACTAGTCAAATGGACCTTACATTCATCATGCAACATTTTCTTCATACGACATTTCTAGTGTTAGTGACATACACTTTAGGTTAAATTATCACCCATTCTATCATATTGTAGTGGTATATGCTTTAGGCTACATCACCACTCCCATTCTATCTTATTATAGTGGTATACACTTTAGGATAAATCACCACCCCCATTATATCATATTGTAGTGGCATATCTTGTAGGCTTAATCACCACCCCCATTCTATCATATTGTAGTGGTATATGTTGTAGGATAAATCACCACCCCCATTCTATCATGTTGTAGTGGTATACACTGTAGGTTACATCACCACTCCCTCCTTTCATCTTATAGTGATATACACTTAGGGCTAAATCATCACTCATACATTCAACAAGTCATGGTTTATACTTAGGCTATAAGTTCCAAGCACATATTTTCCATATGTCTCATTCCCATCCACTCATATTATAGTGATATATGCTTAGGGATAAAACATCACTCATACATTCAACAAGTCATGGTTTACGCTTCAGTTATAGGGTCCATGCACATCTCTCCATATGTCTCATCCCCATCCACTCATTCTATAGTGATATACGGTTAGGAATAAATCATCACTCTTCCATTCAACAAGTCATGATATATGCTTTGGCTATAGGGTTCACACACCTCTTTCCATATGTCGCATCTCATCTCCACTAAAAATATACATTCATCATAGTGCACTAGACACAACCAACATTGCTTGACAATTTCTCAATGACACAATCTTGTTTATGGTTCATTCTTCACTATTGAGGGGGAAAAAATAAACCTCATTGTATCCACACTACATCCACTCAGGGGGAAAATTTCTCCCATCACTCCATCCATCCATAATATACTTCATTGTCGTTGGGTGCATTTACTCTTTCTTACTAGTTTTTTCATGCTCACTCTATTACACATGTTAGACTAATTTATTTTATGTCATTAACATACACACATGTGCATTCACGTCTTTGTCTAGTGTGATCACAGATATAGGATTTTACATGCGACATGGATGTTTTCCTTCTACCCTTCCTATACCAGTCGCTGGGGGCATCCACATTCATCTTATCTAGGTGCTATTTTTTCATTTTTACTTAGCATATTTTACTACTTGCTCATATACGCTTTAACATATTGGTTATCACTCTAACATGCTAATGAGTGTTCCATGTGTAGCATTTTTTTTTTAGGGTTACATGCTTCCATGACTACTTATTTGTTTCTACTTTTATACATTGTTTTCCATTGTCTACAAGATTTTCCCTTTGCTTGTGTACACACTTGTCTTCTTTTTGTGGCCATGATGGCCTTGAGTATCTTGCGACATTGTGAATGATGTCCCATGTTTGAAACCCGCTTTGTGTAGTCTACTTGTTTTCTTGCGTGTTTACTCTACTATGTTTGGTAGTTTCTACATTGTATGTGTATTTTACACTTATCTTCTTACATGCATGTGTTTTCTAAATAACACTTGTCTTGGCTATCCATTCCCTTTCATGTGTGCCTTGGTATCTACCAAGTGTTTTTCCTTTCCCCATATAGGGTAGAGTTATATAGGTCAAAGTACATTTGGTCCTCTTTTAGGGCCACATTCTCCTTTTAAGTGACGTTGTATGCACCCCCAAAGAGGGGGGCACCATTAAGGGTTTATACTAACACAACATATTTACAATGGTTCATACATAGCGAGTGAGTTCGGACCAGTCTACAAAATCCATACACAGTGGCCTCAATAAGACACAGTGTCCTTTGGCAATTCTTCAGAGCAATTATAGACTTGGGGGTTACAGAGGGTGTGCATCTCTACACTTCTCCATATAATGGCATTGGATCGCCCTAAAAACCAATATAGTAAAAAGATCTCTTCACACATTTCAGAAGAATTAGTTAAAGGCTGGAGGATACAACACATTTCCTCCCTATACTTCTTCAGCCAGGGGTGGCATGAGATAGCCCAAAAAACTCATGACATTACAAGATATCCTTCTACACCCTTTTCTTGACATGGATCAGGTGCACATGTTCCATTTACACTTTTATTCTAGCGTATTTTATATTTTTGTGCTTTACACATGCGTATTTAACACTAGCATCTTTACATACATACGTATTTGACTACTTGATCATTTTCTCCTTGTAGGTTTGGCCATATGAGAAACAAACAATCAAATTGGGGGAAATAACAACAACAATAATGAAAATGTTAACAAAAAAACACCACTATAGACACTTAACTTTACTAACCATACATGTACATTATACATAGCATCAACTACACACACGTTCTACCCTAGGTTCACTCTCACCACTTTTTATGCACATTTTTCATCTTTATAATTTACACTCCTCTACATTTTTATTTTTATCATTCCATGCTTAATTCTAGTCCATCGACACGTCTTCTTCTATACTCTACATGGATATTAGATATGCATCTCTATCTACTTTATGTTATAGAGTGTTCCACTCACTAACATAAAATGGGGGAAAAATTTAGAAGAAAATTATGCACTTTTTTACATTATTTATCCTGGTCTTATAGTACTATTTAAAAGGTTCTCAAGTGTATAAAGTACTAATTAATTATACCTTTTGGCTATATTTATTTTATATTTTATTTCATCATTCCCGCGTATTTTCTACCACTTATCTGTCCATTTTACAATTATCTTTTCATTCTAGCTTGAAATTAGGGAGCCCCAACTTGTAGTGGGGTACCTCGAGGCTTAGATCTCTTGTGTTATCTCTCTTCTACTTGTATTGTAACCAGACTACCTTCAATCTGTCATTACTCAAGTTCCTTCTCATGTTGTTGCCTTTTCATTCCCAATTCCTTAGACTCATTTGGACACATAGACAAATAAAGGATAATATGAGGGGACAAGAACAATATAACTAGATTTGCCAAAGCTCTTTTTCATCCAAGTTGGAATTAGTTATTTGTTTGCTTCATTTGTTCAAGTTATCAATTCTAAATTATTCATTGCAAATCTATGTCAAATAGAATAGAAAATTGTTCATTTGAGTTAATCAGATAATTACAAATAGGTCTAAATACTAGAAAGTTTTCTCTTTGACATTACTAAGGAAGTTATGGGAAACAATAGCTCTTCTAGGATTATGATTTGTTATTTTCCTCTAAGGTAGGGTTAAAGAGGTTTTGATTAAATTAGTACAATTGTTTTCGATCTAGATTTACATACTTTTACAAGTAATAAATTACAACCAGATGATTACCTATATTTAATTTTAGTTATTAGATAAAAATCATTGTTTAAAAAATCCCAAAAAGATATACTTTTGCTAGATTAGCTTTCTTTCATTACTATGTTCAGATATGTTGTGAAAATACCAAAAACATAGTTAAAGTTTCATTTGACAATTAGTCTACTTTACCAAGATCAATTCAATCGAATTACACATTACCATCAAAGGTCCGCAATAAGAAAAGACATTCAGTTGTGATCCATTAGTCCCAGAACCTAACGGGCCATATTTTTTTACCGACATTGATACGGGTTTACGCTTGTTAGTTTTACGCACACCTACAAGCTATGTTGAGAAGATAGAACAATTACTTACATTAAATATTGCAGCGGATCAAGCCTACGATTATTGAACTGCTCCTGGCAACAAGGCTTGATTATGCGTATGACCATACAAAGACCAAAACACCCACAAGTTCATAGTTGTGATCCCAAGGTACCACAACCTAATAGGCCTCCTGACTAATTAAATATCGACACAAGTTTATGTGCATTAGTATTTAGATCATTACCACTTCCACTTGACATTATTGCACAACTGTCCATGTTAAACATAGCAACCGATCAAGCTAAGGATTTTTGGACTAGACCAGAGAACCTCTCGTAGATCTTGTGGTTCCATTACGCCTCTCATTCTCACTTCTATGACCTTGTCTGAATATCTATACAAGGTGTCCGCAGGTCATTTTCTACTTGTTCCACAACTAGTAGATAAAATCTTGGTAGAGCTTGATATCAACTGGAGCCTCCAAGTAGCCATTTTATCTAGTTTTTCCATCACACTATTGCAGGTTAGGATGGATTTATTTTCCTTAGACTCATAGATCCCAATATTGTGTGTTGAAGACATAAGGTTTCATCATTATCTTTCTCATCACCAGAAACACAAACCCCATTTCATTCTACACTGGTTTTCCTAGCACAACCTCGAGAGGTTAGGTGCAGAGAAAGTCATGTGTTGATTTTCTTTCGTACAGTATCAAAAAAAGAGGTATACCAAAACCGTTCAATTAACTAGGGTTGGTATGATGAAGGAACTAACGTCGATTTCTTGAATGATGACATTTACTGAGAATTTTTAAAAATTTATATAAATTTTTATATTTGGAGTGAATTAAGTCAAAAATAAACCAACACGGAAGATGTGTATGGTAGAAAGATATTCTATCGCAATTAGCAAGAACTAGATTACACCAATTGTGATTGTGTAGTGTGCAAGAAAATAAATAATAATGAATCATCCTCACAACTCAAAATGTAATTCAATCAAGAAAAAAGTAGCAAAACACGTTAATCTTAGGCGTCAGATTTTAGTGTTTAGTGGATTATGCCTTTTTAAATTGACTATGAATGAAATAGAGTTTTTGGATAACAAAGGTTCCCTATAAGCAATCTATAGATAGTCTCAGGTTAGATTTGGCTAAATTTTCCTTGATATACCTTCTGATACGTGAGGTCCGAGCTCTAATATGAAAAACCATTAATAACACCGGGTGGTGCGCAGTGTCAATAGCTTGTTAAATCCTTAACGAATTCTTCCTAGAAGGGAAATGTTTAAGAAAAGTGTAAATTGTGTAAGTGGTTTGGCTTGGGAGTGTGTGCACAATGTGAGCTATGCTTAATCAAAATCCAATCACCAAGTGGTCATGACCTCCACCATGTGATTGCTAATTAAATCTATGTGATCCAATACAACACTCAAAGGATGAAATGCACATATTTTAAACTTAAATATAAAATTATATTTGATGTAGCAAAACTAGAATAGGGAGAAGAATGTTCTTTCACTAAATACAATGCCGAAGAAAAGAAGAAGTGTTCTTTTTAAACACTAAAGGACAATTTTTTTGAGACAAATAGAAAGAAAATAATATTTCATGGGAGATATTTAGTGTGAATTTTTTAGGAAAGAAATAAACACACACATGCACCCTATATGAACAATGCAAAGAACACACAAGAGGGTCCTATTGGGCATGCCAAAAAATTTCACTGCAAAGTAGAGATAAAACAGATAAGAGGTAAGGGCGAGGAGGAATACATATGATAGTCAAAGAAGGTGTGCACGCATTAAATGTTGACAAAGCTGATTATGAAGAGATTCCCTTTGGCTAGAAGGAATGACCTGAAATAGAACACAAGACCACAATAGAGAGTTAAACAATATATGGCAATGGACTTCCTAGCGTGTGCTAGATCTAGGAAGTGTGATACTTCCTAGAGGCTGTCAATCCATTATTTTAAACAAAAATTAATGTAAATAAATAACCGAAAGAAAGAGGTTATATTATAATAACATGATATAGGTATATCAAATAAAACAATAGAATAGATTAAGCTAAATACTAAATATAAAATGAAATATAGTAAAGGAAAGGTGTATTCAAGTTAGGTAGGCATGATAGAGGTATGGTAGAAGATTTAGGTGATATTTGGTGAAGTTTGGGTTTGTTTTGGGTGAATTAGAATCTCACTATTTTGAGACAATTTTACGAGACACAGAGACTAGTATCGGTTGGGTGATCGATGTTGGTACCTGGTAATGAACCGACACCGGTTGGGTGAATGATGCCGATAGGGAAAATTGAGTAATAATGTTAAAAATGGGAGTTTTGGCACTATTTTTTACTACACAAAGAGTGAGGGAGGCTTGGACGAGGTCTTGGGATTTTTTAAAAAGACTTAGAAGTGATAATATGAGGGTTTAGGCAAGGTATGAAGGTTCTTTGGATAGATGGTTAGATGGAGGTGTTATGGGAAACATCCGAGTATTATAATGGGTGAAATAAAATAGATAGCTAGTAAATAACTAATATAATAAAACCAATGAAAAATGAGGGATGTACTTACTGGTGAAATGGAGATAAATAACAGAACCTGTGGTGATGATTTCATAAGAAGATGGTCCCAAACGAATACAACAACAAGAGGACACGATGCTTCCTTGTGAGTGGACTGGAGCTATGGATAAATCTATTGATGAATGATGTGGTGTCTGAATGATGTAAGGGTCTCTAGTATGTTGCAAGATTATTGGAAAACTCGAGAGTAAGGATGTAAGGTCACAAGTGCCAGGAAAACTAGATTCATAACTTGATCAAAGAGTTAGAAAATCCTATTTAAGTAAACTGACGATGGTTAGGTGACTGACACTGGCCCTAGAATAGCCAATGTTGGTTAGGGAGAAAAGGTCATACTCAAAATAGTCTGTTTATTCCCAATTTTGGTGTGATTGAGAATTTATTTTGGTTCAACAGTTTGGAATGGTGCTAAATGGAGTAAGAAGTTGGTTAGAGGAATGATAGGTCATTAAGGTTAGGTTTATAATAAGTCCTAGTTAGTTAAGGGAAGTGGAGACTTGGCCTAGGTTAATTAATAGGATTAGAAAAGGTCTAGGATGAGGTGGAGAGATGAGATAGCTATGTGAGCTGTAAATTAACTTAATTTAGGTAATTAAATTAATAAAGATGTGAGGAGGGGTCATGGTTAGGCATATGTTGAATTAATTAATTAGAGGGGGTTTTGAGTGTGACCCAATTTTGGTGTCTACAGGTCCAACTCCGAACCGCACCTCCTTGGATCCCACCATAGCACCTGAAGGTATATACCCCCAACCGGATGTGTTGAAATTTATAGTTTTCTTCCACGACATCATGGGGTAGAATTCTCACTACTCAACATCGTTCATTGCCTAGGTCTACCTAGAAAATTCAGTTTACAAAAACTTATGCCACGAAGGCTTAAGGAATACCATGGCCCTAAATTCTTGGGTATGATTAGAGGCCTCCTTATCTTAAGTTTTGGATAATATGGTTTTCAATATGATGACTGAGTACCAAGTTTTTATCATCATACGTTTTCACTAAAAAAGTGAATTGGGATGAATAGGGAAGGGGTTATTAGCTCCAAATCGGGTGGTTTGACTCCAAACCAGACCTCCCTGGAGCCTGCAATAGCACCCAAAGGCATATACCTCCCAATTGGATGTGTTGGCAATGGTAGTTTTCTCCCATGACATCCTAGGGAATTACTTCTCAATACTTAACTCACATCAATGAGATTACAATAAGGTAAACACACTACCATGTAAATACTCGAATTATTGTTTGATCTCTTTTTAAAGCATGTAAATACACAATAGAGTGTCAAGAATATTTTTTGCATATCTTATGCCAACTAAACTACAATGTTTATGTATTTTTTTAAACAAGTGAAATCAAATCATGACCTTATTACTACACACATCAATAACACTTAATTTGGAGTAATACTTAACAAATAAATTGTAACTACAATAAAAACATATAAAATGACTTGTAATAAATCCCTCAAGACCATTTTTAATTGTGTACATTTTTTCCCACTTTGGAGTGTGTTAACCATGTGCTTAAAATAAGAAAAATTATATAACTGCACAATTGAATCTCTTGAACAAAAAATGATCTCGCACCCAAGAACCTTCAAAACCATTATATAACATAACATCATATATCATAATAATAACCTCTTAATAGTTCATAACATCATCCATATCTACAGTATTATGGAAAACTGTCGTATATAAATCCACACGTGAGTCTCTTGAACAAAAAATGATCACATGGTAGTGAGTTATCAAAATATAGCAATAGTAGTGAGTTATTAGTCCTCAAAATATAGCAATGAAAATCATAAGCAAATCATTCACAGTTTTTTTTATCAATGAGCATCACAATTACATGCATGATATGGATAATGGTCACATAATCGAGGCCATACAATCAAATCAAACATAGAAGAAATCTGGTTATGAAAACCAATATGGATATAATGTATCAAACTAAGTGTGCCACATAACTGAAAATATAAGAATAATGTATCAAACTAAGTGTGCCATACATATAAGACCTCACGCGGTCACATAAGACTATATACATTGACTATGAAGAATCATGAACTAGGAACATATGACATATATATCTATACATGGGTCATATCAATCTAATCATGAAACATATTCCCTCTCTTGGCCCTGCTAGTAAAAGCATGTCCACGACCTACGGATGTAGTAGAGGGAGATGCCACTATAGATTTCATCTGTGTGTTCCTAGATGTCTCTAAGATGGCCTACAACTTATCCTGCACATTCATAAACATAAAGTTTTTAACACCCAAATTTTTAAAATACATTCAAAATTTAGAATCTTAGAAATTTTAATGCATGTAAAATCTTACCGCAATCTCATAATCCCTATCAATTTTTCATTGACGTACTGCAAGGTCAATGGTAGACTTATGAGGGGTGGGATGTATACAAATAAATAGTTCAAATTAAATATTTCATGTACAATTTTATATTTTAGATAAGTAGTAAGAAAACATTCGTCTAAAATTTAACAAATTTGAAAAATTGTACCTGAGTTAGGGGATCTGGAGACACTATGGCATTATCTACAGTATCCTCCAAAGTCTACATATAGGGAGGATTTTGTGTGGAAGTCATAATATGTAAAAAAACATGTAGATCAACATTAATTGAAAATCATCCAAGAGAATGATGTTTAAGGTATGAGAAAATTTCTTCCTTAGAAACTTATATCCTTTAATTGGTGACAATGATGTAAATCATATTGATTTGGTAGAGTTTTGGATATGAACACAAGATGGAAAGAGCAATCCATTATTTAAATTAAAATGTGGGTGTAAAGATAAAGGATATGTTTGTAAAAGAGGTTATGTTTTTTGATGTAACAAGTAGTTGTATAAGTAAGATAGTTGTTTATGCCTACGTAAGGCAATATTGTTGTACTAAGAGGGGAAAAATAGGATTTAGATCATGTGGAGAGCATGTAGTGATGTAATTTTATCCTCCTAAAAATTTAGATGTTGGTGATCTCTCTAAAGAGATAAGAATAAGGTTTCTAGGGAGGCTAGTAAGAAAAGGTTTCTAGGGAGGCTAGTAAGAAAAGGATGGAGCTATTAGAGGGAATTAATGATGATAAATGGAGGATCAAGATGTAATAGAGAAAATTAATGAAAGAAGAAGACATGTGTTTATGTTGCAGAAAAAAATTTGTATGAATTTTCTTTAAATTATTATTTTTGAATGGACTGAATGTATGTTCCTTTTCTCAAACCAAAAAATATGAGATACATGAGTATTAGCATGACAAGAGGACTAGTAACAATAAGGCCTAAAACAAAGAGTTATGTAAGATTGCAAGTGTATGACTGAAACAAGAGTCTAAACACATTATGATAAAGTAGAGAAGGTGTCTTAAGCATATTTAAGAAGTAATTTATTAAAGATGTGGAATGTATTTGGTATGTAGAACTTTGTTCTAGGCCTCACCAAGCTATATCCATTATACATGAGAATGCAAATATAGAGAAACTTGATGAATAATAGATATGATATGAGATTGGGTGTATAGAATTACATAGGGAGTATTAGTGATAAACATGAACCAAGGGTCCCATGATATATTTAGAAGTGTAGGTAACTTATCCCATAATGTCATATCTTTGTTGTTTAGAGAGAAGAGGGTTAATAAAGAATGCATAAAACTAACAATGTTGGTAAGGTCAGTTATGCATACATCCTAAGAAGCTAAAAGAGATCCTCAAAAGCAAGGGATGATGGATAAAGCATTACAAATGGAGTTCTCTAGAAACATGTAGCATAGAGGTAAGTGTCTATGATCATGATAAAAGGAGAGTGTTTACTTAACCCTTGTATCATAAGAGCTTAATGTTATGATCAAATTGTACTAGCTAGATTTTTGGGTTTAAAAACTACTAGATGATTCCATAATTAGAAACAACGTGTAAAGAGAAACTAACCTATGTAAAATTTGTGTGAGGCATGGTAGTAGCCTTAGTGCCCAGAGTAGATGATGACTTGCCAGGCTCCTGTGCATAAAAGATAAACAAATTAATATGTACATATACACGTGAAACACTATACATGAAAATTAATGTGTATTTAATAATAAATGTGCAATCAAATGAACTTTGAAATGTAAGTAACTTGAAACTTACTTCTATAACATGCCCAGCTACAATAGCTAGCATGTTGACGCTATATGTTTCCTTCACCGGCTCTTGTTATTTAAAAACAAAAAAAATTAGTTTTTACATGTATGTATGATGTAATCAAATACATATATACATACATACATATATATATAATATATATATATAATATATATATATATATATATAATATATATATATATATATAATATATATATATAATATATATATATATAATATATATATATATATTAAAATATCAAATGAAATAAAATTTGTATATATATTATTTATTTTACATTTACCTGTGAAAGACTAGGATCATTTGCACCATTTCCAAAAACATCTACCATCATCTCATCTAGAAAAAAGAGATCCTATGATCTAACAAATGATGTCTCACCCATAGTGCATATGGCACCACATGATCTGCAGTGGTGTGTGCACTAGAATTGACACCTCCACCAACATCACCAGATGTAATCTAGCTAATATGTTGGGCCAAAGTGTCAACGAGCTTCCTCAATGCATATAGTGTATCAATATTCACAACCTCCTTCACTGTAGGAGAGATAACTGAAGGTAGTGGGGGTTTTTGGGAATGGGGGATCCTAGGTTGACCAACACGTGCACCCGGTCTACTCTGTGTAGAGCCACCTCCTTGCTCGTAAAAATTAGAAAAGTCAAAATAATTTGGGACCTCATTAAGCACAAACTCACAATATAATTTCCTCAAAAAATAGAGATGAACCTCATTATTGTTGCATGGTGGATAATCAAAACCCATCCACCATCGGTCCCAAAAATTGTTCTTTATTCGGTCGTCGTGGCACCAATGGATTGGGAGCCATTTACAAGTAGTCATGGGGGGGCATTGGTTCTCGGGTCATTAAATAATGCACAAATGTAATATTTTACAATTATTTTGTATTTTATGGCTGTATGGGATAATTTATCTGCATACCAACACCTATAATTAGCTCTAAAGGTATTCCATCTGTTTATGTGGTTGGTTGTAGAGTCAAATTTTTGAATCAATGTTTACAGTGTGTTGGATAAAGTCATGTGAGATGGATTTGTGGCATGATTTTGTCTTATTATCTGAATAAGGTTATCAATGGAAATTTTATTTTGTTGGATTCTTTCAATGATTTCACCTTGTGTTCCTGCTAGTTCTCTGGGGACAGAAAGAGCTGCAAGAGGTGGATGAACATTCAGAGGATGGTTTTGAGGAATGGTTGGAGGGTTTTGAGGAATATTTACATGGTTTGGAGGATTACCAACTTTTTGAGAAACCAATAAAACAAAGAAATTTTATACATAAACAAAAAATTGAAAAACCCATGAAAATCACAAAACAAAACCTAAAATGCAAGAAATTAGATCAAAATTGAGGGTTTACCTCTTCATCTTGGTGGCATCGTTGAAAATTTCATGATCCAAAAGTTCAAATAGTAATTTTCAGGGGGTATTCAAAGCATGAGTGCTAACAATCGGGGAGAAATTGTGGTTTACAGGTGAAAATGGGGGGTCGTGGGTCTGTTATTTTTGTCTTAGAGGACCGTGATCATGGTTTATAAAGTGAAATCATGGTTTATAAACCATGATCATGGTTTTGGGTTTGGATATTCCCAATCCTAAATAAAATAACCCACAATCGTAATTAAAACCATATTCGTGGTACGTGAATCTCATGTTTTCATGTCCACTGTTTGGTCCCTCAACTTGCTGCACTTACCCAGTAGTTTATTATTATTGTCTCATACTATCAATAAGTTGGATAATGAGATTGGTAGGATCATAATTAGAGGCATTTTCATATGATCTTACTCAGGTATATTTCCCATTTTCTTCCCTTTGGTCATGTTGTTTAGAAATGAATTCAAGAAGATGTTTTCTAAGAACTTTTTCTTATTCATTTTTTATATTGGGGAATCTCATGAGGATGCTAAAAAGTATCATAATTTTGGTTTTCTTCTTCAACATCCACAAGTGGGCCATTACGGTGGGTAGAAGGATTATTTCTATATGTTCTTGTGACACAACAGTCCATGCAGAAAGGAAACTGAGCTTCAGGATGATATGTTTTAGGTAATGTATACACAACAAAGTCAAAGGAAACCAAGCCTAGATACTACATGATAAAGTGATGATCTAGCTAAGGACATGTCCAGAAATGAAGGCTATAGAAAAAATTAGCTGTGTAGAAAATTTTACACAAATGTCAATGGAATCTGAAAGAATATTTTGGAAAACATAAGGGACCAGTCATGCAAGCAGGTCTCCATTATTGCTAATGGAATTCAAAGACAAGTAAACTGGAATATATATGATCTCCCCTAAGTAATGGTCTCTGAGATTATGGATTTTTGATATTTTTTTTAATTTTTGGGTGTGTATATGAGGTCAAATTATAAAATGGATGCATTTAACAAGTTGTGCTTGGTTAGAAAGTATATAGGATTCACATTGCGTTCACCAGATATGTATGTGGGCCAATAATGTGTCTCAATAATTTACATTCCTATTCATTTGTGCTACTATGGTATCAAGGAAATGAGTAGGAAACACACATGAACTACCATACAAGGGATATATTTAAAGGGGCTACAGTGAGCATTATCATCGCATATCTAGAGGGGGGGAATCCCTATACTAGGACAGCGTAGGGTTTCCAAAACCCACACTCAAGATAGAGGATAGAACCCGACTATGATGTTGGTAATTAGATGAGGAGAGGTATGGATAAATGATAGATAAGGTAAACATGCAAAATATGGATGAAACGAAAGTAAAGAGAATCTAAGGAGCTGGTCATGAATTAGAGAACTACGCTAACTATTATCAAAACACATGTAACACTAATCTAACATAAAACAATGAGGGAAGGATATGAACTAATCTATAAAAAATGACAAAGAGATTTGGAGCACTCACATATACCTATAGGGTGGTCACTGATGAATCTATCTCTCCAAAGAATCATCACATCGAGAGATAATATATGTTAGGTGGAAACTCCGTTCCTATCCTAGACTCACTATAGATGAACCAATAGTGAAATCAATCCAACAAAGAGGAGTTTCCAATCCAATCTAAGAAAAGTGCAATATGAACCAAGAGTTGAAAGAGTATATGTGAAGATGGTGCAAAATAGTAGAGAAGATGGAAATTCTTATGATTATAGCTTCCTTCTTTTATGAATGTCAAGTGTGATGTGTATATATAGGATACCAACACCCAGGGGTGATGACATTAGTGGGGGTAAATCCATGACCAACACAATCACCCATGGATGATGGCATTGACTAGGGATGATAAAATAAGATAATTTATCATTCAAAGTGAAAATAATATGTCGTAGGTACAGAAACTAAAATTTTACACCCCCTAAACCTAAACAAGCTTGTGACTAAAAATGACACACTTGCAACATTTTTTTGTATCACCCCCCTTTTTAATTAATCCCATCATATTCCAAAAATAATTATTTAAGTGAATAAAATATATGAATGGATATTATCCCCTCACCCCTCACACCTCACATTCAAACCTCATCTAGTTTTCCATGACACCTCACCGAGTCACTTAACAAATTACTAAAATCACACTAAACACCTTCCTAAATTGACTTATTTTCTAACTAATCAAACATAAAAAAATATACCCCTTCCCAAAAAATTGAAACCCATCCTTTGGAATGAAAAATAGAAGGAAATCATTTGGTTTTTTGCCTAACTAGATTTCATTGAAATTTCTAGTAATTTACCCAATCTTTGGTGATCTATAAGAGCAAGGTTTTAGACCCCATTGGCATCACAAATCCATAGGCTTTGAAAGTACACTCTGTCATTTTCTCAATCTATCAGGAATTCAAGACCTCCACATCAACACACTACAATGTCACATTTTTTGAAGAATGTCAGAATCATCCTTTAATTTCTCATTCTCACCCTTCAATCACCCGTCTCCATCTAGTTTTCATACTAGACATCCAAGAAGGTAAATTATTTTGTTTTATTCATTGTAAAGTACTATAACCAGTTATGTTCTTGCTTATGCTTCCTCTTTATGTTGCAATCACTTTGTTTTTGGAAAAATTGAAAGCTAGATCATAAATTGTGACTCTTTTTAAAAAATTAATCTAACTTTACAGTAATCGCTAGTGATTACCTTAATCACCTATGATTCCCTTGAATCACTATCAATTCCTATTATTTCTACCTTTTTACTGTCTTTCACTAAATCTGATGAAAATGAGGACATATTTCTTATTATCTACTAATATTTTGTCAAATATTATGTTCTCAGATTGCATTAGGAGGTCCTAATTTTCCTACAGTTGATTCATTCCCCTGTATCCACCACCGTTTCTATTGGGAACAGTATGAGTTGATCAACGATTTGGAATTTTGTTCCATTTAGGCTGCTCCACTTGATCATCTTGAAGCCATATTTTCTTCTACACAATGTATACGTGAAGTTACTGAAACCTTATGGAATGACTATGATGAGACATTGAGGCTACGAGAAGAGCTCACCCAATTTGAGTGTTTTTATGAAACCGGTCTTGAGTATTTGGAGGATGATTACCGTACTGCTTCAGAATCCAATTCCATCAATCACATTAGCATCTCTAGCTCAGAATCCACCTCTACACAATAGTATCACACCTAGTAAGAATATTCAGACTTTTTCGCTGAGGATTAAATTTCCATCCCTAATTCGGACCTGACTCAAGAGGAGGAGGAGACTACCAACATAGTTAAATCTCATTTCCTTGTCTCTGAAAATTTCTATATTAATCAAAAATCGGACTTGTGGATTTAATCATTGATTATTCTCAAATCATATATGTATTTAAATAAGTGATAAACATATGTTTTTTTGTAATCTTGTATATACACACAAATATATGTATTAAATAAAAATGAGAGTGATTTGTCTTGATCAATAACATTTGTTTTAACATAACAATACAGCTTTGATTATAGGATTCCTTTTTACAGTAAAGACTTGTTCTGATTGTTTTTGAATACGGTGCACAAAAATATAATAATCATCCATGGGTATCGTAGAAACCCCACCATATCGTGGTCAAGCTTAGTTATTACCTCTTGAAACTGTCAAGACACCTAAGGTAAAACCCACTCGATACATTCTGGCACACTCGGTGGGACCCCAATCCCTTGTAAAATATTCATTTCATTATCATTTTAACACTATGTTCCATTGATTGTCAAACATCAATGATTTTCTTGATCACCTGTGATTCTTCTGAATCGTTAGCGATTCTCTTTGTTAAATTTTCTATTACAAATTTAATCAATTTACAGTCTGTTTTCCTTTTGTTTTTTGTTTTTTTTTTAACAAAATCATAGGTTTATTTCCTCTCTAGAAGCTTTGGTCCTATGGATTTGCTAAATAATGACTTAAAATCACTAAAGAGGAAAACTAAGAAAATGGAACAATCTCACGGTGAGTCTGAAACAATTTTATTTTTATTTTCCATCTTACATTATTGATTCTTTGTCCTCATCAAAATCCACATCTCATTTTGGGATTTAAAAATAATTGATATATACTTCTTGATCACATAGTCTAATTAGGAAGGTAAAATTGTTGCATTCACTTATTTCTTCCCCCCACACACAACCAAATCATTTTGACATAAAAAAATGAATTTAAAATAACTCTCGTCCAAGTGAAACTGATTGGGATTTCATTACCCAACAGGGAAGATGACTCAGTGTTTTGGCCGAGTATAAACATCTAATTATTGGTATATTTTGGCTCATAACCCGACTCCCTTATCGCAATGAGACCATGAAGTGAGGGTGTAGGCCCCAATACCATGCTAGTACCAATAACACTATAGAATTGCACCTCATGTACCTGTAGACACCAAAATTGAGTCACACTCCCCTTGCTCCCATTTTGAATAACCAACTTAAATACATTCACCTAACCATGACCCTTATACCCCACATTAATATTAATTTAATTATTTATAATTAAATTAATATGCATCCTCACTTCATTTATTATTTAATTACCTCAATTAAAACCAATTTCCACCTCACCCCACCACCTCACCTAGACACCTCACCATAAACCTATTAATAACATGCTTCCATAACTAAGACTTAACCCTACTTACCTTAATGAACTAAGACTTAGTACAACCCTAAAAGCACATGCCTATTCTCCCTCTAACCACTTTCCCATGTATCTAAGTGCAATATTCCATTTAGACCTGAAAAAAATGAGAAAAAAATGGGAGAGGATAGCCAAGATCTGCTATTTTAGGCAACCTAGGATATCCCACCTTAATTGACGTCAGTCAACCCAAAAATGACGTCGGTAACCTGAAACCATCGTCGGTTACCATATAACCATTTTGGTAACCTTGTTTGTGAGGTTAGACACATTCTCAAGTTTTAGGAGAAAAGGAAATTTTCATGCAAGCAAGAACCAGAGCTATTTCACACATCCAAACATCCATAACCATCAAAACCATTGATCAGAAGGTATTTGTATTCACAGGAGCACTCCGAGAAACACTGCCATGACATTTATCGACATTTCAATGATCAAACATCACCACCACCTAACCATTGAACATGCACAACAGTAAGTGTGTCTCTAACCTACATCACTTCATTTCCATTTAGTTTATAAATTTGTTTATCAATCATTAGTTATATTTTCACCCCACCACTATTATCTTCCTGTGAACTTGACCCTTTCCCATCAATCACAACCATTTTAATCACATCTGTCTAATCCATAGTACCTCTAGATATTCCCAACATCTCCCCAGACCTAAACCAAATCCTCACAATCTCTGATCCATTCTCAAAAAAATCTAAAACCATGAACTATTGAGTTATTACCAGCCCACAATAACCATCGTCGATTCTTACTAAACCATCGTTGGTCATACCCGACCGACATCGGTCTTGAAAGAGGGATTTGTGAGAACCGATGTCAAAAAGATATGCACCATAACAAAGTTACACTCTGATGGTAACGTCAAGCCAACACAATACGCAAGATTCAAAACAATGGAAAGAAGATTGCAAGTAAGAAGAATGGGTCTACTCATGCTCATAGATCGAAAAATAGGAAGTACAAAAATGGGTGCTGTGTAACCCCCATTCCTAAACATGGAAAGAACCTCAATGATGCCACTGATACATATGACATTGAATGAAATATATGACACCACTAGAAGAGGAGTTACAATTACAAATAAGGAATGTAACTCCTATGACAAATTGACGCAAATGACAGTGTTAGATTCTATGACAGAATTTGATACTTGTCATTTGACTTCCTAAGACCTATGACTCTCGCAAGGTGAGATGAATCACCTAGATGATGTGGATGATGACTGGACAGTCACACACACCAACACCCCCCCTTCATCGAAGCCGAGGAAAGGGTCAAGGTAAGCTAGAATAGAAAAATAAGACTTCCCTAAACAACTAAGAAAGATGTGTCAATGGGCCTCGACAACTAAAGGCCTGATAAGGTGCCCATGTACAAACAACATCTTTCTGGAAAGAAGAAGAGGAGAAGAAGGAGGAATATATAGCCCGAAGAAGATGGGTGGTTGCAGCAGATCTCACCCCAAGAAGAGACTGCAAGTGAAGAAACTTCACCTCAGTGAAGGGCTTGGTGAAAATGTCTGCAACCTGATCAGCTGTCTGAACATACTGTATGTCGATGATGTTTTCATATATCAGCTCCCGTATGAAGTGAATATGAATATAAATGTCCTTCATCCACTGATTCTGAACTGGATTTCTACAAATTGAGATAGTGCTCATGTTGTCACAGTAGATAATGGTAGGCCACCGAAAGTGGATGCCAAACTCTGTCAAGATACCCTGTAACCAAACAAATTTTGTGGCAGCATTAAATGTTCCTCTGTATTCTACTTCTATCGATGATATGGAAATGGCATGCTGCTTCTTGCTGGACCAATTGACAGGACCTAAACCAAGAGTGAAAATGTAGCCTGAGGTAGAATTCCAATGATCTAGATCACCGACCCAATCTGAGTCTATAAATCCAACCAAGTCAATCTCAGTCCCTCCTAAGTAATGAATACCATCTGTGTGAGTGCCATGAACATAGTGAAGGATCTACTTTACTACTTTTAATGCATCTCATGAGGCTCCTGCATAAATATGGACATGATCCTGATGGCATATGATAGATCTGGCTGAGTGTGAGTAAGGTAGATCAAGATTCCCACCAATTATCGATAAAGGGTACCGTTAACCAAGGGGGAAGAACAATTAGAAACCAAATTAATCCCAAAAATAAAAGGAGTAGGTGAGGACTTACAGTTGGACATGTAAAACCGAGTAAGCAAATCAAGAGAGTACTTAGACTGCGAGATCATAATTGTCGAGTCATATTGTGAAATCTGGACCCCAAGAAAGTAATGAAGCAATCCTAAGTTAGACATGGAGAACTTGTTGACCAAGGAGATCTTCATAGAATCAATGATAGAGGAAGAGCTACCTGTGATCAACAAGTCATCAATATAGAGAACAAGAATAAGCATGGAGTCATCCTGTCACAGAAGATACACATTTTTGTCAGAGTGACACCGAGTGAACCCTAATGCAAGTAAAAAGGAGTCCATCTTGGCATACCAAGCCCGAGGGGCTTGTTTAAGGTTGTAGAGAGACTTCTTTAATTTGTAAATGAGGGATGTATCATGGACATAACCCGAGGTTGTTCCATATAGATCTCCTCCTCTAGGTCCTCATGAAGGAAGGCACTCTTAATGTCCATTAGGTGGACTTCCCATCGATTAGCAGCATCGATGGTAAGGGTTAGTTGAATATTCATCTTCGCAACCGGAGTAAAGGTTTCTGAGTAATCAACCCCAACTACATGGGAGAATTCCTTAGCTACAAGTCATGCTTTATACTTCTCTAATTCTCCATTAGCTCCATACTTTGTTCGATATACCCACCTACACCGAATGATTTTTCTTCCTTTTGGAAGAAGGGTAAGATCCCAAGTGTCATTCTTTATGAGTGAGGAATACTCCTCATCCATGGAAGAATCCCACTCAGGAATCCCATAAGATTCCTGGAAAGATGGTGGATCAAAATTAGAGGCAAATAAGGAGTGAGGTCTAGTGAAGTCTAAGTGAGTACGTATCTCATCCAAAGGATCTCCAACTAAATCTCTAGCACTATATAAAGTTTTCCTAGCCTAAAGAGGTCCCGAAGGCTCAGGCTCAAATTTGGAAGATTCTTCACTTGAGTGAGAAGGGACATAGTCCTTATCATCACTACTGTCAGAATCAAAATACTCAAAAGTTTTAGGATCGGGAGGAGTAGGGAGAGGCGGAACTCGCTCAACAACATCATCATCTGAAGAGTCAATATCTAAATCAGTGGGCAAAAGAACCTCAGTGGAAGTTGAAGTCAAGGATGACTCATCAAACTTCACACTCCTCTCAATATAAAGCTCACGAGTGGTAGAGTTCAACAATCAATATCCCTTCACACCATTAGGATACCTAATGAAGATACAAGATTTGGATTGTGGATCTAATGCCTTGCATTTCTTTTTGGGAATCTGAGCCATAGCCTTGGATCTGAAGACTCGAAAGTGCTTGACATCAGGCTTGTGTTCAAACCAAGCTTCAAAGGGTGTAATCCCTCTTACTGCCTTGTGTGGAACACGGTTCTAAATATAAAAAGCACAATTCACTGCTTTAGCCCAATACTGTGGAGGAAAAGATTTTGAGTGAACCATACAAGTACCCATCTCCTTTAAAGTTCAGTTATTTCTTTTTATAACTCCATTTTGGGAAGGGATGTAAGCAACTGTACACTACAAAGAAATCCCCTCAGAAGTGCAGAAATCCTCAAACCTATTTCTCACATACTTGCCTCCATTATCGGTTTGAAAAACCTTGATAGACCGTTCCACTTGTTTCTCAGCAAGAGCCTTAAAGTTTTGAAAATGCTCAAAAACTTCAAACTTAAGCTTAAGAAAATATACCCAAGTATAACGTGAAAAGTCATCAATGAAGGTTAGTATATATAGAGCTCTAGTAAAAGAAGGAGATGGAAAAGGGCCAGAAATGTCACTATGAACAAGATCCAAGGGATGAGTAGCTCTCCAGGATTTTCCCTTGTCAAATATTTTTCAGGGTGCTTTCTAAGGGTATAACCCTCACAAAGACCCTTAGAAAACTTAACTCAGGGTAGCCCATTGACCATTTCATTTTAGCTCAATTGTTTAAGGTAACGATAATTTAGATGCCCAAAATGCTCATGCCATAACTTGCTAACCTCATTTGCATGAGTAAGAAAGCCATTGGGTGTCGAATCAGAAGAGAAGTGGGAAAAGGTATACAACTGTGAAAGGTGATCTGCCTTTCCCTCATCCACAGTGCAGTCAGAGTTAAGCTCACAAATAATCACCGAGTTAGGACCAAATTCCACTCACATTCCTTCACCAAGGTGGGTGATTTGGTAAACTGATAGGTGATTGGTAGAGAGATTGGTAACACTTAACACTTGGTTAAATGTTCCACCTTCTATCTCTACCGATCCACTACCAGAAACCGACACATGAGTGTCATCACCCAATGTGATTTGGGACATGCCACATGTTTCAATGCTAGAGAATTAAACCTCTGAAGAATCCATGTGGTGTGAGGCACCGGAATTGATAATCCAAGTTGATGATGGAGCTGATCTAGCTACGAGGGCCTTACCTTTCTTCTTTTAATTTTTAGTCTCCTTTGCATTAGAAGAATCACCTTTCTAAGCATTTTTTTTAACAGATTCAGGAACACTTATTTTATTCTTCTCAAGTAAATGGGTTAAGTGATCAATTTTTTTCCAAAAAAAATGTTGCTCATCATGGCCAAAATTCTTACAATGGGAGCATTTATACTTTTCCTTCTTCACTTTAGGCTCAGAAGTCGAAGTATGAGTGATGGGCTTAACTGGGGGTTGGTTGGTCTTGGTTTCTTTCTTAGGTTGGTCCTTAGTTTCTTTCTTCTTTTCATTTTTCTTTCCCTTATTCATCACAAGGGCATGTGACTTGGATTTTAGAGTCCCCATTTGAATGATTTTGTCTTGTTCTCGAATGAGTTGGGACAAAAAAATGTCAAAGGAGGGCATAGTCGAAGTACTACCCAAGGTGACTTTCATGGCATGGAAAGTTGAAATGAAAATAGAGTATTCAGGACCTAACTTAGAAATAATTTACACGATCAATTGAGAGTCTTTCTTATCCACTTTACATTCCTTTAGAAGCATTCTAGTGCGGACAAACTTTGAGAAGAAGGCCTGTAGGTTTTCAAAGGCACTAGGATTTAACCCTAGTAGTTCATTATCCAACTCATGTGCTCTCATGTCATCTTGCTTCCCAAACATATCATCGAGAATTTTCCACGCTTGATCGGGTGTTGAGGGAGTTTCACTGTGGAAGAGCAAGTCATGAGAGACAGACATACAGATAAGACCTAAGGCTTCATCACAATGGTTAAACCATTTAGATTTTTCAGGTTCATCATTAGGTTTGGTCACTAACCCCATGGTAACTCGGTATAACCCTTTACTTTGTAAAACCAATATAATTTTAGATTTCCATTCGAAGAAATTAAAAGGTGTGATCACTAGTACTTTAGAGATATCCATAATGAAGAGATAGAGCCAAGGAATTTAGAAGGAAAGAGAGAGAAAATAAACAACCACCCCAAAACAAAATTACACCCCCTCGAGTTTGGCACTTTATAATTTAGTGCATTGATTACAACCATATGCAACTGTGTTTCGAGAACCAGTTTGTCACTCACCTTGAAATTAGCGTAATAACACGCAATGGTGGAGACAACAATCAAGGTTCATAAGGCACAACAAATCGACACTGCAAGCAAGCACAGAAAGAGAGAAGCAAGAGGGGGAAGAGATGGCTATATGTGAGAAATAGCATCTCACATTGCATGAAATAATCCCTTGGTTGTAAGACTATGGCAGACGCGCTCACAAGTCCACAAGAAAAAAGGGATAGAACAAAGCTCAAGAAAAAATAAGCTAAATTAAGCAATACAAAGACACCCCCCAGAATGTGGCACTTTATAAAATTAGTGTGTTTACAAAACTAATGATCCCATCATCTAGAGTGTGAAAAAACATGCAACTTTGACTAAAGAAGTGCTCAAAATGGAGCAATGAGTCAAAATTTATAGCAATAACTAGTTCCCACAACTGATGAGAAAAAGCCAATAAGCCTGCAAACAGATTAAAAAATCACCCTAAATGCATGCAAAAGGTGTCATATGTATGCATGTTAGAAATGTCACAGAATTTGAGATAGGGTTTGTTTGTATTGCAAGGGGGAATTAGCTACCTACCAATCCTGGACTTCACCCTTCGTCTTTAACACTCGACGGAAGGTAATAATACAACAAGCCAAAAAACCAAATTTTACAATGCCAATGAAATAAATGTTTTTACATTATACCTTTTAAAAAGTAATGAAACAAAACGTTTTTAAGAAAAGTAATAAAGTAAAAAGTATACAAACACATTTTTTTAAAGGAAATAAAAAAAACATATTTTTAGAAGGATATTACCTGTGGTAGGTGGATTGAGAAAGCCACATGGGAAGGAGGCAAGCCACGTACCAGGAGAGGCAGGTAAAAAAAGATGGTCCACTCTGTAGTGTAACCAACACCAAGCAGAGCAAGTGTAGGTTGAACGTTGATTAGTCAGGAACTGTCACAGAGACCACGAGCCAAGAGCCAAGATAACCACGAAAGGCAGAGAGAATGAACCAGGGCTAAACCACCATTGGTTTCAACGAAGAAAAAATGTGTGTAGACTAGGTAGAGTTTAAACGGCTGGTGAAATGACCAAAAAGAAGATTGTGGATGCGCCAAAGGAGATCCCAGCATAGGTGCGTGGTAACAGTCACAAAAAAAAAAGGTTGTAGAACCAGAATGATTGTGCCACACAAGGATCTGTAGGTGAGCAGAACAAGGCACAAGCCAATATTGTATAAAACATGCATGCAAAGGTAATCCTCGAGACCAGTGAGAACACAATTAAGGATCAACAAAATAGTGGAAAAAAGGTAAAACTAGAATGGCGAGCAAAAAAAGAATGATCCTGCAGACGTTTTGAACCACAATCAACCACAACAACAACGTTAACCAATAACCACAGGTCCACACCAAAAAATGAGCTCTTTTTTTACCCTGTAAGAGATGAATCTGAACATAACCAGCAAGAAACACACAAACAACCCAGAAACAACAGCCACAAAGATATAGAAATATCCAAATACGAACTCAACTGATAATGCAAACCAACCAAATACCTCAAACATGTAACTGCTGAAACCTCAAGATGAGGTGAGCAATAATTCCAAAATGATAATAAAAAAAAAACTTGCACATGAGGAAATGAGAAGAAACCAGAAGTAATAAACAACTAAGAAATGAAGAGTGCATGTTTACTGAAACTATCTCTGATACCATGAAATAGGGATTCGTGAGAACTGATGTCAAAAAGTGATGCAACACAACGAAGTTACACTTTGATGGTAATGTGAAGCCAACGCAATACGTAAGATTCGAAACAATGGAAAGAAGATTGCAAGTAAGAAGAATGGGTCTGCTCATGCTCATAGATCGAAAAATAGGAAGTACAAATAGGGGTGCTGTGTAACCCCCATTCCTAAACATGGAAAGAACCTCAATGATGCCACTGACACATATGAAATTGACTGACACATATGATGCTACTAGAAGAGGAGTTACAATTCCAAATAAAGAATGTAACTCCTATGACGCATTGACGTAAATGACAGTGTCAGATTCTATGACAACATCTGACACTTGTCATTTGACTTCCTAAGACCTATGACTCTCACAAGGCGAGATGACTCACCTAGGTGATGTGGACGATGAATGGGTAGTCACACACACCAACAGGTCTCTATATTTGGCAACCCTACTAATACCAGATCCCAATACCCCTTTTCCAGTGATTCAAGTGACCCAAAATCTTACCCTGACCTACTCCAGTACCTTAGTTATTCACCTTATTTCCAAATCTAATCATAGCCTAGCTTGTTATGTTATATTTTCTTATTGCATTTGGATGAGATACCTAAATCATATCAACTACAGTAGAACCTTGTTTATTTATGGAATTTCTTACATTAAATTGTATTAAATAGTGGGTTGATTGCCTCCAAGGAAGTATCACACTTCCTAGATCTAGCATATGCTAGGGAGCCCACTGTTTAAATCTTTCTTGTGGTCTTGTTTTTTATTTCAATTAGTTCCTCCTAGCCAAAAGGAAGCTCTCACAGTCAGCATCGGATCCAGAATTAAAAATGTGTGCACAACCTTCAATCGACCATCACAACAAGTATTCCTCCTTGGCCTACACCCTTATTTTTTTTATCTAAAAACTTAAATAAAATGGTGAAACATTTTGGCACGCCCGCTGGGACCCTCTCTTGGGTTCATTATATTTTCTTCATATAGGGAATACTTTCTTGTGTGTTTCTTTCTTTTCAAAAAATACTCTTTTAATCTTCTCCCTGGTAATATTCCTTTCTTATAATTGTCTAAACGACATTTTTCATTTGGTGCTTAAATTGAACCACTTCTTCCTTCTTGCATTGCATTAGTGAAAGATAATACCTCTTGTTGTTCATCACTTATTACATCGAATATCACATTTCGATTTGGGTTTAAAACACTTGCATTACATTCTTTTTTTTTTCCTTATAGCTCACATTAAAAATGAGGGAAACCTATATGCTAGAAGTCATGCCAAGCTAATGGTTGACACAATTAAACCATAGAAATTAGTTGTTTCTCTCTCTCTCTTTGCCAAACTGCATAAATTTGGAATATATACATCTTCTTAAACAACATCCCACCCGGAAGAAGCTGACAATGATCACACGATCAGAGGATTGACAATGGGCACCTAGCTGGTTATCTCTATCTAGCACCCCATCAGAGGATGGCCCACCCCAACCATAACATAACCTAAAACCTCACCTTTGGAATTTCCTTCTTCGTTGGAAGCCTTCCTAGCCAAAAACTCTACTCTAAATTCATGAGTCAGTATTTTAAATAGCATAAGCTAAACACACTAAAATCACTTGTTGGATTACGTATTTTTCTTAGCTTTGTTCTTGACTTGGGTCTTGAGGTGTGAGGATACAATTCTTAATTTTTATTTTTTCCTTTCACACTCCACCATCACAGTTAGTGTATTCTGAATTTCTCAGAGTGTGTCAGGACCTCATCTTATCATCCCCAGACTTCTGGGCTGATTAATCATCTAATCTAAATTCACAAAATTTCATTTTTCTCATTCTTCATATTTCACAGTAACCAACATCGGTCCAATGACCATCACTAGTTTACATCTGACTTCCATTGATTTACCTAATCGGATTCAGTTCCTTGTTCTTTTGGTTAATTTACCCAAAAGACACTTATCTCATCTTCTCTTCTATTTTGAGTCTCTTTGTATCATTGTACTCTCTGTACTCTGATAATAGTCACCCTATACCACTTTCCTATATGATAATCATCAGTTTCTCCCTCATTTTTTGAAGCTTTCATTTCCTCACAGTAACCGGTATCAGTTCTTGTAACCGATATCGGTTTCCCCTTAACCTTCATCGGTCAATTAGACTAACATCAGTCACTTTGTTTTAATTTTAATCAAAACATTTACCAACTTTCCCTCCCATAACTTGGTTTTGTCCCATCTCTATTGTTCCCTGTGTCATTTATAGAGTATAATTCACCTGATATATGATGATTCACATGGCGTTAACTCACAACTAAACTAACACCCTTGTATTTCATTCCATCCTTTAGCAACTTCCACCTATTCCGTCACCTCCATACATTCTATCACCTATGGATCCAACTCAACTTATCCCCATCGCTACCGACGATGAGGAGTTTGTGAGACTCCTTGACAAAAATCCCACTGCCCCCCAGTATTACCTTGCTCATTCTTCCACCTGGGATTCCTTAGGATAGCTAATATACAACATGCCCGTATCTGTCCCCCTTCTCTAGCCCCCACTTCTACATCAGCTAGCACTAGTTCAGTGTGACCTTCATCCACTTTATCACCTGTGGTGGCTCAACTAAATCCCACAGCTGTTATAACTGAATCATCCAAAACATCGATCATTCCCGTGACATCGATTGTCCCTCCGATAACCTCTATGAGTATAGCTTCATTTTCACCCACCATTTCACATATACCCATTACATCACAACCACCTCTGGTGTCAGAAACTTACATCCCTTTCTAAAACCTCATCTTTTCTATCCCACAATCCTTACCCCTGATCGTCGCTCAAGTTGTTACGACTACCCCATCCGCATACACATACTACCAACAACCCCTGACCTCATATATTGCTTATGCTAGCTATGTGCCACCCAAATCTATTCCTCCTACGTATTTCTCATACTTAGCACCACCATACACCAGCATACCACCTACCTCATACATTCAGCATCAACCCCCTTTTTCTACAGGGGCACCCATTCATACCAACATACTGACGATCTCATTAAAATGATGATGGAGAAGATGCAGAACTTAGAATCATATGTTTCTAGCTCCCGTAATTATTTAACATATGATGAAATTTGTAATGAGCCTATCCATCCATCTATTCCCATTCATCCTTACCCAATGCATTGGGAAATTCCTAAATTTAATTTCTTCAATAGTAAAGAATACTTACAGCAATGCTTTCTGTCGTTCAAACATGAGTGTTATCTAATCGCCCACAATGAAACTTTTCTCCTACAAACTTTCCCAATGTCCCTGATAAGAACAACATTGGACTAGTATAGTGGACAACCTCGACATTCTATTTATTCATTTAATCAATTAGCCCAAGCTTTCTTAGATCATTTTTCAGTCAATGTTACCAAGAAAGTCACCATGACCAGTCTTTATTCAACCTGACAGTATGAAGATGAATCTATCACAGATTTTGTTGCCCACTAGTGGAGTCTTATTAACCAATTGACGTTCTAACTACCTCAGACTAAAATTATTTAGTTATTCACTATATCTTGTGTCAGACACATCTCACCAACTCTGCAAGTCCAAACCTTTTGAACCTTTGATGAAGCATTCACCATGGCCCGAAAACTAGAAATTCATACCATTGAAGAGAAGAAAATCCAATTATAGAACACAAACATCCCATTCAAACCAAATTATTCTTCTTCATCTTCAAAACCTTAAAATAACTATTCAAAGCCAAAAGGATATGCCAATGCAGTATTCCTCAAGGAAGGTCCACCTCATCCTTATAATGAGGCCCAACCTTCTTCCAATCTTTCTCTTTTCCAGGCCTTTCAGCTCCGGTAGGAATAATAGAAATACACTTCAATTGGAGAGCCCAATTCAAAGGTCTTGGAAAAGCTCCTTAAAGCTGGAACCATTACACTTCCTCCCATAAAACCTCATACAAGTTTTGATCCTTCTCATCCCATGTCAGCATGGTAAAAATAACATGACTACCATAATTATCATCGTGTTAAAGGACATAATGATGGTAACTTCAAAACTTTTAAAAACATTGTTCAAGAGATAGACAATAGAGACCTTGATGTAGAGAACCCAAATGCAGTCAACAAATTAGAATTTGTACATCTTCAAAAAGTTGTTCCCTAATCATAAACCATCATCTAATAAAAATGGATAACCTTCATTCAGTGACAACAACATCCGTGAGGTTCACGTAATTTTTTATATCATGAAAAATGTTCCTCAAAACCTACCTACTTCATCTATTGAAAAAGTATTGGCATGAGCTCCTCCACCCATAGAGGAGTCCCCCTCATCTCCCCTTGCTCTCACGGAGGAACCCAAACTTTCTACTAATGTCATGTCATCGTCTGCTTCCTAACCTTCTGAACCATCAACATTTGTTATTCTCCCATCCACAAGATAATCATCATCACCTTATCCTCCACTAAGAGAGAAGTCTACCTCACGCAACCTATTATCTCTCCTACCAATGGGAGATTCTTCAGACATGTCAGTACCTATTGGGGATAGTTCCCCCTTAGCATCCCAGAACCCTATTGACATGATCTCAATTCTTTTACCTACAGAATCTGAGGCCAGCCAATTCCCTATCTAATAGATATATTTTACAGGGATTGCTACCCAACCCATTCCATCATCTTCTTCAGTAATCCCATTTTCACAGTTGTTTGATCATTTGGATTACGTTGATTAGTCCATGCTTTGGGGATGTCTTCAGATCCTCATTTTGACCCAGATGAAAAGTTTTCCTAAAGATACTTCTACAATCTACCCATAGGTATTTTCAAAAACCAAAACTACATTGACCATGCCAATTAAAACGGATTACTCTTCATCATCCCTACCTCCATCCAAACTTCTACCCATCACTACAACTATTCCAAAACCTAAATACCTACCCACACTTATCCCCCCACCTGTATTGAGATCCATCACTACTTTGGGTGTTATGCTGACATCAAGACTTACTCAACCACCTGTCAGATTGGACCTAGATGCATCTTCTAAAGTCTACAACAACATTATCCCCCACCTAAAATGAAAACCTAACCCTCTAGGCCATGTAGACCGGTCTTGCCTACCACACTTTTTTCACCTTCCACCCTTCCGTCCATCCTAGGGCCTCATCCATCAACCTTGACCAAAAAATCTCACACCCAAAGCTAGTCAAAAGCTAAACAACCTACTAATACATCACGAGCCTTTGTTACACCTCATTCACCAAAAAACCAAGCTCCCTCACCCTCACCCATGCACTTCTTTCCACCTATACCTCCACCAGTTACTATAAACCCAATATTTCTTATACGACTTCAACCAATTCCACCTACCCAACCTTTACCAACCACCTCCACCATAACTCAGTTGCCCCTATGGGTAACCTGTCCTTTACCACTATCTATTTTTCCTTCTACATCCCATACTCCCATGTCACCTTTACCCAAGAAGGTGCAACCCAAAGCTAAGAATTCGCTACCCTTCAATAAGGTAGTCAAACCAATCAAACCTTCCATCACTAGCTCTTCTACCCTACATTTACCCAAATAGATGCCAACAAGACCTAAGACCACTCCACATACCAAACTAGGATACCAACCCATTCTCCCTCCTATAAAGCCCCTTCCTTCACAATCAACCAAACCTATACCCAAACCCACTCTCACTTCCCATTGTGATCTGTTACCAGGGTCCTACACCAACATTTTAACCAATCTCTTAGATACTTCCATCATCACATTACCACCATTTCGACCTTATGATCCTCTCAAACCCAAACCAAAAGGGTTTGATGTAACCAAGATTTTTTCCTATCATCGTGTGCTAGGACATGATGTTGAAAATTGTAAGGCTACGAATACCATTCTTCTTCAACTTTTTCCTCTTGAACAAAATTTCAACGATGATGAACTTCTTGATGAGGAACATGCTCCACCTTCACCTATCACCATACATCATTTTCCTTTACCCATTCAGAGATCAGTATCTCTACCCCCACAACCATTTTTCCCACCTCTAAAATTTGAGATCTACATGGTCTATATTAGAGAGTTGGCCAAACCACCACCCAAATGTTAGTGCGCCTTACTAATTTCACAAGGATCTTATCCACCGCTAGGATTTTTACCCTCATATCATTATACCTTTCATGATGCACCCTCTCCATCCACCTTCCCAAAGATTAACATGGTTCACATTGCTACCCGCACTCAGAAATACAAAGGTAAAGAAAAAGTAGCTAGCCCATCAACCAACCCTGTACCCTATATACCATATGCACCCACTCCAAAAATCACCATCCGCAGAGCTACATGCCCTATTTCTTACGGGGTCACCCATCGTGCAATGATAAAACAATTGCATCAGTCTCCTTTGAAGATGTATTTGTATGATCTTGTCCAGACTTTTGAATCCCACAGATAAACACTTATCTAGGTCTTACAATCCATTGAATTTCTTCTCAATGACCCCACACTAGTGGCCTTGATTATCACCCCTCATCATGTGGCCTCGCTAACCAAATCAACTCCCTCTTCTACCCCCAAAAGCACTCCTCAAGTCACCACCCTCAGCTTCTCTGAAGAGGAGATTGTACATCTCTAGTCAGATGACCCTGATCCCACCCTAGTCATTTCTGTCTATATCGATAACATACGCATATGACGTGTCATGATTGATGGTGGTGCTAGCATTAACATCATCTCCTCCCATGCATATAATCAAATGTGTATACCTTATAATTATATGGATAATAACTCAATTATACTACACTCCATCAATGACGACATCACCTCTACCCTTGGAACTATTATCCTTCATGCTCACTTAGGTCCTTGCATTGTCCTGGAACTATTCTATGTCTTAGAGGGGGAATTCTAGTATAACCTATTACTCGGCATACCCTAGATTCACATCATGGTTCGTGTCCCTTCAACTTTACAGCGTTGTGTAAAATTTGAGCATGAGGAACATAAATACACCATCCCTACTGACCCATCGCCACTCAATACCTATAACATGATGTATCATCCTAATAATGTACTTGTACCAATCAAGGCATCTGCCACTATGCCCACTTCACCTTCACCCACAATCCCATCCCCAAATGTTGCTGCCACCTCTACCACACCTAAACCTATTATCCCTACTGCCGTTGTAGCCTCTACAACTAACTCACATGCTTCCCAATCATCTAGTGAGTTTTTTATCCCCACTACCCACATATCAACTATTGATCCCTTAAAATGTCTTTTTCAACACCTCACTTTGGGGAAGTACCGCTTATACAATATCAACAGATTCCTCACTCAGCAAGAATATGGGAACCTGCTATTTCACTTGATTCTTAGATCGTTTCTTTGAAGCATTGATGAAACAAATAGGGTAACGGGTGTAGGAGGAATACCTGTTCAAGTGTTGGTTGATGAGTTGTTACACGCGTATCACTTCTAAATCCACATCTGATTGTGAGAACTTCCTTTTGGCTAGGAGGAACTACCTGTAATGAAAAGCAAGACCACTAGAAGGAGTTAAACAATATATGCAATGAACTGCCTAACGTATGCTAGATCCAAGAAGTGTTATACTTCCTAGATGGCTGTCAGTCCACTATTTTAAAAAATTTAATGTGGTTAACAAAATAATCATATTTTAATTCGAAATGATTTAGGTATCTCACTTAAAACACAATAAGAAATAGATCTAATCTAACAGGCTAAGTCAGAATAGGATCCAAAGGTCAAGTGGTTAGTTCTAGGTTCTGCAGGTTTGACAAAGGTCTCAGGTAGATCACAGGTGAATGAGGGTGAGGTGAAATTAGGTGGGTAGGTCTCTATTCTGGGCTGTATGGGCAAATATAGAGACTAATGTTGGTTAAGGGTGATCAAAGGTGGTTAGGTGTAACCGGTACCGGTTACTGTGGAAATCTGAGAATGCCACAGGACAAGCTTTAGGTCTCCTTTGTGATTGCAAAAAGGATTTTGGTTGGTTAGGATGAGGTATTGGGTGACTTGGAAGGGATTTGGTGAGGTTTTAGTGGGTACATGGAGGTGGAAGTGTTAGAGAAGGTTAATAGGTGGGTAGGTAAACAATAGATGATAAAATGATGATGAAATGAAATAAACCAGAGAAATATGATGTTATACTTACTTGGATTTTGATTCTGGATGTTTATGAGTGAGGGATGGAGGTGCTGATGAGAGGTTTGAAGGCAGAAAGTGATCACCAACTGAAGGAAAGCTTCTACATGGGCTGCATGTGCATTCCTCTTTACTTTGTTAGATTAGATCTTGGCTGGGATGGATGTGCAAGAGAAAATTCTTGATCTCCTTCCTTGCATGCAGGTTCTCACTGGAATTCACTCTCTGAAGATGTGTGAATGCTTTCCAACCTTCTGCCAATGTTTTCCAATAGTTGCTAACTTCCAACCTTGAGAATAAGGTTTTTTTGGGGTTAAAAGGGTAACCGATGGTGGTTCTGGCTTAACTGGCGATAGTTAGGGTTAACTGGTGTCGGTAAAGGTGGGATTTCCTAGGTTTACTAAAATAGGGAGATCCTCTTGATTTCCTTAGATTTTGTGTCATTGACCCGTAGATTAGACTAAGAGCCTCTTGTAAGCATGTGAGAATGTGGTTAGAGGGAATGTAGGGATTGATTTTTAGGGTTTGGGTAGGTCTTAGTTAATTATGACAACTTACTAAGAACAGGTCTTAGGTTGAGTTGGCTTGGTGAGGTGTCTAAGTGAACTATATGTGTGGATATTATTTAAAATAAGATATTTAAATAATAAATATAGTGAGGATAATGAATTAAATTAATATTATTGAGGTGAAAGGGGTCATGGCTAGGTCAATGTGATGAAGGGTGCTTATTTGTCGAGGGACCAAAGGGGAGTGTGACCTAATTTTAGTTTCTACATTTTGCCCCTTTTTATTGCATAGCTTGTATTGATAAGTGATGCTAACAATAATAAGATATGGTTGCCCCATGTGTGGGTGAAGGTGATCCCCCTCAAACTAGGAACTGATAAGGCATAAGGGAGAATCGGTGATTGGTTTGATAAAAGGTAAATGGGAGGGAAAGGTAGGTGGGCATGGGGGAGAAAGAGTTAAAGCTCAACTCGGGTAATCTAGGTAATGGGTATGGGTCAAAGGTAGCAATAGTCAAACACACGCACACGTATAAACTGCAACATGCTACTGAGTTGAAAATCAGGAAAACTCTACATCGTCTAAGGTCAATAGGTTTATCCAAAGAAGGTTGAAGTGATTCCGATATCCAAGGTATAGGATATGGTCAGGAAACACAACATAAGTTAGGTGCAGAAACATTTATGTATCTTCTGGTACACCAAAGGTAAGGTCAGGATAAATAGTCACGACAATAGACTAGGTAAGGTCAGTAGGTCAACAACACAGGTAACAGTGCCATAAGGTATAGCAAACACATGAGATCAAAGGTCACTAGCGATGGTCCAGGTCCAAATATCTAGGTCACAACATGGGTAAGGCCAAGGTAGGGGTAAAATAAGGAGTCCTTAAAGGAGGAAAAAGGGAGTTAGTAAATGATGAGGTCAGGAAAGGTGAGGTAAATGGGTGGGTAAAGGTGGGGTGGGGTAAATGGTCAGGGTGAAGGTTGGGTGAGGTGAAAAGGGAAAATGTAGAGTGATGTGTAGGTGAGGGTGACCAATGTCGGTCATGGAAAATTGACATCGGTATAGGTCAACTAACAATAGTTAGGTAGGGCACGCGACCAATGCTAGTCAAGGGTAACCAACGTCGGTTAGGTCGGGTTAGTTATAAAAACAAAAAAAAACTATGTTTTTTATTATTCATTTGTTATTTTTAAAGTGATAAAATGAAAAAAAAGAGAGAAAAGAGAGAAAAGTGTCTGGAAAAAATGGGACAATGAGCTGGTAGTGTGATTGGATAAGGGTTTGGTTGGTGAGCAACGAGTCCATGGGATCAGGGTGAGAGATTTGATTTGTCGGAGGTTGCGAGTAGTTTTTTAGTGATGGCAGAGGTCAGAGAGGGATCAGACAGGCCACCAGTATAGCATCTAGACATGCCACTGAGATGGCGGTAGTGTGACGAGGTAAGCACCCTACTCTTCATTATGGATTTGATAGATTAGAGGAGTAGATTATTGTTATTTGTAGGTTTTTGTGGGTGGGTAAAAATTAAATTTGGGTATGGGAAGGAATAGTAGGAAAAAAGAGGAAGGGGGAGGGTAGTAAATGGTATAGATGGGATGGGTAGAGGTCTAAGGGGAGTTTAGGTCATTGTAGGTGGGGTAAAAGTGGCAAGGGGTAGGTTTTTAGAAAAGGGGGATTTTGGAGAGTCGCGGGTTTTTTCTGTGACAATGACCAGTGTCGGTCAAGTGTGGTTGGCATCGGTTGGGTGGAACCGGTATCAGTCACCAAACAGGTGACCAATGTCAGTTAAGGGGTAACCATGGTCGGTAAGGGGGAACTGGTATCAATCACCAACTAGGTGACCAATGCTAGTTTCAAGGTGACCGGAGTCGGTTAGGATGAACTGGTACCGGTCGGGCTTTAAGGCACAAGGGTCCAAAATTGATGTGGGCTATGTAGTTGAGATGGGTAGGGTGAAAATAGGGTGTAGGAAAAATTTAATTGGAGAATATGGACATGGTAAATGTGGATTAATGTTGTGCTTGGATTGGATGTGGGGGAGAGCGCACTTACATATGCGGGATAGGATTTCGCCTCTATTGGTGACATTACACGACGTAGCAACCCCGTTAGAGCTATAGCATGTGGAGGTAGTGGGTTTAAGTGGTGTTCACCACTACATACATGTTGTTTAGTAGCCCAGCTTTATGGTAACGCTCATCAATAGACGGGGCTCTGTAACCAACACGTTCCACCTGCCGATGGGTGAGAGGACTATCACCCTGGAGGACGTGTTTCAGATTTTTTGATTACCCATATTTGGTGCCTAGGTTTACTCTATCTCCTCTGAGGCCTTTGAGGAGTTTATTGGGACTATTTTTGGTGAGGGAGCAGCTGATTTGAGATTCCATAGCACTAGTTTCAGCTATGGAGAGATGTACCTAGCCCGTCTAGAGGATACGAGGCTAGTAGTCCTATTGATGGAGGTAGTGTTCTGCTATGCACTGCCAGATGCAGAGGGTGGACACTTTCCCTGATTACTAATGGGGGTACTCCATGAAATGATGGTGCATGATACCCACTTTTCCTCGGCACCATCATTCTTGGTGCAGCTATACAGAGAGCTGTGGGCATAAGGGTGGTTGCACAGGTTTAGCCTGTGTTATACATTTATACTACACTGTTGGGCGTATGAGCACATATTGTGCGTGTGACCTATAGGGATGCCTTGAGTAGATGTATTCCCACCTATATTTGTGTGGGTGGGGTATAGGAGATGGGTGCTGGTGATAGGAGAGTAGAGATCAGATAGGCTTATGCATGATGTGGCCCATTTTTGGTAGTTACCAGAGGGATTATCAGGAGTGGACATTATATGGAGACCATATGTGGAATTCCCCTCATATAGGCATATGCATGAGGAGCTAGCTAAACTCCAGATAGAGAGGTGGATACAGGGTTGCCATGCCAGGGAGGATGAGATGATCCTGGTAGACAGAGTTCGACAGAAATTCGGGATCTTACAGAACATTCCTCTGCCCTTCCCACAGTATTGAAGAGATGACATGGAGAGGCCCTTACCTCTACCACATCCTACAGTACCCATAGGGGAGGAGGAGCAGCCAATGGATTGGTGGATAGATGACGTTGGATGTATAGATAGGTACAAGAAGTGATGGGTGGATCAGTTACGAGCCATACCACCAAGATTGGGGCAGCCAGACCTAGCTACCATTACAGTGTAGAGATACGCCCTACAGGGGCAGGTAGCCACACTGATTACCCAGTTGGGTATACTGTAGACACAGATGGAGGGTTCGGAGGTAGAGGTAGTAGAGCTACACGTACAGGTGGCTAGTCTGCAAGCCCAGATGGTGGATGAAGGAGATGGAGGAGATGGAGATGGTCAGGAGGGGGATGGTCAAGTGGCAGCCTTACAGGCTCGTGTGGTAGGTTCATAGGGCCATTTGGCCATAGGCCAGGCCCAGATACAGGCACAGGGGTAGGGGGCACCACCACAGGCACCATGATCATGCCCCAGTTCACAGGTAGGTGCAGGGCAGGGTGCTGTAGGGTAGGTATAGGGGCTGAGACCTATGGGACCACCACAAACCATGCCTATATCTAGGTTACGGTATGCCCTAGGTGAGGCTAGGTATTATCAGGACCAACTTATGGTGACTGGGATAGATTTCATATCCTATGTTGAGTATAGGGCACAACAGGTGTCCAGTGAGAGGACGAGATCCCTCACTCCCAATGTGGAGAGCACAGGAGGTCAGCGAGCTCTGAGGCTCAATGAAGTAGAGGCCACCAGCACATAGAGACTAGCTCTAGGTGAGGTTCTAGTAGGGACACATGAGGCTGAGGGTACAGGTGACACAGAGATGGAGGACATCCGGTGAGATACCTGATATGCGGTCACCTGGTTTTTTATGTATGATATCTATTCTTTGAGATATATATATATATATATATATACCAACCTGCATGTCAAATATAGTTGTATTTTTATCACATACCAGCCTACGTGCTGAAGAAAGTGAGGATGTATGAGTTATTTGTATATTTCGAGCATATACTAGCCTGCTTTCTGAAGAGATTTTGTATTAATTCATTCTTTTTTTATATATGAAACTTGCTTGCATGCCGATGACATTTTGTTTTGTATATTGGCCTACATGCTGACATTTTTGAGATGATGGGCATGATGAGATAGCCATGTATATTTGAAATACACATTGATTTATTTATATGATGAGATACATGGTATTTTTTGATTTGTTGATGTTGTTGATTTGTTATTTTGATATGGATGGAAAGTAGGTGAGTTAGGCATGATGGAGTCAAGTTGGTTTAGGCATGGATCGAGTCAAGTCGGTTTAGGCATGGATCAAGTCAGGTTTGTTAGGCATGGATCGAGTCAGGTTGGTTTAGGTATGGATCGATTCAGGTTTGTTAGGCATGGATCAAGTTAGGTTTGTTAGGCATGGTGGAGTTAGGTCTTATGCATGGATTGATTTCAAAGTTGGTGAAGTTTTGATTTAATATTTTATGCAATGAATGATAACATGGGTCATATGTGAGATGTAGTAAATTATATGCATGATGATGTTAGAGAAATGGTAGTCATAATAAATGCATGTTGTGATAATTATTAAAATATGAACTTGTTATGTATTTGGTTTAATTTCCAATGTTGGGTATAAAAGGGAAACTAAGTGAGGTGTGATGTAATGTGATGAACATGGAAGATGATTTTTGTAGGGTAGAGGATGGCCGAGCTAACCTCCAAGGGCCCCATGCCCTCGGAGTGCTGCCTACATAGTCCTAGAGAAAAGGGACCTCAGGCTGATGTAATTCTCCCATAATCTAGGGAAGAATATGAGGAGGTATGAAAATGAGTTGGTAGGTTTTTAGGAATGTTGTGCGTTTAGTTTTGTTAGGTATGGGTTGATTATAGATAAAATGATTTAGGTGGGGTCAATTGTGGTGAAAGAAGAAGATTACCCCAAAATTAAGCGTCGAGGACCAAGTCCTATATAAGGTAATCAAAACATAAACAAAGATAGTTAAAAGATAAAAGGGGGCAATAAAGCCACCTGATTGGGTAGGATCATACCAAGTAGATCATACCTTGGTGGAGGTGATGAATGTAAGACCCTAAATACATTACATGAGTGACTGTTCTATGGTGAAAAGTAGTCACATGATCACCAAATGTCTAAGTTCCAAGAAGTCCATTGAGGAAGTAGGAAATGAAAGTGGGCATGGTTCAAAGGGTGAAGAGTAGGTAAATTTAATATGGTATGAGGTAGCATGCACTTTGGGCAAGAGATCTGAGGTCACAATGGGCACGTCCATGAAAAAAAGGTTGAGTGTTTTGACTTATAGTTGAGATAGACTGATCGATGCGGAAATTCTATATGGGAAAAATTGAACTCCTTGAGGTCTTCGTGAAGCTGGTCGATGCAGAAAGCTTCAGTTACTCTCGTTTTTTATTTTGTTTTTTTGTTTTTTTGAATTGTACATAGTTTTCCTTCGAGGGAGCAGTCTATTTATAGCAAAAATTGTCAAGAGGGAGATGGATTTTTGAGGGAGTCATCTTTTTATTAGAAGTTTGACTCAAGGAGTTTGGTCCCATGTGAATTCTTTGCAGTCATGGACAAGACCAAGGTGAAGGATAAGAATCTTATTCAAAAGGCATGGAGAAATTACCATGGGATCTCATCTAAAGGTAGATGAAAAGTATCCATGAGAATCATGTTATCTGCAGCGCCGTGGTACACATATTCAAGAGAACATAACTAGTGATGGGTAATCACATGATTATTGTTTAATTGTTGATGAGGTGTATGGAGTGAATAATGCTCAAGGGATAAGCATGGAAAGAGATAAAAGGTGAGGTAGTATGAAAATTCAATAATAGAATGGTCGAAGATGTAAGGCGTTAAGGGGCTCAGGTTTGGGTTTACCATCGAGTGAAGATAAACGATAAGCTCATAATCCATAGGTATGAGTTACGATGTATGGTCCAAGCCAATTAGGAGCAACTTTTCCCTGTTTACTTTTTCTGCTTTGGTTGAGTGTTGATTTTCTTTCAGGACAAGATCACCAACTCGGAAGGTTTGTTCATGAACACGTTTGTCATAGGCACATTTGATACATTTTTGGTAAACTTGAAGGTGATCAAGAGCATTAAGACGATCTTCATCTAATAACTCTAGCTGTGCTAAATAGTCCTAGAAAAATTCATCGTCATTGAGCATGGCATGGAGAGAAATACAGAGTGAGGTGATCTAGACTTCGAGAGGCAGAACTACCTCTATACCGTAGACCAAAGAAAAGGGTGTGGCCACAGTGGAAGTGCGAATACTAGTGTGGTATGCCCATAGGGAAAAAGAAATGTGCGTATGCCAATCCTTCCCAGTATCGTCAACCACTTTCATAAGAATTTTGTTTAAGGTTTTGTTAGTGGATTCGGCTTAGCCATTGGTTTGTGGGTAGTAAGGTGATGAGAAACTAAGTTGAATGCCGAAGGCATCGTAAAGTTTTTGTAATGTTTTATTTTTGAATTGTTTTCCATTATCAGTGATGAGGTGATGAGGAACACCAAAGTGAAAAATAATGTGGTGGTTGATGAACTCACATATTTTCTCCACTTTCATGGAAATGATTGGTATGGATTCCATCCATTTTGTATAATATTTGGTACCAGTGATGATCCATTGATGACGTTGGGATGAATGAGGATTGATCTCTCCGACAAGATCCAAACCCCATTGAGAGAAGGGCCAAAGGTCACGAGCGACTTGTAAGGCATGAATGGGTGTATGATGAAGATTGGAATTTTGTTGGCATTTTACACAACGTTTGACGTAGTCGCAACAATCATGGTTAAGGGTCAGCCAGTAATAGCCTAGGTGAAGAGTATGCTTAGCAACAACAAGGCCACTAAAGTGACCTCCACATATGCCATCATGAACCTCCTTAATGGTATAAGGAATTTTAGAACTTTGAGGCATCGTAAGAGAGTACCATCAAAGCCTCACTTATAAAGGAGTCCCCCAAAGATGACATAACGAGAGATCCTTTTAAGGAAGGTGCATTGTCCATTACGGGTAAGATCAGGAGGTAAGATGGAGAGAGAATTGATAGTCGGAGTATTGTTTATACCAAAGGTCACTTGGGTCAGGGGTATCAGTTCCGATCGAGTAAACATTGTGAGGTAAATAAGAAGGTGATTGGAGTCATTGTACGGTGATGAAGATTATAGAATCAGCAGGTGAAGTGGGTATTTGGGAAGCTAAGCAGGCCATGGTATCTGCAAATTTATTTGTTGAACGTGGGATGGTTTGAAGAGTGTAACGATCAAAGGTGGTCAAAAGTATGTCTACATAATGTTTATACTTTTGAATTATCTCGTTATGACATTGGTACATACCATTGACTTGGTTTACAACCAATTGAGAATCACCAAATATGTTGATTGATTTAACATCTAGAGCATAGGTGGCTTAGAGACCTAATACAAGCACTTCGTATTCGGCAATAGTGTTTGTACATTCAAAATATAATTTGAAAGACAAAGGCATGGGTTCACCATCAAGAGGAATGAGGATAATACCAGCCCCACCCCCACGTTGACACTTGAAACCATCGAAAAAGAGTGTCATTTGGTAAGGAGGTTCATCCAAGGAAAGGGTAGCAATTAACTCATCTGGAAAGTCAAAATTAGAGGGTTGATCCCCAGAAATAGTTGCATCGGCCAATTGGTTGGCGATAGCTTGGCCCTTGATGGAATTTTGATGAATGAATTCAAGGTCAAGATCAAATAAAAGCATAATCCATCGTGCGGCATGCTGATTTTGATAAGGTTTGGTGTACATGAAGTGTAAGGGGTTGGTGTTGGTCACAACATAGGTTTTATGGTTGAGTAGGTAATGACGGAGTTTGGTGGAAACGAAAACTAAGGATAAGAAAAGTTTTTCGGGATGGTTGTATCGGGTTTCATAGTCCAAAAGAGTATGAATTATGTAATAAACTACCTGCTCCCTATGTTGTTCATCACGATGAGTGAGCATGGCTCCCAAGGAATGATCAGAAGCTGATATGAATAGGTAAAAAGGTTGATCATCTTTAGGTGGAATGAGCATGGGTGGTTGGAGAAGGTATTGTTTTAAGGCCTCAAAAGCATTATGACAGTCATCATCCCATTTAAAGGAGACATCCTTCTTGAGCAGATGATGAAATGGTTGACATCGATCAGACAATTGGGAAATGAAACAGTCAATAGACTGCAACTTAACTTGTAGGCTACAGAGTTGTCTAAGGTTAGTAGGTGGAGGCATTTTGAGAATGGACTTGACTTTTGTAGGGTCAACTTCTATACCATAGAGGGAAATGATAAATCCTAGGAGCTTTCCTGAGAGAACCATGAAGATGCACTTCTTTGGTTGAAGATGGACACAATATTTAATGAGGCAGCCAAAGATGGTTTTGAGGACGGTTAGGTGCTCGGAGTGGCATTTAGATTTGGCCAAGAGATCATCCACGTAATCTTCCAATATGTGATGCATGATGTCATGAAAGATGGAAGTCATAGCCAGTTGATATGTCACACCAACATTTTTAAGGCCAAAACGCATGACTTGATAGCAGAAGGTCCCCCAAGGGGTGATGAATGAGTTCTTGTGTTGATCTTCTGGGGCAAGCAAAATTTGATTATAACCTCATAAGCCATCCATGAGTGATATCATCTCATGGCCAGTGGTAAGGTCAACCAGTTGGTCAATAGGTTAGGTAAGGGAAATGTAGACACTTAAAATTGGTTACTCAATTTAGTGTCTCTCACATTCGTTTACCTTCTCAGGTAACCTGGGGCACGTTTATATCACCACTACCCCCTTGGAGTATTAATCAATTTGTGATTTAAACACCTATCCTAAGTTTAATTTTCACCCCATTTTGTTTCACCCATGAGTAATTAAATATTAACTATTTAATTACACCTTTTTACATATATCCTAACCACTTATCTACCCCATATCTATTTTATCCATATATCCCCCCTATTTCTCCTCCTCCCAAACCAAGTCGTGGGATATCTCCCGTACTTGGGATGATAGGGTCATTCTCATCTTCCCAGAAATCACTCCGTTTGGCCATTTCGGGAGTCTGTTCCCCGATCGGCGCCTACCGGTACTCGGTCGACGCCGATTTTTTCGGAATGGCGCCGATTTAATCTCGGTCGGCGCCGATTACAAATAAAAGCCCAGAACTCAGTTCTGGTTAGACACGGATTGTGAGACACAGATTGTAAGAGAGAGAACGAGAGAGTTCCAAACATCAATTTTGAGTTTAATCTATCGAGTGAAAGTGAATCTTGTCCAAATCAATCCCTGAGAGGAGCACCGTTACTCTGATCTTATCACATCAGCATTGCACGTCTCCATTGATTCTCTGGGTGACTGTGTTCTTGCATCCAGCACAGGTGGACCCTGGCCAGTGTCTCCTTTGGCATTTGCAGATCCTGCAGACATTGACGATCTTGCCTCTGTTTTCTGATTCTCAAACCTTTTTGCACGCTGCCAATTCGGATCGACGCCGATCCACATCAGTCAACGCCGATCCACATAAGTCGACGCCGATCCACATCAGTTGACGCCGATCATACTGCAGATAGGTAAAAGGACCCGGGTAACATAGATCCAATTTTGTTTACACAGTTTCTCTATTGCTTTCTGTCTGCTATTTAGATTCTGTTTATTACTTTAATCAGAAAATCTAGTCCTATACGTACATATTTTATCATGTATGCTTCTCTGCTTAATTGAAAACGTGGACTGACATCCGCCGAGGGAGCTTATCGCTTCCCAGACCCACTTCTCAGGCAGTCCACCTAAATACCTTTTAACGTGGTCTTTTTCAGTCAAGCATCGGTGTCTCGCAGGTTACTCGGATCTACTGTGCGGAATTGCTCGTGTGCACCCGTCTCATCTACATCGGCTTCCTTATCCGTCTGCATCTTTGGATCTTGTCCATCAGGTATCAATTTCATTTGAGTTTTTCAAGGTTTTTGTGTTTAGTTTGGTACATTAACTTGGACAGGTAACAAGCGCAAAATTCTTGATCTACATTCTGGCACGCCCGGTGGGACTTGAACCAAAGTCCCTTATTGGTAAGTTCATCCCTTTTCTAGTTTTGAACTTTGTTTTTTTTCCTCGCTGATTTTTCTCAGTTTTTCTTGAGCATTTCTTTTCATCATTTCAATCTTGCTTTTTAGGCGAAATCATTATCTTGAAATTTTTCTAGTTCCTTAAAATAGAAATTTTTTGCTTTCACCATTATCTGGATATATCTTTCTGGATCTTGTTTGGTGTTTGCTTAACCTTTTCTTGGGCGGAGCACTTTGCTTGTTCGTGGGATTGTTCGAGGGGAAGAGCTCAACAACATGATTTTTGAAGTCCACACACCTTGGAGAGCTAAATCTACAGGTATTTCTCTTTTACGGTGTTTTCTCTTTTTAGGAACTAAAAAAAAATAAAGAAAAAATTTGTTTGTTTTTTATCACATCCAAACATTTCAATTTTTGGTGCTTAAAAGGAATTTAATCGCATTTGGGAAAGAATCTGTTTGACTTGTCTTCATCGAAATCAAACACTTCATTTTTAAGTGCTTAAAAAGAACTCTTTTTTTGTCATTGCTGTTGTATGTTTCTCATCTAGTTTTAATTAGGCTGGAAAATTGATCAAAATCGGTAGTGACACTATTTGATTTTTATTTTTCACCCTTGCACACAAAGCCAAAATCACTAGGTATAAAGCATTTTAACAAAAATTCCTTCCCTGGCCTCGCCTACTTGGAAGTGACATCCAAGAGGAAGAGCCTACGCGGTACTTGGGCCGCGCTATAAATTCACGGAAGTTCTGGTATATATTGGCAAAGCACCCGACTCCCTTATCGCAGCGGTGTGTGAAGTGCGGGGGTAGGCCCCTATATCAAGCCACGTACCGGTATTTTACTGAAGTGCCTTCGGGGACTCCTCACCAAACATTCCCCAAACCATCCTTAGTTTGGATATCTGAGTAGTTCCTGTTCTAAAAAGCCTTCCCTAATATTTTCTTTCTTAAAAGCATCAAAAATTTAAAGGAGATAATCACCTGCGCTGCTTGAATTGTCTGTGCATTAGTTAGGTCAATCTTCTTTTCTGTGTGTTTATGACGGTCATCACTCGGTTACAATCTAGAAGAATGGCTCAACTGGCCCCTTCTTCTTCCGAGATCACCACTAGTGTGGATGTTTCGGCACCCCCTAGATCTTCCTCGGGACCGCTGTTAGTTGGTTCCCCATCCTGGTCATATAATCCTTTCTATCAAGCCAAAGCAACCCCATCACGTCCAGCTTCCCCTAGTCCTTCAGAAATATCATCTGCTTCTAACTTAGAGTATGTTCCTCACGGGGATCCTGAATTTCAGGCACTCCTTGATCGTAATCCGGTAGCCCTCATGGACTACCTAGTACACAAATCTATTCAAATATCTGATCAGGGACCACCAATCCAACAAGTGTACGATTATCCTCATGAACCATCCCAGGATTTTGTAGAACAGTTAGCATCATTTTTCTCGCCTCGAGCCACGAAAGAGGGTGGCGCACCTGTGCCTCCTTTTTCTCTTCCACCGACCGTATCGACTAGTTCTCAAATAGTCTTACCTATACCTAACGCCGCAGTTACCTCGACTATTCCACAACCTACTTCTGAGAAGTCCTCTTCTCTGGCTATCATGGGTGCGTCTGCGCACCCACATATTGTTGTTAATTCATCTATGTCGTCCATTGTATCCCAGGGTCAGTACCTCTCCATGAGTCAACCCCCTTCGACTAGTCAGTTGATTCCTGCTTCTCGGCCTCCAGTGGGTTTTTCTTCCAATGTTTCGACAACAGTGACCTTCGCCCATCCTCTAGCATCGGCACCCTTAATAACTAATCCGGTAGTAAAAAGCCTCTTTCAGGTCTTGTTCCCCACCATGTCCAATCAAATCGACACCCATGTTCCTCAATCTATTCCGATTCAGTCAACAAGCATAGGAGTCCACCAATCACAGGCTCCGTCCCTCATCCAACCTTCATTTTCTCAACCACTTATTATCCCACAGCCTGCCTATACACAGGCTCCTTCACAGCAAATACCTCACCAGGCATCACCCAGAACGCCTGGTTATTCCTCTTATCATCCTATCAATCAACAGATGAATCCCCCGCTGACACCTCAACAACATCCACCATCTGCTTCCTATGTAGGACATGCCACTTGTAACATCCTCATTTTAGACAATAGAACAAGTCAATTTTTTTTTTTTAATTACATACTGGTTCTAAATACATAATTTAGAACTCACAATTCAAATAACCATTTATATAACAGACAACCATATGCAGCTGTAATGACTCGGAATACCTCCGATCTATTCATTCCATGACTCGGTAATCTACCGATCTATTCATGAGTAAAAAGAGTTAGTGTTTTTATTTAACACAACACTCTTGCGGTTCTCTTCCCAAATCTGGGATTCAGAATGCTCTGTCCAAGGAATCTAACTGAATAACTGTTACCATTATTCATCGGCATCTCATCCCTTAGACTAGGTGAATTAGGACAACGCAATCAGCAGCTTGCGATACTTTGGCCAAAGATTTTAAACATACTGTTAATGTCTCGTATTCCTTAACGGCATACTCGTTAATCTTGAATACATCCTTCACCCCATTCATATGTTATATAGAATGTTTTCACTGACTACTGTCAGTCCCTTCCTTTCACAACTGAATCACTCGGAGACAGATTAACAAGGTGATAATGTTTTATGGTTGTCCATGAGGATTAGGGATATGGTGACATACTGGTTCAACCTTGAAGTTCAACCAGTGTGTCATGATACCCCGAATCTCCTAGGCAGCCTTATAACATGACCACGTTCTTAATCGGACTCTGAATAACTCATGCGAAGTCAAGTGTAAATCTTAGCGATCCATGCAAAGGGTGTCGCCATAAGTCACCTGCATTGTTGTATATTCGAGAAGATCCTAACCTTCTCGGAGGTACAACCCTGCATTTGACTGGTGTCGTCAACCTTTAAATCCGCCTCGAAAAGATCTACTTAACAACATGCCAATATACGCACTAGAGTTTTAAATTACTATAAGGACTTTTCCGCAAGATAAGTCCTTCCCAATCCCTGGATTCTTCGTCTTGAGACGACCCTCCTCTATTAAACCCATTACATGGTAGAGGTATTAAGGTCAAGTTCTCATCAAGGAAGTCATTAGAATACACCTGATTCTAAAACAACAGATTTGGACAATATCTCATAACCTTTACTTGATATGGCCATCTGAACCTCCATTGATTTGCATATCAGTTCTCTTAACTGAATTTATATCATAATTTTTTTATTATAAAGATATAAATGATTAAGAATCCAATTTATTATTGCCCTGTCATACTTAGGGCTAGTGATTAGTAATTTAATCCAGTTTGTTTATCGTTCACTTTTAGGTTCACTTTTAACCTATCTTCTAGAAAGACAAATATTTAATTCCAATATTGCTTTCGCTAGAACAGATTAGAAACTTCTAAATACTCATAAGAATTCAATCTCATTTTCTTATAAGCTTTCATGTTAATCTCAAAAGCATCCATATTATACAATAATAATAATGCCCCTTCGTTACATAAACCGAAGAAGGTCATCCATGAGAAATAGAATACAACACATAAGTATCAAACACTTATTTCCATTCCTTTAAAAACTATACAATTACATTTTTATGCAACATCATACTTGATACAATGCTTAACGGAAAAGAAACATCTTTTCTCATATAGTACATCTATAAAATCAAGCTGTAATTCATTATAAATCAAATAAACAATCTGATCAGCCTGTCAGATTTGCATTGCTTTTACCTCTTACGGAAACCATCTGCAAAAATAGTCAACATGAGTCAGTTCAATGAACTGAGCATGATAAGCACTAACTTTTAAAACAATTGCAATCCATCAATTTTTTTCATTAAACACCCTGTTTAAATGAGATCAAATATCCAAATAAGTAAACATATTCAGACTATGTCCTTGTAATCCAGAATGATTACAAATATGTAACTCTATCATTGTTATAAATAGTCTTATTCAATTTCTAATATTTCATCAAATATTAAAGAATCAAGGAACGAATTTACACAACAATCATTGAATCCAAAATCACAACATTGGTCAGATCGTTTCATTCTTCCAAAAGGGAAACAACATAACAATTCGGAATTCCACCAATATGTTACAAAACAATTTCCCACTGTTAGATAAATATCAACAAGTATTAAATAAAGGAAGAGAAAGAACCTATCCATTCATACTTCCTTTCACATAAGTTCATCACTGTACTGTCCTTACTTATAAAAAAAATTCAACCAGTATATAAATGAACAAATTAAGCAAGCCACAAGCAAGATCGCTGCTCTAAATCAAGAAATAGAAACACAGCAAAACTCCTGTATAGCAACTAACACATCAACAATTCATGTATCAAATCTAAGCCCAATGCTAGTTCCTTTTACATAGTAAGGCTTTGACACAAGTTGAAAACAAGAAACTACAAGCGTATCGCTGAAAACAACAACCTTATTGCATCAAGCAATTTAAGGTTTCCTAGTGAACTATGCTATGTTGCCCACACAGTATTTCCAAATCATGCTCAGTCAAATCGGACTGAATAAATGGAAAGGGACATAGCATACCTATTCTAGCTCAGTCAAAATCGAACTGAAGTAAAAGAAAAGAATACAACCAAACGATCCTTACCTTGGCGCATGCAAGTCTTAGTGTGATATTCGCGACTTACCCAAACAAGGTCGGAACACGAAACAGTCATCCATACTCAAGGATCTCAACAGTGACAAAGACTATGTCCAAAGTCAAGTTCAGAAAGAGATAGAAGTACCAGCTACCTTTCCAGAATTCCAATTGATTCTAATGGAGGTAACAATTCAAGCAAATGCATATGAATTCATACTGTAAACTGTTAATGGTTTTTTACTCATAACCACTGAACCTACAACAACGTACCATGAAATTGGTTGATAAATCCATATATGCCATTCATGGCAAACATTCAGGACGAAACAAGTGAAGCAAATCAAATACCCATTTCAAGAAAGGAAATCAACTGATCCGCCTTGAAACTTTCAAACAGCTTTCACAAAGAAATGCAATACATACCCAGGAAATCTATACTCATAATTTATAGCAAGTAACCGTGGTCAGAAGGCCTATCCATTCTCTATAAGGATACCACGAAATCAAATAAAAAAACACAAGGATGAATCTACATCCACAACAGTAGATAGCTATATATATGATTCAATCAAGGACTCCACTGAGTCGTTATAATAAAGTATAGATGTAACAATGTTATACACAGTCAACAATAATCCCGTTTCCACAATAACAAGGAAAACACTTCCGCTGGGTCGTAAAGACTATGGTAACACAACAGTTTCCTGTTCCAAGCTAAAAATTTGAAAACAAATGAAACCCGAAAGTATCATTAGTCACTGTCAACAAATCCCACGACAGAGTTCCCAAAGAAGCAATAATACTGATCAATCTTACAGTATTCATCAGAATCATTCCATACAGTTTCCATAACAAGAAACAACGACCACAAATCAAAAACATACAGTGGTCTTATACTACACACAGGTATATTCTAAGGGCTCCAACCAAACAGGCCGAACACTCAAACTTTTATAATTAAATACCTCGCATGTATAAGCTAGAATGAATACTCAAAGCAAATAGAGCCGAAATTCGATTTCAATAAACACCCATCAAGAGGAAATTGAAAAATCGAACCAGAAGAGATACAGTGCCAAAACTCAAACAAAATCTCCATAGAAAATTCATCTAATTTTCACAAAACATTTGAATAGAGTTGTTCTAATGAAATCACTTGAAAGACAGCAAGATATTTAAAGGTTAGGGCCTAGCATGCCTGTATTTTGATCAAATTTCCGAAGCAGACCACAGGAAGAGCTCAAACTTCCTTTTCTTTTTCCACGATAAAGCGACCAACAAAATTTCGCTGTCTCCATCACATATATATCCTCCATGACAGAGAAAAGAGCCAAAGAAATTCATTCTTTCCATGCAACTCAAAGAGAACTGGTGCGAAGAACCAGTAAACAAGCAGAGCAAAAACCGAAAATCGCCAAACAAACCCACAAACTTCCCGTTTGCATGCCTTCTCGCGAGTTCTGAGCTCGCTTTCCGAGAAAATTAAATGCCATTAAACTAATTTTCCCGCTTAAACTCAACTTCCACCGACCGCCAGATTTGGTGACAGTCCATCTAAAACTCATGTTCCTTTCCAAACTTAGCGACCTGCCACGTCCTCACCGGTTAGCCGTCGCCTAAGCCTCCGCCATGACCTGTCCTTCATCCTTATCCCTTACATTTATTGCCATAGAAAACACCGCCCATGGTTCGCCACCCTCCATAGGCCCCTTCATAATCTCCTCATTAGTTAGGTTAGTATCTTAGGTTAGAGTTTAGGGTAATACCCACACTAACAAATTTACACATAGATACTAACTTAGGATATTAACAAATAGCCTAGGTCTAGGTTAGACTAACAATAATCTAACCCCTAGGTTAGGTTTTAGTTTTAGGTTACTAACCATTAATAATTCCAGTTTGGTCCTTGTCCTGAAAACTCAGAAAGACCTGTATCATACCTTCTAGAACAGAGTTAGCTCCTGTTCTTATTGCAGAATTGTATGTCAACGAATTATTACCTGGTCTACAATCGAGACCTTCCAGATATACTTTGATATCGGGAACCATTTCATTTCCCAAGATCAGCCTGAGTCATACTCCTGACCAGCTTAATCAATGCTTCCATACCTTGCAGCCTGTTCAAGGTCTGTGATCTAATTCATCACAAACAGATTTAAAGCATTACTTGGATCAATTCCACTGATCCAAGTCTAGATATTATAGATGAATATATCTATAATTCATTCCGTGATCAGATTAATATTTAGACACAAAATGAAATAAATAAAAGAGTCTATTCATATTTTGACTCAGTCAAGATCTGCAATCTGTAAGAAATTCAATACATATCAAGCATGATTTCTGAATCGAGGAACACATCCTTTTACAAGAAATCACATATCAACACTTGTATGCTTAGGAGAAAGTAACAACAGTTCAGGGTGTTACACCACTGTGCCTCCTCCTCAATCTGACGTGGTTCAAATTCTTTTCAAGAAAATCACAGACTTGGAAGCCTCCACCAAAGGGGCTCGTCCTTCATACTCTTTTGAAGAAGTGTGTAATGAACCCATTCACCCCTCAGTGGCTTTTAAGCCTTATCCTCCCCAATGGGAACTTCCTAAATTTTCAAAATTCCATAGTCAGGAGGACCCTCAACAGCATTTGCGAGCATTCAAACATGCTTGCTACCTCATAGTCCAAGATCAGGAGCTTATGCTCCGTACTTTTCCTATGTCTCTGGTAGGCCCTGCTTTAGACTGGTACAACAACATTCCTCAACATTCCTTGTTTTCTTTTTCTCAATTGGCTCAGATGTTTGTTGAAAAATTTTCAATAAATATCGCCCATAAGATCTCAATCACAAATCTTTATAACATTCGTCAATTCGATGATGAGTCTATTGCAGACTTTTTCACTCGTTGGAGAGGGATAGTAAACCAATTGTCTTTCTCCCTTCCTCAACCCCAACAGATCGAGTTGTTTACTCGATCTTGTGCTAATCATATTTCTTCCACTTTAAGGATCTAGACCTTTCATACATTTGAAGAAGCCTTTACGATGGCACGCAAACTTGAGTCTCGTGCCATTGAACAAGGGAAGTTAAAACTTCACTCTAAGTCTAAACCATATTTTTCTCGGTTTACCAAATCAAATCCTTCCACTTCTAAAGACAAGAACCAGGGATCCACCCACGCTATCGTATTAAAAACATCATGAGCTGATAATACTTCTAATCAAACACCACGGAGAGACTCCTCATCTTCTCGAAAAGGGTCCTCGTCATCTCGATCTTTCACTTCGTTGGGAGAATCATATGCTTCTATCTTAGAGAAAATGTTGGAAGTTCGCATGATCGAACTTCCCCCCATTAGGAATATTGATGAAAACCAAGAACATCCATTCTGGTATAGGGAAAATGATTTCTGTCATTATCATAGAACCAAAGGTCATGACATTGAACGATGTTAGACCTTCAAAAATCTTGTCCAGAAATTCATTGATAGAGGTGAGCTCATTCTGGATAACCCAAATGCTCCCCCAAATCAGGCACTGGATGTTTTTAAAAAACCTTTTCCTAATCATTCCCCGAACCATAATGCTTCAGAGTCTCAAAAACCAAACACTCATACTATCAACTTCATCTCTACTGAAGAATCTTCTTCTGAAACTAAGCCATCTGCGAACACATCGACCGAATCAGAACCCCCTTCTACTTCGCTAATCGCTGGGATTCCACCATCTTCAAATAGCTCGTCTTCGAATATTCCTACATTGCTAGATACGGATTCATCTCTCTCCGCTTCTTTGTCTGACCTTCCATCCATACCTGAGACAGTGTCATCCCCATTTGTCTCATCGTCGGACATTCTTTCAGTGCTCGAGGCAATTACATCCCTTCGAGTTTCCACTGCGGATACACCTACTTCTGTTTCTCCCATTTTTGCTGCGACTATGCCATTGGTAAACGTACCTATAGTTGTACCAACTTCAATGGAAGTGTCTTCGATTTTGACTCTTCCTGTTTCCTTTCCTACAGTAGTTTCACCCACAATTACTGTACCAGAAGTAGTTCCTTTGCAAGGAGCTGCTTCTTCATCACTCACTTCTTCCATCACCAATGCTGCTTCACCCATTAAAGGAAAATCTAAAGAGGTAGCACCGACACCTATACACTCGGTTCCCGAACTTAAACCGAGACAACCAAAATCTAACATTGCATCATCAGCATCTCCCCCTTTGTTCTCTCTAGAAAGGTTACAATCCCCTTATGTGGTTGAAATTGTCACCATCCCTGAAAAGGGAAAGCCTATAGTTCACGTGTTCAAGAATCTGGGTGCTTTCCCGCAAAAATATCTATCTATGCCTCATAAAAGATTGGATTTATCCACTGAAAAGGCATCTTCTCCTGCAAACTTATCAAAACCATCATCTTCTTCTACAACACATTCTTCACCAGCACCTCGAAAAGTGGACTTACCTATTAAAAGGACGTCACCTCCTTTATCAAAATCATCATCTTCATTACCAAAAACTAGGAAACCATTTGTTCCTCCGATTAGAACTACTTTGGGAGCTTCTTCCTCATCTAGATTGACATTATCTAAATCATCAGTAGTTTCGACCAAGCAGCCTCCTTTACTTCTGAAGACCACGACACCTGTTACATCTCCACCATCTTCAAAATCTATTCTAGGGGCTCCTCCTCCATAAAAAACAATCATGTCTCACTTACTTCCACCTCAAGTGCCCAGGGCTGCTCCTCCAGATGTCCAAAAAAATAAGATGATCCCTAAAAAGACTGTCAAACCTAACATGCAAGTACTTTTACCTCGGCAGTCTGTTAAAGTGGAAGAGGTGCCTTCATCATCCCTGTCCTCATCTTTGTCTAATGGATTCTATACTGAAATCCTTCACCAACTTATCCAATCTTCATCCATATCTCTTCCTCCGATTAAACCCTATAACCCTAAAGGAGTTAAACCTACCTAGTTTAACTCTGATTTGATTTGTGCCTACCACCGTACCCTGGGTCATGATACTGAGAGATGTAAAGCTCTTCAATCTGTTGTCAACAGCCTTTTGGAAGAAAGTGACCTTTTGCTGGAGGATGAGGAACAAGTATCTCCTGTCATCATAGCTCCATCTGAGCCCCAATGATCTACTCAGACCTCTAATTCTAGTGATTCCACTCCAAAAGACCTTCCACCTTCTCAAATCGACACAATTCATATCGCCACTAGAACCCAACAGTATGATAATCCATCCTCATCAACAGCATCTCGGCCACAGGTTGTCATTTCTGCAGCCCCCGAAGGAATTTCTCCTTCCTCATTAGCCTCGAGACCCCCGAGTCTCTATTCGTGCTACACCTCGGGCTCAAGTTCCCGTATCAATTGAGGAGAGTGTTATGAAACAACTCACCCAGGCTCCGGTCAAAATGTCTCTTTTTGACCTCATTCAATCCTCTCTGCAACATCGCTAGGCTCTGATTGATAATCTGCATCGCATCGCAGTGAATTCAAATGAGCCCCAGCCTTTCGAGATGGTTGTTGGATTGAATAGACCATCAACCACCATTTCTTTTGAAGACTCAGAAATTCCTTCCCTTTCTTCCGAGGATTTAGAGGCTCCCCTCTTTATCACAGTCCAGATCGAAAACACTACATTAAAACGCATTATGATCGACAGTGGAGATGCACTTAATGTCATCTCCTCACACACATTCGAATAGCTTAAGTTACCAAAGAACATAGTTTCACCCCCGCCTTTCGCTCTTCGATCATTTAACGATCAGCTAGCAGTTACTTTAGGAACTGTGGTCCTACCCATTCGAGTAGGTAAGAAGCTGCTTCACGAAATCTTTTACATTGTTAAAGGGAAATTTCACTATAATATGATCCTCGGATGCTCCTGGATTCGTGCAATGCATTGTGTCCCATCCACCCTCCATCGATGCTTAAAATATCAATATGAGGGCAAAATCTATACTCATCTAGGAGATCCTTTTCCTTCCGCACAATGCGACATGACCACAGGGTCTGCCCCTCTAAAGGAAAATGCTTGCTCTCCTGATGGGGCCTCATCTTCTTCCATACCTGCAACCAAACTACCGGATTTACAAAATCTAGAAGAGACATTGTAGCGTTTTTCACTGGGAGAGCTTCCTCTCCTTTCTTTTGACACCCATCTCAAACCTAGTGAGTATGGTAAACCAGACAAACAACCTAGATATCAGCCAGGTCTCAGTCGCATCGTCACCATTGGTCTACCTAACCAACAGACTAATTTTATCTACGATGGTATTGATACACCTCACTATCACCTGGATTCTCCTCCTAGGGCCAAACCTTATTTAACAGGATTCGATTGTCTACAGAATCCCACGTTTGCAAAAACTTATTTATATCGATGCGCGTGGAAGGGCTTTGGCCTAGGAAAATATGAACAAGGTGTGCATGACCTCACATCCATTCCAACTCTCATGCCACATCAAAAATTTGGTTTAGGATTTAAACCTCTTTCAAAAGCCACTGTCACTATTCTCGATGAGCCTCTTCCTATTGAGGAACCATCTTCTCCCGCTAGGTCAGAAGCATCACTTGATGTGGACGACGCCATTTCCATCCCGTCTAACTTTTTTTTTAAGTCAATACCATTTCCTTAGGACCACTAACCTATAAGACTAATGACACGTTCACTTCCATACCGTTAGTTTTCCCTGAAATAGTTGGAAATGACTCTCCTACTATCAACACTATCCACTGTGTGGATGATGATTCTATTCTCACCTATCTAGGGGCAGAGGATTCCTATCTTCCTAAAACCATTCCTTCTGACACGTCTACGCTTCTCAACGAAGCCATTGTAGACCTTAATATAGGGACTTCTAAAGACCCTCGCATCATTAAGGTCGGCCAATCCCTTAATCCACAGGAGTTAGGAGATTTTACCACTTTTCTTTCCAACCATCGTCAAGCCTTTGCTTGGTCATATGAGGATATGCCCGGACTCGATCCCGATATCGTGGTTCAGAATATCGTTACTCTTCCCAACATTAAACCGGTTAAACAAAAATTGCGTAAAATGCACCCTAGAGTAGCCCTGCTTGTTAAAGAAGAGTTACAACACTTGCTCTCGGCTAATTTCATCCAACCCATCGATTATCCACAATGGGTTTCCAATGTAGTACTAGTAACTAAAGCCACTGGGAAAATTTGAATTTGTACCGACTTCTGGGATCTCAATCTTGCTTGTCCAAAAGATGATTTTCCTCTACCTAATATCGACCAACTCGTGGATTTAACTACGGGTCACGAGATGCTTTCTCTTATGGATGGTTTCTCTAGGTATAATCAAATTCTCATCGCACCAGAAGACCAACATAAGACTTCTTTCATAACTCCTTGGGGGACCTTTTGTTATCGCATCATGCCCTTCGGTCTTAAGAACGCAGGAGCAACCTATCAACGAGCAATGACCTACATCTTCCATGATCTCTTACACAAATCTGTGGAAGATTACGTCGACGATCTCCTCGGTAAATAAAAACGTCGTCAGGATCATCTTTTCATTCTTGCACCTCTCTTTGAGAGGCTTATTCACTTTTGTCTTCGTCTAAATCCATCTAAGTGTGTGTTTGGCGTTCTCACTAGTAAACTTTTAGGCTTTATCATTTCCATTAGGGGTATTGAAGTGGACCCCATAAAAATAAAATCTATCCTTGAGATGCCTTCCCCTTCTAACTTAAAGCAACTCCGCAGTCTCCAAGGACGTCTTCAATCAGTGCGTCGTTTTATTTCACAATTGTCAGACCGTTGTCAACCTTTTCATCATCTCCTCCATAAGAATGTTCATTTTGAATGGGATGAGCATTGCCAAAAGGCCTTTGATGATCTCAAAGCTTATCTTCTTTCTCCACCTGTGCTTACACCTCCACGCGAGGGGGAGCCTTTCTATCTTTATATCTCTGTGACTGACCATGCTCTGGGAGCCATGATCTCGCATCGGGACACTTGCGGTAAAGAACAAGCTGTCTATTACATCAGTCGCACCCTTCATGATTATGAAACATGTTATTCCGAAGCTGAAAAGCTGTGTTGTGCTCTCTTCTTCGCAACTTCTAAGCTTCGTCATTACCTCCTTAATCACAAAACTTACATTGTCACAAGTGTCAATCCACTCAAGAAAATTCATGCAAAGCCTTATCACAATGATCGTATCACTCGTTGGCTCATGCTTATGACAGAATTTGACCTCAAGTTTATCCCGCAAAAGTCTATCAAGGGTCAGGTTATTGCAGATCAATTAGCTGATGCTCCTCTTCCGGACACTCAAAACCCCCTTGCTCAATTCCCCGATGAATATATCCAACAAATTGATTTTGGTCTATCTCCATTTAAAGTAAAGCTATTCTTTGATGGATCCAAATGTCAGCAAGGGGGAGGTGCAGGTTTCGTAATGATTCCTCCTTGGGGTACGCCTATCCCTGTCATACACAAATTAAACTTTGAGTGCACCAATAATATGGCCAAATATGAAGCTCTAGTCTTGGGTCTTCAAAATGCCATTAATCTCGGCGCTCGTCATATTGACATCTTTGGTAATTTTGAACTCATCGTTAATCAAGTCACATGTGTCTATCAATGCAAGAATGATATCCTTCAAAAATATCGTGATATCGTTCTTGCTCAACTCCAATCTTTCGATAAATTCACTATCCAAGCCATTCCTCGCACTGCGAATCGATTCACGGATACAATGGCTTTGTTAGCTTCACTTATCCCGCCTTTTACCGAAGACTCGCGACTTTATGTGGCTGTGTAATGATTAGATCAACCGTCTCATCTTCGGCAACTAACTTTAGTCCATGCTATCACAACCGATACCCAGGATGAGTGGTATCAACAGATCGTTGATTTTCTATCTCATTCGGTGCTTCCTCTAGATCTGACTTCCAATGGTAGGATATATTTTATCCAACGCACTAATCGCTATACTATTCTAGGCAGGATCCTCTACAAACGCAACTTTGATGGTATTTTGCTTCGGTGCCTCAAAACCCGCAAATCATCTAAAGCTATTCAGGAGGTCCATGATGGTATCTGTGGTGGAAATTTTAGTGGCTTGGCTGTAGCTAAACGCATCTTACGTTTGGGATATTATTGGCCTTATCTTAATCGAGACTGCTGCGAATACACTAAGAAATGTGTCAAGTGTCAACAACATTCCAATCTTACACATATCCCTAGTCAAGCTTTACAACCTGCAACGGATTTGTGGCCTTTTTCGCAATGGGGTCTTGATCTCATTGGTATCATCAATCCCCGTTCTTCACAGCATCATCATTCTATCATTACTGCCACGGAATACTTTACTAAGTGGGTGGAGGCTATCCCTCTTTCTTCAACAAAGGCTAAACCCATAGTTGATTTTATCTATCAACACATCATTTGTCACTTTGGCATTCCACACAAACTCATCACAGATAACGGTAAGTCTTTCAAGAATGTTGATTTGAAAAACCTCTGCGACGCTTTCAATATCAAGCTCAACTTTTCCTCTCCATACTATCCGCAAGCTAATGGCCAGGCCGAAGCTTCCAATAAAACTTTGCGTAATATCCTCGCAAAGGTAACTAGTCGAGTTGGTAGGGATTGGCATTTACATATCCCTTTTGCTCTCTGGGCTTATCGGACTAGTATTCGTACTCCTATGGGTGATACTCCCTTCTCTCTCATCTATGTGTCTGAGGCTGTTCTTCCTTTGGAAGTCCAAATCCCATCTCTCCGTGTTTCTCTCAGAGAATTCATCTCTGATGAGGACTATCGTCAAAATCGTCCAGCACAACTTGAATTATTAGATGAGCGACGTCTCAACGCTCTTGAACATCACCAAGTCTATCTTGAGCGTGTCAAACGTGCTTATAACAAGCACTTGTAGCACCGTGACTTCAAAATTGGTGATCTTGTTCTTAAAGAAAACCAAAATGTCACTACACTCGAAAGGAGTCAACGTGGTACATTTTCTCCCAACTGGATGGGCCCGTACATTATCACTCATAAATATGGGTCTGGGACTTATCGTTTATCTTCCATGGATGGTATACCTGAAGTGGAACCTCTTTATGCTTTGCATCTACGACCCTTCTACTGTTAAAATCTATCTTACACAAATTTATTCGCAAGACAAACCTTTCATCCATCTAACAACTAGTCATATACTTTCATGGTGATTCAGAACTATGTGGTTCTCCGCCTATTGCCTCTTTTTCCTTAAATATGAGTATCGCGGCTCTACTCATTGCATTTTTCTTTTGGATATGTTCCTCCTCATGGTAGGAATACCTTAATCACCATTTCATCTGTCTCAAGTGCTTATCTTAATCGGATCTACTCGGGGCATGCGTGCATTATTTTATGTTTTCTTTCCCTCTATCTGATCTATCTAGGTCTAAACTCAGCTTCTTCCAAAAGGATTTTCAAAAAAAAAAAAAAGAGAGAGATGCTATCCAAAAAAAAATATAGACTGATCCCTTGAAGGACAGCTATCCATATATTATGAACTAAATCAAAAAAAATATAGACCATGCCCTCGAAGGATGGCTATTTCAAAATACAGACCGCTCCCTTGAAGGATGACTATTTCTCAAAGCACCACTCAAGGCTTCTTGCATTGATCAGCCTTTCAGTCAGTTTGTACACTTTTTAGCATCGCTGAAAGACTTCCCGTATTGATCAGTCTTTCCATATCAAGCAAACTTCCCGCATTGATCAGTTTGCTTTTCTGCCAAAATCATGAAGCTGAGATTTAAGACCTTTTGTCGATCATATGGAGAATCCTATTTTCCCAGTATGAACATGTATTCTGTCCCTTGTAAATTTCAACAAGATACTTACTTACTGCTCTTTCCGTTTCCATCCTAAATCTGGTTTGCGGCTAGTTAGTGTCAGGTTTATTTTAACCTCATATAGGGCCTTGTATGCATGGTCTTTTGGGTTTCCTATCCAGATTCTATCTATGGTCAGTTGGGAGTCTGACTTATCATTTTTTCTTCATATTTGGGTGTATTTCCTTTTATAATCAAGGTCGTTCTCACTACGTCCTTGACTCTCACCGAGAGTCTTTCCAATTATTTCATCCAGTTAACTTAACATTTAAAATGTTAATCAAACTCTATCATTTATCTAAAATTCATCTGATCTACTTTGTCCAATACATATCTCATCGCCTCTATTATAAACACATGTGGGTCTATCTATCTATTTTCCTCAAAATATAATTAAAATCTCAAAAACATCAAATCCATTCCAGATATTAACTCCTATCTATCTATCACATCATCTAATCACTTGTCTATCCATGACACATTACATCTATTTATATCTATTTTCTCATCCAAATTAAATCCACATATCAATCACATCAAATCACATTTATCAGTCTATATCTATCAAATCACATCAAATCACATCTATTTATATCCTCTATCAGTATATATCTATCCAATCACATCTATTCCTCATCTATCAGTCTATGTCTACGTTTACCTGGGTCATTGCCGATTACTGTGATCGCCGCCGATTTTCCACATCTGCTTGCCATAGTGTTGATGCTTGGCCTTATTTATCCGGTCATTATTATGACGCTGAAGTGTTGCCTTTTTTGGCACATACTTTCGATATTACTTACCCATTTCGAGTCTTTTCCCGGTACATGGGGCACTCACTTTTTTTGGAAGCTTAAAGATAATGGGTTTGTATGCCCTAACATCATCTGCCATGCATAGACCATTTGGTTGTCCCTACCAATGTATCATCTCTTTAGAGTGCTGACTATTTTGCAGCTCTCTTTACTGCTCACGGGTCTGTAGGTATTAACGTCGTGTCATGTGAACACCGTCTAGATTTGCCCTACCAATGTGAGTTCCTTAGGTTGCTACCTTTTTATTATATTTTTGTGCATCATTAATGATCAAATCTACTCCAGGCCTCTAGCTGGGGAATCCTGCATTTTCATCTACCTTTTTCAAACTTGGGATTGGTCTGTTCTTTCCAGACCCATCCTGTCCCTAGTTTGAGGGGGATCGCATCATCATTTTTTTATTCCTTTCTTCCAACTCCTTGTTTTTGTCTTACAACTTTTCTTATCACAATTTACTCGACAAAAATGGGAAAAATGTAGACACCTAAAACTTGGTTACCCAATTTAGTGTCCCCCACGTTCGTTTACCTTCTCGGGTAACCTGGGGCACGTTTATATCACCACTGCTCCCCTAAGAGTATTATTCAATATTGTGATTTAAACATCTATCCTAAGTTTATTTCACCCCATTATGTTTTACCCATAGAGTAATTAAATATTAACTATTTAATTACACCTTTTTACATGTATCTTAACCACTTATCTACCCCATATCAATTCCTAACCTCCCATATCTATTTTATCCATCTATCCCCCCTATTTCTCCTCCTCCTAAACCGTGTAGCGGGATATTTCCCGTATTTGAGATCGATAGGGATCATGTCTCATCTTTCCAAAAATCATTCTTTTTGGCCATTTCAGGAGTCTATTACGCGATCAGCGCCGACCGGTACCCAGTTTCGACGCCAAATTTGTGTCTTACGACCCGGTGTCGACCCGCATCTCATTTCGCAACCTAACCTCATCACCTAAACCTTACACAATTATTTATTAATTACCTTGTAATTGATAAATCCACATCACCTTACCTACCACCTCATTTTGCCACCTCATCATGACCTAGTCCTAACCCTAAACTAACCTAATTAAGACCTATAACTTGGTCCACATCTACACCCATGACTAATGACCCCTTTCTCGCACCCAAAACTGACCTTCTAGTCACTTGACCAAGCCCGCAACTAATCTCTCGGGAGAAAAGCAGGGAAAGTGGGCTATTTTACTAAAAATAGCCTACTTTTTCCTTACCGATACCGGTTCCTACTCGACCGGCGTCGGTTACGAAACCGCCATCGGTTCCCTGTAAAATGGGCTCCCCTAACCAGAAACAAAGGTCGAAGGATTTTTGGATCAAGGGAGATCATCAGAAGCGATCAAGAGAATCCGGATCTTTACTTGGCTGAGCAGAGACAAGTGAAGAGACAAGAAGAGTTTGCAGCAAAAGGAGATCAAGCCCAAGACTGCAACTGGATAACCAGAGCCCTGTGATACTCAGCTGATCATCGGGAGGGAGATATCTCATCTTCTATGTGTTAGGCCATCCTACCTGAGTTCTGCCTTTGTCATCAGAGTTCTTGGACCTGCATCTTCGTCAATAACCAGTAAGTTACATCTTGCATGTCCTCTTTAATAACATTTCTTAGACTTTTTGAATCACAGTCCTCATAAATCCATTCCTAGATCCACTACCCAGCGTGCCATTGCATCTAACTATCATTCATTTACCTCTCATCACCTCATTACCTAATATCACTCATATACTAGCCTTACAAACAACACAGCTACCCTACAACACAACCACCCCACAACACAACCAACCTACAGATCCTAGACCCTACCGATATCGGTTATCAGTAACCGGTATCGGTTATTGTGATTCAAAACCAGAAATCAGCCTTTTCCCCTACCTGTTTCAACAAAGCAATTTAATTGATATTTTACAGTCTTTGGTGTTAATTCATATTAGCAGGGAAACTGACCACCTTCGAAAGGAAGTTTTACATTTCCTGGGCCCAAGGCAGTTTCCTCATTTATTGTCTAATCAAAATCTTGTGGTCTTGTGTTCTTATTTGCAGGTAGTCCTTCCAAGACAAAAAGGAGTTCTTCGCAGTCAACCTGATCTTTCTCTACGGTACGCGCACACCATCTCGACATTAAACAGGTATTCCTCCTAACCCTAACCCTTATCTGTTTCTAAAAGGAATGAAAGGATAGAAGCAACTCTATTCCCAGAAGCCGAAACATTCCAAGCGAAACATTTTGGCACGCCCGGTGGGACCCATTTTGGGTTTCTTTCTTTCTTGCTTGCTTTCATATAGGGAGCATACTTGCTGTTTTCTTCTTCTAAAGATATTCACAAGGTTTTGTATTATTTTGGTAAAAGAACTTGCTTTGCTTTTACATCTTGCATTAGTGAAAGTCATCTCTTTTGCTTCATCGAATATCATTTTCGATTTGGGTTTAAAACACGTGCATCACATTCTTGCTTGCTGTTTTCAATTCTAGTGAACATAGATTAAGTAACAGGTCATACACGTGGGGGTGATATCCACGGTATTGACAAGAAATTAATCTTACATTCACTGCACAACACATACCGAATCACTTCACAATTAACTCAACAGCTCAAACATCCCCCCTTTTCCGCGGTATTCCTCCGCCCGATTGAGGTAACCTTATAAGCCAAAACAAACTTGACATTTCCCCTAAGTCTTTTGTTTAGGATTCTGACATCATTCTACGTCTAAAGGCATAAGCCCACGATAATTAAAATTAACCCTAGGGTTAGTCTCTGGATTTGCGTGTGCATCTTGCTTGTTTTCAGTTCTGTTTTCTCTGTCATACTCTGTCTTCTGTGATCAATAATTTGATAAGTATACTAAACGTTGTTAAAAATCAAATTAGCAGCCTTTTATATCTTGTTATACCAGTCTTGTTACACCGGCATCGGTTAACTGACCGACGTCGGCTATGCTCTGACCGACATCGGTTATTAGACCGATATCGGTTACTGTCTTTTACAGCCCCTGACAAACCAGCAACCTGCCAATTTCACCATTCTGAGGCTGTTTCTATTCCTGATAGATTGAAACCCTACTGTGTACTCTTGTCCATGGTTGTTATCACTCAGAAGCAAGCCGCCGCCATGGTTTCACATGCCTGCTCTGTGCCTTTGCCTGAATCACCCCCTTCACATTCTATAGGGAACCCTACGGACACCAGTGAGATCCCCAAAATTCCTGTAGGAGATAAGGAATTTGCCAAATTTCTGGATGCTAATCCTAGTGCTGTACAATACTATTTGTCTCATACCCCTGACCGTACGCCTGATGGTCAGCTCCTTGTTGGCATGCCCATTAGTATAGCTGCTCATTTAGCTCCCACTCCGCCTGATAACACCGCCTTGCTTCCTGCATCTTTAGCCCCGTCTCCCAATCCGATGGCTTCAGAGGTTCATACGACACAGATTGGCTTTCCTTTGGTTAATCTTGGACCCCACATATCATTACCGCCGCCGGCTCCTACCTCATCTCTCTTGCAGACTGCTCCGTTCATGACTTGCTCTCTGCCACCTATCCACACGAGCTTTCCTTCTCAAGCTCCGCCTACCTTTTCATTCCCATACACGTATCCAGTGACCTCAACATCTTATATGGGACATCCCTATTCGGTCGCCTCAACATATTCATCCTCCATACCTTATCAACACTTAACCCCACCATTGTCTAGCGGAGGCCCTTGGCCCAATTTGCCTCCGTTTACCACAACCGCACCATCATCTCATCCAACCACGGATTTCATCAAACAAATGATGGACAAAATGCAAAATCTGGAGGCTTCTGTTTCAGGAAGTCGTAGCGCCTTGACATACGAGCAAGTTTTTCGGGAGCCTATTCACCCTTCTGTCCCCCTTCATTCATATCCTCCTCAATGGGAATTTCCGAAATTTACTCGTTTTAATAGTAAAGAGGATCCTCAACAACACTTGCGATCATTTAGACATGCTTGTTATTTGATTGCTCATGATGATGCCTTGTTACTCCGCACCTTTCCCATGTCCTTATCAGGACCCGCCTTGGAGTGGTACAGTGCTTTAACCCAGCACTCAATCTTCTCTTTTAACCAACTAGCCCAATCTTTCTTGGATCATTTCTCCATTAACATTGCCAAGAAAGTATCTATCACCGACCTTTATGCCATCCGACAATTCGAAGACGAATCTATCGCAGATTTCGTTGGACGATGGCGCGGCCTTATCAACCAACTTACATATGCCTTGCCTCAGGCTGAACTTATCGAACTTTTTACGCGGGCATGTGCTAAGCACATTTCTCCTACTCTTCAAATTCAAACTTTCCGCACATTTGATGAGGCCTTTACCATGGCTCGGAAATTAGAAATTCGAGCCTTAGAAGAAGAGAAATTGCGGTTGCGCAACAAAAACCCCAATTTCCGAACTCCAGATTCTACCAATAAGCCAAACACCACCACTCCTCACGCATCCACTTCTTCTAAATCAAAAGGAGCTGTCCACGCGGTGATGGTCAAATCTCAAACACCGTCTAATACCCCACCAAAAACCACCTATAAGTACAAAGCCGAACCCATCAATTACACTCCCTTGGGAGAAACTTATGGTGTCATCTTGGAAAAATTGCTCAAAGCCGGAGCTATCACCTTGCCTCCTGTTAAACCTCACTCCGGGTTTGACTCCACCCGCGCTATACCTTCCTGGTACAAAGAAAATGACTTCTGTAACTTTCACCGCGTAAAAGGACATAGTCATGAAAACTGCAAGATGTTGAAAAACATAGTGCAGGAAATGGTTGACGCAGGGGATATAGCCCTCGATAATCCTAATGCCCCTGCCAACCGAAATTTGAAAATCTTCAACAAACCATTCCCAAATCACTCTTCTAACAGTAACATAAACTAGGATATCTTAGCCGAGGAAAGTGTTCATGAGATCCATGCAGTCTTCGACTCCCAGCCAAAAGCCTCTATCGAGAAAATTTTGAATCAAGCCTCTTCACTAACGCAGGGGCCCGAACCTCCTTCACCACCATCAAACCAAGGCGAAATCATTCCTTTACCCATAAAGGAGTTAACTGCCCAGACTTCTCTTCTCATCGATGAGTCTTCTTACACCACATCCCTACAAGACTGCGAGCGGATGTTATCTAACCTATCTATTTCCCAAACGTCTCCTTCTACCACTCTTGCTGCATAAGAGGAAGGCTCCCCACTCCTTTTGTCATCCTTAGACGAGAAATATCTTGCACCGACATCACCAAATTCTTTAACCATGACGGATCCTCTCAAACATGCCCTCCTACCTATTAGTTCTTCATCGCCTAAATCTTTTCAATGACCGGTTGACCTCTTAACACCTATTGATACAGTGCCTCATCTACCCCCTGTATCACACCCACAGTGGACCGGAATCACAACCCACCTTTCTTCCGTACAAAAATTCCAATTCACACCTGAAGACTGTCATTCTCCAGAAGATAGACGGGTCCTATGGGAACGTTTGAGTACCCCCTATTCTACTCAAATGCAGATGACCGATCCAGACACCTCTACCATATACCCTAAGTGTTTACAGAAACTCAAAATGCCTATGTCCTCATTCTCACCCCCCGCATCTATACCAAGTATCCCATCCACCTCTATTAACCTAACCAAATCTTCCCCTACACTTGGGACCTCACCAATACCCAGTCTAACACACCCGCCTAAGCGACTAGATTTATCCAAAAATAAAGCCGCCCCGCCACTTAGGAGACAAACTCAATCCGTGCCTCTATCACAATCAAAACCATCATCGTCACACCTACCTTCCATATTGGGACCTCATCCCTCCACCTTGCATCAATATATCATACCTCCTGCGTTTTCTTCAAAACGACCTACGCCTTCTGCACCCATACAGAGATCAAAGGGTATATCAACATTGTCACCCCACGTATCCTGTCCACCCATCAACCCTAAACAAACTCCATCATCAAAGGATTTATTTTCTGTCACTCCCCTTTCTCCGTGGTTGTTTCCCGCTACCGCGTCATCTGTAGCCTCATCATCTAACCAGCTGAACGTAGCTCCTGCGCCAAAGAAACCACGTTTAGTGAAAACCACGTGTCAACACCCCTCGGCTAAACCACCACCCGTACGAACCAACCATGCCCAAACATTACCAAAACCCGCACAACCAATACCCTCATCCTCCTCCGATTTTGACCCACTCAAAGGATCTTACGCCAAAATCCTTGCTATGTTGGTGGAGAATGCGACCATTTCCCTACCCCCACTTAGACCTTATGACCCGTCTAAACCTCGACCTATAGGTTATGATGAGTCTAAAATCTGCGCCTATCACCGCACACCAGGACATGATGTGGAGGGATGCAAAGCTTTAAAAACCATCCTTCGTCAGTCACCTCTCCCAGATAGAAAGGTTAAGAAAGACAACTTACGAAGGGAGAGACCTTTAGCTTCAATTCCCTCTCCTATACCATCTGTCCCCGCCTCACCAAGATCTATCATTATTACAACCCCACCTCTTGAAGACCATGATTTATCCCAACCATCTTCCTCATCTCAGGTCTACGAGATTAATATGATTAGTGTTGCTACTCGAGCGCAGAAAAACAACGAGAAAGCGAAAGAAAGCACACCTGCGTCCTCTCTTTCTCCGTCCACCATCCCGATTGCACCACCACCCAAAGTGGTTATTCGTGGACCCGCTTACCCCGTCTCTAATGGAGTTGCCCATCGAGCCATGATCAAACAGCTTCACCAATCACCCGTAAAAATGACACTATATGATCTCATTCAGACTTCTGAATCTCATCGACAAGCTCTCGTGAAATTCTTCAAGGGATCGAGGTCTTACCTAATGAAACCCTACCTGTTACCTCCATTCTAACACCCAATCACGTTGCTTCTCTCACCAAACAACCCACTACCCCAACCACTTCTATCTCTGTACAACAAGCTGCTGCAGTCAGTTTCTCCGAAGACGAAATTGTTGACTTTGGTACAGAAGATCCTGACCCTGCTCTTTTCATCTCAGCTTACGTCCGGGACATTCGGGTACGTCGTGTTATGATTGACGGGGGCGCTAGCCTAAACATCATCTCTTCAAAATCCTTCCAACAAATGAATATCCCTTCTAGCTACATGTGTGCCAATCCCATCATGTTGCGGTCATTCAATGATGCTATTACCTCTACCTTAGGCACCGTGATCCTCAACATTCGTGTAGGACCACGTACTTTACCCGAACTCTTCTATGTCCTTGAGGGAGAGTTCCAATACAATATATTGCTAGGTCGCCCTTGGATCTGGGCTATGGGATGCGTTCCCTCAACCTTACATAGATGCATAAAATTTGAGTACGAGGGGAAGTCCTACACTGTAAAAGCTGATCCTCCCCCCTTTAAAACCTGCAATATGTTATACCGCCCTAATGATGTGCTTGTACCAATCAAGACACCCATTCATTCAACCCAACCATCCTCTTCAAATGTGCCTCAACCATCCACCTCAACCGCACCTACACCTTCAAATGAAACCACTGTCGCAAAAACCACTTCCCTTCCTGCAGCTAATATCCCAACCGCAGACCCCTTAGTAGATGTTTTTCAACGCCTTACGCTGGGGGAGTATCGCCTATATAACGTTAGTTCTTTCCATACCCCACAGGAGTACGGACAGGTACATGCACATCCTACCTATGACCGTCGTGTGGGGGAAGTAATCCCCTACGGACCACCTCACTGCCGCACTAACCTAACATATGGGGGTGTCGACGCATCTTCCGTTGCCCCTGAGCCTCCTCTTGGTGTGGTTCCTTTCCAATCCTGATTTTCAATACCTGACAAATCGTCGTTTCACCCTCACCTTCTTGACTCGCTGTGCTTGGAAAGGCTTTGGTTTTGGTCTTTATGAACAAGGCCGACATACAATCATCCCCGTAACTACACGCAAGCACAATGATCGTAGTGGTCTCGGATTTCCGGGAACACTTACATCGAAGGAACCTCGTGTCAGTTGTCTTCTAGAAGACAACGACGTCACCCCTACCGAACCATCATCACCCATTTTGCCTTCGTCACCCACAGAGTCGATAGATCCCGAATCTATCCCTCCTAACTTTTTTTTTTCATAAATGCTATCTTCCTAGGTCCTCTCACTTATCAACGCGATAATGAGGACCCCTCTTCTATCCCCCTTCTGTATCCAGACATGATTGAAGAGGACTCACCTTCAATTAACGTTGTTGAGTGTCAGGATGATGACTCCATCCTCACTTACCTTGGCGCGGATGACTCTTATATTCAACGCGCCTTACCATCTGAAACTCAAACCATGCTGAACGAATCTACTATTGAAATCAACATCCACACGGAGGAGGATCCTCACATTGTGAAGATCGGACAATCCCTTAACGCATCAGAACAAGTCGCCTTTACTACCTTTCTCCGTGCTCGCAACCAAGCTTTCGCTTGGTCCTACGCTGACATGCCAGGAATTGATCCTGACATTGCTGTCCATAACATTACACTGAAACCCGATTCCAAGCCAATTAAACAGAAATTGAGAAAAATGCATCCATGCATTGCCCTCTTGGTCAAAGAGGAGCTTCAACGACTCCTTTCTGTTTCCTTCATTTTGCCTATTGACTATCCTCAATGGATTTCTAACATCGTACCTGTCACTAAAGCGACGGGGGGACTTCGGATATGCACGGATTTCTGGGATCTTAACCTCGCTTGCCCTAAGGATGACTTCCCCCTACCTAGCATTGACCAACTTGTTGATCTCACTGCAGGCCATGAGATGCTCTCTCTCATGGATGGCTTTTCAGGATACAACCAAATTTTGGTTGCCCCTGCCGATCAACATAAAACTGCCTTCATAACTCCTTGGGGAACCTTCTGTTATCGTGTAATGCCATTTGGCCTTAAGAATGCTGGTGCAACCTATCAGCGGGCTATGACCTACATTTTTCATGACATTATGCACACTATCCTTGAAGATTACGTCGATGATCTTCTTGGCAAATCTAAACATCGCAGTGAACATCTCGATGTTTTAACCATTATTTTTGATCGCCTGTTACAATATTCTGTCCGTCTTCAACCAAAGAAATGTGTCTTTGGTGTCCTTTCGGGAAAACTTCTTGGCTTTATCGTCTCTTTGCGTGGCATTGAGGTCGACCCATCTAAAGTCAAAGCTATTCTAGAAATTCCCCCACCTACCAATCTTAAACAATTGCGTAGTTTACAAGGTAAGCTCCAATCTATCCGACGTTTCATCTCCCAACTCTCGGATCGATGTCAACCTTTCCATCACCTCCTTAAAAAGGACATTGATTTTCAATGGAGCGAAGAGTGCCACCAAGCCTTTGAAGCTCTCAAAGCTTATCTCTTGCAGCCACCCGTGCTTATCCCACCCCAGGATGACCGCCCTTTCTACCTTTATCTTTCCACCACCGACCACGCTGTAGGGGCCATGCTTGCACATCGTGACTCTGAGAATCGAGAACAAGCCGTTTATTATATAAGTCGTACTTTGGTGGACTATGAGACTAGGTATACACATGTAGAAAAGTTGTGCCTAGCCCTATCATTCGTGGCCACCAAACTCCGACACTACCTTCTGAATCACAAAACTTTCGTCATCACCAACACGGACCCCATCCATTACATGTATGCCAAACCTCATCTAAACCAACGCATCGCCCGATGGCTCATGCTCCTCGCCGACCTCGACCTTGAGTTTGTCCACCAGAAATCAATCAAAGGACAAACCATCGCAGACCAACTTGCGGAAGCCCCTTTACCTGGGGAACAATTTACCAATTTTACATTCCCCGACGAACTCATCGCTACTCTTTCCCTCAGGGAGGAGTCATATCCAATGACCCTCTTCTTCGATGGATCCAAATGCCACCGCGGCGGAGGAGCCGGCGTTGTTCTCATTCCTCTCGACGCTGAGCCTATGCCTCTTTCATTCCGACTCGATTTCCCTTGCACTAATAATACAGCGGAATACGAGGCCCTTGTTCTGGGTCTCCAAGTTGCGTTACACTTAGGTATCAAATCTATCAATATTTTTGGCGACTCTCAATTGGTAGTCAATCAAGTTATGGGCATCTACCAATGCAAAAATGAGGAACTTCAAAAGTACAAACACTACGTGGATTCACTTCTAGCCTTATTTACTCACTATTCTATCCAAACCATTCCCCGCTCCACTAACAAATTTGCGGATACTATGGCTTGCTTAGCCTCGCAAATTCTAGCTTCATCAACTGACTCTGACATTTTCGTCTTGGTCCAACAACTCTTTGCCCCATCTTATTCAGCCCCGGTTGTTTGTACGATAAATACGGTGTCTGCTAATTCGCAGGATACTTGGTATCACCAATTCCACGACTACCTTACAACCTCTGTTCTCCCATCTGACCTTACTAGTACCGGCAAAACGCGTGTTTCTTAAACGCGTTTCTCGTTATGTTGTTATGGGGGGACTCCTTTATAAACGTGGCTTTGATGGCATCCTCCTTCGATGTCTCACCGGTGCGGAGGTCACCCATACCATCCAACAAGTCCATGACGGTATTTGTGGCGGACATTTTAGCGGCCTTGTCATGGCCAAACGAATCCTTCGCCTAGGTTATTATTGGCCTACTCTCAATAACGATTGCTACGAATATGTTAAGCGTTGTGTTATGTGTCAACAACATGCCAACCTTCAACATACTCCTAGCCACCCGCTACAGGTCGCCCGAGATCTTTGGCCTTTCTCACAATGGGGTTTAGACCTTATTGGTGAGATTCATCCGTCCTCTTCGCAACGTCACCGATGGATTATCACAGCAACCGAATATTACACAAAATGGGTGGAGGCTATTCCACTCATTTCAACTAAAAAAGAAAAAATTGTAGAGTTCATTAACCACCACATTATCTGTCGTTTTGGTGTTCCTCATCGCCTGATAACAGATAATGGAAAATCTTTCAAAAATAAGTTGTTGCAAGACCTTTGTGACAACTTTGGTATCAAACTTAGCTTCTCATCACCCTACTATCCACAAGCAAATGGACAAGCCGAATCCTCTAATAAAACCCTAACCAAAATCCTCATGAAAGTTGTCAATGAGTCGGAAGAAATTGGCACGATCACATCCCCTTTACCCTTTGGGCTTATCGTACTAGCATTCGTACCTCCACTAATGCCACACCTTTTTCTTTGGTATATGGTACTGAGGCTGTCTTGCCTCTCGAAATCCAAATACCCTCCCTCAGAATATCTCTTCAGGATATTCTCACCAACGATGATTTCCGCCAAGAGCGGTTAGCCCAATTGGAGCTTCTTGACGAGCGTCGTCTTACAGCTCTTGATCACCTCCAAATCTATCAAAAACGTATCAAGCGTGCTTATGATAAGCGACTTCATGAGCGTACCTTTAAGGTTGGTGATCTTGTCCTCAAAGAGAATCAACATGTAACCAAACTAGAAAAGAGCAAACGTGGAAAATTTGCTCCCAATTGGATTGGGCCTTACATAATCACTCACACTTATGGATCAGGCACTTATCGTTTAGCTTCGCTTAATGGTAAACCTGAGCCTGAACCCCTTAATGCCTTGCATCTTCGACCATTCTACTGTTGAATTTAGTGTTATATCACTTCTTATCTACCTGCCGCTCGTCCCTTGAGCTCACTTACCACCACATACACTTTGTTTCCTACACCTCATAATAAAAATCAAGCTCACCTAGTTTGATTCTCACCTCACCTTAGCAATGCCTTCCCTTTTTAGTCTAGTCCATGACTTCAAAGTATTAAAATAACACGTATTCTTATGGGATTTTCTTGAGTCAAACTTCCTACCAAACTAGATGCTTCACGCCAAAAGGACATCTAGCTATCTACATTATATATAGACTGCTCCCTCGAAGGACAGCTATATGCCAACTATTGCTGCTATATATGCTGCTCCCCCGAAGGACAGCTATGCACTAAAATCATATCTGCTACTATAAATAGACTGCTCCCTCGAAGGACAGCTATACACAGTCAGCCTTTATCAGAAGCTTCTCGCATTGATCAGCTTTGTGAAGACCTCAAGAATAATACAATCAATATCCCTTGTAGACTTCCCGCATCGATCAGTCTATATTCAGTAAAATAAAAGCCTCATTCAAAAGAACTTTTGAGTCATGGACTTGTCTATTTAGGGTAGGTTCTCTTTCGTCAGAACACTCACTTTGTAATAAGTTCTCCGTACCTCAGCTATACCATCCACCTCACCTCACCATTTGTTTCAACTCAAGGGACGTGACGTACACCCGATATATTGTGATCATACAACTCTTTTCACCTATTGACTTCTCGTCTATGCACGGTACCTAGGGCTTCAAGCTCGTTCTACGTTGTGTGGTTTGTTTAGCTCTTTTCACCTACGGAGCACTCTTTCCTCTTTGCCTCGCATCTAGGATTGTGTGTTGATCTTAATCAGGACATGGTTCCCTACCACTTGGGTAGGCTAACTTTCGCTTCCCCCTTATACCTTTTACAACATCACCAATTCGTTACCAACACCATCAACCTTACCTTACCAATATTAATATCAATGTTTTTACCAACCAACCAATTTCCTAACCATACCAAATTTCCTAAATTCACCTCTCCCTGGTCCTAAGGGAGAACTACATCGGTCTGAGGCCCCTCCTTGCTTTGTGCAATGGGCTATGTAGGCAGCACTTCGGAGACATGGGGTCTCCCAAGGTTAGCTCGACCATCCCCTACCATAACCTATCATGTGTGGTAAATATAAATATTTTTGTGTATTTCTATTTAATCACATTCCTCTTTATCCTTTTTCAAAACACCAAAAGTCAAAACCCAAACATTCTTATTATTATCATAACTCAAATCAACATACATATCCATTTTTATTTAGATGTTAAACAAATACATCTTCTCTATCATCGACACGTAGGTCGGCATCCTTATTTATTCTTATACCTTGCTAACATTTACTTAGACCCTCACGCCTCATCCTGAACTAGGGGATGATCGTGATCGACGATGCCGCTCACCAGGCCTCTTTGTCCTCAACGGTACCACGGCTATTGGTACCGCCCACTGATCTGCCAATCTCTCCTGTAACATATGAATACGCTCCCTCGCATGGAGGTATCTCGTCTCTAGTCCTTGTGCTTGTGACTCCGCAACCACTAACAATCCTCTTGCCTCATTCACCTGCATTTGGAGCTGCTGAACTAAACTCTGCAGACGATCTCTCTCTGCTGTAATCATAGCTATGTCAGGGTGATCACGTACACCTCACAGTTCTGCTACCCACCATAATCTATAGGCCTCTGTCGTTCCTGCATCCATTACCCTGCAATCGGCTGCTATCTCCTCTGGCCCTTCTGGAGGTGTTGGCCGGGGAGGTGAGAATGCTGCCTCAGCATCGATCCTCATATATGGTCTATAAGCCAGGGGTATGTCCTGCACAAATCCAAATTGTCGCCGCACACGATCTAGAGGAATCCTCTCATACTCACCTGGCCTGTGCCCCGCGATCCACTTCAATCGCTCTACACCCCTCAACTCCTCCGCTATGTTCTCTGTTACCATATAGTTCCCGTACGGCCTCCAACATATATCCGCAATTGTCACCATCTCCCATACCTGCCTGTAATACTCAATGTCACCCGTCACGACCTGGGATCTTGCCTCTTGTTCTGTCTGGACCCATCGTCTGAATCCCAACCTCTGTACTCCGGTCTCTCCTGACTGGATGGGTCATCCTATTGGTCGGACACAAACAATGTGCTCATAGGCCCAACAGTGTAATAAGTATGAACAATCCAGTGTCGTCCTGTGATTTCGTCTACAAGCCCATAAACCCCTGTATAGCTCCGCCAAATATGCAGGTGCCCATGCAAATGTCACGTTCCTTTCTATCATCTCCCAAATAACACACATCAATGCTTTTGGAAATCTTCCCCCATCCGCCCTCGGTAATGCATAATACCCTACCGCTATCATTAATATCACTGCTAACATTTTCTCCTCAGGGTGTGCTGCATACATTATGCCATACGTAAATGTCAAACCTCGCTGTGTCAAATCTCGTGCGTATGGACCAAATACTACTGTTATCGCTGCCCGCCCCGCGCTAGGAATTTCCTGATATAGTGGTGTTCCTATAATTGGGAGTCTCAAAATACGGAGCACATCTTCCAATGTCACTGTCATCTCCCCTGTTGGCAGATAGAAGGTATTTTTCTCAGGATTCCATCTCTTAATCAACACTTGCAACATGGCATGGTTACATGCGATTCGTGAATAATAGCGGATTCCACTTAACCCAAAATGATTTATCAATGTCCATTTAGCTGGTGTTACATCCGCTCGGATTCGTGACAACAATGCTGGCACACTATCATTCATCCTCAACCCTGCCTCTGCCTGCATACGTCAAAACAACAAACAACCATTCAATCCATCAAATCCCCAAGTTATTTTTTTCTCACATGATGGAAATGCCTACAGACACCGGTATCGGTTATGGATAACCGCTACCGGTTCCGATGTCGGTTATCTCTAACCACTATCGGTCACTGTTAACTTTATACACCTTGCCAAAACACACCACCTACGACAAAACTTTGATCGTTTATTCCTTTCTGTACATACAAACATACCTGAAAACCCCTGATTCCCTACCCCATAACACTCACCTCATCTATAACCCTTGCTATCACATTTTATTTCTCATATCTACCCACTTACACTTCTCTCATCCTATTCACAAAACATGCAAAAATCAAATTACAACCAAACCGTTTACCTCTTGGGCTGCAGCAGCTTGAGGTGGCACTCGTCTTCCCTCTCGTCCCTGCCTGCTGGATGCTTCTCCTCGTTCTGCCATGATCACCACCCTTTTCAAATTTTCCTTTCTGCCTTCTGAATCTTAGATCACATTCACTTTCCCTATCTCTTTTCTCCTTATCACTCAAATATCTCATGCAATTCCCTGTCTCAGTCATCAAAAAGCGTCACGTTCGCGTATTTAACTTCTTGCATGGCTCTCAAAATTAGAACTGCAGTTGCCACCCTAGCTTTTCTATTTTTAGAAAAGCTCATACCTAATTAAACCGGTATCGGTTATGTAACCAACATCGGTTTATCATCTACCGACATCGGTTACATAACCGATATCGGTTATATACCTACCTTTTTGAAACATAGTTCTTTTCTTTATTTTCTACCTAATTTTTGTGGCACTCGCCTCTTTTTCCTGCATAACAACACCATTATCCATATTTGTCCATCCAATCCACATCTCATTATAATTTCATCCACATCATCTATCTATATTACCCAAAACAAAAAAGCCATCAACTAAGGATATCACAAAAAAAAAAAAAAAACTATCAATCTATACACCATTTGGATCCAACTCATCAGATACATACATTCAATGTCACAAAACCAGCAATAAAACATGCCACATTTCATAATATAACATGTCATCCATATATACGTGCATCCCATTAAAAAAAAAAAAAAAACATCAACATTAATATATCAACATGTCAATTAAACTCATCATACATTCTATATCACAAACCATCGACAAAAATACTTAAACACATTTTCAACATAGCATGTGGATCCAAACATCATATCTATATATATATATCCAAAGTTTCAAATATACAATGTGCCCTACATAGGGGCCTCTGTGATCTGATAATACAACAAAGCCGGCGCGCAGGCCGCAATAAACCGTCAAAAACCTCAACACGGCTCGCAGGCCGGTCTCATCATATCAAAAACATACTCGGCTCGCAAGCCAGTATCAACTGTACAACCCGTACTCGGCTCACAGGCCAGTATAATAAATAAATGAATAAATAAATGAATAATATGTAGGCACGCAGGCCTCTATCAACACAACCGGTTCGTAGACCGGTGCCCATGTCCAATATACAAAATGTGCAGGGACCCCTCAGCTCTCTCCACCTCCCTCTGCCTGTCTTCCTGCTGGTCCCTGTCCTGCCTCTCGCCTCCTACCTGTGACGGACCCACCAGCTGTGGCTGCACCTCCCTGAGACCTCTGGCTCCGAGAGGTCTCTGCTCTATGTGCCGCATAGGGCTGATAATCAGCCCCGGTACCATCAAGAATATCCTGATAGTATTGGGCCTCCGCTCTAGCCTCCATGTAACGCTCTCGAGCCACCGTAGGTGCTGGGGCTGGTCCCCGGAAACCTACTACCAGTGCCCCTTGTGCCTGTGCTGGTGCCGCTGGGTGGGTGCCTGTGGCCATGGTGGTACCTGTACTTGTGCCTAGGGCTGTGGCTGTGCCGCCGCTGACTGGTGGTGCCTGTGGCTGTGGTGGTACCTGTACCTGTGCCTAGGGCTGTGGCTGTGCCACTGCTGGTGGTGGTGCCTGTGCCTGTACCTGAGCCTGGGCTAGCTGCCCCTGTAAAACACCTATCTGTGCCTGTGCAGCAGCCAACTGCCCCTGTAATAGCTGCACCTAGCCCCTGAGCTGATCTCGCTCTGCTATCATCGCTGCCAAGTCTGGCTGTGTAGGCTGTGCTACCCTCGCTGCTCTCTGACTAGCCCACCAAACCATATATGCTCCCGTATAGCCAACATCATCTACAGTGTCATCTTCCGGCCTCTCAGCAACCCAATCTGGGTCCACGGGCTGTGGTGCAGGCAGTGGGGCCTCTACATCATCCCTCCGGTACTGAGGGAAGGGAGGTGACTCGTCCTGTCGCAGCGCCCATCTGCCTGCGTACCCTCTCTAGGGGTATCCTCTCTCATACTCTCCCGGCCTCCGTCCTGCTATCCAGAAAGTGTACTAGATCAAGCGTAACTGTACTCGGGCTCCTCTGCGAGGGTGATGACCTCTGTAAGGTCTCCATACGATGTCTACCGCTGTCAGGCCCTCTAATAAATGTCTATAATAAGCGACGTCCCGCCCTGCAAGCACTGCTCGTGGCTGGCCCACGGACCCCCAACCACCTCTGAAAGCCGTATCTATATATGACCTGTGGCCCTGGCTGCTGGGGCAGCCCTACTGGTCTAAGGCATATTATGTGCTCATATGCCCAACAATGCAGCAAAAACATCGAACAAATCCCGAATCGCCTCATCCGGCGATAGCCCCACAGCTCTCGATACAACTGTACCAGGTATACTGGTGCCCAAGCATAACAGGTGTGCTCCTCCACCATCTCATATAGCACCCCCATAAGCGCCCGTGGAAAGTAGCCTCCCTCTGAGTCTGGGAGGGTGAAGCAGGTGATCCCGATCATCATCAACACGGCAAGCTGAGTCTCATGTCGGTGCGCACGGTACATATCCCCGTAGGTGATGCTCGCGCTGTGATATGTCAGTAGCGTAGCTGCATCCCCAAAAAACCTGTAGGATGCTGTCCATGGCAGTCTCTGAATCTACCTGGAAGACTGCCTCTCCATCGATCGGTAGTCGAAGGATGCGATACACATCCTCCAATGTGAAAGTCATCTCCCCAGTCGGGAGATGGAACACATTGGTCACCGGATCCCATCTCTCGATGAGGGCGACCATCAAACTATGATCTCTATCAATTGCTCTGTATCTCTGGACTCCGCCAAGTCCCACCTCGTGCATGATGGCCCAGTGTGTTGCGGACACGTGTGGTCACATCCAGCTCAACAGTGGGGGCATCCTGTCCCGCATCGTCAGCTGCTGACGTGCCTACAAAACCAACCCACAGTATTATCCCTACTCTTTATCACGACATCTACTTATACCCTCTATCTCCCCGACCACAACCTGACTCTCTAACACACCCCTCTACCCACCTATCTTCTCCACTATCCCCCTCCCTCTTCACACCCAAACCCAAACCCCACAACCAACACCCCAAAATATAAAAAAAAAACACAAAAAAAAAAAACACAAACAACAAAAAAAAAAACAAAAACCAAAAACAAAAAACAACAAAAAACCAAAAACAAAAAACAACAAAAACACAAAAACAAAAAAAAAAAAAGCAAAAAACAAACACAAAAAACCCACCGACGCCGGCCGATATACGACCGACATCAGTCGCTATAACTTCTGGAGCCGAACCCCCGCGCGGCCCCCCCACCTACATTTTTTCATTTTTCTACCAATTTACCCACCCAAATACCCTAAAAATCTACCCACCCATCCGCCTTGGCTTATTTCACCTATCTATCCTCTCCCTTTTTCAAATCATTTCCATTTTCTAATTATTTCCTAAAACATGTACATTCCTACCCAAACCCCAAATCTAGCTTAATAACATCAAAGTCACACAATGCAGGGTTTCGAACCTACCGGTACGACAACATGTCATCGTGGTGGGATAGGTGGTGGTGGTCCAGCTGGTCCAGCACCTCCTGCTCCTCCTGGCTGTGCCATGACTCAAACTCTCCTCTGTTGGGTCCTCCACCAATCAACTACTGCCTCCTCCTCACTCGGGCCTGTAAACAACTCACTCCTCTAGTCAAATAGCGCCACCTCACGCAACAAATGCTCCAATCTCCACTCTCCACGTCAGACAACTCAAATTGGTTTCCAAATTGACAAAGTGACAATGACAGGCTGTATTTTTATTTTTATAGGTTTTTCGCCCCTAACCGATATCGGTTTTATTGTGCCCTAAGAAACCGGTATCGGTCCCCTAACCGATACCGGTCATATACAATCGACATCAGTTTTATTTCAACTTTCCACCAATTTTTGCCCTTATTTACTATTTGCCCTTTTTCACCAACATCGCCTATATCAACCTTTGATGCAAACATTTTACCATTTGGCCCGACCCAAGGCCTCACCCCAACAATTTGGCCCAACCCAAGGCCGCAACCCAACAATTTGGCCCGACCCAAGGCCTCACCCTACCCATTTGGTCCGACCCAAGGCCTCACCCTACCCATTTGGCCCGACCCAAGGCCTCACCCTAACCATTTGGCCCGACCCAAGGCCTCACCCTACCCATCCGGCCCGACCCAAGGCCGCAACCCAACAACTTGGCCCGACCCATGGCCGTACCACTTCAATACCTTACCCAACATCAACAATATACACTTTTATCCACCCATCATGTATTTTTTTGTTCAATCGAGCTCACATGTTCGTGTTTTAGCATGATTAGGGTCCTTGACTTGATCTGTCGACCAACTTTGCCTAGACCTAGACCGTGACGTTTATCTCAACCAAACCAACCAGTTGGTACTGCCGAACAAGCCTAAAACGTTCCTGTACCTTACCCGTTATATACCCTAGAGCTACTTCCTATGCCTTGGATACCAGGATTATATCACCCTTGTTTGGATAAACTATCGACCTTTTCCTATGCATTGCTGGTTTGCTCGTCAAATCATGTACCCTAGTCGCACTATTGCATTTCAACGTGTGTCTGCTTCCTTGGACTTACCCCACCCTCTCACCATCATCTCTACACCATTTACCCTTTATCAACCCTATCCCTGATTTCACGTTCTCTCAATCAGTGATAGATTTGAGGGGGATTACCTATACCCTTAACAGGAGAAACCACTTCATATTATTGTCCATGCAGCTTTACAAAACAAGCTACATGACAATAAGGGGCTAATGTAGACACCAAATTTGTGTCTTACGACCCCTTGTGACGCGCATCTCATTTCGCAACCTAACCTCATCACCTAAACCTTACACAATTATTTATTAATTACCTTGTAATTGATAAATCCACATCACCTTACCTACCACCTCATTTTGCCACCTCATCATGACCTAGTCCTAACCCTAAACTAACCTAATTGAGACCTATAACTTGGTCCACATCTACACCCATGACTAATGACCCTTTTCTCGCACCCAAAACTGACCTTCTAGTCACTTGACCAAGCCCACAACTAATCTCTCGGGATAAAAGTAGGGAAAGTGGGCTATTTTACTAAAAATAGCCTACTTTTTCCTTACCGATACCGGTTCCTACTCGACCGCCGTCGGTTACGAAACCGCCATCGGTTCCCTGTAAAATGGGCTCCCCTAACCAGAAATAAAGGTCGAAGGATTTTTGGATCAAGGGAGATCATCAGAAGCGATCAAGAGAATCCGGATCTTTACTTTGCTGAGCGGAGACAAGTGAAGAGACAAGAAGAGTTTGCAGCAAAGGAGATCAAGCCCAAGACTGCAACTGGATAACCAGAGCCCTGTGATACTCAGCCAATCATCGGGAGGGAGATATATCATCTTCTGTGTGTCAGGTCATCCTACCTGAGTTCTGCCTTTGTCATTAGAGTTCTTGGACCTGCATCTTCGTCAATAACCAGTAAGTTACATCTTGCATGTCCTCTTTAATAACATTTCTTAGACTTTTTGAATCACAGTCCTCATAAATCCATTCCTAGATCCACTACCCAGCGTGCCATTGCATCTAACTATCATTCATTTACCTCTCATCACCTCATTACCTAATATCAATCATATACTAGCCTTACAAACAACACAGCTACCCTACAACACAACCACCCCACAACACAACCAACCTACAGATTCCTAGACCCTACCGATATCGGTTATCAGTAACCGGTATCGGCTATTGTGATTCAAAACCAGAAATCAGCCTTTTCCCCTACCTGTTTCAACAAAGCAATTTAATTGATATTTTACAGTCTGTGGTGTTAATTCATATTAGAAGGGAAACTGACCACCTTCGAAAGGAAGTTTTACATTTCCTGGGCCCAAGGCAGTTTCCTCATTTATTGTCTAATCAAAATCTTGTGGTCTTGTGTTCTTATTTGCAGGTAGTCCTTCCAAGACAAAAAGGAGTTCTTCGCAGTCAACCTGATCTTTCTCTACGGTATGCACACACCATCTCGACATTAAATAGGTATTCCTCATAACCCTAACCCTTATCTGTTTCTAAAAGGAATGAAAGGATAGAAGCAACTCTATTCCCAAAAACCGAAACATTCCGAGCGAAACACGCGGTCGACGTCGATTTTTCGGAACGACATCGATTTAATCTCGGTCGGTGCCAATTACAAATAGAAGCCCAGAACTCAGTTCTGGTTAGACATGGATTGTGAGACATAGATTGTAAGAGAGAGAACGAGAGAGTTCCAAACATTAATTTTGAGTTTAATCTATCGAGTGAAAGTGAATCTTGTCCAAATCAATCCCTGAGAGGAGCACCGTTACTCTGCTCTTATCACATCAGCATTGCACGTCTCCATTGATTCTCTGGTGACTGTGTTCCTGCATCCAGCACAGGTGGACCCTGGCCAGTGTCTCTCCGGCATTTGTAGATCCTGCAGATGTTGACGATCTTACCTCTATTTTCTGATTCTCAAACCTTTTCACACGCTGCCTCGGATCGACGCCGATCCACATCAGTCAACGCCGATCCACATAAGTCGACACCGATCCACATCAGTCGACGCCAATCATACTGCAGATAGGTAAAAGGACCCGGGTAACATAGATCTAGTTTTGTTTACACAGTTTCCTATTGCTTTCTGTCTGCTGTTTAGATTATGTTTATTACTTTGATCAGAAAATCTAGTCCTATACGTACATCTTTTATCATGTATGCTTCTCTGCTTAATTGAAAATGTGGACTGACATCCGCCGAGGGAGCTTATCACTTCCCAGACCTGCTTCTCGGGTAGTCCACCTAAATACCTTTTAACGTGGTCTTTTTTTGTCAAGCATCAGTGTCTCGCAAGTTACTCAGATCTACTGTGTGGAATTTCTCGTGTGCGCCCATCTCGTCTACATCGGCTTCCTTATCCGTCTGCATCTTCGGAGCTTGTCCATCAGGTATCAATTTCATTTGAGTTTTTCAAGGTTTTTGTGTTTAGTTTGGTGCATTAACTTGGACAGGTAACAAGCGCGAAATTTTTGATCTACAGGAAAGTCATATTTCAGGTAGGCGAGGTTTAGGTCATGGAAGTCTGTGAAAATGTAGAGTCCCTCGGTTGCTTTAGTGATAGGGACAATGTTATAAATCCAACAAGGATATTTAATGGGTAAGATGAAGGAAATGGAAAGCAGGTGTTGAAGTTCTTCTTTGATGAGAAGAGCAATGCGAGGGTGCAATTTCCTCAGCTTTTTTTTGATGGGTTTGTGTTAGGTTTTGGAGCCTATTTTCATGTGTGAAGTGTTGAAGACTATACACTAAGAGTACTATACACTTTTAAAACGTGCCCGAAATATCGGGAAATGTGATTTTTCTCATATGGGTGGGATTTTGACCCATAGGTTTATGGGACGGTTTTTGCCCATGGTTTTGATACCCACAGTTTTGTAAAACTACTTAAGCAGTTGTCTATTTATATGGTTTTATGCATATGATAGAGAAATAATGTAAACATTGCATATGCGTTTTGTATTCAACTATGAATTTTGTAGATTTTTTTGAGCATAGCTCCAAACAGATTTGGGTATTATATTGAGAGAGTAGTGGCTTATAATAAAATATGAGGAAGTGATTCTTTGTGGATGTAGCCCAAATTGGGTGAACCATGTTAAATACTATCTCTTTGTGCTGTGTTATTTTATTCTGCACTTTTATTTGAGATCTGTAATAATTTCTGCATATTATTTTCTACTGTTGCAATTATGTGAGGGATTATTCCACATATTTTATCCCTTATTTCCTAATAGTTTGGCATCGAGAACAGTTACAATATTATGGACCACTATGCTGGGATCAATACCGGGCATGTCTGCATAAGAACAAGTGAAAGCGTGGTTATGATCACTGAGAAAATAAGTGATGGCTTCTTGTTTGGTAGCATCTAAATATTGTTTGATCTTTAGGATGTGTGGGTCATCCTGAGTATGAATGTTGATCTCGATAGTCAATTCATTCAACATGGTTTGTGTCTCAAAGGCCAATGACTGATGAATATATGAGTCTTCTGCACCAAGGTAGGCGAGTATGGATTCATCATATTGACATTGAACGACGTTAATTAAAGGTGTGTTGTCATTGATCATCTCAGGATACAAGAAGGGAAGATTGGAAAGGGCCTTGCCCTCACGTTGATAAGTCAAAGGCCTCAAAGAAATGGTGTTTATGAAAAAAAAAATTAGGAGGGATAGATTCAGGATCCATCGACTCTGTCGGTGAAGGTGGTGATGAAGGTGGAGTGGGTGAAGAAGATGTAGAAGAGATAGTTTCCTTAATGAGTTCAATGCGGGCCTATTTGGTAGGTGGTTCAGGAAAGCCGATACCACTACGGTCGTTATGTTTGTGGGTGGTACATGGAATAAAGGTATGGTGGCCTTGCTCGTAAAAGCCAAAACCAAAACCCTTCCACGCACATTAGTGTAGAAAGGTGTGGGTGAAACGACGATTGGTAAGTGATTGGAAGTTAGCAGAAAATGGGCAGGTTTGTGGTGGTGTTTCAGGTGTGTAAGTGGTAGTATCAAGTCCCCCATAGGTGATACTAGTACGAAGGTAAGGAGGACCATAAAGGAGACGTTCTCCTATATGGTGATCGTAACATGGGTGTTGGTGAAGGCTTCCGTACTCTTATGGAGTAAGGAATGTGTTCACACTATATAAGCAATGCTCCCCCAGAGTGAGGCATTCAAAAACACCTTCCAAGGGATCAATGGTTGGTATGTAGGTAGTTGGTATGGATAAAATGTCATAGGTCGATGTTGAGGTATAGTTAATGGATTGGGAAGCTGATGGGTTAGTGGTGGAGGTTATGGAAGTAGTAAGAAATGGAGGAGGTACGTGCGGTAGAAGCATCGGCTGTACTGGTAGGTGGAGACGTAGGTGAAGAAGCAGTGGTTGTGGAGGTAGATAGCTTAATATGTATGAGCACATCATTGGGTCGGTAAAACATGTTTTGAAAGGTGAGGGGTCAGCTGGAATGGTATAAGTGTGTCCTTCATGTTCAAACTTTACACAACGATGAAAAATGGAAGGAACACAACCCATGACATAGATCCAGGGTCTACCAAGTAACAAGTTATATTGGAATTCCCCCTCCAATACATAAAACATTTCTAGAATAGTGTGGGGTCCCACAAAAATGTGGAGGATGATGGTACCTAGTGTAGAGGTGATAGCATCACTGAATGAATGCAACATGACCCGATGTTTATGCATGCAATTTTCAGGTATGCACATTTGAGCGAGTGCATGGGATGAAATGATGTTAATGCTAGAACATCCATCAATCATCACACAACATACCTATATGTCATCGATGTGGATAGAGATGAAGAGGGTTGGGTCCGGGTCATCATTTTAGTGTGGTGCGATCTCTTCCTCTGAGAAGCTAAGGGAGGCCACTTGGTGAATAGGTTTGGGTGAAGATGAAGGTGGTAATTTGGTGAGAGATGCTACATGATGGGGTGTGATAATGGAGGCTACGGATGTAGGGTCATTGGGTAAAACCTCAATAGATTGAAAAACCTCCATGAGAGCTTGACGATAGGATTTCAAGGTTTGAATGAGGTTATATAAGGAAATTTTGAGGGGATACTGATGTAATTTTTTGAGCATGGTACGATGTGTGACACCATTATAGATAGGGTACGTGGGGCAGCGGATAGTGATTTTAGGTATGGGTGCAGATGGTATGTTGGGTATAGGATTAGGTGATGGGTTAGTTTCTTTTTCTTTGCCCTTATCGTTTTGTGCATGTGTAGTGATGTGTATCATGTTGATCTAAGGAAAGTTGTTAAATGGAGAAGTTGTAGGATGAGTAGTATAATGACATGAAGGGAAAAAACCTATCAGAGGAGAAAAGCCTTGTGAGGTGAGTTGGGCATAACGAAATTGGGATGGTGGTGTGGCAAGTTCTCTGATGCAAACCATGTTAATTTCAAATCTTGGGGGTGGTTCCAAGAGCTGTGAGGGTGGAGGTTGTGGTTGTTGAGTGGGTAGTGTGGGAATGGGTGTCGGTGAAGCATGATCCTCATCGAGAAGGTTGTCGTTGTCAAAGTTGGTTTTTGGTGGACATAATTGGATAAGGTTTTCAAGGCCTTATAGTTCTCCACATCGTGCCTTGGCACATGATGGTATGCATAAATTTTAGTATCATCAAACCCTATTGGCTTGGGTTTGAGGGGGTCATAATGTCTGAGTGGCAATAATGTGATGATAGAAGTCGCAAGGAGGTTGGTTAAAATTTTTGCATAGGACTCTGCTAGTGGATCGCAATGGGAAGTGAATGTGGGTTTGGGTGTAGGTTTGGTTGATTATTGAGGAACAGTCTTTGGAAGAGGTGGAGCGGATCGAGCTATGGTTTTGGGTGCTGGTGTGGTTTTAGGTGTCGGTCGTGCTTGTTTAGGTAGGGGTATAGTAGATGGACAAGTAGGAGGGTGTGTGGCTGTTTTGACTACCTTATTGTGGGGTAGCAGAGTTTTTTTTTGGGTTTCACCTTCTTGGGTAAAGGTGATATGGGTGTACGAGGTCTTGAAGGAAAACCATATGGGGGAAGAGGGTGAGTTACCCATGGGGATAACGGAGGTGCTATGAAGGTAGATGACACAGGTCGTACAGGGGGTGTGAGGGACAGTGGATGAAGTATAGTGGGTAGTGAAGCAATAGCTAAGGGTATTGGAAGTATTAGTGGTAAAGATACTGCAGGTGTGGGCATAAGTCGTGTTGGCTGTATAGGTAAGTTAGAGATTTGTGAGGAAGGAATGGGTTGTTATCTTTTTGGTTTATTGATGGGTGGAGGTTGCTTGACCATGTGGGGAAGCTGAGATCCTAAGACAGACGGGATAGGTGCAAGTGTAATTGGTGTAGCTAGGGTATGAGGTCAATGGGTTTGGTTCTTCTATTTGGGTGTAAGAGTAGGTATGGTGTTGATTTTGGAAGATGTAGCCAAATCCATTTTGATAGGTGGATGAGTAAGGTTGGTGGTCGGGGTGACCCCTAATTCGGTAATAGGTTTAGTTGAGGAAGATGTTATAGGTGTGGATTAGGGTTTAGATGTAGGTCGGGTTATGGGTAAGGGTGTGGTTTGAGCTATAATAGGTGTTGTGGAAGGGGTTGTGATAGAGGTTGTTGTGTTTGGTTCAATTGGTCAAAATATTTAGGGTAGATAGTGGAGGTGTCAACAAGGGATCTCTACATCTGCATTGAGACGGGAAGCAAAAGGCATCCCCATAGTAAGGCTCTATCCACATAATCTAAGTAACCAGCCAAACATGAGAATAGCACATTTGTAGGTGGAGTTGATGAGGAACTAATGGAAATTCCCGTAAAATGTGTCTTAGAGATGGGAAATTGGCTAGCTTCAGCTTCTGTGGGTAATAGAGCTGAAAATAGGTATGCAGGATTTTGGGTAGTATATGGAGAATGTTCACCAAGAGGCAAAGGTATCTCAACTAGGTCTATGGTAAGTGGAGGAGATGATGGGTGCTCCTCTATGGGTGAAGGAGGTACTGTAGGTAAAGGCTCTTTAAGTGGTGAAGCTAGGGGTGAGATGGTCTCAATGTTAGTGAAAGACTCCTCCGTAGGTGATGAAGGAGATGAAAGGTGTTCCTTTGTTGGTGAAGGAACAGGGGAGGTTGGTTCTAACACAGAGGGAGGATTTCAGGCTAGGATCTCCTCTATGGAAGGAATATGGGGTAATTGGGAAGTAATGAGTACGTCGTTAAAGATAGTGTGAACCTCGCAGGTATGGGTATCATGAGCTGAGGTCTCACCGGTTTGATCAGATGAAGGGGCATTGTTGGGAAATGGTTTCTTGAAGATGTGTAGGTTTTAGTTGGCAAGAGCATTATGATTATCCACAGTTAACTCACCTTTCTCAAGTATTTCTTGGATAATATTTTTGAAAGTGATGCATTTTCCATCATTAGGACCTTTTACTCGATGATAGTTACAGAAGCCATGTTCTTTATACCATACGGGCATGGGGCGAGCAGGGTTAAAACCAGTGTGTGGTTTTACAGGTGGAAGGGTGATGGATCCAGCTTTGATAAGCTTTTCTAATACAAAAGAGTAAGGTTCCCTAATTGGGGTATATTTCCGGTGCTCTCGTCTAAATTGAAAAGTCTGGATGGGTGAGAGATTAGATGAGGGGGTAGCCTGATTTGACAGATGTGCTGGGTCGGCCTTGAGTACCACTTTGTTAGTGGTGCCCTTAGCTTTTGAATAATTGGTTTTTGGTTTGGAAGAAGAAGAGGTATCATTCGAATTGAATTTTGAATTCTTATTACATAACTAGATTTTCTTCTCTATAATTGCCTGAATCTCTAACTTTCGTGCCATAGTGAATGCTTTGTCAAATGTTTGCAAGGTTTGGATCTGTAAGGTCAGTGAGATATGGCTAGCAAAATCCCATGTGAAGAGCTCAATGAGTTCTATTTGTGGTAGTTGGAAAGTAATTTGGTTGATCAAGCTATGCCAACGAGCGACAAAATCTGTGATAAATTCTTCCTCATACTGACGTGCGAAGTATAGATCCATCATGGTAACCTTCTTGATGATATTGATAGAGAAATGATCCAAGAAGGTTTGGGCCACCTAATTGAATGAGAATATAGAGTGTCTAGGTAACCCACTATACTAATCTAATGTAGGTCCAATGAGGGACATGGGAAAGGTTCTCAAGAGCAAGGCATCATCATGAGTGATCAGATAACACCTATGTTTGAATGACCACAAATGCTGTTGTGGGTCTTCTTTACTATTGAAGCAATTGAATTTAAGCATTTCCCAATGCACGGGGTATGAGTGGATAGGAATGGATGGGTGGATGGGCTCATTACAGATCTTGTCGTTGGTGAGAGTGTTGTGGGAGCTTAAAACTGATGCCTCCAATGTCTGCATCTTGTCCAACATCAATTTAATTAGGTCGTTGGTGGGTTACGACGATTGGGTTATTCTTGTAGCATAAGAGGGTTGGTTTTTGGCGTATAACAGGGGTGGCACTCCAGTGTATGGGGCTTCCATTTAGGTTGATTGAGAAGAAGGCAGTGAAATAGGGGGTACGTACCCGGCGTGAATAATGGATGAAAGGAGAGGTTTTTGGTAGTATGTATATGGGGGTGGAAGGGTTGTGGTAACCCTAGTGGTAATAGGGACTAACAATTATGGAATAGAAAGGACCACATTATGAAATGGGGTAGGGGTCACTGACACTGGAGGTGGTAATGTAGCTACAGGTATGTCTGAGACATTAGGGGCAGATGAGGTTGTGTTTGGGGTAGTTGTTGATGGTACGATGGATGTAACGGGTGTCATGGAGGTAACAGACGCAGCAGTCATAGTGGGTATAGGACCTAGCTTCGAAACAACTGGTGGTAAAGTAGATGCGGGAAACATGGAGATAGATGGGGCTGATGTGAGAGTGGGTGTGAGATTTGGGGGGATAGATACGGGCATGATGTATATCAACTGAACCAAGGCATCTTGATTGGATGAGTGGGGAAGGTAAAACTACAAACCGTCAGGGTTTTGGTCAAGGAATCATGTGAACTCCTAATCTCTGATAGCAATAGTGATAGGTTGGATGGGATCCATGGCTGGTGATAAAATGGAAGGTGGTGAAGGAATAGATGGGAGTGGTTGGCAACTGGCATGAAATACGAGTGCACTTACTTGTCTTTGGGTCAGCACCATGAGAACCAGTACTGATCAGGTAGGGATGTTTCTCTATAAATGACATAGAGAACAACAGGAACAGGTGAATATGGTGGCAAAAAGTGGATTAGGTACCAAATTGTGGTTAGAATGTGAAATAGGATAACCGCTACTCGGTTAGGTAAAACTTATGCCGGTCAGGGGTGACCGCTGCCGAGTAACTTTAAAATTGAAACATTGGGTGAAAAAAAAGGCAAGAAGGTGAAATATAAAAGGTATGCCAAATATGATGATGTTTAAAACATCAATGGGAATGATGGCAGTGACAGGGATTGTGAAAAGTGGAAGAAAGTGAAATAAAATGTCCTTTTGGGTAGGTTAACCAAAGGACGTGGAACCAACATCAGTTGGGTATAACTGATGACGGTCAAAGGTAACCGACGACGGCTACTGTGAAATTAAAATAGTGATGAAATAAAAGTGGTTGTGTATTAAAATCTGATGTAGAATCAGACCGAGAATTCTGAGAATGATGATGATATGGCCCAGGCACACTCAGGTGAAGCCGGAATACACCAGCTATGATGAGGAGTGTGCAAGGATGAAAAAAAAAGTGAAGAACATGATCTCTCACCTCAAAATGCAAGCCAAGCAGAAACACTAAGAAAAATGTGATCCTAGGAGTGCCTTTTCTATTATGTTTGTTTAGATTATGCTATTTAGGGACTGACACATGAATTATGAAATAGATTTTTTTGCTGAGGATGGCTTCCTACAAAGAAGGAGATCTAGAAGGTGAGGTTTTAGGTATGTTATGGTGGGGGCGAGCTTCACTCTGAAGTATGACTCGACAGAGCAATGAGCTGGGTTCCCACTATACCATGTTCATGTGATCACCTACAGCTTCTTCCAGGTAGGATGTTGTTTTAAAATGTGTATATTTTGAATTTTTTTGAGGTTTGGTAAGACTCAGAGAAAGAGAAAAGAAAAGAAGTGCTTTTCTATGATTCATTTTTCAACCATTAGCTGGTCATGACTTCCAACGTATAGGTTTCCCTCAATTAATGTGAGCTAATGCGATAAATCAGAATGTAATGCACTTATTTTTAAGCCCAAATCAAAGTGTGAAATTGGACGACACAAAGAGATGAAGAGGAAGAGGGATGATCTTTCACTACAATGCAGAAAACATGAAGAAATGGTTCTTTTTAATTATACCAAAAGAAAGGTTTCTTTTAAAGAAAATAGAAAGAAAATGTGGGTTACCAAGGAAGAAGATTAATGTGTACAATTTTTAGAAGGGAAAAAAACACACAATTTTTCCTAAGAATGAATGAAATGCAAGGAACCCCGAATGGGTCCCACTAGGCGTACCAAAATTTTTCACCTGATTCTTAGATTGTTTCTTTGAAGTGTTAACGAAACAAATAGGGTAACGAGCATAGGAGGAATACCTATTCAAGTGTTGGTTGATGGGTTCTTGCATGCACATGACTTCCGAATCCACAGCTGATTGTGAGAACTTCCTTTTTACTAGGAGGAACTACCTGTACTTAAAAGCAAGACCACCAGAAGGAGTTAAACAATATATATAGTGAACTTCCTAGCGGTATGCTAGATCTGGGAAGTGTGATACTTCTTAGATGGCTATCAGTCCATTGTTTTAAACAATTTAATGCAGTAAAAAAAATAAATCCTATTGTAATTTGAAATGATTTTGGTATCTCACTTAAAACACAATAAGAAATAGATCTAATCTAACAGGATAAGTCAGAATAGGATCCAAAGGTCAAGTGGCTGGTTTTAGGTTCTGCAGGTTTGACAGAGGTCTCAGGTAGATCACAGGTGAATGAGGGTGAGGTGAAATTAGGTGGGTATGTCTCTGTTATGGGTTGTATGGGAAAATAAAGAGATCAATGTAGGTTAAGGGTGACCAACAGTGGCCAGGTGTAACCGGTACCAGTTACTATGGATATCTGGGAATACCACATGAAAAGATTTAGGTCTCCTTTGTGATTACACAAAGGATTTTGGTTGGTCGGGATGAGGCATTGGGTGACTTGGAAGGGATTTGGTGAGGTTTTAGTGGGTATATGGAGGTGTAAGTGTTAGATAAGGTAAATAGGTGGGTAGGTAAACAATAGATGATAAAATGATGATGAAATGAAATAAACCAGAGAAATATGATGTTATACTTACTTGGATTCTGATTCTGGATGCTTATGAGTGAGGGATGCAGGTGATGATGAGAGGTTTGAAGGCTGCAAGTGATCACCAACTAAAGGAAAGCTTCTGCATGGGCTGTATGTGCATTCCTCTTTTCTTGGTTAGATTAGATCCTGGCTGGGATGGCTGTGCAAGAGAAAATGTTTGATCTCCTTCCTTGCATGCGGGTTCTCACTGGAATTGTCTCTCTCAAGAGTGTCAATGCTCGCCAACATTTTTCCAATGTTTACCAATGTTTTCCAACTTCCAACCTTGAGAATAAGGTTTTTTTGGGGTTAAAAGGGTAACCGAAAATGGTTCAGACTTAACCGGTGATGGTTAGGGGTAACCGGTGTCAGTCAAGGCGGGATTTCCTAGGTGTACTAAACTAGAGAGATCCTCTTGATTTCCTCGGATTAGACAGAGATCCTCTTGTAAGCATGCAAGAATATGGTTAGAGGGAATGTAGGCATTGATTTTTAGGGTTTGGGTAAGTCTTAGTTAATTATGGCAACATACTAAGAACAAGTCTTAAGTTGAGTTGGCTTTGTGAGGTGTCTAAGTGAACTATATGTGTGGATATTATTTAAAATAAGATATTTAAATAATAAATATAGTGAGGATAATGTATTAATTTAATTAAATTAATTAAATTAATATTAGTTAGTTGAAAGGGGTCATGGCTAGGTCAATGTGATGAAGGGTGCTTATTTGTCGAGGGACCAAAGGGGAGTGTGACCTAATTTTAGTGTCTACACTTGCGCCAAAACCCTAGTTATGACTACCATGTAGGTGAGGTTTTCCACTACAGTCCTCCCCATCTTCACACTAATATAACATATGGCAGAACCTCCATCCCAAACATGACCATTTTCATCTGACCTACATTCCCTTACTAACCTCTGCTTCACTCACAATTTCCTCCACCGTTGCGCGTGGAAAGGCTTTGGCTTCAGTTTTTACGAAAAGGGTTATCATACTGTCATTTCCTACACTACCCGTAAACATAATGACTGTAGTGGCATTCGATTTTCTACACCACATCCCAAGAAGGATCGCATTGACCTCATTGAGGAAGACAAACATTTTCCACCTCATTCACCCACATCACCATCTTCACCCACGGAATCCATAGACCCAAAATCTATTCCTCCTAATTTTTTTTTCTTTCATAAACACAATTTCCCTAGGACCTCTAACCTATCAACGTGATAGTGGGGCTCCCTCTTCTCTCCCATTCCTGTATCCTGAGATGATCGATAATGATACACCTTCTATTAACATCATTTATTGTCAGGATGATGAGTCCATCCTCACCTACCTTGGTGCAGAAGATTCTTATGTTCACCATTCATTACCTTCTAAGACGTAAACCATGTTAAATGAATCAACCATTAAAATCAACATTAACACTTAGGACAATCCACACATTCTTAAGATTGGCAAATCTTTAAATGATACTGAACATGAAGCTTTTACCTATTTCCTTCCAGACCATAGCAATGATTTTTCTTGGTCCTATGCCGATATTCCCAATATTGACCCTAAAATTGTGGTCCACAATGTTGTAACCATTCCTGATGCCAAACTCATCAAACAAAAGCTACAGAAAATACATCCTCGCATTGCTCTTCTGGTCAAAGAAGAACTTTAGTGCCTTCTTTCAATTTATTTCATCCTACCCATTGATTACCCCCAATGGATTTCTAACATCGTTCTTGTCACAAAAGCGATAAGGGGACTCCACATTTGCATGGACTTCCATGACCTCAACCTAGCTTATCCCAAAGAATACTTTCCTCTACCAGGTATTGACCAATTAGTTGATCTCACCACCAGCCATGAAATGATATCACTCATGGATGGTTTCTTAGGTTATAATCAAATATTACTTACTCCAGAAGATCAACACAAAACTACCTTCATCACTCCTTGGGGGACCTTCTTCTATTGAGTCATGTCTTTTGGCCTTAAAAATGTCGATGCTACATATCAATGAGACATGAATTACATCTTCCATGACATCATGCATTTCATATTGGAAGATTATGTGGATGATCTTCTTACCAAATCTAAACATCGAGTTGAAGAGCTGACCATCCTTATTGTCATCTTTGACCACCTCATCAAGTATTGTGTTCATCTTTAACCAAATAAGTGCGTCTTTGCAGTACTTTTAGGAAAAATCCTTGGTTTCATCATTTCTTTGCATGGCATAGAAGTTGATCCTGCTAAAGTAAAGGCTATTCTAGAAATTCCTCCGCCTACTAATCTCCATCAACTTTGAAGTCTACAAGGTAAGTTGAAATCCATTTGTCACTTTATCTCATAGCTTTTTGACCACTATCAACCATTTCATCATCTTCTCAAGAAGGAAGTTTCATTCAAATGGGATGATGAATACCATAAAGCCTTTGACACCTTAAACGAATACCATCTTAAACCACCAGTGCTCATTCCTCCTAAGGATGTCCAACCCTTTTACCTATACATTTCCGCCACTGACCATTCTTTAGGTGTCATGCTTTCTCATTGTGACAAGAAACACAGAGAGAAAGTGTCTTATTACATAAGTCATACCCTTCTGGACTACAAAACTAGATATACCCATGTTAAAAAACTCTGCTTAGACTTAGTTTTCATCACCACAAAACTCTACCATTACCTACTTAACTAAAAAACCTTCATTGTTACCAATACTGACCCCTTAAATAATATGTATAAAAAACCCTATCAACATCAATGTGTCGCATGTTAGCTTATGTTTCTTGATGACCTCGACCTCAAATTCCTTCATAAAAATTCCATCAAGGGAAAATCTATCACTGACCAACTAGCAGATGCACCTCTTTCCGAGAATCAACCCTCTAACTTCAATTTCTCAGACGAATCCATAGCTACCCTCTCCTTAGATGAACCCACTTACCAAAGGACACTCTTCTTCGATGGCTCCAAGTGTCAGCATGGAGGTGGGGCTGGTGTTATCCTGATTCCTCCTTATGGTGAACCTATTCCTTTGTCTTTCAAACTAGATTTTGATTGTATAAAAAATATTTCTAACTACGAAGTACTTGTATTGGGTCTCCAAGTTGTTTATGCCTTAGATATTAAGTTAATATTTTCGTAAACCAATTCAATGGTATAGAACAATATCATAATGAGATAATTCAAAAGTATAAACATCACGTAGACATACACTTGACCACCTTTGACCATTACGAACTTCAAACCACCCCACGTTCTACCAATAAATTTATGAATACCATGGTTTGTTTGGCTTCTCAGATACCCACTTCACCTGTCGACTCTACAATATTTTTCACAATACAAAGGTTACAATCACCCTATTATTTACCTCGTGAGGTCTACTCCATTGGAACCGTTGCACTTGACCCGTGTGACCTTTAATATAAATAGTTTTTACACTATCTTTCCCTTTCCATTCTACCCATTGATCTCACTTGTAATGGACAATGTGCCTTTCTTTAAAGTGTATCTCATTATGTCATTGTGGGTGGTCTCCTTTATAAGTGTGGCTTCTACAGTATTCTATTACGATGCCTTACCAATTCTGAAATTCCCTACACCATCAAGGAAGTTCATGATGGAATTTTTGGAGGCTACTTTAGTGGTTTAGCTATCGTTAAACACATTCTTTGTGTAGAAACCAAAATTGAGTCACACTCCCTGTCGGTCCCTCATCAAATAACTAACTCAAACACACTCACCTAACCATGACCCCTTACACCCCATAATAATATTAATTTAATTAAATTAATCCATGTCCTCACAATATTTATTATTTAATTATACTAATTAAGATAATTCCTACACCATCACCTCATCTATACACCTCACCTAGCCACCTCACCCCAAATCTATTCTTAGTATGTTTCCATAACTAAATAAGACCCAACAAAACCCTAAGAATCAAAGCCTACATTCCCTCTAACCACATTCCCACCCATTAGAAAAGAAGATTCCGTTGTAATCCACAAAAAGAAATTAACTGGATCCAAAAAATCAATCAGATCTATCCATTTTAGTAAACCTAGGAAATCTCACCCTAACCGACGCTAGTCACCCCTAAACCAATGCCAGTTAACCCAAAACCATCATCAGTTACCCTTATTCCCTTCAAGGTTGGAAAATTTTGTAGAGAAAGGTAGAATAATCAGATCTGTATGTAATCAGAGTGAGCATCCATTCACACCCAGACATCCACAAGCATCTAAGTCAAGATCTTATTCAGCCAAGTAAGGAGGAAAGCCCAGGCAGCTTAAAAAAGAATCTCTTATCAACTGGTGGCCCTTCACATGAGAAATATCTCACCACCATCTCCTATATATACCTCTAATTTGTCCATTTCCTCATCGCAAACCTCTAATATACCTAAGTGCCCCGCATAACCTCCCTCCTCACTTGTAACCTTTTTACCACCCATACCTCCAATACCATCAATAACTTCTTCACTACCCACAACACTTCCTTCCCTTTCCCTCGCACCTCTTGCCCAACCTATGCCATCTACCTCCACAGCACCTTGGTTTCCCCCATGTGTAACCCACCCTCTTCCACCATCCACTTTTCCCTCTACATCGTGTGTGCCTATATCACCTTTACCCAAGAAGGTGCAACCTAAAGGCAAAAATCCACTACCCTCTATTAAGGTAGTTAAACCATCCACAAAATCTATTGTCAGTTCATCTACTGTGCCCCTACCCAAGCAGACATAACCAACACCTAAGAGCACACCACACACCAAGTTAATATCCTAACCCACTCCCCCTCTTGTAAAGAATCTTCCCATACAGTCAGCTGCATCTGCACCCAAACCCACATTCACCTCCCAATGTGATCCACTAGCGGGATCCTATGCCAAAATCATAGCCAACCTCCTTAAAACTCCTGTCATCACATTACGACCTCTTAGACCTTATGACCCACTCTAACCCAAACCAAAAGGGTTTGACGAAACAAAAATTTGTGCCTACCATCATGTGTTAGGACACGATGTAGAGGACTGTAAGGATTTGAAAGCTGCTCTTGTCCAGTTGTGTCCTCCTAAAGAAAACTTTGACAATGATGATCTTCTCGATGAGGACCCCCATTTTGCCAGCACCAATTTCCACAGTTCTTCCCTCATTTCCTACTCAGTGACCAAAATATCCACCCCCACAACTCTTAGAGCCATCCCCAAGATTCAAAATTAACATGGTTCATATTAGAGAACTCATCAAACCTCTACCCAAATTTCGGTGTGCCCAAATAATTTCAAAAGGTTCCTTCCCACCTCTTGGCTTCTGCCCTTCTTATCATTACACCTTTCATGGCTCACCTACTTCATCTACCTCCTTTCCTCAAATCAACATGATCCACGTTGCTACCCACGCTTAGAAGGAAAAAGGCAAGGAAAATGCAACCAACCCACCAACCAACCCTATACCCAACATACCATCTACACCCACACCTACAGTCACTATCCACGGCCCCGCATCTCCTATTTCTAATGGGGTTACACATCATGTGATGCTCAAACAATTACACCAATCCTCCCTCAAAATGTCCCTATATGACCTCATACAAACCTCTGAATCCCATCTTCAAGCTCTCATGGAGGTTCTTCAGTCTATTGAGGTTTTACCCACTGACCCTACACCCGTATCCTCCATTATCACACCTCATCATGTAGCCTCTCTCACCAAATTACCACCTTATTCTACACCTCCACCTACTCACCAAGTAGCCACCCTCAGCTTCTTAGATGAAAAGATCACACCACACCAAACTGATGACCATAATCCATCCCTTTTCATCTCCATCCATATTGATAATATATGTGTATGACATGTTATGATTGATGGGGCACTAGTATTAACATCAAATCCTCCCATGTATTCGACCAAATGTGCATACCCGACAGTTGCATGCATAAACATCTTATAAAGTTACATTTATTTAATGATGTTATCACTTCTACACTTGGAACCATCATCCTCCATGTTCGCGTGGTCCCCTGTATTGTTCCAACATTATTTTATGTCTTAGAGGGGGAATTTCAATATAACATGTTGCTTGGTAGACCCTGGATTCATGTTATGGGTTACGTTCCTTCCACTTTGCACCATTGTGTGAAGTTTGAGCATGAAGAACACACCTATACCATTCAGGCTGACCCATCACCTTTCAAAACCTATAACATGCTTTACCGACCCAATGACGTGCTTGTACCCATTGAGGTGTCTACATCCATGACCACTTCCTCTTCACCTACACCCTCACTCACCAATGCCATCACTACCTCAACCACACCTAAATCCTCCATTCCTACTGCTGTCATGACCTCCACAGCTGACCCGTCAGCGTCCTAATCAACTAGCTCCACCTCTGATCCAATCTCTAACACATCATCTATCCCAGCTACCCACATATCACCCACCGATCCCTTAGAAGGTGTTCTTCAACACCTCACTCTAGGGAGTATCACCTATATAATGTCAACACATTCCTTACTCCACAAGAGTATGGCAGCCTTCACCAACACCCTCACTACGATAACTAGATAGGAGAGTGTCTCCTTTACGGTCCTCCCCACCTTTGCACCAACCTCACCTATAGGGGACTTGATACTTCCACTTATACACATAAACCACCATCACAAACCCATCCCTTTTCTGCCGACCTCTAGTCACTCACCAATCGCAACTTCTCCCACACCTTCCTGCACTGATGTGCATGGAAAGGTTTTGGTTTTGGATTTTACAAGCAAGGTCATCACACTGTTATTCCATGTACTACTTGTAAACATAACAACCATAGTGGTATCAGCTTTGCTAAATTACCTACCAAAAAGGCTAGCATTGAACTCATTAAGGATATCAACCCTTCTCCACCCTCTTCACCTGCTCCACCTTCTTCACCACCTTCACCAACAGAATCGATGGATCCAGTATTCATTCCTCCTAAATATTTTTTCATAAACACCATTTCCTTGGGGCCTCTAACTTATCAACATGAGGGCGAGGTTCCCTCATCTCTTCCCTTCATGTATCCTAAAATTATTTATGATGATACACCTTCTATTAATATCGTTCAATGTCAGGATGATGAATCTATACTCACCTACCTTGGTGTAGAAGACTCTTATATTCACTGGTTGTTACCATCTGAGACACAAACCATGCTGAATGAATCAACCATCGAGGTCAATATCCATACTCAGGATGACCCGCACATTCTAAAGATTGGCCAATCTTTAGATATTGTTGAACAAGAAGCTATCACTTCTTTTCTAAAAAACTATAACCATGATTTCACTTGGTCTTACACTGACATGCCTGGTATTGATCCCACCATAGTGATACACAATATCATAACCATTCCTGATACCAAGCCCATAAAACAAAAGATAAGGAAAATGCACCCTTGCATTACTCTTCTAGTCAAAGAAAAACTTCAGCGCCTTATTTTTGTTTCCTTCATCTTACCCATTGATTATCCCTAATGGATTTCTAACATTGTCCTTGTCAGTAAGGTGATAGGGGGACTTCGCATCTGCACAGATTTCCATGAATTCAACCTTTATTTCCTGAAAGATAACTTTCCTCTACCCGGTATTGACCAACTAGTTGACCTTACTGCTGGTCACGAGATGTTACCACTCATGGACGGGTTCTCAGGTTATAACCAAATCTTTCTTACCCCAGAGGATCAACACAAAACCACATTCATCACAACTTGGGGGACCTTCTGCTATCAATTCAGGCCTTTTGGCCTTAAAAATAATAGTGCCACATATCAATGGGTTATGGATTACATCTTCCATGACATCATGGACTACATATTAGAAGATTACGTAGAAGATATCCTTGTCAAATCTAAACGCCGCTCCGAGGACTCACCGTCCTAAAGAGCATCTTTGACCACTTAATTAAGTATTGTGTTTACCTTCAACCCAAGAAGTGTGTCTTCACGGTTCTCTCTAGAAAGCTCCTGGGATTTATCATTTCCTTACGTGGTATAGAGGTTGACCCTACTAAAGTCAAGGCCATTCTTGAAATGCCTTCACCCACTAATCTGCAGCAACTTCGTAGCTTACAAGGTAAGTTACAGTCTATTCACCGTTTCATTTTGCAACTTTCCAATTGATGTCAGTCATTTCATCATCTTCTCAAAAAATATGTCTCCTTGAAATGGGATGACGACTACCATAAATCTTTTGAGGCCTTAAAACAATACCTTCTCCAACCACCCGTACTCATTCTACCTAAAAACAATTAACCCTTATACGTATACATCTCTGCTACTGATCAGTCCTTAGGGGCCATGCTCTCTCATCACGATGAACAACATAGGGAGCAAGTGGTTTATTACATTAGTTGTACTCTTCTAGACTATGAAACCCGATACACACATGCTGAATTTTTTTTCTTAGCCTTAGTTTTTGTTACCACCAAACTCCTCCATTACCTACTCAACCAAAAAACCTATATTGTGACCAACAACGACCCCTTACACTTCATGTATGCCAAACCTTACCAAAATTTACGTGACACACATTGGCTTATGCTTATGGCTGACCTTGACCTTGAATTCATCCATAAAAAGTACATCAAGGGCCATTCTATCTCTGACCAATTGGCTGACACACCTATTTCTGGGAATCAACCTTCTAACTTTGACTTTCCAGATGATTCTATTGCTACCCTTTCCTTGGAAGAACCCACTTACCAAATGACACTTTTCTCCGATGGTTCCAAGTGCCAGAGTGGGGGTGGGGCTGGTGTTATCCTCATTCTGCTTGATGGTGAACCTATACCTTTGTCTTTCAAACTTGATTGTGATTATACAAACAATATTTCTGAAAACAAAGCGCTTGTATTGGGTCTTCAGGAAGCTTATGCCTTAGATGTTAAGTCAATCAAAATTTTGGTGATACTCAATTAGTCATAAATCAAGTCAATGATATATATTTGTGTCATAATGAGATACTTCAAAAGTATAAGCATCATCTAGACATACTTTTGACCACCTTTGACCATTATGCCATTCAAACCACCCCACATTCTACCAAAAAAATTACAGATAACATGGCCTGCTTAGCTTCTCAAATACCCACTTCATCTGCTGAATCCAAAATCTTTGTCACCATATAAAGACTATAATCACCCTCTTATTTACCTCGTGAATTTTACTCTATCAGAACCACTGCTCCTGACCCGAGTGACTTTTGGTATAAGCAATACATAGACTATCTTTCCCTCTCCATCTTACCTCCCAACCTCACTCGTAATGGACAATGTAATTTTCTCAAAAGGGCCTCTCATTATGTCATCATGGGTGGCCTCCTCTATAAGTGTGGCTTTGACGGTATTCTCTTACGGTGCCTTACAAGTTCTAAAATTCCCTAGACCATTAGGGAGTTCATGATGGCATATGTGGAGGTCACTATAGTGGTCTTGCGGTTGCTAAGTGTATTCTTCATCTAGGCTATTACTGGCTGACCCTTAACCATGAAATTTGTGACTACGTTAAGTGTTGTGTAAAATGCCAACAACATGCCAATCTTCATCATACACCTACTCATGCCTTACAGGTCTCCCGTGACCTTTGGCCCTTCTCTCAATGGGGTTTTGATCTTGTTGGAGAGATCAATCCCCATTCTTCCCAGTGACATCAATGGATAATCACTGCTGCCAAATATTACACCAAATGGGTTGAATCCATACCTCTCATCTCCATGAAATCTGAGAAAATATGTGAGTTCATCAATCATCACATTCTCTGTCACTTTGGTGTTCCACATCACCTCATCACTGATAACAGAAAAACAATTCAAAAATAAAACCTTGCAAAAAATTTGGGACGCCTTCGGTATTCAACTAAGTTTCTCATCACCATATTACCCATAAACCAACGACCAAGCCGAATCCACTAATAAAAACCTTAAAAAAATTCTCATGAAAGTGGTTAACAATATTGGGAAGGACTGGCATATGCACATTCCTATTGCTCTATGGGTGTACGGTACTAGTATTCACACTTCCACTGCTGCCCACACCTTTTTTTCTGGTCTACGGTACAAAGGTTGTTCTACCTCTCGAAGTCCAAATTTCATCTCTTCATATTTCTCTCCATGACATGCTCAATGATGATGACTTTCACATGGACCGTTAAGCACAACTTGAGTTATTAGACAAAAACTGTCTTCATTCTCTTGACCATCTTCAAGTTTACGAAAAACGTAACAAATGTGCCTATGAAAAACATGTTCATGAATGAACCTTCCAAGTTGGTGATCTCGTCTTGAAGGAAAATCAACATGTAACCAAAGAAGAAAAGAGTAAACGGGGAAAATTTTCTCCTAATTGGCTTGGACCATACATCGTGACTCATGCTTATGGATCATGTGCTTATCGTTTATCTTCACTCGACGGTAAACCCGAACCTGAGCCCCTTAATGTCTTACATTTTCAACCATTCTATTGTTGAATTTCAGTCCTACCTCACCTTCTGCCTCTTTTCATGCTTGTCCCTTGAGTGCCATTCACTTCCCTCCTTTCAATATACCATCCCCAATAATTAAACAAGAATAATGTGTGTACTCGTCACTCTTTTACCCTCTCTTAAATATGTGTACCATGGCTCTGTACATGGCATGTTTCTCATGGATACTTTTTGTCTTCTTTCAGATAAGATCCCATGGTTATTTTACCTTACCTTCTGAAAAAGAATCTGATTCTTCACCTTAGTATTGTCCATGACTTAAAATCCCTCACATTATTTCCACATGGGATCCAACTCCTTGAGTCAAACGTCTAATAAAAAGATGACTCCCTCAAAAAGGACATATTTCTCTCTACATCGCTGCTATAAATAGTCTGCTCCCTCGAAGGATAGCTATGTAAAGCCTACAAAAAAAAATGAAGCTTCCCGCATGGATCAGCTTCACGAAGACCTCAAGGAGATAATTTTCTCATCTCATATAGACTTACCACATTGATCAGTCTATCTCAAATACAGGTCAAACATAAAACTTTTTCATCATGGACTTGCTCATTGTGATCTTGGATCTCTTGCCAACAGGCATGCTACCTCATATCATATAACCTAACCATTTTTCACCTTCTCACCTTTTACACCTTCATTTCCTACCGCCTAAAGGGACCTACTAAAACTATGACATTTGGTGATCATGTGACTATTCTTCACCTTTAGAATAATCAATCATGCAATGTCTTTAGGGTCTTACATTCACCAGCCTATCTAAGGTATGATCCACCCGTTATGATCCTCACCAATCAGATGGCTCTCTTGCCTCCTCTTATCTTTTAACTTCTTCATTACATATTGATCATCCTATACAATACTAGACCCTCGATACTTATCTCTGAGAAATTTTCATTTTTCACCACAATCAACTTAAAGTCACCCATACCTATTTGCCCATAATTCAACCATACCCAAAAGACCTTGACTCAACCATGCCTATAACCTACCAACCCATTCTCATACCTCCTTGCATTTTTCCCTAGCTTATGGGATAACTACATCGACCTGAGGTCCCATTTTTCTAGGACTATGTAGGTAGCACTTAGAGGGCATGAGGCCCTTGAAGGTTAGCTCAGACACTCTGCAACCCTCACCAATTTTCCCCTACTTTTTTCCTAGTCACATTCTACCTAATTTTTTCCTTTTTTATATCAACAACTGGAAGTAAGATCTCAACATACAATAACTAATACACATATCTACCATCCATGTTTCATACATCACCATAACATTCACTAATTCATTTTTTCATATTTCTACACACAACAAAAATTTGGAAATCTACATCATCACGTATATCTACATTACCATTTTTTATCTGTATTACCAATTACTTGCAATCTACACCAAAACTTGAATCACTCCATGCTTATGATCTGACTCAATCCATGCCTATGACCTGACTCCATCCATGCCTAAACCAAAAACCTAACTCAATCCATGCCTAGGACGTGACTCCATCCATGCCTAAACCAAAAACCTAACTCAATCCATGTCTGACCTAACTCCATCCATGCCTAAACCAAAAACTTGACTCAATCCATGTCTATGACCTGACTCCATCTATGCCTAAACTAAAAACCTGACTCAATCCATGCCTATTGTTGGTGCCATTTTTGAGCTTGCACCTTGTTGCCCTAAATTTTCAAATTTGTATCCAAAAAAAAATGTTTTATCCTTTGATTTGATGGTCGGTAATTCTTCCCCTCTTGTTGAAATTCTTTAAAAATGCTCATGAACTTGTTGTTTTGCCCTAATTTGAAAGAATAATCCAAGTTTGCCCTTTTATGTGCCCTAGTTTTTCCAATTTTTTGGGCTATGTCATTTTTCCCTTTGCCAGATTGTGGAAAAATTAAAATTGATCAAATCATACTTGTGTGCAATTGAAATTCCAATCCCAAGGTCAAAAATGTTCGTAAATCATGCTTCAGTTGATTTAAAAAACAAAAAAAATCTACCATCCTTGGTGAAAAAAATTAATTCTAGGGCATCCTTTGAATTTTTTGCGTTTTGATGGTCATACGGGCGTCATTTTCCCATCAAATTTATCTTCAGAAGGTATTGGAAACGTGGCAGGTTTTCATTGGCTAAGGTATGGCGGGAAATGTTTCTAACTTGTCATTTTTTTATTTTTTGGTAAAGTGGCAAATTTGGCTCCACGGCTCCGCCTTTTTCAAAGTTGCCTATGTGGCATGTTCTTATTGGCCGAGGAGAGGTGAGGAGTCAGATCCCCTTTGAAAATTTTGGCTTTATTTTGCAAAATTTCCTAAGTCAAAATTTTTCCCGAAACCCTACAGCCAAACAAAGGAGAATGCGTGGAAGTATTTTGGTCGGAGGGGATGCGGGTGGCAGAGAAAAACTTATGAAATGGGGTTTGTGTTTTTGGATCAAAGGGTTAAAGTAAAATTTTGGACCGCTGCCCCGTGGTGAATCATAGGAGGACACGTGTCCAAGAAAATTCAAAATGGTGGGGTGGAGGTTTTGGTGATTTTGAAGTTTTTTTAACTTCGAATGTTTTAAAGTCAAAATTTTGGGCTGAATCTCCACAACAAATCATGAAAGAACACATGTTGAAAAAGGAAAAAAGTGGAAGAAGAGGCTGAAGGAAAATTTTATGACTTTTTGACTTTGTTGTCTAAAAGGTAAAAAATGAAAAATGGCTCCACTCCAATCTAGGTAAGACACGTGTCACATTTTAAGGGTTAGAGGGAAGTGCGGGCCACGGAGGGAAATGGGGAATTTTTTCCACTTTTTGGCAAAAGAAAGTTAAGGAAAAATTTTAACTCATGGGCCCGCAAGCAAATTAATGAGTGACACATGGTGGACAGAGTGGAAGTCGGCGGGCCATGCGAAGGCAGGAAGGAAACATTTTTCCTTTCGGTCAAAAGGGACCTCATAATTAAAATTTTGGAGCACTGGCCTGTGCGGCGAATAACATGACAGACACGTGGCGAAGGGAGAAAGCGGAGGTGCGGGCCCGTGAAGGAAAAAAGATGAAAATTTTCCAATTTTCCTTAGTAAAAAAGGAGTTAAAATGTGTAGAATGGGCCAAGCGTGATTTTAGTGATAGAGGAAGCAACACGTGCCACATGTGAGCTCCAGAAATTCAAAGGGTGTGTGGGCCCACGGGGAAAAATGTGAAAAATTTCCCATTTTTCAAAAAGGGGTCAAAATGTCGTAGAATTGAAGTGCAATTTAAAACTGGGACCCGATCCATATGCCATTGTGTCAGCTCCAAAATTCAAAGGCGAAGGGGCGGAGAAAAAAGTCAAATTTTTCCATTTTTTCAAAAAATGTCAAAAAGACAAAAAGTAAGCCCGAAGCTTGATTTCCAAGTCATACATCTTGAACGTGGATGGCCCAGGATTGAAGGACAGATGGAGCAGATCGAAGAGCAGCTATTCATTTTCATTTGTTGGTGACCTCCATTTTTTCTCCACGAGGCTTGGAATCACGAATTTTGCATCAAAGTTTTATCAAATTTTTGGCGATTCCATGTGGCGTTTTGGCCTTCTAGGAACATTAGAATCGGTTTCATGACTCAATTCTGGCAGATTTTGAGGTGTTTTTTAAAGAAATTTTTCCCTAAGCCTGTCCAAAAACGTAAAATGACAAAATTTAGAGTTGCAGAGGAAAGTTTTAAAGGGTGAAAAGGTGAAAATGATGATTGGAAAGGCATCTGCATACCTTGATGATAAAAAACGTGCCTACATGATGGATAATGATCCGAATATTTGCAATGATTCACCATTTTAGAAACACTTGGCAACTCTCGTTGCAAATTTGTTAATGTCACTTTCAGAATGTCATGAAGGAATTTTTGTAACAGAATTGATCCCTTGGCATATTATTTTCCTGGGAAAGAAGGATCAAATGTGGCAAGAGATATATAATGCTTTTTTGGAGAAATGTAAAAGGGGGAAAGTGAAAATCATGAGCAAATTCTGAGAGAAAGGTCATTTTCTGAGAAAGCCACCAAAGGACCAGAATAATTTCTTTTATGTTGGATCTTCATGTATGTGAGTTGGTTTACAAGTGTATAGCTATCACACAGCTCTGGCAATTTTTCATGAAACTCTCCCTGCTGATGAATCTAACAAGTTTTTGAGTTAATCTATGTTTTTCTAGGCAATATGATGTTTGTTATCATTTTTTAAATGCCTAAAAATATTTTTCATTGTTTTTTGTTGCAATATTGCATTGAAGAGTCTTTAGGAATCACATAGAATCTCCATTTCTTGTTGATATTTTAGTGGCATTGCAATCTCATGTTCAAAAGAGCCTTCATTTGATAAAGAGATAAACAAATTTAAAATCACTTTACCTTCCTTGACTGCAAAGATTTCTTGTAAGCCTTTGAGGGTACCTTAGGCGTGGTTTGATCAAGGATTTTTATGTTTAATTGAGTTCTTTACTTCAAGATTTTGTGGTGAGTTCTCAAAGATTGTGTGAAGAGTGCAACCTGGGGCTTCCATTTATGCCTCTTCTAGTTAAAAGAATATCCTGATTATTTAAAGCATTTTATCTGATAGTTGTTCAAGTATTGTAGAGGTTGTCAAAGATCTGATACATCCCAGTTTGTCTTGTCAACACCCCACCAAAAAAATTCATTCAAACAAACTAATCCTACCCATACTACCCCTGCATTGCATTGTGTGTCAACAAAATGATCTAACCCATCTACAAAAATGCATAAGGCAAATCAAGATTATACAATGTCTTCAGTAACCCTTGCCTTGCATTGAAAATATCTCCATGATCTGGGAGTGACAACTTGTGAAAGTCAGATTTGGAGTGTTGATAATATTTTCCCAAGGACTTTTCATACTATTTTCAAAATTTGAGGGATATCTTCATCTCCTTCACCATTTGGGGGTTACAATATAGGTTCTCTTACCTTGGTTGAAAAGGCACAACCTAAAATAGTGAGGGTTAGATCAAATCCTTTCAAAGTGCTATCCATCTCTCCACAAATCTGAGTGTCAGTTAGATCACCTCCCTAGCTACAAAATGAAACACATCATGATCTATCTAACTTCAAGCTTCATGACATATCTTTGATGTTGCTCATACTAAAAAGGAGAAAAAATTTGGGTACCAACACCTATGACCTGGCTCTATCATGCCGACACTACTTGGTTTCCATCACATATACAAATCATAATAGCAAGTTACACACAACCATATATACATCATGCCATAATCACCATCATCTCTATAAATAAATCATCCAAAACTTACATGTATCCATATACATGACTCTCAAATATCTTCGGCACTTAGGCTGATGTATATAACACAATATCAAAAAAATCTCATGTACATCCTCACTATCTTTGGCACGCAGATCAATATATATGTCAAAAATATGATGTCAAAAATAAAATAATCATACATGGAGCTCAATCATCTCCCCATCTGATATCCAAGCCTATCTCATTTGTATCCTCCTCCACTCCTCTAGTCCGACGTCCGAACTGACCTCTCTCCACCTCACCCTGGTCTGGCCCTTGATGGTCCTACCTCTAGAACTAGCCTTCATGCACTAATGGCCTCACCCTGACCAGGCCCCTAGGATCCATGCCCCCCCTATACTCTCCACACTATGTGTGTGGGAGCTGCTTCTCTCACTCAATGCCTGTTGTGATCTATGCTCAGCATATGATAAGACATATATCCCCGCTGCCATCAATTGATCTTGATAGTATCTCACCTTTCCCATGGCATCTCTCAACCTAGCTATAGGAACTATCTGTGGTGGTGTCATTGACCTCTAACCCTGCCCTACTCCTGCCTAAATAATAGGACCTTGTCCCTACCCCTATGGTGGTGTCATCGGCCTCAAAGCCTACACATGTACTTGGCCCTGAAGGGCCACTATATGTGCCTGTGTAGTGGCCAACTGGGCCTACAAAACCTATAACCTGTCCCCTGCATTGTGGCCAACTAGCCTTACAAACCTATCACCTCCACCTGTAGGATGGCTACCTATACGCCCATCCTCCATCTCCACCCTCTCCCTCTCCCCCGATGCAGGTACTGATCCCTGTACTCCATGTGCTTAAAACCTAGCCACCTGTGCTTATATAGTCTTAACATGTGCCTCGCCCCCTATCAGATGTCCATTTACTATTCCCAACTGGGTTACTAGGGTAGCCACCTGCCCCTATAGGGTACCTCTCTGAACCGTGATGGTGGCTAAATTTGGCTGCCCTGGCCTCGATGGTACTTCTCATAGTTATGCAACCCACCACTGTCTATACCTGTTTGTCACCCCGACATCATCTATCTATCAATCGATCGGATCCTCCTCCTACCTGGTCAGCATTATAGGTCATGACAGAGACAAAGGCCTCTCCACATCATCTCTTTTATACTGTGGGAAGGGTGGGGGTATCTTTTATGGTAATCTAAACTGCCATCTGACCCGGTCTACGACGTATCATCTCATGCTCCCCTATCCACCACCCCTCTATCCACTCTGTAAATCTATTATCCCAGCCAGATCCACCGCTATTTTCCTATATGAAGGGAAGCCCACATATGGCCTCTAAATTATGTCCATGCCAAACAAACCCTATAGTAATTACCTGTAATAGGCTACATCATGTGTAGCTCTCACACACTTGGTGCCCTCCCATAACTGGACACCCATCGCCTATAGCCCACTCGAACAAAACCTAGCTCAAATGCATCATCCTAGGGCATACCAAGTGGTCACACACACACACAAAGTTCTCATATTCCCAACAATGTAATAGGAATGTGTAGCATAAGCTGAATCATCATAGTTACCCGTAAGCCACAGCTCCCTGTATAGTTGTACCAAGAATGCAGGTGCTCATGCAAACCAAGTCCTGCTCTCCACCATGTCATGTAGAACCCCCATCAATGACCATGGGAATCTCCCACCCTCTGCATTTGGCAGTGTAAAATAGTAGATTACCTCCAACAGAAGCAATACTAGCATCATCTCCTTGACATAGGCTTGGTACATCACCCCATAGCTCATACTGGCACTGTGGAATCCTAACAATGTCATCCCCTCTCCAAACACTGGTAAAATTAACTCCTTGGATTACTCGGAGGAGATCAAGTAAAAATTGTGTACCTATTATAGGTAGTCACAGGATCCTGTAAAAATATTCTAGGGTGATCATGATCTCACCCATCGGCAAATGGAATGTATTGGTCACCGAATCCCATCTATCGATGAGGGAAACAATCAAACTCACCTCCCAAACTACGTGCCGGTAGTATCTTACCCTAATCAGGCCTACATCTATAATATGGCTCCACTCCTCATGCATTTCGTGCTCCCTTGTATCTCCACGAGTAAGGGAGGTACCCCTATCTCTCATCTGTAGTTTGTCCCTAGCCTGCATATAACCAATCATATTTTTAACACTTTACCATGCCTGCATGCAACCTTGCCACCCCCCACTATATCACTTACCCTAACTAAATCAACCTTTCAACTATATCTATGCCCTAAATTAACACCACCTATCTACCACACACCTCAGACCCTCAACCTATTTTCATTTTACCTATCTACCCATGCCTCAGACCCTCATCTATTTTCATTTTTCCCCTCTCATCGATCTTCCTTATTCACCAACCCACCCATACCCATAACTCTTCCCCACTACCCAACTCTCCCTACCCCTACCTATCTGTCTATAACCCATCTATTTTAACTCCTTGTCAGACTACCTCTCTAGCCTGCTGACCGACATCAATCATCATTGACTGACCCCACGGTCCAACAATATCGGTCCTTACCCACCGACTCCAGCTAAGAGTGAAACCAACGTCGTCGTCACTATCGCAGAAACAAAACCTGTGATGCCTTACCCTATTTCTACCCCACACTTCTCCTTTCTACCCATTTCCCCCACCTATTTCCACCCCTCATTTACCTAGTATACCCTCCCTTGTTCCCCCTTTTTTCATTAAATTTCCTGCATTCAAATTTTAATGTTTTCCCCCCAAAACACATTTTCCTCCTACCCAATTTCTACCCTCCACCTACTCAAACAAACAAAGATAGGAGTTGACTCTTACCTCATCACGCTACCATCTACGAGGTGGCACCTCAGGCCACTGCACAGGTCAAACCCGATCCATCTCCTACCTCTGCCATCACCGAATGCCCTCTGGCTCTCCACCCAATCAAATCAATCACACCAAGCTCATAGACCCTCCTATCAACTAATGATCCCTCACCTGTGGCTTTCCAACTTATCTCTCTGTGTCGCTTGGTTTCTTTCCACCTCATTCTATCTCTCTTTTCATTTTCTCGTATGTTGCAAATGACAAATGATTTTCTAAAATGCGGAATGTTTTCTTTTTATAACCTTCCCGAATTAACCGGTGACAGTTTCACCTTGACCGGCATTGGTCCTGTGTCATAGCCTATCATGGTATGTTCATGGCAAATGACATCGCTTAATTATGACCATTATCAGTTATCCTGCTCAATCTTATTACTACCCATTACCCCTAATTTGCTATCCTAAATCCTTTCTACCTCATCCACACCTTACTTGGACACTTCACTTTACCCTCCTCACCTCTTCATTTACCACCTAACCTATTCATCATTTGGGGACTCATTATTTTTCCCATACCTCCGCCCTACCCATGTTGTGACCTAGCTACTTGGACCTAGAATATTGCTAGTGACATGTGACCTCATGTGCTCACTATACCTTGCGACACTATTACCCATGTTGTTTGACCTAATGACCTTAACTTTCCTCTTGCCATGACCGTTTATCCTGACCCAACCTTTGGTGTACTAGAACATACCTAAACATTCCTGCACCTGAGCTACATAATTTTTCCTAACCATATCCTATACCTTAGATACCATAATCACTTAAACCTTGTTTGGATAAACCTATCGACCTTAGACAATGTAGAGTTTGCATGCTCTTCAACCTAGTGCCATGTTGCAGTTTATACATGTGCATGTGTTTGACTGTTACTACCTTTAGATCCTAACCCATTACCTGGATTAACCAATTGGACCTTTACGCCCTCACCCCCGTTGTCCACCTTCCTCTTCATCACATTCACCTTTTATCAAAACCACTCACCAATTCTTCCTTCTACCTCATCAGTTCTTGGTTTAAGGGGGATCACATTCACCCACACATGGGGCAACCACATCTTGTTTTTGTCAACGTCACTTACCAATACAATCTACGCATCAAAAAGGGGCAAAATTTAGACACCAAAATTGGGTCACACTCCCCTCAGTCCCTAGTCAAATAACCAACTCGAACACACTCACCTAACCATGACCCCTTACACCCCACACTAATATTAAATTTAATGAATTTAATTAAATTAATCCATGTCCTCCACTGTGACATTCCCATTTTAGGACTTTAGAAACAAGGGAGTTTTTTTTAAAGCAATGTTCTTTTTTCTAAATAATACATCATTTAGAACATGCATTCTATGCCAATAAATCTTATAACAAATAACCATATGCAAATGTAATGACTCAGTATCTTCTGATCTCTCATTTTATGACTCGGTTTCAATCCGATCTCTCATGCTAATATGAACACATAGTGTATACTACGTATACTTGGTTACTTACCCTATTCCAGGTTTTGAGTGATCTATTTAAAGAACCTATCTAAATATTTGTTACCAATATTCATCCAACATCACGTTCTACTAAACTAGGTGATATAGGACAACGCAACCAGCAACTTGCGATACTTTGGCCAAGTATTTTCAACATATTGTCTATGTGATTATTCCTAGATGGCATACACATCAAAAAAATATGTCCTTCACCTCACTCGTATGTTATCTAGAATGGTCTTTACTAATTTTTGTCAGTCCGCTTGTCCAAGATTTTATCCTAACCCATATTAGTGACATGATTTAGTATATTGGATCATTCACATTAACTAAGGGTACTTAGACATATTCGATCAACCTAAGTCAATTGAATGTGCCTACTTACCCCTAGATAGTGGGAGTCATCCCCTATACTAGATCATATTTCTAATTCAGCCTAGAAGGAAACCAAGACAAGTCCCCAACATATGTAGATCTGGATGGTGAAATGTAGAAGGGTGTTGCCACATGTCAACTGCAGTACTGTATCTTCAAGAAGACCTTAGTCTTCTCTAAGGTATAGTTCTACAATTGGTGTGTGCCAACATCTACCAGATCTGCCTCATCGAGATGTACATACTTCAAGGAGAACATTAACATTTAGTTAATTAGTGTATTAAGATTCATTTTCCATATTCTTGCAAAACGTTATAATCCATACTCCTTAAGTTCTTTTCCAAAATCTGATTCAATTAATCATTAAAGAACTTTACTTAACTTAAGATTTATTTTTAATTTCATTTAATTGGCTTAACAAGCAGTTAATCAAAAAAAGGACAACAACATCATAATTTCTTTTTAAATGAAACTTATCCATTCAAGGAGGTGTAGTAACCACATAGGTTTAACTAATTAGACTTTATTGAAATGAAGTCTAATGAATTAAAAATCATATCACCTTTCCTTTTTTTTTACATTATTCTGAGAGAGGAAGAGTATTCCTCTTCATGATTAAATATTAGTATTTATCACCCTTATTATCTTTTACAATTTCTATAGTTTTACCTGCACGTTTATTACACATCAGATTACAATGTTAAATTGTTTAGATAAAGAACATCATATTCTACAACTTATCAAGTTGTATCTTAATTAGGGAGTTGGAACTAAATTCCCTTATCCAACTTATCAAAAGATATCCAATTAAGTATATAAATAATATGAATAATATCAACAAGATAGAATTCCATCTCTTTCATAAAGGTACAAGATAGTTTACAACAACCTAATGCAAGTAAGTTTCCAACTTTCAATTCATCTTTGTAAACTTATATAATTACAATACTATGCATTTTAGGCATACTACCAATACAAAAAACCTTCCTTCAACAAGAATACAAATTCTCTTTTTTTAAATACAACTCAAGAAAGAAATGAGAATTTTTCACAAGAATCAAACTTAAATCAGCCAATGTATCATATAAGTTTTTCCTTCTTTTTACCACTTACGAAATCCATCTGCAAAAAATTACTAGCACGGGTTAGTTCAAAGAACTGGGCATGATAAGTAACAAACGTTAAAACTAAATGTTTTCCACTAATTATTTCCATTAAAATAACTCTACTTTAATGAAACAATTAACATATCATACATAAAAGCATAAGTAATAACAATCAGAAAAGAAGTGCATTAGTAAAACTGAATTCACCTTTTAAGAGAAGGACATAATATATTCTATAACATCTTCCTTACTAATTAAAGTTTAATTGAACCTATTAATTATCTTTTAAACAACAATAGTTCATCATATCATTATTCCTGATTCTAATCATCTTAGAACACAACATTTAGCTTCACCAAAGAAAAAATAAGTGTTTACATTTCCTGTTCCAAAAAACTGGAACATATAATCTCTTCCTACATTACTTCTTCAAATGAAATAAATAAAAGGAAGACCAAACAAATATAAAATCTCCGTTTCATGAAAGTCAATTATTTCATTTCATTGTACTTAATAAACAAATTCCCCTTTCTAATCCAAACAACTTAGTTCCTACACTAGTTTCCAGAAAAGAGAGAACAAGATCATTTCCAAGTAAGAAGAAGACATACTACAAGTCCCTTTTGCATTCCTTATTATATAGAAGCATAAGTTTCATATTTCAGTTCAAAATAATATAAACAGAAAAGTACAAAAACAGCACACTGCCTCTAAGGATTCACAACTTCCTTTCTTATTTTAAAATACGGTAATAACTTAATGAACCCAATAAGAGTAGAGAACTAAAATAGATAAAACAACTAATTCAGAAGTTCCTAAGAGCTCAGCAAAGACTGAAACTTCCTTATAACATTTCAACATCTTATTACAAAAGCAAGCAGGTCTTGGTTCCAAGAAGGACAATAATCCAAACAAATTTCACCGTTTCATGTTTCAAAAAATGGAGACCTTGCTCCAACAACTCACAACCCATGATGCAGGTTTCTTCAAAACAGTGAAGAAAATACTATCTCCAAATTAAACACCATTGCCAAATTTAAAGAAAGAAGAACGAACCGTTCATCAACAAGACATTTCCCGATAAGATCTCGAAGAGATCTTCATAACAGTTTAGAAAAACCAATCTCCCATATCTCTTTAAGTAGTTCGAGTTTAAAAATAGAGTTCTGAACTAGAACATTTAAGCAAGTATAAGGACAATTCCAATTCCATATCAAAACTAAATTGAACATATCGATAAAAAAACCAGTTCAAAACCCAAATAACCATATCAAACACAGATTTATCATACTGGTACAAGACTACACAAGTGATTATTCACAGTTTTAGGGTAACAACTAGTTCCCATTCCAGTTTACATCCCAAAAATGAAAGATACTCAAACCAGTTCAAAAATGAAACATGAGCATCAAAAAAGAATTCAAAACCATGCGAGGAACGATATACGAGTACAGTATAATATTTAACTCCCCTGGATAGTCCATAATAGCACAAGAAAATAAAATACAAGTACAGAGTCATGTACATACCTCAACAACAGTCCTGAGTTACCCACTATCCCATTCCTTAGTTAGGAGCAACAAGAACTATAGTGCAAGCTTTTATCAACATGAAACCCAAATACAAATTTAACCAAAACACGAGCCCAAAACAAGCTCAATGAAACATTGGTTTCAAATACAGGTTAAAGAAAAATGCAGGCTCTGTACAAGCTATAGCTCAAATGAACAAGAGCTTCGAATACAATTTCAAGCCCCGAACTAAAGCACGAACTCCAAACAAGATCAGATAGAACCCTTATTTCCATTAAAGTTCAAAACATCAAGATACTACAGTACTAGCTCTTATCCGACACGAAACCAATTACAGCTTATTCAAACACGATCCCATTACAACTCACAGAAACATGAGTTTAATACAAGCTTAAGCCCAACACGGTCAAATACAAGCTAAAACAAAAACACAGTTTCATTACAAGCTATGGCTCAACACGAGATTCAAATACAAACTAAATCTCAACATGGTACATGAATTCAAGCTTCAAACAAGAATAGACATAACCTAGATTTCAATAAAGTTCCCAGTCATGACATAAATAAAGCAATGAAGGTATATTCCACTCAACACCTCATATTCTAGTTCCAAAAGACAAGCAGAGCTACAAAATCAAGATTCTCATGCATGATTCACTAATATCTTACACAAAATAAGTTTCTAAGGTTATCATTATTTGCAATGGGTTTCATACCCAAATTTCACCAAATATCAGAACCTAGCAAGAAAATAACTAGTTAAAACATGCAAGTCAAGAATCTCATTTAAGCAGAGTTCATTTAAAGAAACATTTCGAAGAAAGAAAGAAATATTAATGGTTAGAGCCTATCATGCCTGATAGCACTTCTGCCAAATCAAAGGATTTTCCAAGACGAGATTCCAACTTCCTTTCTCTTCCATGCAAGATCAAACAGCAAACAACTTTCCTCAGAATGCCTCTTATATTTTCCCATGATTGAAAATAGATCAGAAGAGCTAAAAATAGCAACAAAGTGCAAGTCGAACTGCTGGTTCTAAGAACCAAATTTCCCCATGCAAAGCAAAATATGGAGAGAGAGTGAAAACAAACAACTTCCCCAAAATCTACCTTCCAAGTTTCCAAGGCTATTTGAGCACCTAAACCGAGGCCATTTAATTTCATTAAATTCAATTTTCCCGCTTATCCTTATTTTCCACCACCTTCCAAATCCATCGATCACCAAAACAAACTTAAAATGCATTTCCAAGTTTAGTGGAGCTTCCCCTTAACATTATACCAATGCCAACTAGCCCCTGTCAAAACTGGCAGTCCTTGAGCATTAAAAACCTTATCACCAAATAAATGCCCCTTTGGAACCGTCACCCAGGACATGTGACCATAGGCCCCTTTGCATATAGTTTAGGATAGGTCATTTTAAAAACTTAGGTTAGTTTAATTTCCAACTTTATAGTTTTAGGAATTTAATTAGATTAATTCTCAATTATATACTTTTAGGAATTAAATTAGATTAATTCACAACTATACATAGTTTTAGGAAATAGGTTAGATTAATTTCATAACCATATATAATTAGGCGTTAGATTCATTTAATTATTCTATCAACCTTAGGAATTCCATATTAAATTTATTTAGCACAAAGGCTTAGGTTAGGATAGAATCCATTTAAATAACACAGCTGAGAAGTAAATAATCTTACCCAACTTAGGATTTCAAATCCTTCTTAAGTTGTGAAATGACTATATTTCATTTACGCCCAAATGCCCTGCCAAGATCAATCTCCAAAGACCCAAGCATAACCAAACAATTGAATTGAAACACGTTCACACATGGTCAAAGAACTTGTAACAACAAATTTTAGTCCATTATGTTCCTTAAATTATTGAATGTCAATTTACCATTCATTCAACAAAGAATATTTTAAATCACTCCTTGGATCAATGGAATTGATCCAAGCATGAGTCAGATTAAGAGTTAGGTTTGCAACTCCTAAACCAGATTGCAACTTACCTATAAGAAGTTAAAAAAAATGGATTCAAAGAAGCCATTTTATTTCAGTCAATTGATCTAAAGAACAGAAATGATTTATCCATTTCAAGCATGATTTCCTATAATCAAAAGAACACATATTTATAAAGAGAAATCACATGTCAACACTTGAAATTCAAAGGAGGAATATAACAACTAAAAAGGGTGTTACACTCACAATATTTATTATTTAATTATCCTAATTAAGATAATTCCTACACCACCACCTCACCTATACACCTCACTTAGCCACCTCACCCCAAATATATTCTTAGTATGTTGTCATAACTAACTAAGACCCAACTAAACCCTAAGAATCAAATCCTGCATTCCCTCTAACCAGATTCCCACCCATTAGAAAAAAATATTCCATTCTAATCCGTGAAAAGAAACTAACTGGATCCAAAAAATCAAGTAGATATGCCCATTTTAGTAAACCTAGGAAAATCCCACCCTAACCAACGTCGGTCACCTCTAAACTAATGCTCGGTCAACATAGAACCATAATCGGTTACCTTTTATTCCCTTTGGTAACCTTATTTCAAGGTTGGCACATTTCTAAGAGAAAGGGAGAATAATCAGATCTGCATGCAATCAGAGTAAGCATCCATTCACACCCAGACATCCACAACCATCTAATTCAAGATCTGATTCAACCAAGTAAGGAGGAAAGCGTAGGAAGCTCAAGCAAGAGTCTTCTATCAATCAGTGGCCCTTCACAGGAGAAATATCTCACCACCATCTCTTATCTGTATCCACATTCGGCTGATAGCAAATTCCAAGTAAGTATACTACTCTATCCAGTCCAATTTTTTTGGAATACTTTCAATATTTAAATTCTTTTGTGTGTTATTGCTTTTGTAGCCACTCACTACTTTCCCCTGATAACTATCCCCCTATACCTCTTCCAAAACCCCTCAAAACCTTGTCCTTGCAATCAAACACTCTATTCTAACCTACCCAACCATTTGTATAATCACGAGGAAGATCTAAAATCCATTCTCCAACATCTCCCACTTTCCCATAGTCATTGGCACTAAGCCATCGTCATTCGAGCCTATATCGATGTCATTCAAGCCTATACCAACATCAGTCTACCTTCTCGATACTGCCCCTTTACTACCATTCACTAACTTACCCATCAACTCCTCCCAGCTTCACCAAAACTCCACCAGACCTTCCCATTGACCTGCATCCCTACCTCCACCTCCTAGACACCTCACCCAGTTCCCCATCAACTTGGAAAAGAGACCCAGACCCCAGTTCTTGACCCCTATCATTTCTTCAGTGACCACCATCGATCACAATTAACCGGCATCGGTCTCTACGTTTGTCAAAATAGTACAATCCAACAACCTATCTACTTACTCCAAGCTACCTATAATCACCTGTGACCTTCATTAGAACTCTGTCAGACCTGCATCAACCCAAAACAATTTGCTCGACCTTCGGATCTGATCCTAACCTAGCATGTTAGATTAGATTTTACTTATTGTGCTTATATGAGATGCCTAAATCATATTGACTATAGTAGGACAAAATTTACCTTATTTCTCGCATTAATTTTTTTACAACAGTGGATTGGCAACCTTCTAGGGAGTATCACACTTCCCGAATCTAGCATACATTAGGCAGTCCACTGCATATACTATTTAAATTTCATTTGGTGGTATTGTTGTTTATTTTAGGTAGTTCCTCCCAACCAAAAGGAAGCTCTCACAGTTAGTTGTGGATCAAGAATTCATACGTGCACAAAAACCTTCAACTATCTTTTTAACAGGTATTCATCCTAGTCCTTTTACCCTTATCTGTTTCGTCACATTCCAAGAAACATTCTAAGAATCATGTGAAACACTTTTCCTTGGCTATTATTGGACAACCCTAAACAACAACTGTCGTGACTATGTCAAACATTGTGTGAAATTCCAGCAACATGTTAATATTCATCACACACCTAGTCATGCCTTACAGGTCGAAAAATACCTTTGGCCTTTCTCTCAATGGGGCTTGGATCTTGTCGGAGAGATCAATACCCATTCCTCACAATGTCGTTAATGGATTATAACTACTACTGAAGATTACACTAAATGGGTGGAATCCATTCCCCTCATTTCTACAAAATCCAAGAAAATATGTGAATTCATGAACCATCGCATAATTTATCACTTTGGTATTCCTCACCATCTCATCACTGATAATGAAAAGCAATTCAAAAAAAAAACCCTCTATAAGTTGTGCAACTCTTTTGGCATCCAACTCAGTTTCTCGCCACCTTATTACCCAAAAACCAATGGCCAAGAAGAATCAACCAATAAAACCTTGAATAAAATTCTTATTAAATTAGTTGATGATACTAGCAAGGATTGGCATTCACACATTCCTTTTTCCTTGTGGTCTTATCACACTAGTATTTGCACTTCGACTATGGTCACACCTTTTTCTCTGGTCTACCTCACTCGAAACTACCTCTTTCATAGTTAACCTTTGTGTGTTATGGTTTTTTCTTCTAAACACGAACCTAATCTTCCACTATAGTATTTTCCATGACTTAAAATGTCCAAAAAAAAATGGGATTCAACTCCTTAAGTCAAACTCCCAGAAAAATATGAATCCCTCAAAATGGCACATCTCTTCTCTCTATCTAGCTGTTATAAATAGACTGCTCCCTTGAAGGAAAAGTATATAAAGTCATTGCAAAAATACAATAAAATTTTCAGAACCTTCCCGCATTGATCAGCTTCATGAAGACCTCAAGGAGATAATATACTCATCCCATATAGAATTCCCACATCGATCAGTCTATTAAAAACAAACAAATGAAGAAAATGATGAAATTTTTGTCATAGACCTGCCTATTTTTTTGATCCTGGGTTTTGTGCTAAGAAAACATGTTGTCGTACACTAAGTTACTCTAAACCACCCACTCTCACCTCATTTTATTTTCATCCTAATTTCCTCTCTACTCAATGGACTTGCCACAACCATGAAATTTCATGATCATGTGACCTTCTTCACCCTTAGAATAGTCCATTATGTAAAGACTTTAGGGTCTTGCATTCATAATCCAATCTTTGGTATGATAGACTCGTTATGGTCCTTATCAATTAGGTGGCTCTTTTTGTCTCCCTTGCCATTCACCTTTCTTTCTTACTTATTGATTCTCCTATACATGACCAGACCATCGACACCTACACTTGAAGAATTCCTCTTTCACCAAATCAACCATACCTAAAATGACCTATATTCAACCATGTCTATGACCTAACTCAATCATTCCTATGACCTACAATCAATCATGCATAAAATATACCAACCCATCCCCCTAATTCATCATATTCTTCCCTAGCTTATGGGAGAACTACATCGTCATGAGGCCCCTTTTCATCGGGACTATGTAGGTAGCACTTCGAGAGCATGGGGCCCTTGAAGGTTATCTCAGCCACTCTTCACCCTAACCTATTTTCCCTTCATTTTCCCATTCACATCATACCTTAGTTCGTTTCCATTTTTTATCAACAATTGGAAATGAACCCAAACAAGAAACAATTAATAAACCTTTTTACCACATCATCACATTGGTTATTTATCATTTTCACATTTCCACTATAGCAAATATTTAGAAACTTAAACCATAACATGCATATACATCATCATTTCTCTCAATCATGCCTATAACCTGATTCCATCATGCCTCTGACTTGACTCTATCATGCCTATGACCTGACTCAACCATTCCTACAAGACCTCAACTCAATCATGCCTAATTCACCTAGTTTCCATCACGTACACAAATAATAATGGAAATTAAAACAAGTACACCATCTATACCATAAGTAGCATCATCTATATAAATGAGAAAGCCTATGTATCCATACATATGTACACAGATATAAATAAATACAAATATCTCAAATCTCTTAGATAAAACCTCACTATCTTCGGCACGCAAGCTGGTATAAAAATCAAAATAAAAAAACTCTCATATACATCCGCACTATCGCGGAAACAAAATCTACAAAACCCCACCCTTTTTCTCTAAAAATTCAACATTCTACCCTACCTACCTACCCTTCCCTGCACAAATATGACCTCAATCCATCCTCACCCCTCTTTACCATACATAAGCCTTCTTCCATTCCTATTTTGTCCCTATACCTTCCAAATTAAAATTTAATTCCCCCCCAAACCCATTTTTACCCAAACCTGATTTCTAAAAATAAATTTACCTAACAAACATAGAATGGGATTGAATCCTACCTCATCACCATGTTATCTCCATGGATGCATGTCAAGTCATTACATTGGTGGTCCACCCGACCCCTCTCCTACCTCTGCCATCACCAACTACCATCCTCACCTCCAACCAACTGAATCGCTCACACCAATCTTGTGGACCCGCCTATCAAATGACCGTCCACCCGCTTTGAGGCTCACTAACTCAACTCTCTATCTCACTCTGTCACTTTCCATTTTTCCACCACTCCTCTTTCATTTTCTAATATTGGTAAAGTATATATGATTCCACAAAAAGTATAATTTTTCTTTTTAATCCCAATCCACTATGACTGACGTCAGTCATTTTGGTGCCCTAGTCAACCGTCTTTGGTCAACATATAACCAACATTGGTCACACTTCAAACTAGTTTCCCTTACCCCAGTCCCTTTTCACCTATCACTAGTCATGCCTATACATGTTATAATTCTGGCCACCCATTGACACATACCTACAAGCTCAACCTACCCCTACATTTCCTTTGTTATGTCTTAGGAGTTGTTATTTTACGTATACCTTGGTGTTACCCGTGCCATGACCTGTTTACCTGAACTTGACCTACTTGGTATGACCATTGACCTTATGTACTCACTATACCTTACGATGTTGTTACCTATGTTGTTTTGGCCTACTAACCATACCTTGCCTATTGTCATGTCGTTTATCCTGAACAAACCTTTGGTGTACCAAAACATACCTAAACGTTCCTGCACCTGACTTATGTTGTGTTTCCAAACCATATACTATACCTTGGATACTTGAATCACTTCAACCTTGTTTGGATAAACCTATTGACCTTGGATGATGTAGATTTTACAAGCTCTTCTACCTGGTACCGTGTTACAATCTATATGTGTGCGTGCGTTTGATTGCCATTATCCATGACCCAATTTTGACCACGACCTACTACCCATTACCTGAGATGACCATCACCATTTCCCTCACTACTCAAACCTTTCCCCACCTATCTTTCCTACCTAAACCTTTATCAAACCACTCACCGATTCTATCTTACATCTCATCAGTGCCTTGTTTAAGGGGGATCACCTTCACCCACACATAGGGCAATCACTTCCTATTTTTGTCAGCATCATTTATGAATACAAGCTATGCAACAAAAAGAGGCAAAATGTAGACACCAAAATTGGGTCACACTACCCTTGGTCCCCTTTCGAATAACCAACTTAAACACATTCACCTAACCATGACCCTTATACCACACATTAATATTAATTTAATTATTTATAATTAAATTAATACTCATCCTCAATTCATTCATTATTTAATTACCTAAATTAAAACCAATTTCCACCTCAACCCACCACCTCACCTAGACACCTCACCATAAACCTATTCATAACATGCTTCCATAACTAACTAAGAGTTAGCCCTACTTACCTTAATAAACTAAGCCTTAGTATAACCCTAAAAGCACATGCCTATTCTCCCTCTAACCACTTTCCCACATATATAAGTGCAATGTTCCATTTAGACCCGGCACAAATGAGAAAATTCTAGGAGAGGATAGCCAAGATCTGCTATTTTAGGAAACCTAGGATATCCCTCCTTAACCGACGCCGGTCAACACGAAACCAACACTAGTAACCCTAAACTATCATCGGTTACCATATAACCATTTTGGTAACCTTGCTTGTGAGGTTAGACACATTCTCTAGTTTTGGGAGAAAAGGAGATCTACATGCAAGTAAGAACTAGAGATCTTTCACACATCTAGGCATCCATAACCAGCACGACCATTGATCATAAGGTATTTGCATTCACAAGAGCACTCCAGGAAGCACTACCACGAAATTGATCGTCATTTCATTGATCAACCATCACCACCACACAGCCATTGAAGCTACACAATGGTAAGTGTGTCTCTAACCTACATCACTTCATTTCCATTCAATTTATAAAGTTCTTCACCTTTTCTTTTATCAATCATCAGTTATATTTTGACCCCACCACTATTGTCTTCCTATGAACCTGACCCTTTCCCATCAATCACAACCATTTTAATCACCTATGTCTAATCTTAAGTACCTCTGGATATTCCCAACATCTCCCCATACCTAAACCAACTCCTCACCATCTTTGATCGAATCTCAGACAAATCCAAAACCATGCTTTATTGATTTATTATCAGCCTGCAGTAAACATCATCTATTCTTACTAAACCGTCTTCATCCATACCAGACCGATGTCAATCTCTATATTTGGTAGTCATACTAATACCATATCCCAATACCCATTTTCTAGTGATTCAAGTGACTCAGAATCTGACCCTGACCTACTCTAGCCCTTAGTTATTCACCTTATTTCCATATCTGATCATAGCCTAGCATGTTATGTTATATTTTCTTATTGTGTTTGGATGAGATACCTAAACCATATCAACTACAGCATAACCTTGTTTATTTATGTCATTTCTTGCATTAAATTATATTAAACAGTGGGTTGACTACCACCAAGAAAGTATCACACTTCCTGGATCTAGCATACGCTAGGCATCCCACTAACATACATTGTTTAACTCTTTCTTGTGGTCTTTTTTTGTATTTCATGTAGTTCCTCCTAGCCAAATAGAAGCTCTCATAGTCAGCATCGGATCTAGAAGTCAAAACATACGCATAACCTTCAACTGACCATCACAGAAGGTATTCCTCCTTGGCCCACACCCTTATCTTTTTCTTCTATAAACTTAAATAAAATGGTGAAACAGTACCTTTGGGTATATTGAAGACTCTGTCTCTAAACACACTTGAAACCGTCCTGAGATAGCCACTTCTTAGGACCTTCATCAACCATTTTACACATTTCACCTTTTATAATTAAAACAAAACAAGAATAAAATAATACTTTGCTTTCCATTTCTTGTTGTTTGACAATTAACACAAATAGTTATTAAGCATTTCCTTTGTATTTTGTGTGTGTTTTTTTTATTATGGTACTTACTATACAAGAAACACGTAATAAATTATTTAAAAACATGACTACCTCAACACCTACATTTCAACTTCAAGCTCCACTTTGCACTATACCACTCCCAACAAAAATTTCTTCACCTATGAGGCCATAAGAATTGCTTTATCAAACGAACACATCCAATCCCTTTTTTGACATGCAAACATGGAATGAAGTAGGTTCTAGTCATAAAAATGAAACTGGAAAACAATCCTTTTATTATCTACAACAATATCATGGACAAATTATTTACACACCAAAATGAGAACATTCATTTTCTCCCATTATACTTAAACTCCCATTTTATAAAAGGTGTGATCCTATTTTTGAAGAGATGTTAGAATTGAATCCTATTGTCATTAATGCATACCTAGCAGTGAGAAATCTTCAAATTTAGTCACTCACACTGTAATCTATTGAACACACTCACAACCCTTTACCCATCATTTCATAACTCATTAATCAAATCCGAGAGCCTGTTATTTAGTAGCTATTTTTTTGATACTTCATCTCAACCTGAAATTCCAAATGTTAGTCAATCCCAGAATGCTACTAGCTCTACAAATCCAATTGACATATTGGATGATCAACCTTTTGCAAGTCAACTTGAATCATCGAATGTTTCATCAGCACCTTTCTATGATCTCCATATGATCTCATCACAAAATTTGTCTTCCTAACAATTTATGTCTCCATCAAGTCCCTCTATTGGGTCTATGCCTCCCTTAAGTAGTACCATTACCTCCACAACAACTCTTTTGGTCTCCTCACAAGTATTAACATCATTAAGTTTTGTCCTTCTTTTTACTTTTGTATTATCTCAACAAATATTGTTCCTATTCAAAACATTACCATGTCTATCCCTTCAAAAATACCAATTGTTGGTACCCAAATTTGTTCTCCTTTCCAGTCTAAGAAGTATCAAAGATATGACATGAAGCTTGAAGGCAGATAGATCATGATGTATGTCATTTTGTAGCCAGGGATATGATCTAACTAGCACTCAGATTTGTGGAGAGATGGATATCACTCAAATAGGACTTGATATTTTCCTAACTATTTTAGGTTGTTCCTTTCAACCAAGGTAAGAGGACCTATTTTGTAACCCTCAATTTGTGTAAATAGTATGGAAAGGGCCTTGGGAAAATATGATCAACACTCCAAATCTGACTTTCACAAGTTGTCACTCCTAGATTATGGAGATAATTTCAATGCAAGGAAAGGGTTACTAAAGACATTTGAAATCCTGATCTGTTCTACATACTCTAGCAAATGGATTTTGATCTTCTATGGGTATATAGGCCAAAACATGGGTAGTATGGGGTAGGATTTGTTTTTTAGAATGATTTTAGGTGGAATATTGACAAGACAAACTTACTATGCCAGATCTTTGACAACCTCTACAACATTTGAAAAAATATCAGATAAAATGCTTCAAAATAGTCAGGATGTTCTTTCAACCAGAAGAGATACACAAATGGAAGCCCAAGTTTTCACTCTTCACACAATATTTGAGACCTCAACACAAAAGATTGAATTAAAGGACCCAATTAAACATCAAAATCTCTGATCAAATCACGCCTAAGGTACCTGTACGCTGGAAAAGCGACAAGCGAGAGTGGGATTCTACAAGCGACTCTTCCACGTACCCGACCTCCCGAGGTCATGCCGAGACAGCCGGTGGGGATGGAATATGTGTGAGATACAGACAAACTAGTTAGGCAATCTAATGTCTTCAATACGCACTAACGGAACTTGCGAATCTAAAGCAAAGAAAGCCCTCCTAACTTGGGCTGGTGTGATAGATCGGTCAGCAAGAATGACTACTCGAAGGCTCCAATCAATATCGAGCTCTGGCGTGATTCGATCTATGGGTTGTGGAATACGTGGAAAATGACCCGGGATAGTTTCGTGTATTTCTCTGGACAGGGTCATATGGTGGATAGTAAATGTAGTCAATTCTATGGGTGGTTCTCTGGCCTAGTCCAGAACTCTCTAGCTTTGTTAGGTATTGTATCTAGCAAGGATAATTTTTTGGTGATGATAGGTGGAAGTGGAGTAGACTGGAATACTAGTGTGCGTAGGCCAGTGTCTATATCTAATTCTCCTATGGATTCGCTGGGTTGCAGGATTTGTGGGTCACAACTGTAGATGCACAGTTTTTGTGGACCTGCTATGGTCATGCGTGGAATCAAGTCCTAATCCCTAGTATCTAGTAATCATATGCTTTCTCAGCTTCTATATTCAAGGCCAACAACTATGTGATTTTCTCATAATATCTTACTGGTGTTCGCGTAACCTGAATTCTTAAGCTGGTATCTATATCTATGATAGTATCTCCTGTACCTGGCTATGGGATCAAAGGATCGCAACCAAAGGTTTGTTCTCTTTCTAACCCTTCTACAGTCATATGAATGTTTGCCTAGGGTAATCAGTAGTTTGGCTGATTTGACCAAAATATGTGTGCTCGGTCGTCTTCTATGTTCAATCCGCTCAACTAGGATCTGATTTGTTGCAAGCTTACCGTTGTTCGGAAGACTTGGATCCTAAGATTTTGATCTATGTCAGTTATTGCTATGATGAGATTGGGCTGAGGAACGATTGGCATGAAAACGTATTCTCTGGGCTCCCTAGGTCCCGTAATTTTCATACAAAAGCAATAATGTAAACAAACTACAATAAAGTGAAATTTAACTATGTGAAATATATCTATAGCATATATGATTCCTCTATTTTTGTATTTTCTGATGAATTATGTGAATTTAAGAAAGTAGCTATTTAAAATATCTAGAAAGACAACTAAAATAATAATTTAAAACAAACAAAATAACCGAGTGTAGCTATTTGTCTGTGCAATTTGTAGATCTGTTCTAAACAATAAAAAAAAGCTTATCTAATCTATTTGCAAGATTCTCGATCCTACCTCAGAAGTGAGGAATGAATCATAGTTTCTCAGAAACTATCAATTCCCACAGCTTCCCTGGCAATATCGAGAATAGAATAAAACAATTAACTACTTTATTTGATATGATTCTAACTAGAACTTTGAAAGCTAGAACCTGGATTCTGCAGAACAGTGGCGAATCCGATGGTGTGTGTGATCTTGTCCCCTCAGTGTGATCTCCTTGTTCTTTCGTGTTCATGTGGATCTAGAAAAAGCGTGTAATGCTAGCATCAACAGAAGTAGATATTGGGATAAAGGCAACTCAGAATACACACCGAATACAATGCGAGTAGGAGAGGGATAGCGCAAGAGTACAGAGCTTGGCTTATGCAATTCCTAGCGGGATTTATTGCGAGTCATGCAACATAAAGTGTCCAGAACCTGAAACTATCCTGTTTGAGGAGAAAAACCTGCAACTTTAATGGCTTCCTAAGCTATTCTAATCCAATGGATTGGATGAAACAACAACACTTCTTGCACAAGATGGATTTGTGGCTTTACCAACAGTAAAACAATGCTAACTAAGCATGCAATGAACTATACTATGAATCCTAAGAAAAATGAAAGACTGAATTACTGAAATGAGAAGATGAGAAGTGAATGAGGGGCCATTTTCTTGAGCACAAGCTATCTATTTATAGTAATTGCATTCACCCAAAGATCAAAACCAAACTGAACTCTCAAATAATAAACAAAGGAAAAACACTATTCCATGGGACCAAAAACATAAATGCAAGCCCAAAGCGGTGGAAAAAGTTGGTGAATCGTTGATTTTTACGTGAGTTACGTCAAAATAACATTCTGGAAAACGCGTAAAGGACCGCCACTCTGAGTAGGGCGGCGGTTACAGGACCGCCACCCTGTTCAGGGCGGCGGTCACGAGACCACCACCCAGGCAGGGCGGCGGTCACGAGACCACCACCCAGGCAGGGCGGCGGTTTCATAAATGAAGAGAAAAGGCTAAGAAAAGAGGGGAAAAGGAAAATAAAAGGCACATGGGGGCTAAGCGGGGCATGCAGAATTATTAACGCACACTCAGAGAGCTCTTCCGGATCCTGAACACCTTGCGAGGAGACCTGTATCATCATTGGGGCACTTGTTACATTGTTCCGGCAGTACAATACCTTACAATTTTGGGTACGTACATATTGCCCCCTCGGAGAAGCGCTTTAGCCATGAAGAGGCGTAAAACAGTGGGTCCGAGTATGGTGGTCCCGAAATGGGAAGTTAGAAGCTATACTTGATACGTCCATGTGTCGAAATGACGTCGTACCAAAATTCCCGCTACCTGTAAAACGAAAAAGAGAACTCAAGTGCAAATAGACACAATAATTTTAGAAAATAAATGCTAAAATAATAGGGAATAAGGACGTACCATTTGTGCGGGGATAGGAACTTACCTCTGTCAGCGCTCCAAAACCTGTGAAAAAAGTCTTTTAAAATGAATAAGGGCACTATATATATGAAAGTGGGCCCATTTTCCTATTCATTTGCGCAAGTGGATTTGATTGATTTTGAGCTCTGGGACACATGGTGACGGTTTTCTTGCGTGAGTAGAATTGAAACGTCCGTAGCGAGATAGTGATCATGCCTCCACGTGCGGAACACCGCCCCGCGAGATCACAGGTTGGTTTTCTTCAATTTTGTATTTTTACCCCCTTAAATTTGAAATGCTAAATACTTTGCAATGAGGGGGTCATTTTTGAAAATGCTAGTGTTAAAATGTTCACCTAGGGGGGGGGCGCCTACTGGGTAGGCTTCATTTTTAGGAAAAAGGGTCATTTTTTTGCACTTTTTAGGCCTTGTTTAGCATTTAAAAACCCGCGTGGGTTTTCAGACCATGACCGCCGCCCTGCCCAGGGTGGTGGTTACACGACCACCGCCCTATTCAGGGTGGCGGTTACATGACCATCACCCTTAAGGTGGCAGTTACAAAACCGCCTCCTCTGCTTAGGGCGGCGGTCTTGCACAGAAAGCAAAAGGAATCACTTTTTCGAAAATGTTTTTGCTATTTCTAGCATTTCTACGTGTTTACATGATTTTTCTAGTATTACTCGGACGCTAACTTGCTCTGTTTTGTGTGTTTTTGGGTGTATGCAAGCGAGAGAGGAGTACATCCGATGGAGTAGAGAGAGGGAGTGTGATTGGATCCCAGGGGTATTAGATTCCCTCTCACTGGATGAAGAGGACACACTTCAGAGGGCTGGCATATTGCGCATATCGCGTGTGCCCCATGTTGCACCATCTAGTCACATCCTTTGTGACTTATTCTCATACTGGGATGCAAATCGGAACACCTTCTGATTGCCAGGGTTCCGTGGTGAGTGGACCATTACATTGGAGGATGTCTACCGCATTCTGGGGGGTCCCGATCATCGGGAGGCATGACTCACTTTAGAGACAGCAGGCTCACGGGCACAGATTGCACTGTGGGCCGACATATATGGGAGATGCAGTCATCTCCATGGGGTCAAAGAAGGGGGTGAGAGTTCGATCCATTCCTTCTTTGCCCATCCCCTTACTTCGCCAGGCCATCATGGGGATCCTTGCCTCGAGACTGATTGGGGACAAGGGAGGGGACACATTATTATACTGCTGGGCCCCCATTATTACAGAGCTAGAGGGGCATGGTCGGATATATTCCTGGGGGGCAGACATTCTTGGGACCACCTATCACGACCTATATAGGGTGTTCTGTTTACAGGGGTAGTCATTGAGCCACCCAACTCTAGTCACGAGTTGGGTCTATGAGCATTTCATCCCCTATGGTAGGGGTGTGGAGGTGGCAGATCCTGGGGTTGTGAGGGCAACCAGATGGACAGACATGTCGGTGCTTAGAGCAGCTCATCAGCCAGTTGCCTCCTTGACTACTGCTGATATGGAGGCGACACCATACCAGACCATGGCCGACATATGGGGCGAGGAGGCTCTTACCTTGATCTCCTGCTCCACCATAGGGCAGCTTATTGATCGAGTGGGGCGAGTGGAGGTGCACCCCTTTGGCCGAGTTCCTCAGCAATTTGGCCTACTATACACGGGTATGCTTCCCCCAGTGGCGCCAGTCTACAGATCAGTCTTTGAGGCCAGAGGGGGGCCTAGAGGCCGCGGTTGGATAGTGGTTACTCCTGGCATTCCCATTGTAGCCAGGAGGATAGTACGTGCTAGAGGGAGAGCCGGTGCACCTCAGGCACCTTTGCTTCAGATTGCTGCGGGTCTTGCTCATAGCAGTGATGACCCTATTGATATTGACTCCGAGTCTGAGGAGTTCACAGAGGGAGGGATAGAGGAGGAGAGCTGATGACAGCGATCCTGAGTGGCATGACACTCAGGACATTATAGAGGCAGAGAGGGCCGAGCAGAGCGCAGAGAGGGTGACTCTGGTTTCAGAGGAGCCACTCTCCCAGGGCCGTGGTGGAGAGGACGAGTCCGTTGCGGGGGTGATTCGTTGCTCCCGCCACAGGAGCAGCCCCTCAGTCGACAGCGGCATCCGTGGCATGTGCTGGCCCCAACGACCCATCCTGGAGGCCTGGTGATCCAAGTAAGTTACCCTTTCTCTCTTTTAATGTTTTTTTGTAGGCTCTCCTTAGTTGCTATCTTATATTTCCTAATTTCTTGTTTGATTTCTAATTCGCTTTCTTCTTTGTTTGCAGAGACTGTTGATGAGTGGCGAGATTTGATTCGCAGGGTATGTACTGATACCCTGATGATCCCCATGGAGAGGACCCACGTGGAGCTGTCCGTGGATGCTGGGGAGCCTTCAGCAGCTGGTAGACATACCGATGTCTTCGCTCCTATCTGGCACGTGGCCAGGATGGTATCGACCCTTTGCACAGAGTTGGCGGGGTATAGGACGGTTGAGCGCCTTATGAGGAGCCATTCTCGTGGTGAGACTGCGGCTACCCCTCGGGACCCTGAGCCCTCCATACATTTAAAGCGCCGGCGTAGCCGGAGTCCTAGGCGTGGGTGTGCACCTTTGGAGGGGTCGCGTAGGGATTGAGAGGCCACTTGTCTCTCGTAGATTTTGTACTATATATTCTTTGTATATCCCGGGCTCTTTGAGCGTTTTGACTATGCTTAGTGCATGATGGTATTGTATATAAACGTTGATCATTTATGTATACGTATTCATTTTGGATCAAAAATATTGGCACTCATGGCTTCCTTTCTATTTATAGTTTCTTCGTGTATACTACGATGTATGTTTTATATGCTTTCTAGAATATATGCAAATGGTGAACAAATGATGTAAATGTTTTTCTTTCCTTTTGTGTTTCATGATGCTGATATATGATAATGTAGATATAATGTGATTTTGAATCTTGGTTTCTGTAAGCAATTTTTGGATACCTCATGTTTTTTTTGCATAGTGATGAATACAAACCGGTACGATGAACAGATAAACTTGCCCAAATCTTAATTCCATGCAACTAGTAAGATGCGAGGGCTTATCACCAAGAGTTAAGAAGGGCACAAGTTATGAAATGTGTTAAAATGATAGTGATGAGAGACAGACAAATTTTTTGGTGGAACCAAATTAGGAAGCTACAAGCCTATTCTACTTGAGTGACTTCATAGTTTTAGATGCAACTTGCCTTGCGGCTTATCCAGACTTAGACCCGTAGATGGCCACATAGCAGACAAAATCTGGGTTTTTAGGATTTTAACTCTCTTGGGATTTTGAACATCTGATTCATTTGTTTTTGACTCAAAGTTTCAAAGTTTGATTTGTTTGTGTATGACCTTTTGCATTTATTTGTCAAGAGGACCCCCTACACTTTGCCCCATGCTACTAGTAAGAAGTGTGGGTTTATCACCGTGGGCAAATCATAGGTGAGTAACGGAATTTCCATCCTTTCCCAACCCTACGTCACTAGTAAGAGACGCAAGCTCATCACCAAAGGTTGGTGGGGCAAGGAAATGTGTAAAATTAAAATTTTCTGTTTGATCAACGTTTGACTTGTTTATTTGAGTAAAATGTCAGTATGTGCTTATTTCCAAAGAGATATACATATGGGATAGATGTGACACCATGAAGCTTCTAGAACAGACCATAGGTAAGACACCTACCCTAAGAAGAAATCAAAGCGAGAATAAACTTGCAGATCTTGGTATGGTTACCGTTAAGACTTCGTCATGTCTAGCTTTATTTGATAAAATGATTCCGAGATAATTTGATGATATCATGAAAATGGAGAGGTACGATTAAAGAGTTTATGCCAACAACATCATGCGTTTGTAATGAATTGCTTTGAGAATAGATTCCTTGATCACAATTTGTGTACGAAACAAGTGGACAACATGATCCTAATCTATATGAAAATGCAATGTAGATAGTCGTATAAGTAGTGCTAGCTGCTTACGCATAGAAACGATTGAGGTGTAGGGAATTGACTGTTTCGCCAAATTCCTCACCTTCTAGCGTACATAAGAGGTATGCACCGTTTCCATAGTCCTTCATGACTCGGTATGGGCCCAACCATTTGGGCCGGAATTTCCTTCCTTCGCCGGTCTTCTTGTCGATCCGGCTGTCTAGCCTTAGAATTAGACCACCTTCGTATATGTCACGTTCATAGACCTTCTTGTTGTACTGCCGACACATCCGGTCAGCATAGACTCTATGTCACTATTCAGAATCTAACCTAGTTTCATCTAGGCTTTCTAGTTGGGAAAGACGTGCTTCTCTGTAAGCGTCTTCATCCAAAATCCCTTGTAATGAAATGCGGAGACTGGGTATTTCAACTTCGAGTGGGAGAACCGCCTCTGCCCCGAATACTAATGAGAAAGGAGTGGCTCCCATTGGTGTTCTTATTGAGGTTCAGTGGGCCCATAAGGACGGATATAACTTTAAGTGCCAATCTCATTTGTTTTCTTTCACCGTCTTAAGGAGAATGGATTTTAGTGTTTTATTTATCACTTCAGCCTGTCCGTTGGCTTGAGGGTAATACAAGGAAGCCATATGATGACTTATCTTAAATTTATTTCATAGTTCACGAACCTCTTCATTTTTAAAAGAAGTTCCATTATCAGAGATGATGATTTTCGGGATACCGTACCTGCACATGATTTGGTTCAAAATGAACTTGGCGATTACAGAACCAGGTACAGTAGTAAGAGGCATAGCCTCTACCCATTTGGTAAAATATTCAGTAGCCGTGATTATAAAATTATGGCCGTCTGTGGATGAGGGAGATAATTTCCCTATTAAGTCTAGGCCCCATGTAGAAAAGGGCCATGGAAGTAGTGATTGGTTGCAGAGCTCGTGCCGGCATGTGGATCTCATGGGAGAATTCTTGACACTTATGACACTTGCGTATAAAATCTATTGCATCATGTTCTAGAGTGGGCCAGAAATAGCCCATTCGATGTATTTTTTGAGTAGTGGCATGGCCACTGAAGTGGCCTCCACATATTCCGTCTGTGAGATTCATGGAGAATCTTCTTGGATTCTTCTGTGTCGACACATCTTAGGAGCATTCCATCGAATGCTTTTCGATAGAGCACTTGGTCTATAATGATGTATTTAGCTACGATAATACGTATCTGCCTTTTTTGTTGTGGTGTAGCTCCTTATTGATACGTATGGTCCATGATATAGTTAATGATATCAGCGTACTAGGGACACTCAGAGATAGGGGGTCGGGTTTCGACGTAGTATATGCACTCATCTGGAAAATCTAAATCTACTAGATCGCCTCCATCTAATGGGTTATCAGCTAACCAATCCACAATGATTTATCCCTTAACCGACTTCTGATTTAAAAATGTTAATTCGAATTCCCCCATTAGGGTTATAAAACATCCAGCCTTTTTAGACAAGGACCCTTGTGTGAGGAAAGTTCGTAAATGGTCCGTTTTTACCATGACCCTTGTTTCTTGATTTAACATATAATGTCTTAGGCGTTTGGTTGCAAAGACTACGGCGAGACATTCTTGTTCTGCTTGTGTATAACGTGTTTCATTAGTTGAGCAGTGTTCGGCTAATGAAATAAATCACACGTTCTCTCTTGTCATCGTCCTCTTGGGCCAACATACAAGCTAACGATACATTGGTAGCTCGTGAGTATAAAATTAACGGACGATCTATCTTAGGTGGCATTAGCGTAGGTGGTGACAACAAGAAACGCTTAACTGCGTCAAAATATTCTTTTGCAGTCTTCGGTCCAATCGATGCTATAGTCTTTCTTGAGAAAATTGTTTGATTGGATGAATAGTCAAAGCTTAAGTTCTGGGATGAATCTTCGGATTGCACCCAGCTTTCCGAGAAATGACCTGATTCTAGATTCATTTGAGGGTGGAACCATTTCAAGGACAGCCCAAATTTTGGTTGGGTCAACATCTATCCCTCATGATGATATGATGTAACCTAGGAGTTTCCCTCCTGTTACACTAAAGACACATTTTTCTGGATTTAGCGTGACTCTGTATTCTATCAGACGTGAGAGAATGACATGGAGTACTTCTGGATGATCACAAAGCTTCTTGGCCTTAGCCAACAAGTCATCTACGTAGGATTCCATGATTTTTTTAATTAGATCGTGAAATATGTATGTCATAGCCCGCAGGTATGTAGCACCAGTGTTTTTGAGACCAAATGGCATAACAACATAGCAATAGGTTCCCCAAGGAGTTATAAACGTGGTTTTAGCTTGATTTTGCTCAGATATTTTAATTTGATTATATCCCGAGAATCCATCCATGAGAGACAAAAGCTCAAACCCGGCTGTTGCATCAACAATGACATCAATAGATGGCAACAGGAAGTCGTCCTTAGAACATGCTTTGTTGATGTCTTAGAAATCTATGCAGATGCGTATCTTTCCATTCTTCTTGAGAACGGGGACGATGTTAGATACCCATTGGGAGTAGTCGACTGGTTTGATGAATCCTACTTGGAGGAGTTTTATTACCTCCTCTTTTACCATGAGAGCTACCTTGGGTTTCATGGGTCTTGATTTTTGTTTAACTGGTTTTGCATCAGACTTAGTGAAGAGGTTGTGTACCACGATGTGGGGTGTGACGCCTGTCATCTCCTTATAATTAAATGCAAACGCCTTCTGATGTTCTTTGAGGATCCGAGTATGTATTTCTACTTCTTCTGGGGTTTAACAAGGATCCTAGTTTTAAAATTCTTGGTTCATCTTCTGTTCCGATGTTGACATCGATTATTTCTTCGATCAAAGAGGCATTACCCTCTTCAAACTCAGGCGGTGCTGGGGGTAAATCCAAATCATCCCCATTTTCTACTGCGTATATACTAGGTTCCACTTGTGAGGGAAAATCCATCATGGGATTTCTGAAGTAGGAAGATGAATGTGGAATTAAGGAAAAATCTAGCATATGATAAGAGAGATGTAATGCCGCATAGGCGTTTAAGTAATCCAAAGTGGGCATATCACTATCAACATGGTCTAGGATGGTAGATTCAATCCCATTTAAAAGGGGATTTGTCATTGTTTTTATCAATGGTTCATTACGAATGGATACCGTGAAATGGGTATCCTCTAACTCATTACTTGGAGTAAAACGTGACGGTGAGGTTGCTATTGAATCGGCGAGAAGATTTCTCTCTTGTGAGATTGCTTCAATGGATATGAAGTTAAATGCCTTGCTTAAATCTAATACAACATTTTTGTAAAGCTGCAAGTGTTCGGCTTTAGTTTCATATACTTCAGAAACTTGGTTTGCCACTAATTGCGAGTCTCCTAAGACTCTGATGTTATCAACACCAATTCTCTTGGCTAAGGTGAGGCCAAGGAGGAGGGCTTCGTACTCAGCGCCGTTGTTTGTGCATTCAAAATTTAGCTTAAGGGAAAATGGACAGGACTTTCTCTTCAGGCAAAGTAAGAATTATACCTACCCCTGCCCCGTAACGACATCTAGCCCCATCAAAATGGAGAGTCCAATACTTAGCTAGGAGTATAGATATTGGGGTATTTGCTGCGTTTGCGCACTCTACTTCTACCATGCAGAGATCCTCTACTGGAAGAGAACCAACACCAAGGGAATATCCTATGCCTACTGAATCAAATGGTAAGAACATTGATAGATCTTGTTCTATTAACTCAATGATTTTTACAAGTAGTCCCTAATGACACTGTTTCTATAGTGTTAGCCTTATCTTTGGGGGGTTGGGGTTGTTTTGGCTATGCTCACAGTTTCAAGATCTGTCGTAGGTACCAACTTTTCTTTTGTTTTTGCGTCGGTAGGTTTATTAAGTTGATTTTTTGGGAGTTCAAACTCCGAGTGTACACCTGGTCTCTTTTTTAAGTTGGCTAGGCGTACATCAAATGGTTTTGGATCACCTTTGGCCACAAATACCTTTCCTAAATGTAAAAAACCTTACTTCTTGAAAAAGTGTAGAAGGGATTACCTTCATGCGGTGTATCCATGGTCGGCCAAGGATCATATTATAGTTAATTTCCCGATATATAATATAAAACTCAGTCAAAATGGTTTTGGGTCCTAAGGTGACTGGTAATATTATAGTTCCAATTGAAGTGGCTTTAAGGCTGTCATAGCCTCTTAGCGTGTTTTGAGTTGTGGAACAATTGGTTTCTCCATACCCTAGCTTTTGAAGAAAAGAGAAGGGGACTATGTTAACCGCTGCCCCATCATCTACCATTGCATGCTTTACATAGTTTTTATAAACCCACACTTGCAGATGTAGGGATGGATCACCTCGGTGTGCAATCTCAGCATCTGTTGGCATTTTGTTTATCTCGAATATGAATTCAACATCCCTATCCGCCTGTCCCGGAGGATGAACATCAAAGTCTATATGATTTACCTGTGTTTCAGGAGGTGGAGTGATGTTGATTAAATGACCTAAACCTAATGCTTCTAAAAGAGAAGCCCTGTGGGCAGGAGAGTTATTTAGTAAGTCTAAAAATGAAATATGCGAGAAGGTTTTTGTTAGATCATTAATTAAATCATAAGCACCCATAGGCTTTGGTACGATTTGTTGGATGTTATCCGTTTCTGACAGGTGGCTTGGATTTGGCTGAGAGAAATACTCTCGTGTCCTTGTTACAGCTTTGATGGGTAATTCAGTGTCTAACTCCACTAATCCAACTACCTTAGGTTGTGGCTGACTTCCTAGTTGCGGCGCAACTAATGGATTTAGCGAAGTTGAGGCTTCGTGATCATTGTTTCCTGTCATTGCACCCTTGTTCGTCCCAGTTGGATTTAGTTTTTTGTTATCATGATTTGGGAGTGGATCATTAAAGATCTTCAGGGGTGCATTTTGAGGGGAAAATACCCCTGAAAAAGTATTTAACGTTGGTGACGTAGGATCTGCTAAGAACATATCCATAAAAAGTTATTTTTGTTCATTTGGCAAGCGTTGCATTAATTTATTGTAGTCACGGCATGTTATAGTGTCATGGCCCCAAATGTTGTGGAAACCACAATATGAGTTAGGATTGTAATTCCTATTTTGTTGGTTTGATGTGTATTATGGCCCGTAATTTTGATCGAACCGTTGTCTATTTAAATTTTGCGTTTGTTGTCTTTGGTTTGAATTCTGGTTTTGATACCTAGTTGAATTTTGACTTGGCCCTTGTATGGGAGTTCATCGTTGTTGTTGTTGTTGAGGATGGTTAAAATCCATTGTATTGATTGTCAAGGTAAAGTTGTTGTTTCGTTGGTTGTTTATTTGTGATGGAGTATTGACAACATTTACCTTCTTGGGCTGCTCGGTTACTCCATCTGTTGTTACACCCCGATTTTTGTTAAGGATTTTAGCTCCTTGATTAACATTTGTGGTAGTGGGATAATTTGTAGTGTTCTGATTGGGGGAGATTAACCTCCCATTTTCTCCGTATGTTTTGCGACCACTATTAATCGCTGCTTGATCTATTCGAAGAGCACTATCCAGTACCTCATCGTAAGTTCGTAATGGGAACTTCTGGACTTCTTCCTTTACTTCTCTGCTAAGCAAATGAAGGTGTTTCACTCGGAATGACTCGTTCCTATAGAAAACAGATAAGAGTTAGGTGCTAGGAGGAATACCTGTAGAATGTCGAGATGGTGTGCGGCGTACCGTAGAGAAAGATCAGGCTGATTGCGAAGAACTCCTTTTTGTCTTGGAAGGACTACCTGCAAATAAGAACACAAGACCACAAGATTTGATTAAACAATAAATGAGGAAACTACCTTGGGCCCAGGAAATATAAAACTTCCTTTCGAAGGTGGTCAGTTTCCCTGCTAATATGAATTAACGCAAAAGACTGTAAAGTATCAATTAAATTGTTTCGTTGAACTGGGTAGGGGAAAGGCTGGTTTTCTGGTTTTGATCAAAGGAACCGATGGCGGTTACTGATAGCCGATGCCGGTTACTGATAACCGATACCGGTGGGTTCTAGGATCTTCTTGATTGTTTTGGTGGGGAGTTTGTGTTTCTTGGTGTTTGTAAGGCTGGTTTATGGATGATATTAGGAAATGGGATGATTAGAAGCAAAAGAATAACAGTTAGATGCAATGGCACGTTGGGTAGTAGATTCAGAGATGGATTTAGGAGGACTGAAATTCACAGAGCATAAGAAATGTTATAACGAGAGGACATGCAAGATGTGACTTACTGGTTTTGACAAAGATGCAAGTTGATCTCCTTGATTGTAAACACTTCTGGTATTTCCACTCGTCTCTGCTCTGTCAAGTGAAGATCTGGACTCTGTTCCTCGCTCGCAATGCTCTCTGTTGATCCAGAAATCCTTTGACTGATCTCCAAAATGAAATTCTCGATCCATTGTTTTGGTTTGGGGAGCCCATTTACAGGGAACCGATGGCGGTTGCGTAACCGACGGCGGTCGAGTAGGAACCGGCATCGGTAAGGAAAAAGTAGGCTATTTTTAGTAAAATAGCCCACCTTCCCTGCTTTTCTCCCGAGAGATCAGTTGCGGGCTTGGTCAAGTGACTAGAAGGTCGGTTTTGGGTGCGAGTAAGGAGTCATTAGTTATGGATGTGAGGTCTAGACCAAGTCATGGGTCTTAATTAGGTTAGTTTAGGGTTAGGGCTAGGTCATGATGAGGTGGCAAAGTGAGGTGGTGGGTAAGGTGATGTGGATTTATCAATTATAAGGTAATTAATAAATAATTGTGTAAGGTTTAGGTGATGAGGTTAGATTGCGAGATGAGATGCGGGTCACAAGGGGTCGTAAGACACAAATTTGGTGTCTACATTAGCCCCTTATTTTCGTGTAGCTTGTTTTGTAAAGCTGCACGGACAATAATATGAAGTGGTTACTCCTGTTAAGGGTATAGGTAATCCCCCTCAAATCTATCATAGATTGAGTGAACGAGAAATCAGGGATAGGGTTGATAACGGGTAAATGGGGTAGAGGGGATGGTAAGATGGTGGGGTAGGTTCAAGGAAGCAGACGCATATTGAAATGCCATAGTACGACTAGGGTACATGATTTGACGAGCAAACCAGCAGTGCCGAGGCAAAGGTCGATAGTTTATCCAAACAAGGGTGATATAATCCTGGTATCCAAGGCATAGGAAGTAGCCCCAGGGTATATAACAGGTAAGGTACAGGAATGTTTAGGCATGTTCGGCAGTACCAAAAGGTTGGTTTGGTTGAGATAAACGTCACGGTCTAGGTCTGGGCAAAGTTGGTCGACAGATCAAGTCAAGGACCCTAATCATGCTAAAACACGAACAGGTGAGCTCGATTGAACAAAAAACTACCGGATGGGTGGATAAACGTGTATGGTGTTGATTTTGGGTAAGGGATGGAAGTGGTGCGGCCGTGGGTCGGGCCAAGTTGTTGGGTTGCGGCCTTGGGTCGGGCTAGAAGGGTAAAGGGAGGCCTTGGGTCGGGCCAAATAGTGAGGGTGAGGCCTTGGGTCAGGCCAATTGGTAGGTTGAGGCCTTGGGTCGGGCCAAATTGGTAGGGTGAGGCCTTGGGTCGGGCCAAATGGGTAGGGCGAGGCCTTAGGTTCGGGGCCGGATAGGATAGGTTGAGGGGTCGGGCCGGATAGGTAGGTTGAGGAATAGGTAGGTTGAGGCCTTAGGTCGGGCCGAATGGGTAGGTTGAATGGTTAGGGCCGAGGTAGGTTGAGGCCTTGGGTAGGTAGGTTGAGGCCTTTAGGTCGGGCCAAATGGGTAGGGCAAGGCCTTGGGTCGGGCCGAATAGGTAGGTTGAGGCCTTAGGTCGGGCTGAATAGGTAGGTTAAGGCCTTAGGTCAGGCCAAATAGGTAGGTTGAGGCCTTAGGTCGGGCCGAATAGGTAGGTTGAGGCCTTAGGTCGGGCCGAATAGGTAGGTTGAGGCCTTAGGTTGGGCCGAATAAGTAGGTTGAGGCCTTAGGTCAGGCCGAACAAGTGAACAAATGGTGTGCAGCAAAGGTGGATAGAGGCGATATTGGTGAAAAAGAGGCAAGGAGTAAATAAGGGCAAAGAATGGGGGTGAAAGTTGGGTAGAGAACCGATGTCGATTCTGCATGACCGATATCGGTTAAGGGACCGACCGGTTCCTTAGGGCAAAATGAAACCGATATCGGTGAAAGGCGAAAAACCTATAAAAAGAAAAATACGGCTTGTCATTGTCACTTTTGTTATTTGCAAACCAAAATCGACTTGTCTGACGTGGAGAGTTGAGATTAGAGGCTTGATTGAGTGAGGTGGAGCTATTGTATTGGCGGAGAGAGTTGATAGTGGGCCCGATTAAGGAGGAGGCAGCAGTTGATTGGCCGGGGACCCAGCAGATCAGGATTGGAGCCATGGCACAGGCAGGAGGAGCTGGAGGGGCTGGACCAGCTGGACCGCCACCACCCATCCCACCACGACGACGTGTCGTCGTTCGGGTAGATTTCAACACTCTTTAATTTGGTGCATTTAAATGGTTGTATTATGCTAAATTGGGGGGTTTGGGTAGGAATTAACCTTTTTTAGGAAATAATGAGAAAATGGAAATGATTTGAAAAAGGGAGAGGGTAGATAGGCTAGATAGGCTAAGGTGGGTAGGTGGGTAAGTTTTTAGGGTATTTGGGTGGGTAGATGGGTAGAAATAGGTAAAAAAATGGGTTTTGGGGGCCGCGCGGGGGTTCGGCTCCGGGAGAAGACAGTGACCGATGTCGGTCACTAAGCGACCGGCATCGGTCGCAAAATTTTAGGGAAAGGGAGTGTTGTTGGTGACCGGCGTCGGTCATGTATCGGCCGGCGTCGGTGGCTTGTGTGTTTTGGTTTGTGGGTTGTGTGGGTGGGTTGGTTGTTTTGGGTTTTTGGGTTGGGTTGTGGGTGGGTGTCGGTTGGGGTGGGTTTGTGTGGGGGTTGGGTTGGGTTGTGGGTGGGTGTGGGTTGGTGGTGGAGAAGGGTTTGTGTGGGGGTTGGGTTAGGGGTGGAGAAGGGTTTGGTGTAGGGTTGGGTTTTGGGTTGTTGGGTTGGGTTTGAGGTGGAGGTGGGAGAAGGGTTTGATGTAGGGTTGGGTTTTGGGTTTTTGGGTTTTGTTTTTGTTGGTTTTGGGTGAGATGGTTTTGGGTTTTTAGGGTGGTAGGTTGCTAGAGGGGGGTGGTAGAGAGTCGGGGTATGGTCGGGGGGATAAAAAAGGGTGTTTAGATGATAAAGTAGATGTTGTAATAAAGAGTAGGTCTAAGGATGTGGGTTGGTTTTGCAGGCACGTCAGCAGTTGACGATGCAGGATAGGATGCCCCCGCTGTTGGTGCGGATGAGGCCACACGTATCTGCGGCTCATTGGGCCATCATGCGCGAGGTGGGACTCGGTGGAGTCCAGAGGTACAGAGCGATAGAGAGAGATCACAGCCTGATGGTCGCCCTCATCGAGAGATGGGATCCGGCGACCAATGTGTTCCATCTCCCGACTGGGGAGATGACCGTCACATTGGAGGATGTGTATCGCATCCTTCGGTTACCTATCGAGGGAGAGGCAGTCTTCCAGGTAGATTCAGAGACTACCATGGACAGCATACTGCAGGTTTTTGGGGATGCAGCAGTGCTACTGACCTACCACAGCGCGAGTATCGGGTACGGTGACATGTACCGTGAACATCGACACGAGACACGACTGGCTGTGCTGATGATGATCAGGATTACCTGCTTCGCCCTCCCGGACTCAGAGGGAGGCCACTTTCCACGAGCATTGATGGGGGTGCTGCTTGAGATGGTGGAGGAGCACACCTGTTACGCCTGGGCACCAGTATATCTGGTGCAATTGTACAGGGAGCTATGGGGCTATCGCCGGAGGAGGCGATTCGGTATTTGCTCTACATTTTTGTTGCATTGTTGGGCATACGAGCACATCGTATGTATCAGGCCAGTAGGGTTACCCCAGCAGCCAGGGCCACAGGTCATATACCGATATGGCTTTCAGAGGTGGTTGGGGGTCGTGGGCCAGCCACGAGCAGTTGTTGCAGGTCGGGATGTGGCATACTATAGACATTTGCTAGAGGGCCTTACAGCAGTAGACATTGTATGGAGACCCTACAGAGGTCACCACCCTGGCAGAGGAGCCTGCTTACAGTTGCGCCTAATCCAGTACACATTCTGGATAGCAGGACGGAGGCCAGGAGGAGTACGAGAGGATACCGCTAGAGAGGGTACGCAGGCAGATGGGGCTGCGACAGGACGAGCCACCTCCCTTCCCTCAGTACAGGAGGGATGATGTAGAGGCCCCACTGCCTGCACCACAGCCTTTGGATCCAGATTGGGTAGCGGAGAGGTCAGCAGGTGAGGGTGTAGATGATGCTGGGTGCACGGGAGCATACAGGGTGTGGTGGGCCTGGGCAGAGAGCAGCCAGGATAGTACCGCCTGCACAGCCAGACTTGGCTGCAGTTATAGGAGAGAGAGATCAGCTCAGGGGTCAGGTGCAACTCTTACAGGGGCAGCTAGCTGCTGGCACAGGCACAGATAGGTGTCTTACAGGGGCAGCTAGCCCAGGCTCAGGCACAGGCACAGGCAGCACCACCACCAGCACCACAGCCACAGGCACAGGTGCAGGTACAGGCAGCAGCACAGGTACCGCCCCAGATACCACCACCAGGTGCGGCCACAGGCACCACCACCAGCACCAGCACAGGCTCAGGGGGCATTGGTTGTAGGTGCCAGGGGACCAGCCCCAGCTCCGTCAGTGGCTCGAGAGCGCTATATGGAGGTTAGAGCAGAGGCCCGATATTATCAAGATATTCTTGATGGTACCAGGAGTCGAGTATCAGGCTTATGCAGCACATAGGGCAGAGACCTCTCACAGCCAGAGATCTCAGGGAGGTACAGCCATAGCTGGCGTGTCCGTGACGGGCAGGAGGCGAGAGGCACCACAGGGACCAGCGGGGAGAGGTGCCGAGGGCGGTGGGGAGAGCTGAGAGATCCCAGACATGGTTATTGTATAGGGAGATGGGCACCGGTCTGCGAACCGGGTGTATTGATAGAGGCCTGCGTGCCTATGTATTATTCATGTATTCATTCATTCATTTATTGTATACCGGCCTGCGAGCTGAGTAGGGGTTGTATAGTGGATACCGGCCTGCGAGCCGAGTATATATCTATTTTTGATACGAGGGACCGGCCTGCGAGCCGAGTCGAGATTTTTTGACAGTTATTGCGGCCTGCGTGCCGGCTTTGGTGTATTATGAGATCACAGAGGCCCCGATGTAGGGCACATTGTATTTTTGAAAACTTGTATATATATATATATATATAGAGACGATGTTTTGATCCACATGCAGTGTTCAAAATGTGTTTAAATATTTGGTTAATGGTTGGTAATATATAGAATGTGTGATGAGTTTAATTGACATGTTGATAGATGGATGATGCTGATGTTTTTGTTTTTTTGTACGTATATATGAATGTCAGGTTATGTGATGAATTGGTGGTTTTGTGACATTGTGATATATGTAACTGATGAGTTGGATCCAAATGATGTATAGATTGATAGTTTCTTGATATCCGTAGTTGATGGTTTGTGTATTTGTATAAAATAAATGATGTTAATGAAATTGTAATGCTATGTGTGGTGGATGAACAAATGTGGTAAATTGTGTTGTTTATGCAGGAAAAGAGGCGGGAGCGACAAAAATTTAGGTGAGAAATGAAGAAAAGAACGCTGTTGAGAAAAGATAGGTGTGTAACCGATATCGGTTAAGGAACCGATATCGGTAGCTGATAGACCGATATCGGTTAAGTAACCGATACCGGTTATTTAGGTATGAGCTTTTCTAAAAATAGAAAAGCTAGGGGTGGCAACTTAAGTTTTAATTTTAGAGCCATGCAAGAGGTTAAATGCGCGAACGCGACGCTTTTTGACGACTGAGACAGGTTTTTGCATGAGAGATTTGAGTGATAAGGAGAAAAGAGACAAGGAAAGTGAATGTGATCTGAGATTCAGAAGGCAGAAAGACAAAGTTGAAAAGGGTGGTGATCATGGCAGAACGAGGAGAAGCATCCAGCAGGCAGGGACAAGAGGGAAGACAAGGGCCACCTCAAGCTGCTGCAACCCAAGAGGTATCAGCTGTGTTTGTGATTTGAGTATTACATGTTTTGGGAATAAGCTGGGAGGAGAATAAGTAAGTAGATATGAGAAAGAAAACATGATAGCTAGGGGTATAGATGAGGTGAGTGTTATGGGGTAGGTAATTCGGGGTTGTGGGTATGTCTGTGTATGTAGAAACGAATAAATGATCAATTTATTGTCGTAGGTGGTTGTTTTGGGCAAGGTGTATATTATTTGACAGTGACCGATATCGGTTAGGAAAAACCGATATCGGTTACTAAACCGATAGCGGTGACTTATAACTGGTACCGGTTACTGGAGAAACTTCCAGAATGTGAGAAAAAACCCGGGGTGATTCGATTTATTGAACGGTTATTTGTTTTTTTTGTAACGTATGCAGGCAGAGGCAGGGATAAGGATGAATGATAGTGTACCGGCTCTGCTGTCACGAATCCGAGTGTATGTAACACCAGCTGGAATGGACATTGATAAATCGTTTGGGGTTAAATGGAATCCGTTATTATTCATGAATCGCACGTAATCATGGTATGTTACAGGCGTTGATTGAGAGATGGAATCTCGAGACAAATACCTTTTATCTGCCAACAGGGGAGATGACAATAACATTGGAAGATGTGTTCCGTATTTTGAGACTCCCTATTACAGGAGAACCAGTATATCAGGCACTACCTAGCGCGGCACGAGGCAGCAATAACAGTAAGTTTTTGGTCCATACGCACAAGATTTAACACAGCGAGGTTTGTCATTCACATATGGGATAATGTATGCAGCACACCCTGAGGAGACAAGGTTAGCAGTGATATTAATGATAGCGGGTAGGGTATTATGCATTACCAAGGGCAGAAGGAGGAAGATTTCCAAAGGAATTGATGTGTGTTATATGGGAGATGATAGAAAGGAACGTGACTGTTTGCATGGGCACCTGCATATTTGGCGGAGCTATACAGGGGGTTATGGGCTTGTAGGAGAAATCACAGAACGACACTGGATTGTTCATACTTATTACACTGTTGGGCCTATGAGCACATTGTTTTGTGTGCGACCAATAGGCCGATCCCATCCAGTCAGGAGAGACCGGAGTACAGAGGTTGGGATTCAGACGATGGGTCCAAACAGAACAAGAGGCAAGATCTCTAGGCTGTGACGGGGTGACATTGAGTATTATAGGCAGGTATGGGAGAGGGTGACGGTTGCGGACATCTGTTGGAGGCCTTACGGTAACTATATGGTAACAGAGAGCATAGCTGAGGAGTTAAGGGGTGTAGAGCGAATGAGGTGGATCGCGGGGCATAGGCCAGGTGAATATGAGAGGATTCCTATAGATCGCGTGCGGTGACAATTTGGATTTGTGCAGGATATACCCCTGGCTTATAGACCATATATGAGGATCGACGCCGAGGCAGCATTCTCACCTCCCCGGCCAACACCTCTAGAAGGGCCTGAAGAGGTAGCAGCCGATCGCAGGGTAATGGATGCAGGAACGACAGAGGCCTATAGATTATGGTGGGTAGCAGAACTGCGAGGTGTACGTGAGCGCCCTGACATTGCTGTGATTACAGCGGAGAGAGATCGTCTGCAGAGTTTAGTTCAGCAGCTCCAAACGCAGGTGAATGAGACAAGAAGATTGTTAGTGGTTGCGGAGTCACGAGCAGCGAGACTAGAGGCTGGAGTTCTCCATGCGAGAGGGCGTATTCAGATGCTACAGGAGAGATTGGCAGATCAGTGGGCGGGGTACCAATAGCCGTGGTACCTTTGAGGACAGAGAGGCCCGGCGAGAGGGGTCGACGATCACGATCATCACCTAGTTCGGGATGAGGCGTGAGGGGTCTGAGTAAATGTTAGCAAGGTATAAGAATAAATAAGAGTACCGACCTACGTGTCGATGATAGAGAAGATGTATTTGTTTAACATCTAAATAAAGCTGAATATGTATGTTGATTTGAGTTACGATAAAAATAAGAATGTTTGTGTTTTGATTTTCGGTGTTTTGAAAAAGGATAAAGAGGAATGTGATTAAATAGAAATACACAGAAATATTTATTATACCACACATGATAGATTATGGTAGGGGATGGTCGAGCTAACCTTGGGAGACCCCATGTCTCCGAAGTGTTGCCTACATAGCCCATTGCACAAAGCAAGGAGGGGCCTCAGACCGATGTAGTTCTCCCTTAGGATCAGGGAGAGGTGAATTCAGGCAATTTGGTACGGTTTAGGCAATTGGTTGGTTGGTAAAAATATTAAGATTGGTAAAGGCAAGGGTTGATGGTGTTGGTAATGAATTGGTGATGTTGTAAAAGGTATAAGGGAAGCGAAAGTTAGCCTACCCAAGTAGAAGGGAACCATGTCCTGATTAAGGTCAACACACAATCCTAGATGCGAGGCAAAGCAGAAAGAGTGCTCCGTAGGTGAAAAGAGCTAAACAAACCACACAACGTAGAACGAGCTTGGAGCCCTAGGTACCGTGCATAGACGAGAAGTCAATAGGTGAAAAGAGTTGTGTGATCACAATATATCGAGCGTACATTCACGTCCCTTGAGTTGAAACAAATGGTGAGGTGAGGTGGATGGTATAGCTGAGGTGCAGAGAACTTATTACAAAGTGAGTGTTCTGACAAAAGAGAACCTACCCTAAATAGACAAGTCCATGACTCAAAAGTTCTTTTGAATGAGGCTTTTATTTTATTGAATGTAGACTGATCGATGCGGGAAGTCTACAAGGGATATTGATTGTATTATTCTTGAGGTCTTCACGAAGCTGATCGATGCGAGAAGCTTCTGCTAGAGGCTGACTGTGTATAGCTGTCCTTCGAGGGAGCAGTCTATTTATAGTAGCAGATATGATTTTAGTGCATAGCTGTCCTTCAGGGGAGCAGTCTATAGAGAATAGCAGCAATAATTTGGCATATAGCTGTCCTTCGAGGGAGCAGTCTATATTTAATTTAGATGACTAGATGTTCTTTTTAGCGTGAAGCATCTAGTTTAGTAGGAAGTTTGACTCAAGAAAATCCCATAAGAATACGGCTTATCTTAATTCTTTGAAGTCATGGACTAGACTAAAAAGGGAAAGGCATCGTCAAGGGGAGGTGAAAATCAAACTATGTGAGCTTGATTGTTATTATGAGGTGTAGGAAACAAAGTGTATGTAGTGGTAAGTGAGCTCAAGGGACGAGCGGCAGGTAGATAAGAAGTGATATAACACTAATTTCAACAGTAGAAATGGTCGAAGATGCAAGGCATTAAGGGGTTCAGGCTCAGGTTTACCATTAAGCGAAGCTAAACGATAAGTGCCTGATCCATAGGTGTGAGTGATTATATAAGGCCCAATCCAATTGGGAGCAAATTTTCCACGTTTGCTCTTTTCTAGTTTGGTGACATGTTGATTCTCTTTGAGGACAAGATCACCAACCTTAAAAGTACGCTCATGAAGTCGCTTATCATAAGCACGTTTGATGCGTTTTTGATAGATTTGAAGGTGATCAAGAGCTGTAAGACGACGTTCGTCAAGAAGCTCCAATTGGGCTAACCGCTCTTGACGGAAATCATCGTTGGTGAGAATATCCTGAAGAGATATTCTAAGGGAGGGTATTTGTATTTCGAGAGGCAAAACAGCCTCGGTACCGTATACCAAAGAAAAAGGTGTGGCATTAGTAGAGGTACGAATGCTAGTACGATAAGCCCAAAGGGCAAAGGGAATGTGATCGTGCCAATTTTTGCCGGAGTCATTGACAACTTTCATGAGGATTTTGGTTAGGGTTTTATTAGAAGATTCAGCCTGACCATTGGCCTGTGGATAGTAAGGTGATGAGAAACTAAGTTTGATACCAAAGTTGTCACAAAGGTCTTGTAACAACTTGTTTTTAAAAGATTTACCATTATCTGTTATTAGGCGATGAGGAATACCAAAACGACAGATAATGTGATGGTTAATGAATTTGACAATTTTTTCTTTTTTGATTGAAATGAGTGGAATAGCCTCCACCCATTTTGTGTAATATTCGATCGCTGTGATTATCCAACGGTGACGTTGTGAAGAGGTCGGGTGAATCTCACCAATAAGGTCTAAACCCCATTGTGAGAAGGGCCAAAGATCTCGAGCGACCTGGAGCGGGTGGCTAGGAGTATGTTGAAGGTTGGCATGTTGCTGACACATAACACAACGCTTAACATATTCGTAGCAGTCGTTATTGAGAGTAGGCCAATAATAACCAAGGCGAAGGATTCGTTTGGCCACGGCAAGGCCGCTAAAATGTCCACCACAAATACCGTCATGGACCTGTTGGATGGTATGAGTGGCCTCCGCGCCAGTTAGACAGCGAAGGAGGATGCCATCAAAGCCATGTTTATAGAGGAGTCCCCCCATGACAACATAACGAGAAACACTTTTAAGAAAAGCACGTTTGCCGTTACTAGTAAGGTCAGGTGGGAGGACAGAGATTGTAAGGTAGTCGTGAAATTGGTGGTACCAGGTATCCTGTGAACTAGTAGACACAATATTTATCATACAAACTACCGGGGTTGAATAGGATGGGACAAAAAGTTGTTGGACCACGATGAATAATTCAGAGTCAGTTGGTGCGGCGGGAATTTGCGAGGCTAAGCAAGCCATAGTGTCCGCAAATTTGTTAGTGGAGCGTGGAATGGTTTGTATAGAATAGTGAGTAAATAAGGCTAGAAGTGAATCCACGTAGTGTTTGTATTTTTGAAGTTCCTCATTTTTGCATTGGTAGACGCCCATAACTTGATTGACTACCAATTGAGAGTCGCCAAAAATGTTGATAGATTTGATGCCTAAGTGTAACGCAACTTGGAGACCCAGAACAAGGGCCTCGTATTCCGCTGTATTATTAGTGCAAGGGAAATCAAGCCGGAATGAAAGAGGCATAGGTTCAGCGTCGAGAGGAATGAGAACAACGCTGGCTCCTCCGCCGCACTGGCATTTAGATCCATCGAAGAAGAGGGTCATTTGATACAACTCTTCCCGGAGTGAAAGAGTGGCGATGAGTTCGTCGGGGAAGGTAAAATTGGTAAATTGTTCCCCAGGTAAAGGGGCCTCCGCAAGTTGGTCTGCAAGAGTTTGTCCTTTGATTGACTTCTGTTGTACGAATTCAAGGTCAAGGTCAGTGAGGAGCATAAGCCATCGAGCGATACGTTGGTTTAGATGCGGTTTGGCGTACATATAATGAATGGGGTCTGTGTTGGTGATGACAAAAGTTTTGTGATTCAGGAGGTAATGTCGGAGTTTGGTGGCTACGAATGATAGAGCAAGGCACAATTTTTCTACATGTGTATACCTAGTCTCATAATCCACGAGGGTACGACTTATATAATAAACGGCCTGTTCTCGTCGTGCCGAATCCCGATGTGCGAGCATAGCACCTATAGCATGGTCAGTGGCGGAAAGATAAAGGTAGAAAGGGCGGTCGTCCTGGGGTGGGATAAGCACGGGTGGCTGCAAGAGATAGGATTTGAGAGCTTCGAAGGCTTGGTGACACTCCTCACTCCATTGAAAGGCAATGTCCTTTTTAAGAAGGTGATGAAAAGGTTGACACCGATCCGAGAGTTGGGAGATGAAACGTCGGATAGATTGGAGCTTACCTTGTAAACTACGCAATTGTTTGAGATTTTTGGGTGGGGGAATTTCTAGGATAGCTTTGACTTTAGATGGATCGACCTCAATGCCACGCAAAGAGACGATAAAGCCAAGAAGTTTTCCCGAAAGAACACCAAAGACACATTTCTTTGGTTGAAGGCGGACAGAATATTGTAACAGGCGATAAAAAATAATGGTTAAAACATCGAGATGTTCACTACGATGTTTAGACTTGCCAAGAAGATCGTCGACATAATCTTCAAGGATAGTGTGCATAATGTCATGAAAAATGTAGGTCATAGCCCGCTGATAGGTAGCACCAGCATTCTTAAGGCCAAATGGCATGACACGATAACAGAAGGTTCCCCAAGGAGTTATGAAGGCAGTTTTGTGTTGATCGGCAAGGGGCAACCAAAATTTGGTTGTATCCTGAAAAGCCATCCATGAGAGAGAGCATCTCATGACCTATAGTTAGATCAACAAGTTGGTCAATGCTAGGTAAGGGGAAGTCATCCTTAGGGCAAGCGAGGTTAAGATCTCGGAAATCTGTGCATATCCGAAGTCCCCCTGTCACTTTAGTGACAGGTACGATGTTAGAAATCCATTGAGGATAGTCAATAGGCAAGATGAAGGAAACAGAAAGGAGTCATTGGAGCTCCTCTTTGACCAAGAGGGCAATGCGTGGATGCATTTTTCTCAATTTCTGCTTGACTGGTTTGGAATCGGGGTTTAGGGTGATGTTATGGACGGCAATGGTAGGATCAATTCCTGGCATGTCAGCGTAAGACCATGCGAAAGCTTGGTTGCGAGCACGGAGAAAGGTAGTAAAGGCGGCTTGTTCTGATGTGTTAAGGGATTGTCCAATCTTCACAATGTGAGGATCCTCCTCCGTGTGGATGTTGATTTCTATAGTAGATTCGTTCAGCATGGTTTGGGTTTCAGATGGTAAGGCTCGTTGAATATAAGAATCATCCGCGCCAAGGTAAGTGAGGATGGAGTCGTCATCCTGGCATTCAACAACATTAATCAAAGGTCGAATCCTCTTCGATCATGTCTGGATACAGAAGGGGAAGAGAAGATGGGTCCTCATTATCGCGTTGATAAGTGAGAGGACCTATGAAGATAGCATTTATGAAAAAAAAAAAAAGTTAGGAGGGATGGATTCAGGGTCTATAGATTCTGTGGGTGATGATGGCAAAGTGGGTGATGATGGTTTGGTAGGGGCGACGTCTTCTTCTTCCAGGATACAGCTGACAGGAGGTGTCTCCTGTGTAGGTGTTTCGGGGAAAACCGAGACCACTGCGATCATTATGTTTACGGGTAGTCACGGGAATGAGTGTATGTCGGCCTTGTTCGTAAAGGCCAAAACCAAAGCCTTTCCACGCACAGCGAGTCAAGAAGGTGAGGGCGAAATGACGATTTGTCAAGTATTAAAAATCGGATTGGAAGGGAACCACACCAAGAGGAGGTTCAGGGGTAATGGAGGATGCGTCAACACCCCCATACGTTAGGTTAGTGCGGCAATGGGGTGGTCCGTAAGAGATTACCTCCCCCACGCGACGGTCGTAGGTGGGATGTGCATGTAATTGTCCGTACTCCTGCGGGGTAGGGAAAGAACTAACGTTATATAGGCGGTACTCCCCCAGCGTAAGGCGCTGAAAAACATCTACTAAGGGGTCAGAGGTTGGAATGTTAGCTGCGGGAAGGGAAGTGGTTTTTGTGATGGTGGTTTCATCAGTTGAAGGCGTAGGCGCGGTTGAGGTGGATGGTTGAGGTACATTTGAAGAGGATGGTTGGGTTGAATGTATGGGTGTCTTGATTGGTATAAGCACATCGTTAGGGCGGTATAACATATTGCAGGTTTTAAAGGGGGGAGGGTCAGCTTTTACGGTGTAGGACTTCCCCTCGTACTCAAATTTTATGCATCTATGTAATGTTGAGGGAACGCATCCCATGGCTCGGATCCAAGGACGACCCAGCAATATATTATATTGGAACTCTCCCTCCAAGACATAGAAGAGTTTGGGTAAAGTACGTGGTCCTACCCGAATGTTGAGGATCACGGTGCCTAAGGTAGAAGTAATAGCGTCATTGAATGACCGCAACATGATGGGGTTGGCACACATGCAACTAGAAGGGATATTCATTTGTTGGAAGGCTTTTGAAGAGATGATGTTTAGGCTAGCACCCCCGTCAATCATAACACGACGTACCCGAATGTCCCGGATGTAAGCTGAGATGAAAAGAGCGGGGTCAGGATCTTCTGTACCAAAAGTCAACAATTTCGTCTTCAGAGAAACTGACTGCAGCAGCTTGTTGTACAGAGACAGAAGTGGTTGGGGCAGTGGGTTGTTTGGTGAGAGAAGCAACGTGATTGGGTGTTAGAATGGAGGCGACAGGCAGGGTTTCATTAGGTAAAACCTCTATCCCTTGAAGGATCTCAACGAGAGCTTGTCGATGAGATTCAGAAGTCTGAATGAGATCATACAGTGTCATTTTTACGGGCGATTGGTGAAGCTGTTTAATCATATTTCGGTGGGCAATGCCATTAGAGACGGGATAGGCGGGTCCGCGAATGACCACTTTAGGTGGTGGTGCAATCGGGATGTTTGACGGAGAAAGAGATGCCGCAGGTGTGTTTTCTTTTGCTTTCCCATTTGTTTTTCTGCCCTCGAGTAGCGACACTAATCATATTAATCTCGTAGACCTGAGATGAGGAAGATGGTTGGGATAACTCATGGTCTTCAAGAGGTGGGGTTGTAATAATGATAGATCTTGGTGAGGCGGGGACAGATGGTATAGGAGAGGGAATGGAAACTAAAGGTCTCTCCCTTCGTAAGTTGTCTTTCTTAATCTTTCTATCCGGGAGAGGTGACTGACGAAGGATGGTTTTTAGAGCTTTGCATCCCTCCACATCATGTCCTGGTGTGCGGTGATAAGCGCAGATTTTAGACTCATCGTAACCCATAGGTCGGGGTTTAGATGGGTCATAAGGTCTAAGTGGAGGTAGGGAAATGGTCGCATTCTCCACCAACATAGCAAGGATTTTGGCGTAAGATCCTTTGAGTGGGTCAAAATCGGAAGAGGATGAGGGTATTGGTTGTGCGGGTTTTGGTAATGTTTGGGCGTGGTTGGTTCGCACGGGTGGTGGTTTAGCCGAGGGGTGTTGATACGTGGTTTTCACTAAACGTGATTTCTTTGGCACAGAAGCTATGTTGGATGATGAGGCCGCAGATGATGTGGTATCAGAAAACAACCACGGGGAAATAGGAGTGACCGAAAACAAATCTTTTGATGATGGAATTTGTTTAGGGTTGATAGGTGGACAGGATACGCGGAGTGACGGTGTTGCTATACCCTGGAATTTCTGTATGGGTGCGGAAGGCGTAGGTTGTTTTGAAGAAAACGCAGGAGGTATGATATATTGATGTAAGGTAGAGGGATGGGGTCCCAATATGGAAGGTAGGTATGACGATGATGGTTTTGATTGTGATAGGGGCACGGATTGAGTTTGTCTCCTAGGTGGCGGGATGGATTTATTTTTGGATAGATCGAGTCGCTTAGGCGGGTGCGTTAGACTGGGCATTGGTGAGGTCCCAAGCGTAGGGGAAGATCTGGTTAAGTTGATAGAAGTGGACGGGGCATTTGGTAGAGGTGAGGGGGTGAAGGTGAGAACAGGGGCATTTTAAGCTTCTGTAAACACTTTGGGTATATGGTGGAGACATCAGGATCAGTCATTTGCATTTGAGTAGAAAAAGGGGTACTCAAACGTTCCCATAGGGCCTGTCTATCTGCTGTGGAATGACAGTCCTCACGTGTGAATATGAAATTTTGTACGGAAGAACGACGGGTTGTGATTCCAGTCCACTGTGGGTGTGACACAGGAGGTAGATGAGGCACTGTATCAATAGATGTTAAGAGGTCAACCGGTCGTTTAAAAGATTTAGGTGATGAGGGACTAATAGGTAGGAGGGCGTGTTTGAGGGGATCTGTCATGTTTAAAGAATGTGGTGATGTCGGTGTAAGAGATTTATCGTCTAAGGATGTCAAAAGGAGTGGCGAGCCTTCCTCTTGTGCAGCAAGAGCGGTAGAAGGGGACGTTTGGGAAATAGATAAATTAGATAACATCCGCTCACAGTCTTGTAGGGATGTGGTGTAAGAAGACTCATCGATGAGAAGAGAAGTCCGGGCAGTTAACTCTTTTATGGGTAAAGGAATGATTTCACTTTGGCTTGATGGTGGTGAAGGAGGTTCAGACTCCTGTGTTGGTGGAGAGGCTTGATTCAAAAAAAATTCGATAGAGGATTTTGGCTGAGAATCGAAGACTGCATGGATCTCATGAACACTCTCCTCGGCTAAGATATCTTGGTTTACGTTACTGTTGGACGAGTGATTCGGGAATGGCTTGTTGAAAATTTTCAGATTTCGGTTAGTAGGGGCGTTAGGATTATCGAGGGCTATATCCCCCGCATCAACCATTTCCTGCACTATGTTTTTCAACATCTTGCAGTTCTCATGACTGTGTCCCTTCACGCGGTGGAAGTTACAGAAGTCATTTTCTTTGTACCAGGAAGGTATGGCGCGAGTGGAATCAAACCCGGAATGAGGTTTAACAGGAGGTAAGGTAATGGCTCCTGCTTTGAGCAATTTTTCCAATATCACACCATATGTTTCTCCCAAGGGAGTGTAGTTGATGGGTTCTGCTTTATACTTATAAGTGGTTTTTGGCGGGGTATTAGACGGTGGTTGGGATTTGACCATCACCGCGTGGACAGCTCCTTTTGATTTAGAAGAAGTGGATGTGTGAGGAGTGGCAGTATTTGGTATTTGGTTTATTGATAGAATCAGGAGTTCAGAAATTGGGGTTTTTGTTACGCAACCGCAATTTCTCCTCTTCTAAGGCTCGAATTTCTAATTTTCGGGCCATAGTAAAGGCCTCGTCGAATGTACGGAAAGTTTGAATTTGGAGGGTGGGGGAGATGTGCCTAGCGCAGGCCCGCGTAAACAGTTCGATAAGTTCGGTTTGAGGTAAGGCATACGTAAGTTGGTTGATAAGGCCCCGCCATCGTCCAACGAAATCTGCGATAGATTCGTCCTCAAATTGTCGGATGGCATAGAGGTCGGTGATAGATACTTTCTTGGTAATGTTAATGGAGAAATGATCCAAGAAAGATTGGGCTAGCTGGTTAAAAGAAAAGATCGAGTGCTGGGTTAAAGCACTGTACCATTCCAAGGCGGGTCCTGATAAGGACATGGGAAAAGGTGCGGAGTAACAAGGCATCATCATGGGCGATCAAATAACAAGCGTGTCTAAATGATCGCAAGTGTTGTTGAGGATCCTCTTTACTGTTAAAACGAGTAAATTTTGGCAACTCCCATTGAGGAGGATATGAATGAAGGGGGACAGAAGGGTGAATGGGCTCCCGACAAACTTTCTCGTATGTCAAGGCGCTACGACTTCCCGAAACAGAAGCCTCCAGGTTTTGCATTTTGTCCATCATTTGTTTAATTAGATCAGTAGTTGGATGAGATGATGGTGGGATTGTGGTAAACGGAGGCAAATTGGGCCAAGGACCACCGCTAGACACTGGTGGGGTTAAGTGTTGGTAAGGTGTGGAGGATGAATATGTTGAGGCAACTGAATAGGGATGTCCCATATAGGATGTTGAGGTCACTGGATACGTGTATGGGAGTGAGAAGGTAGGCGGAGGCTTGAGAAGGAAAGCTCGTGTGGATAGGTGGCAGAGAGCAAGTCATGAACGAAGCAGTCTGCAAGAGAGATGAGGTAGGGGCATTCTGGTGGTAGTGATATGTGGGGTCCAAGATTAACCAAAGGAAAGCTAATCGGGGTCGTATGAACCTCTAAAGCCATCGGATTGGGAGACGGGGCTAGAGATGCAGGAAGTAAGGCGGTGTTATCAGGAGGAGTGGGAGATAAATGAGCAGCTATACTAATAGGCATGCCAACAAGGAGCTGACCATCAGGCGTACGGTCAGGGGCATGAGACAAATAGTATTGTACAGTGCTGGGATTAGCATCCAGAAATTTGGCAAAGTCCTTGTCTCCTACAGGAATTTGGGGGATCTCACTGGTGTCCGTTAGGGTTCCCTATAGAATGTGAAGGGGGGTGATTCAGGCAAAGACATAGAGCAGGCATGTGAAACCATAGCGGTGGCTTGCTTCCGAAGTGATGACAACCATGGACAAGAACACACAGGAAAGTTTCAATCTATCAAGAACAAAAACAACCTCAGAATGATGAATTTGGCAGGTTGCTGGGTTTGTTAGGACGCTAATGCAGACAGTAACCGATATCGGTTTAATAACCGATGTCAGTCAGAAAGCAGACGACGTCAGTCAGTTAACCGATGTCGGTGTCAAAATTCTAGAATAAGAAGATATAAAAGGCTGCTAATTTGATTTTTAGCAACGTTGAGTATATTTGTCAACTTATTGATCACAGAAGACAAAGTATGACAGAGAAAATAGAATTTGAAAACAAGCAAGATGCACACGCAAATCCAGATACTAACCCTAGGGTTAATTTTAGTTATCGTGGGCTTATGCCTTTAGACGTAAGATGATGTCAGAATCCTAAACAACAAGACCTAGGGGAAATTTCAAGTTTGTTTTGGCTTATAAGGTTACCTCAATCGGGTGGAGGAATACCGCGGAAAAAGGGGGGATGTTTGAGCTGTTGTGTTAATTGTGAAGTGATTCGGTATGTGTTGTGTAGTGAAACTAGGGTTAATTTCCTAGTCAATACTGTTGGATATCACCCCCACGTGTACGACCTGTTACTTAATCTATGTTCACTAGAATTGAAGAACAGCAAGCAGGAATGCAATGCATGTGTTTTAAACCCAAATCGAAAAATTATGTTCGATGAAGCAAGAGAGATGACTTTTACTAATGTGAAACAAGGAAAGCAAGACAAATTCTTTACGAAATATATAACAAAAGCAAGGCATCAGCAAGTATGCTTCCTAAAATGAAAATAAGCAAGAGAAAGAAACCCAAAACGTGTCCCACCGGGGCATGCCAAAATGTTTCACTCGGAATGTCTCGTTCCTATAGAAACAGATAAGAGTTAGGGGCTAGGAGGAATACATATAGAATGTCGAGATGGTGTGCATGTAACCGTAGAGAAAGATCAGGCTGATTGCGAAGAACTCCTTTTTGTCTTGGAAGGACTACCTGTAAATAAGAACACAAGACCACAAGATTTGATTAAACAATAAATGAGGGAAACTGCCTTGGGCCCAGGAAATATAAAACTTCCTTTCGAAGGTGGTCAGTTTCCCTGCTAATATTGAATTAACGCAAAAGACTATAAAGTATCAATTAAATTGTTTCGTTGAACTGGGTAGGGGAAAGGGCTGGTTTTCTGGTTTTGATCAGAGGAACCGATGGCGGTTACTGATAGCTAATGCCGGTTACTGATAACCGATAGCGGTGGGTTCTAGGATCTTCTTGGTAGCTATGGTGTTTTGTAAGGCTGGTTTATGGATGATATTAGGAAATGAGATGATTTAGAAGTAAAAGAATAACATTTAGATGCAATGGCACGTTGGGTAGTAGCTTTAGAGATGGATTTAGGAGGACTGAGATTCACATAGCATAAGAAATGTTTATAACAGAGGACATGCAAGATGTGACTTACTGGTTTTGACAAAGATGCAAGTTGATCTCCTTGGCTGCAAACGCTTCTGGTATTCTTCACTCATTTCTGCTCAGTCAAGTGAAGATCTGGACTCTGTTTCTCGCTCGCAATGCTCTCTGTTGATCCAGAAATCCTTTGACTGATCTCCAAAATGAAATTTCTGATCCGTTGTTTTGGTTTGGGGAGCCCATTTACAGGGAACCGATGGCGGTTGCGTAACCGACGGCAGTCGAGTAGGAACCGGCATCGGTAAGGAAAAAGTAGGCTATTTTTAGTAAAATAGCCCACCTTCCCTGCATTTCTCCCGAGAGATCAGTTGCGGGCTTGGTCAAGTGAATAGAAGGTCGGTTTTGGGTGCGAGAAAGGGGTCATTAGTTATGGGTGTAGGTGTGGACCAAGTTTTAGGTTTTAATTAGGTTAGTTTAGGGTTAGGGCTAGGTCGTGATGAGGTGGCAAAGTGAGGGTGGGCGGGTAAGGTGATGTAGATTTTATCAATTATAAGGTAATTAATAAATAATTGTGTAAGGTTTAGGTGATGAGGTTAGATTGCGAGATGAGATGCGGGTCACAAGCGGTCGTAAGACACAAATTTGGTGTCTACCTTAGCCCCTTATTGTCGTGTTAGCTTGTTTTGTAAAGCTGCACGGACAATAATATGAAGTGGTTACTCCTGTTAAGGGTATAGGTAATCCCCCTCAAATCTATCACAGATTGAGTGAACGAGAAATCAGGGATAGGATTGATAATGGGTAATGGGGTAGAGGGGATGGTAAGATGGTGGGTAGGTTCAAGGAAGCAACACATATTGAAATTCCATAGTATGACTAGGGTACATGATTTGACGAGCAAACCAACAGTGCCAAGGCAAAGGTCGATAGTTTATCCAAACAAGGGTGATATAATCCTGGTATCCAAGGCATAGGAAGTAGCCCCAGGGTATAAACAGGTAAGGTACAGGAATGTTTAGGCATGTTTGGCAGTACCAAAAGGTTGGTTTGGTTGAGATAAACGTCACGGTCTAGGTCTGGGCAAATTTGATCGACAGATCAAGTCAAGGACCCTAATCATGCTAAAACATGAACAGGTGAGCTCGATTGAACAAAAAACTACCGGATGGGTGGATAAAAGTGTATGGTGTTGATTTTGGGTAAGGGATGGAAGTGGTGTGGCCGTGGGTCGGGCCAAGTTGTTGGGTTGCGGCCTTGGGTCGGGCCAGAAGGGTAAAGGGAGGCCTTGGGTCGGGCCAAATAGTGAGGGTGAGGCCTTGGGTCGGGCCAATTGGTAGGTTGAGGCCTTGGGTCGGGCCAAATTGGTAGGGCGAGGCCTTGGGTCGGGCCAAATTGGTAGGGCGAGGCCTTGGGTCGGGCCGAATAGGTAAGTTGAGGCCTTAGGTCGGGCCGAATAGGTAGGTTGAGGCCTTAGGTTAGGCCAAATGGGTAGGGCGAGGCCTTGGGTCGGGCCGAATAGGTAGGTTGAGGCCTTAGGTCGGGCCGAATAGATAGGTTGAGGCCTTAGGTCAGGCCGGACAAGTGAACAAATGGTGTGCAACAAAGGTGGATAGAGGCGATATTGGTGAAAAAGAGGCAAGGAGTAAATAAGGGCAAAGAATGGGGTGAAAGTTGGGTAGAGAACCGATGTCGATTCTGCATGACCGATATCGGTTAAGGGACCGATACCGGTTCCTTAAGGCAAAATGAAACCGATATCGGTGAAAGGCGAAAAACCTATAAAAAGAAAAATACGGCTTGTCATTGTCACTTTTGTTATTTGCAAACCAAAATCGACTTGTCTGACGTGGAGAGTTGAGATTAGAGGCTTGATTGAGTGAGGTGGAGCTATTGTATTGGCAGAGAGAGTTGATAGTGGGCCCGATTAAGGAGGAGGCAGCAGTTGATTGGCCGGGGACCCAGTAGATCAGGATTGGAGCCATGGCACAGGCAGGAGGAGCTGGAGGGGCTGGACCAGCTGGACCGCCACCACCCATCCCACCACGACAACGTGTCGTCGTTCGGGTAGGTTCAACACTCTTGAATTTGTGCATTTAAATGGTTATTAGGCTACATTGGGGGGTTTGGGAAGGGATTAACCTTTTTTAGGAAATAATGAGAAAATGGAAATGATTTGAAAAAGAGAGAGAGTAGATAGGCTAGATAGGCTAAGGTGGGTAGGTGGGTAAGTTTTGAGGGTATTTGGGTGGGTAGATGGGTAGAAATAGGTAAAAGATGGGTTTTGGGGGCCGCGCGGGGGTTTGGCTCCGAGAGAAGACAGTGACCGATGTCGGTCACTAAGCGACCGGCATCGGTCGCAAAATTTTAGGGAAAGGGAGTGTTGTTGGTGACCGGCGTCGGTCATGTATCGGCTGGCGTCGGTGGCTTGTGTGGGTGGGTTGGTTGTTTTGGGTTTTTGGGTTGGGTTGTGGGTGGGTGTGGGTTGGTGGTGGAGAAGGGTTTGTGTGGGGGTTGGGTTAGGGGTGGAGAAGGGTTTGGTGTAGGGTTGGGTTTTGGGTTGTTGGGTTGGGTTTGAGGTGGAGGTGGGAGAAGTGTTTGATGTAGGGTTGGGTTTTGGGTTTTTGGGTTTTGTTTTTGTTGGTTTTGGGTGGGATGGTTTTGGGTTTTTAGGGTGGTAGGTTGCTAGAGGGGGGTGGTAGAGAGTCGGGGTATGGTCGGGGGGATAAAAAAGGGTGTTTAGATGATAAATTAGATGTTGTAATAAAGAGTAGGTCTAAGGATGTGGGTTGGTTTTGTAGGCACGTCAGCAGTTGACGATGCGGGATAGGATGCCCCCGTTGTTGGTGCGGATGAGGCCACACGTATCTACGGCTCATTGGGCCATCATGCGCGAGGTGGGACTCGGTGGAGTCCAGAGGTACAGAGCGATAGAGAGAGATCACAGTCTGATGGTTGCCCTCATCGAGAGATGGGATCTGGCGACCAATGTGTTCCATCTCCCGACTGGGGAGATGACTGTCACATTGGAGGATGTGTATCGCATCCTTCGGTTACCTATCGAGGGAGAGGCAGTCTTCTAGGTAGATTTAGAGACTGCCATGGACAGCATACTGCAGGTTTTTGGGGATGCAGCCGCGCTACTGACCTACCACAGCGCGAGTATCGGGTACGGTGACATGTACCGTGCACATCGACACGAGACACGACTGGCTGTGCTGATGATGATCGGGATTACCTGCTTCGCCCTCCCAGACTCAGAGGGAGGCCGCTTTCCATGAGCATTGATGGGGGTGCTGCTTGAGATGGTGGAGGAGCACACCTGTTACGCCTGGGCACCAGTATATCTGGTGCAATTGTACAGGGAGCTATGGGGCTCGCCGGAGGAGGCGATTCGGTATTTGCTCTACATTTTTGTTGCATTGTTGGTCATACGAGCACATCGTATGTATCAGGCCAGTAGGGTTACCCCAGCAGCTAGGGCCACAGGTCATATACCGATATGGCTTTCAGAGGTGGTTGGGGGTCATGGGCCAGCCACGAGCAGTTGTGGCAGGTCGGGATGTGGCATACTATAGACATTTGCTAGAGGGCCTTACAGCAGTAGACATTTTATGGAGACCCTACAGAGGTCACCACCCTGGCAGAGGAGCCCACTTACAGTTGCGCCTAATCCAGTACACATTCTGGATAGCAGGATGGAGGCCAGGAGAGTACGAGCGGATACCCCTGGAGAGGGTACGCAGGCAGATGGGGCTGCGACAGGACGAGCCACCTCCCTTCCCTTCCCTTACGTCAGCTTCACTAATTGTGTTCGATTCACATCGGGTTCACCAATTTTGTACGCTGGAAAACTGACAAGCGAGAGTGGGATTCTACAAGCGACTCTTCCGCGTACCCAACCTCCCGAGGTTGTGCCGAGATAGCCGGTGGGGATGGAATATGTGTGAGATACAGACAAACTAGTTAGGCATCTAATGTCTTCAATACGCACTAACGGAACTTGTGAATCTAAAGCAAAGAAAGCCCTCCTAACTTGGGCTGGTGTGATAGATCGGTCAGCAAGAATGACTACTCGAAGGCTCCAATCAATATCGAGTTCTGGCGTGATTCGATCTATGGGTTGTGGAATACGTGGAAAATGACACGGGATAGTTTTGTGTATTTCTCCGGACAGGGTCATATGGTGGATAATAAATGTAGTCAATTCTATGGGCGGTTCTTTGGCCTAGTCCATAACTCTCTAGCTTTGTTAGGTATTGTATCTAGCAAGGATAATTGTTCGGTGATGATAGGTGGAAGTGGAGTAGACTGGAATACTAGTGTGCGCAGGCCAGTGTCTATATCTAATTCTCCTATGGATTCGTTGGGCTGCAGGATTTGTGGGTCACAACTTAAGACGCGCGGTTATTATGGACCTACTATGGTCATGCGTGGAATCAAGTCCTAATCCCTAGTATCCAGTAATCATATGCTTTCTCAGCTTCTATATTCAAGGCCAACAACTATGTGATTTTCTCAGAATATCTTACTGGCGTTCGCGCAACCTGAATTCTTAAGCTGGTATCTATATCTATGATAGTATCTCCTACGCCTGGCTGTGGGATCAAAGGATGACAACCAAAGGTTTGTTCTCTTTCTAACCCTTCTACAGTCATATGAATGTTTTCCTAGGGTAATCTGTAGTTTGGCTGATTTGACCAAAATATGTGTGCTCGGTCATCTTCTATGTTCAATCCGCTCAACTGGGAATTGATTTTCTGCAAGCTTACCGTTGTTCGGAAGACTTGGATCCTAAGATTTTGATCTATGCCAGTTATTTCTGTGATGAGATTGGGCTGAGGCACAATTGGCTCAAAAACATATTCTCTGGGCTCCCTAGGTCCCGTAATTTTCATACAAAAGCAATAATGTAAACAAACTGCAATAAAGTGAAATTTAACTATGTGAAATATATCTATAGCATATATGATTCCTCTATTTTTGTATTTTCTGATGAATTATGTGAATTTAAGAAAGTAGCTATTTAAAATATCTAGAAAGACAACTAAAATAATAATTTAAAACAAACAAAATAACCGAGTGTAGCTATTTGTCTGTGCAATTTGTAGATCTATTCTAAACAATAAAAAAATCTTATCTAATCTATTTGCAAGATTCTCGATCCTACCTCAGAAGTGAGGAATGAATCATAGTTTCTCAAAAAATATCAATTCCCACAGCTTCCCTAGCAATATCAAGAATAGAATAAAACAATTAACTACTCTATTTGATATGATTCTAACTAGAACTTTGAAAGCTAGAACCTGGATTCTGCAGAACAGTGGCGAATCCGATGGTGTGTGTGATCTTGTCCCCTCAGTGTGATCTCCTTGTTCTTTCGTGTTCATGTGGATCTAGAAAAAGCGTGTAATGCTAGCATCAACAGAAGTAGATATTGGGATAAAGGCAACTCAGAATACACACCGAATACAATGCGAGTAGGAGAGGGATAGCGCAAGAGTACAGAGCTTGGCTTATGCAATTCCTAGCGGGATTTATTGCGAGTCATGCAACATAAAGCGTCCAGAACCTGAAACTATCCTGTTTGAGGAGAAAAACCTGCAACTTTAATGGCTTCCTAAGCTATTCTAATCCAATGGATTGGATGAAACAACAACACTTCTTGCACAAGATGGATTTGTGGCTTACCAACAGTAAAACAATGCTAACTAAGCATGCAATGAACTAAACTATGAATCCTAAGCAAAATGAAAGACTGAATTACTGAAATGAGAAGATGAGAAGTGAATGAGGGGCCATTTTCTTGAGCACAAGCTATCTATTTATAGTAATTGCATTCACCCAAATATCAAAACCAAACTGAACTCTCAAACAATAAACAAAGGCAAAACACTATTCCAGGAGACCAAAAACATAAATGCAAGCCCAAAGTGGTGGAAAAAGCTGGTGAATCATTGATTTTTACGTGAGTTACGTCAAAAGAATGTTATGGAAAATGCGTAAAGGAACGCCGCTCTGAGCACGGTGGTGGTTATAGGTTCGCCACCCTGTTTAGGGTGGCGGTCACGAGATCGCCACCCAGGCAGGGCGGCGGTTTCGTAACTGAAGAGAAAAGGCTAAGAAAAGAGGGGAAAAGGAAAAGAAAAGGCACGCGGGGGCTAAGCAGGGCATGTGGGATGTTAACGCACACTCAGAGAGCTCTTCCAGATCCTGAACACCTTGCGAGGAGACCTGTATCATCATTGGGGCACTTGTTACATTGTTCTGGTAGTACAGCACCTTACAATTTTGGGTACGTACAGTACCCCCAAAGGCTTACAAGTAATCTCTGTCAACAAAATGAAGGTGAAGTGATTTTAAACTACTTATTTTCAATGCCAAGTGAAATATCTTCTGACAAATGAAATTGCAAATGCCACTAAACTATCAATAAGGATGAGATCTATGTGATTTCTAAAGATTTCAATGCAAGATTGTAACAAGAACAAGGAAAACTATTTACAGACATTTAAACATGATAACAGACATCATATTTCCCAAAATAACATATATTAATTCAAAAGCATGTTATATTCATCAGTAGGGGAGAGTTTCAGGAACAATCTCAGAGCTATGTGATGGCTATACACAAGTAACCAGCTCAACTTGAATGAATATCTAACACAAAAGACATTAACCGCGTTTTTTGGAGGGTTTATCAAAAGATGAGCTTCTCTCAAAAAATTTCTCATGATTTTCAATTTCTTGACCTTTTACATGTCTCAAAACATGTATTATATATCTCTCTATTACATTTGATCCTTCTTTCCCAAGAAAATAATATCCTATGGCATCTTAGTTTGTTACAAATTCACCATGATTTGCAGAAAGGGACATCTGACATAAAAACATTCAAAAAGTTGTTAGGTGCCTCAAAAAAGGTGAATCATTGCAAAATTCACATTATTATCCATTTTGGAGGCACATTTTTCATCTTCAAAGCATGCATATCCCCTTCCTTTCATTATTTCATCCTTTTCCCTCCAAAATTTGACTCTGCAACTTTTGGATCTGATATTTCATATTTTTTTCTCGAGCTCGAACAAAATTTCATTTCAAAAGTACCTCAGATCCACAAATTGAATTTTCAAATTTATTCCATTGATCCTTAAAGGAAAAAATGACATGGATTCACCAAAAAATCAATCAAAATCGATGCAAAAATTGCATTTCCACATTTCCTGGAGTAAAAATGGTGGCTAAATTGAAAAATGCACAATTACCATTAATTTTACTTTCTCCCTTCAATCTGAGCCCTCCACGTGTCAAAATGTGATTAGAAATGGGCTTGGGATATTTTTTTTGATATTTTAAAAAAATTGGAAAAATGTAAAAAATTGACATTTTTCTCCACCCCTCTGAGCTTAACACGTGTCCCAATGTGGGCCCCACTGGAATCACAGATCGATTCCACACATTTCAACCTTTTTTGGAAAAAGGAAAATTTTCCAAAAAATCGCCGCCACTTCTCCCTTGAGATCTAGTGCTGACACGTGGCACAATATGATTGAATCCAAGTGTAGACACTTAAAATTGGTTACTCAATTTAGTGTCCCTCTCATCCATTTACTTGTTTAGATAACCTGGGGCACGTTTTACGTCACCAACTATCCCCTTGGGATATTATCCAATTTGTGATTTAATCACTTACTCCAAATTTAATTCATCCCATCACATCTTACCCATGAGTGATTAAATATTAAATATTTAATTACGCTTCTTCCCATGCATCTTAATCACTTATCCACCCCAAATTTATTCTATCTATGTATCACATCTATATTTCCTCTTCCCTAAGCGGGATATTTCCCGTAGTCGGGATAAGACTTATCTTTCTCGAAATCGCTCATTTTGGCCATCTCGGGAGTCTATTCCGCGATCGGTGCCGACCCATATGGTCGGCGCCGATTTTCTAGGAGTGGCGCCGATTATAAAAGCAAGTCCAGAACTCATTTATAGGGACCAAAAAAGAGACCACGAACGAGCAAAAAAGCGAACAGACGAAAAAAGGAAGCACTTGCGCACGAACAGAGAGCGAGAAAGATACAGGTTGTGAGAAAGAGAGATCTTCTTAGCATCAATTGTATCAAATTAGGGCAGATCCTATCCGAATCAATCCCTGAGAGGAGCACCGTTACTCTGTCCCTGTCACATCAGCATCGCACACCACCATCTATCATCTGGTGACTCTGTTCTAGTGTCTCGCCAACTTCGGCACATCCAGCAGACCACATTCATCTTCCAATTCCCGAATCTTATCGCACAGTCCCTAATTGATCGATCTGCCCCCAGTCGATGCCGATCCGTCTCAATCGACGCCAATTCTACCCAGTCGACGCCGATCCGTCTCAATCGACGTCGATTCTACCCATTCGACGCTGATTTCCCTGCAGACAGGTAAAAGGATACAGGTAACACAAATCTAGCATTATTTCATAGTTCCCTGTTTTCTGTACTTTCTGTCTGCTGTTTAGGTTCTGTCTTATTACTGCAATCAGAAAATCTAGCTTTTTACTTACATCTTTTATCATGTATGCTTCTTTTCTTAATTGAAAACGTGGACTGACATCCGCTGAGGAAGCTTATCGCTTCCCGGACCCGCTTCTTGGGCAGTCCACCTAAATATCTTTTAACGTGATCTTTTTTTGTCAAGCATCGGTGTTTTGCAGGTTACTCGGATCTATTGTGCGAATTGCTCGTGTGTGCCCGTCTTATCTACATCGGCTTCCTCATCCGTCTACATCTTCATCAGGTATCAATTTCATTGGATTTTTTCAGGGTTTTTGTGTTTAGTTTGGTGCATTAACTTGGACAGGTAACAAGCGCGAAATTCTTGATCTACATTCTGGCACGCCCGGTGGGACTTGAACCAGAGTCCCTTATTGGTAAGTTCATTTCTTTCCTAGTTTTGAACTTTGTTCCTTTTCTTCACTAATTTCTATCAGTCCTATTTGAGCATTTCTTTTCATCATTTCAATCTTGCTTTTTTTAGGCAAAATCGTTATCTTCGAAATTTTTCTAGTTTCTTAAAAATAGAGATTTCTGTTTTACCGTTATCTGGATATATCTTTCTGGGTTTTCTTTGGTGTTTGCTTAAACCTCTTCTTGCAGAGAAATTTGCTTATTCATGGGATTTTTTGAGGGGAGGAGCTCAACAACGCGCTTTTTGAAGTCCACACACCTTGGAGAGCTAAATCTACAGGTATTCCTCTTTTACGGTGTTTTCTCCTTTTTAGGATTTCTTTGTCGGTTGCCTATCACATCCAAACACTTCGAATTTTGGTGCTTAAAAAGAACTTAATCGCATTTTGGGAAAGAATCTGTTTGACTTGTCTTCATCAAAATCAAACACTTCGTTTTTAAGTGCTTAAAAAGAACTTTTCCTTTGTCATTGCTGCATGTTTTTCATCTAGTTTTAATTAGGCTGGAAAATTGATCAAAATCGGTAGTGACACTATTTGATTTTTATTTTTCACCCTTGCACACAAAGCCAAAATCACTAGGTATAAATCATTTAAACAAAATTCCTTCCCTGGCCTCGCCTACTTGGAAGTGACATCCAAGAGGAAGAGCCTACGCGGTACTCAGGCCGCACTATAAATTCACGAAAGATTTTGGTATATATTGGCAAATCACCTGACTCCCTTATCACAGCGGTGTGTGAAGTGCGGGGGTAGGCCCCTATATCAAGCCACGTACCGATCTTTTACTGAAGTGCCTTCGGGAATCCTCACCAAACATTACCGAAACCATCCTTAGTTTGGCTATCTGAGTAGTTCCTGTTCTAAAAAGCCTTCCTTAACATTTTATTTTCTTAAAAGCATCAAAATTTAAAGGAGATAATCATTTGCGCTGCTTGAATTGTCTGTGCATTAGTTAGGTCAATCTTCTTTTCTGTGTGTTTATGACGGTTATCACTCGGTCACAATCTAGAAGAATGGCTCAACTGGTTCCTTCTTCCTCCGAGATCACCACTAGTGTGGAGGTTACAGCACCCCCCCAATCTTCCTCGGGACCACTGTTAGTTGGTTCCCCGTCCTGGTCATATAATCCTTTCTATCAAGCCAAAGCAATCCCATCACTTCCAGCTTCTCCTAGTCCTTCGGAAATATCATCTGGCTTGGAGTACATTCCCCGCGGGGATCCTGAATTCCAGGCATTCCTCGACCGCAATCCGATAGCCCTCATGGACTACCTAGTACACAAGTCTATTCAAATATCTGATCAAGGACCACCAATCCAACAAGTGTATGATTATCCTCGTGGATCATCCCAAGCCTTTGTAGAGCAGTTTGCATCATCTCTCTTACCTCAAGCCACGGAGAAGGGCGAGGCCCCTATGCCTCCCTTTTCTCTTCCACCTACCATATCGACTAGTTCTCAAATAGTCTTACCTATTCCTAACACCACAGTTACCTCGAGTATTCCACAACCTACTTCTGAGAGGTCTTCTGCCTTGGCTATAATGAATGTGTCTGCACACCCACATATTGTTGTTAATTCATCTATGCCCTCCATCGTTTCCCAAGGTCAATACCTCTTCATGATCCAACCCCCTCTGAATAGTCAGTTGGCTCCTACTTCTCGTCCTCTAGGGGGTCTTTCTTCCAATATTCCAGCAACTGTGACCTTCGCCCATCCTCTAACATCGGCACCCTTAATACCTGATCCGGCAGTAGAAGGCCCCTTTCAGGTCTTGTTCCCCAATATGTCCAATCAAGCCGGCACTCATATTCCTCAATCTGTCTCGATTCAATCAACAAACATAGGAGTCCACTAATCACAGGCTCCGTCCGTCACCCAACCTTCATTTTCTCAACCACTTATTATCTCACAGCCTGCCTATACGCAAGCTGCCTCACAGCAAATACCCCACCCGGTGTCACCCAAAACACCTGGTTATTCCTCTTATCATCCTATCCAACAACAGATGAATCCCCCATTGACACCTCAACAACACCCACTACTTGCTTCTTATGTAGAACATACCAATGTACCTCCTCCTCAATCTGACGTGGTTCAAATTCTCTTCAAGAAAATCGCAGACTTGGAAGCCTCCACAAAAGGGGCTCGTCCTTCCTACTCCTTTGAAGAAGTGTGTAATGAACCCATTCACCCCTCAGTAGCTTTCAAGCCTTATCCTCCCCAATGGGAACTTCCTAAATTTTCAAAATTTCATAGTCGGGAGGACCCTCAACAACATTTGCGAGCATTCAAACATGCTTGCTACCTCATAGTCCAGGATCAGGAGCTTATGCTCCGTACCTTTCCTATGTCTCTAGTAGGTCCTGCTTTAGACTGGTACAATAACATCCCTCAACATTCCTTGTTTTCTTTCTCTCAATTTTCCCAGATGTTTGTTGAAAACTTTTCGATAAATATCGCGCATAAGATCTCGATCACAGATCTTTATAAAATTCGCCAATTCGATGATGAGTCTATTGCAGACTTTGTCGCTCGTTGGAGAGGGATAATCAAACAATTGTCTTTCTCCCTTCCTCAATCCCAAAAAATCGAGTTGTTTACTCGATCTTGTGCTAATCACATTTCTTCTACTTTAAGGATCCAAACTTTTCATACCTTTGAAGAAGCCTTCACGATGGCACGCAAACTTGAATCTCGTGCCATTGAGCAAGGGAAGCTAAAACTTCGCTCTAAATCCAAACCAGATTTTTCTCGGTTTACCAATCCGAATTCTTCCCCTTCTAAAGATAAAAATCAAGGATCCACCAACGCTATCGTATTAAAATCATCACGAGACGACAATACTTCTAATCAAACACCATGAAGAGACCCCTCATTTTCTCGAAAAGGGACTTCATCATCTCGATCCTTCACTCCATTGGGGGAATCATATGCCTCTATCTTAGAAAAAATGTTGGAAGTTCACATGATCAAACTTCCCCCCATTAGGAATATTGATGAAAGCCAAGAACGTCCATTCTGGTATAGAGAAAATGATTTCTGTCATTATCACAGAACCAAAGGTCATGACATCGAACGATGTCAGACTTTCAAAAATCTTGTCCAAAAATTCATTGATAAAGGTGAGCTCATTCTGGACAACCCAAATGCTCCCCCAAATCAGGCGCTCGATGTTTTTAAACAACCTTTTCCCAATCATGCCCCGAACCATAACACTTCAGAGTCTCAAAAACCAAACACTCATACCATCAACTTCATCTCTACCGAAGAATCTTCTTCTGAAACCAAGCCATCTGCAAACGCATCAATCGAATCAGAACCTCCTTCCACTTCATCAATCACTGGAGTTCCACCATCTTCAGATAGCCCGTCTTTGAATATTTCTACATTGATAAGCACAGAGTCATCTCTTTCCGCTCCTTTGTCTGACCTTCCATCCATACCCGAGACAGTGTCATCCTCATCTGTCTCATCATCAGACATTCTTTCAATACTCGAGGTGATTACATCCCTTCGAGTTTCCACTACAGACACATCCACTTCTGTTGCTCCCATTCCCGCTGCAACTATGCCCTTGGTGAACGTACCTATAATTGTGCCGACTTTTACGGAAGCATCTTCGATTTTGACCCTTCCTATCTCTTTTCCTATAGTAGTTTCACCCATGATTATTGCATCAGAAGTAGTCCCTTTGCAAGGAACTGCTTCTTCATCACCCCCTTCTTCCATCACTAATGTTACTTTGCCTATTAAGGAAAAATCAAAAGAAGTCGCACCAACACCTATGCACTCGGTTCCTGAACCTAAACCGAGACAACCAAAATCTAACATTACACCATCAGTATCTCCCCATTTTCTCCCCCTGAAAAGGTTACAATCACCTTATGCCGTTGAAGTTGTCACCATCCCTGAAAAAGGAAAGCCCATATTTCGGACCATCAAGACTCTTGGTGCTCTTCCACAAAAATCTCTCTCTACTCCTCATAAACAATTGGATTTTCCCGCTGAGAAGGCGTCTTCTTCTACACACTTATCAAAGCCATCATCTTCTTCTACAACACATTCTTCACCAATACCCCGAAAAATAGACTTACCTACTAAAAAGACGTCACCTCTTCTATCAGGATCATCATCTTCGTTACCAAAAATCAAGGCACCCTATGTTCCTCCGATTACACCTACTTTGGGAGCTTCTTCCTCTTCTAAATCAACATTATCTAAATCATCAGTAAATTCGACCAAGCAACCCCCTTTGTCTCCAAAGACCGCAAAATTTGTCGCATATCCATCATCTTCAAATTCTATTTTAGGGGATCCTCCTCCACCAAAGTCAATCATGTCTCACTTACTCCCATCTCAAGTGCCCAAGACTGCTCCTCCAAATGTCCAAACAAATAAGAGGATCCCTAAAAAGACTGTTAAACCTAACATGCAAGTTCTTTTACCTCGGCAGTCGGTTAAGGTAAAAGAACGATCTTCATCATCTCTATCCTCCTCTTCGTCTACCGGATTCTACACCGAAATCCTTCATCAACTTATCCAATCTTCATCCATAACCCTTCCTCTGATTAAACCTTATAACCCTAAAGGAGTGAAACCTACCTGGTTTAACTCTGATTTGATTTGTGCTTACCACCGTACCCCGGGTCATGATACTGAGGGATGTAAAGCACTTCAGGCTGTTGTCAAGAACCTTCTGGAAGATAGTGACCTTTTGCTGGAGGAGGAGGAACAAGTACCTCCTGTCATCTTAGCCCCATCTGAGCCTCAATCATCCACTCAGACCTCTGGTGATTCCGCTCCACTTGATCTTCCTCTTTCTCAAATTGACACAATCCATAGCGCCACTAGAACCCAACACTATGATAACCCATCTTCATCCTCAGCATCTCGACCACGAGTTGTCATTTCTGCAGCCCCTGAAGGCGTTTCTCCTTCCTCATCAGCCCCACGACCCAGGGTCTCTATTCATGCTGCACCTCGGGCTCAAGTTCCCGTGTCTGTTGAGGAGAGTGTTATGAAACAACTCACCCATGCTCCAGTCAAAATGTCTCTTTTTGACCTCATCCAATCCTCTCCACAACATCGCCAGGCTCTAATCGATAATCTGCGTCGCATCGCAGTGAATTCCGATGAGCCCCAGCCCTACGAGTTGGTTGTTGGATTGAATAGACCATCAACTACCATTTCTTTTGAAGCTTTAGAAATTCCTTCTCTTTCTTCCGAAGATTTGGAGGCTCCCCTCTTCATCACAGTCCAAATCAATAACACTACCTTAAAACGTGTTATGATCGATAGTGGAGCTGCACTCAACGTCATCTCCTCGCACACATTCGAACAACTTAAGTTACCAAAGAATGTGGTGTCACCCCCACCTTTCGCCCTTCGATCATTTAACGATCAGCTAGCAGTTACTTTAGGAACTGTGGTCTTACCCATTCGAGTAGGTAAGAAGTTGCTTCATGAACTCTTCTACATTGTCGAAGGAAAATTCCACTATAATATGATCCTTGGACGCTCCTGGATTCGCACAATGCATTGTGTCCCATCCACCCTCCATCGATGCTTAAAATATCAATATGAGGGCAAAATATATACCCATCCAGGAGATCCTTTTCCTTCCGCATAGTGCGACATGACCACAAGATCTGCCCCTTTAAAAGAAAATACATGTTCTCCTGACGGGGCCTCATCTTCTTCCATACCTGCAACCAAACTACCGGATTTACAAAATCTAGAAGAGACATTGTAGCGTTTCTCACTAGGAGAGCTTCCTCTCTTTTCTTTTGATTCCCATCTCAAACCTAATGAGTATGGTAGACCAGACAAACAACCTGAATATCAACCAGGTCTCGGTCGCATCGTCACCATTGGTATGCCCAATCAACAGACCAATTTCATATACGGTGGTCTTGATACACCTCATTATCGCCCAGATTCTCCTCCTAGGACCAAACCTTACTTAACAGGGTTTGATTATCTACAGAATCCCATGTTTGCAAAAACTTATCTATATCGATGCGCGTGGAAGGGCTTTAGCCTGGGAAAATATGAACAAGGTATACATGACCTCAAACCCATTCCTACTCTCATGCCACATCAGAAATTTGGTTTAGGATTTAAACCCTTTTCAAAACCTGCCATCACTATTCTCGATGAGCCTCTTCCTACTGAAGAACCATCTTCCCCCACTCAGTCAGAAGCATCACTTGATGTGGACGATGACATTTCCATCCCACCTAACTTTTTTTTTTGATCAATACCATTTCCTTAGGACCGTTAGCCTATGAGACTAACAATCGGTCCGCTTCTATACCATTAATCTTCCCTGAAATAGTTGGAGACGACTCTCCTACTATCAACACTATCCACTGTGTGGATGACGATTCCATCCTCACCTATCTGGGGGTAGAGGATTCTTATCTTCCCAAAACTATTCCTTCTGACACGTCTACCCTTCTCAACGAAGCCACTGTCGACCTTAATATAGGGACTTCTGAAGACCCTCGCATCATTAAGGTCGGCCAGTCTCTTAATCCACAGGAATTAGGGGACTTTACCACTTTTCTTTCCAACCATCGTCAAGCCTTTGCTTGGTCATATGAGGATATGCCAGGACTCGATCCCGATATTGTGGTCCACAATATCGTTACCCTTCCCAATATCAAACCAGTTAAGCAAAAATTGTGTAAAATGCACCCTAGAGTAGCCCTTCTTGTTAAAGAAGAGTTGCAACGCTTGCTCTCGGCTAACTTCATCCAACCCATCGATTATCCACAATGGGTGTCCAATGTAGTACCAGTAACTAAGGCTACTGGGAAAATTTGAATTTGTACCGACTTCCGGGATCTTAATCTTGCTTGTCCAAAAGATGATTTTCCTCTACCTAATATCGACCAACTCATAGATTTAACTGCGGGTCATGAGATGCTTTCTCTTATGGATGGTTTCTCTGGATATAATCAAATTCTCATTGCACCAGAAGACCAACATAAGACTTCCTTCATAACTCCTTGGGGGACCTTTTTCTATCGTGTCATGCCTTTTGGTCTTAAGAACGCAGGAGCAACCTATCAACGAGCAATGACCTACATCTTCCATGATCTCTTGCACAAAACTGTGGAGGATTATGTTGATGATCTCCTCGGCAAGTCCAAGCGTCATCAGGATCATCTTTTCATCCTTGCACCTCTCTTTGAGAGGCTTATCCGCTTCTGTCTTCGTCTAAATCCAGCTAAGTGCGTGTTTGGTGTTCTCACTGGTAAACTTTTAGGTTTTATCATTTCCATCAGGGGTATTGAAGTGGACCCCGCAAAAATAAAAGCCATCCTTGAGATGCCTCCCCCGTCTAACTTAAAGAAACTCCGCAGTCTCCAAGGACGTCCTCAATCGGTGCGTCGTTTTATCTCCCAATTGTCGGACCGTTTTCAGCATTTTCATCATCTCCTCCGTAAGAATGTTCATTTTGAATGGGATGAGCATTGCCAAAAGGCCTTTGATGATCTCAAAGCTTATCTTCTTTCTCCACCCGTGCTTACACCTCCACGCGAGGGGGAGCCTTTCTATCTTTATATCTCTGTGACTGACCACACTCTGGGAGCCATGATTTCGCATTGGGACACTTATGGTAAAGAACAAGTTGTCTATTACATCAGTCGCACCCTCCATGAGTATGAGACACGTTACTCCGAAGCTGAAAAACTATGTTGTGCTCTCTTCTTCACAACTTCTAAGCTTCATCATTATCTCCTTAATCATAAAACTTACATTGTCACAAGTGTCAATCCCCTCAAGACAATTCATGCAAAGCCTTATCATAATGATCGTATCACTCGTTGGCTTATGCTCATGACAGAATTTGACCTCGAGTTTATCCTGCAAAAGGCTATCAAGGGTCAGGTTATTGCAGATCAATTAGCTGATGCCCCTCTTCTGGACACTCAAGACCCCCTTGCTCAATTCCCCGATGAATATATCCAACAAATTGATTTTGGTCTATCTCCATTTAAAGTAAAACTCTTCTTTGATGGATCCAAATGCCAACAAGGGGGAGGTGCGGGTTTCGTGATGATTCCTCCTTGGGGTAAGCCTATCCCAGTCGCACACAAATTAAACTTTGAATGCGCCAATAATATGGCTGAGTACGAAGCTCTTGTCTTAGGTCTTCAAAACGCCATTAATCTCGGCGCTCGTCATATTGAAATCTTTGGTGATTCTGAACTCATCGTTAATCAGGTCACAGGTGTCTATCAATGCAAGAATGATATCCTTCAAAAGTATCGTGACATCGTTCTTGCTCAGCTCCAATCTTTTGATAAGTTCACTATCCAAGCCATTCCTCGCACTGCAAATCGATTCGCAGATACAATGGCCTCATTAGCCTCACTTATCCCACCTTTCACCGAAGACTCGCGTCTTTATGTGGCTGTACAACGATTAGACCAACCATCTCATCTTCAACAAATAACTTCGATCAATGCTGTCACAACCCATACTCAGGATGAGTGGTATCAACAGATTGTTGATTATCTATCTCATTCGATCCTTCCTCCAGATCTGACTTCCAATGGTAGAAGGTCTTTTGTCCAACGCACCAATCACTATACTATCCTAGGCGGGATTCTTTACAAACGTGGCTTCGATGGTATTTTTCTTCGATGCCTCAAAACCCATGAATCATCTAGGGCTATCCAGGAGGTCCACGACGGTATCTGTGGTGGACATTTTAGTGGCTTAGTTGTAGCTAAGAGCATCTTACGTCTGGGATATTATTGGCCTTCTCTTAATCAAGATTTTTGTGAATACACTAAGAAGTGCGTCAGGTGTCAACAACATTCCAATCTCACACACATCCCTAGTCAGGCTTTGCAACCTGCGGCGGATTTGTGGCCTTTTTCGCAGTGGGGTCTTGATCTTATTGGTCTCATCAATCCCCGTTCTTCACAACGTCATCATTCTATCATTACTGCCACTGAGTAATTTACTAAGTGGGTAGAAGCTATCCCTCTTTCTTCAACAAAGGATAAACCCATAGTTGATTTCGTCTATCAACACATCATTTGTCGCTTTGGTGTTCCACACAAGCTAATCACAGATAATGGTAAGTCTTTCAAGAACGCTGATTTGCAGAATCTTTGTAATGCTTTCAATATCAAGCTCAGTTTCTCTTCTCCATACTATCCTCAAGATAATGGTCAGGCCGAAGCGTCCAATAAAAATTTGTGTAATATCCTCGCAAAGGTAACCAGTTGAGCTGCTAGGGATTGGCATTTACATATCCCTTTTGCTCTCTGGGCTTATCGGACTAGCATTCGTACCCCTACTGGTGCTACTCCTTTCTCTCTCGTCTATGGGTCTGAGGTCGTCCTTCCTTTGGAGGTCCAAATCCCATCTCTCCGTGTTTCTCTCAGAGAATTTGTCTCCGATGAGGATTATCGTCAAAATCGTCTAGCAAAACTTGAATTATTAGATGAGCGGCGTCTCAATGCTCTTGAGCATCATCAGGTCTATCTCGAGCGTGTCAAACGTGCTTACAACAAGCACTTGCAGCACCGTGACTTCAAAATTGGTGATCTTGTTCTTAAAGAAAATCAAAATGTCACTACACTCGAAAGAAGTCAACGTGGTAAGTTTGCTCCCAACTGGATGGGCCCCTACATTATCACTCATAAATATGGGTCTGGGGCTTATCGTCTATCTTCTATGGAGGGTGTACCTGAAGCGGAACCTCTTAATGCTTTGCATTTACGGCCCTTCTATTGTTAAAATCTATCTTACACAAATCTAGTCGCAACTCAGACCTTTCATCCGTCCTAATAACCAGTCATCTACTTTCGTGGTGATTTGAAATTGTGTGGTTCTCCGCCTATTGCCTCGTTTACCTTAAATATGAGTATCGCGGCTCTACTCATTGCACGTTTCTTTTGGATATGTTCCTCCTCATGGTAGGAATACCTTAATCACCACTTCATCTGTCCCAAGTGCTTATTTTAATCAGATCTACTCGGGGCATGAGTGCATGTTCTTCTATGTTCTCTTCCCCTCCATCTGATCTATCTAGGTCCAAACTCAGCTTCTTCCAAAGAGTTTCAAAAAAAAAAGAAGAGAAAGATGCTATCCAAAAGATAGACTGATCCCTTGAAGGACAGCTATCCATACATTATCAAGTGAATAAAAAAGAAAATAGACCATGCCCTTGAAGGATGGCTATTATCAAAAATTCTAAAAATATAGACCATACCCTCGAAGGATGGCTATCATTAAAATTAAAAATACAGACTGCTCCCTTGAAGGACGGTTGTTCCTCAAAGAAATATTCAAGGCTTCTTGATCAGCCTTTTAATCAGTTTATACACTTTTTAGCATCACTGAAAGACTTCCTGCATCGATCAGTCTTTCCATATCAAGAAAACTTCCCGCATCGATCAGTTTTCTTTTCTGTCAAAATCATGAAGCTGAGATTTAGGACCTTTTTGTCGATAATATGGAGAATCCTATTTTCCCACTATGGACATGTATTCTGTCCCTTGTAAATTCCGACAAGATACTTACTTACTTTTCTTTCCGTTTTTATCCTAGATCTGGTTTGCGACTAGTTAGTGTCAGATTTATTTTAATCTTATATAGGGCCTTGTATGCTTGGTCTTTCGGTTTCCTTTCTGGATCTTATCTATGGTTGGTTGAAAGACCGACTTATCATTTTTCTTCTTATCTGAGTATCTTCTCTTCTAAGTCACGGTTGTTTCCATTTACATCTTTGGCTCTTGCATCCTGTTAAATTGACATTTCACATGTTAATTCAATCAAAATTTATCTTTTGTCAAAATTCATCTTATCTATCAAAACATCTATTTGTATTCATTTCTCATTACATCTACCTATATCTAATCCATATATCAAACACATCTAGTTATCTATCCATCAAACTATTTGAAAAAATGTACATCCAAGGTACATTACATCTATCTATACATCCAACACATGTGCATCCAAGTTGCATCACATCCATCTATCAAAGTTATATCCACATATCAATCTATCTAATCACATCTATTTCTATCATCTATCAGTCTATATCTATCCAATCACATCTATTTTATCCTCTATTAGTCTATATCTATATCCATCTATCCATGTATATCAAAATCAAAAGCATGAGTACAACTATATGAAAAATAACGTGATCAATCTATATATACATGTGTGTCTGTACAAAAATGGGTGGCTTTCAATCAAGCCATCTATACAATGCCTTCCAATCAAGGCTACATCACTATACAGATACAAAATCTATCGAATCTCTATATGGTAAAATCTGAAGCGTGGAGGACACTATCTCCTCCACCCTCCTCTGCGCCTGGCTGTATCTCCTGACCGCCGCCTATCGAGCTCGATGCACCTGCTGCTGGAGGTCTCGGCCCACCTCGGTCTCTCCCAGTGCTCCCTCCGCCTGAGGCTCCGCTCGCTGTAGCCGTCGCCGCTCTCCTCCTCGCTCCGTACCGAGGCACGTCTGGGGCATGCTACGCTAGGGCATCCTCATAGTATCTCACCTCAGCGAGGAGAGACTGGTATGTGCTCAGGCTCACAGTACTCGGTGCTTGTAACGATGCTGCTGGGGCTGCTGGCGCTGCTGGTGGTGCCCCTCCTAGGGTCATGCCCTGTGTACCAGACTCTTATGTGGCACCTGTCTCCCCATATTTGGCCCTGAGGGCCTCCCTGTGTTGAAAGTAGCGGTCCCTCTGCTGGATCACTGTATCACGCTCCTCGCGTGCGGTGTATCTCTCCACAATTAGGCCATCCCTCTCCTCTGTCAAAGCCATGATCTCCTCCAGAGCTACCTGATGTTTCTGTGTAAGGGTGGCATGCTCTGTCTCCAGTCTGTCCAGCATAGCAGCTATGTCCTCCTCGTCAGCATCTATAGATGGCGGGAGATGTCATGGAAGCTCTGTGTCGTACCATGTTGCGTAGCCCTCATCCACCCCCGCATCATCATCACTGTCTGTAGAGGGTGGGGCCTCTCTCAATGGGTCTGCCGGGATCAAAATCGGCAAATCCGTCTCCCTGCTATCCCGCCTATACGGCGTGTAGGTGGTTGGCACTGTCTGTACTAGGCCGAACTGTCTCAGTATCTGCATGAACGGGACTCGCTCCCACATATCTGGCCTACGGCCCCTGATCACCCGGCTCCGTCTCAATGCTACCAAGTTGGCATCTTGGCCAGCCCATGTCGGAAATGCTCGATATGGTCTCCAGACAACCTGATCTGGTGTCAGTGTCCTGAAACGCTCAGAGTACCACTCGGCTGATCTACCTGTATCCCCTGCGGCCATGTCAGCCCACCATCTCTGAAATCCATAATCAATCCCTCCCACTCCTGCTGGCATCCAAGGAAACCCGGATGGCCTGATCACTGCTATGTGCTCATATGCCCAGCAATGGAGCACAAAACTGACGTCAATCCCTGTCCTCCGGCCAGTAGTGTACATCCATAGCTCATGGTAAATCTGAGCTATCAGGGCATCGGCAAAGGCAAAAACCTGTCTGTATTGCAGGATGTCGCACACACAGTATAACAGTAACAATGGGAATCTCCCACCTCCTGAATCTGGCAGGGCAAAGTAGGAGATAGCCATCTGAATCAAGGCTATCCGTCTGCTCCAAGGGCTATCCTGCCTGTACTGTTAGGCTATCCTCACTGCTCCGGATACTATCTCCGAGTCATCTTCTCTATCTCTGTATAATCGCACCAGGGCCCTCTGCTGCTGCTCCCGGGGTGTGATCTCAATCGGGTCCCCAGTAATCGGTAATCTAAGGATCCTGAATATATCCTCATGGGTGATAGTCATCTCACCCGTCCTGAACCAAAAAGTGCACATGTGGCTGTCCCACCGTCGCACTAGTGCCCGCATGAGCTCCACATCCCGTGGCACTCGTCTATAATATCGGAAACCTCCGAGCCCGGCTAGCTCTAAATGCTGTCAGTCTGCATCTGTCACATCAGGGAGAATCGTCTCCAATAGCTCAGGAATGGCATCCCTCATATGAAGAGCCTCTCGTGCCTGCATCCACGACATCAAAAACATAATTAGTCTCTTATTTCCCCAAATCACATCTTCCTAAACCGTAACAAAAAAAATGAACATCTTTCAATCGGCGTCGATTTGGTAAAATCGGCGTCGTTCATTTTAGTCGGTGCCGATTATTACCAATCGACGCCAATCCAATAGCAATCGACGCCGATTACACCAATCGGCGCCGACTTCCTGGCCGGACATAAACCAGACCCGGGCCTCCCATACACAAAAAACCAAAAAAAAGAAAATAAATAATAATAATAAAGAACAATGGGTTCGAAAATGACCACTTACCCCAGGTCGTGTCCTCCTGCGCTTCTGACCGCTCCCAGAGGCTTCCATGCTGCTCAAATCAAAAATCTGGTTTTCTCTGAATCAATCGTCACATTGAAAATAAATCGTTTACGTTTTCCGTTCGCATATTTATATGTGCCTGGATTGGTCGGCGCCGATTTTTTGGGTCGACGCCGTTTGTTTTAGTCGTCGCCGATTGTTTTGGTCGCCGTCGATTTTTCATGTCTGTTTGCCATAGTGTTGATGTTTGGCTTACTTATCTATCTGATCATTGTTGTGTGCTGAATCTTGCCTTTTGGCACCTCTTTTTGATATCACCATCTATTTCGGGTTTGTTCCCTTTGCGTGGAGCACTCGCTTTGTTTGGCAGCTTAGAGTTAAACGGGTCTATAAGAACTAACGTCGTCTGCTTTGTAGACCGTCTAGTTCTCCCTACCAATGTGTCTCTCTTTAGATGCTGACTATTTTACAGTCCTCCTTACACTCATGGGTCTGTAGGCACTAACGTCGTCTCATGAGGAGACCGGCTAGTTTGCCCTACCAATGTGAGTTCCTTAGGTTGCTGCCTTTTTATTTATTTTTAATGCGTCATCAATGATCAGATCTACTCCAGACACCCGGCTGGGGCATCCTGCATTTTTTATCTACCTTTTTCAAACTTGGGATCGTCTGTTCTGTCACCCATTCCATCCCTAGTTTGAGGGGGATCACATCATCACACATTCTTCCCTTCTTCCATCCCTTTGTTTTTGTCTCATAACCTTGCTTATCGCAAGTTACTTGACAAAAAGGGGCAAAATGTAGACACTTAAAATTGGTTACTCAATTTAGTGTCCCTCTCATCCATTTACTTGTTTAGATAACCTGGGGCACGTTTTACGTCACCAACTATCCCCTTGGGATATTATCCAATTTGTGATTTAATCACTTACTCCAAATTTAATTCATCCCATCACATCTTACCCATGAGTGATTAAATATTAAATATTTAATTACGCTTCTTCCCATGCATCTTAATCACTTATCCACCCCAAATTTATTCTATCTATGTATCACATCTATATTTCCTCTTCCCTAAGCGGGATATTTCCCGTAGTCGGGATAAGACTTATCTTTCTCGAAATCGCTCATTTTGGCCATCTCGAGAGTCTATTCCGCGATCGGCGCCGACCCATATGGTCGGCGCCGATTTTCTAGGAGCGGCGCCGATTATAAAAGCAATTCCAGAACTCAGTTCTAGGGACTGAAAAAGAGACCACGAACAAGCGAAAAAGTGAACAGACGAAAAAGGAAGAACTTGCGCACGAACAGAGAGCGAGAAAGATACAGGTTGTGAGAAAGAGAGATATTCTTAGCATCAATTGTATCAAATTAGGGCAGATCCTGTCCGAATCAATCCCTGAGAGGAGCACCGTTACTCTGTCCCTGTCACATCAGCATCGCACACCACCATCTATCATCTGGTGACTCTGTTCCAGTGTCTCGCCAACTTCGGCACATCCAGCAGACCACATTCATCTTCCAATTCCCGAATCTTATCACACAGTCCCTGATTGATCGATCTACCCCCAGTCGACGCCGATCCATCTCAATCGACGCCGATTCTACCCAGTCGACGCCGATCCATCTCAATCGACGTCGATTCTACCCAGTCGACGCCGATTTCCCTGCAGATAGGTAAAAGGATACAGGTAACACAAATCCAGCATTATTTCATAGTTCCCTGTTTTCTGTACTTTCTGTCTGCTGTTTAGGTTCTGTCTTATTACTGCAATCAGAAAATCTAGCTTTTTACTTACATCTTTTATCATGTATGCTTCTTTTCTTAATTGAAAACGTGGACTGACATCCACCGAGGAAGCTTATCGCTTCCCGGACCCGCTTCTTGGGCAGTCCACCTAAATATCTTTTAACGTGATCTTTTTCTGTCAAGCATCGGTGTTTTGCAGGTTACTCGGATCTATTGTGCGAATTGCTCGTGTGCGCCCGTCTTATCTACATTGGCTTCCTCATCCGTCTACATCTTCATCAGGTATCAATTTCATTGGATTTTTTCAGGGTTTTTGTGTTTAGTTTTGTGCATTAACTTGGACAGGTAACAAGCGCAAAATTCTTGATCTACACCAAGGTCGTGGCTTAGTTTTACACATTTTTCCTCTTTTGGGAAAAAGGAAATTTTTTCAATTTTCCTCCACCGCTCTACCCTTCCGCAAGACACATGTCCTCATATGATTAGCTGAGGGGAGGTGCTTTGACTTCATACTTTAATTACTTTTCATCATAGGAAAATTTTCAACATTTCCTCCACACTCCCGCACCTCCGATTTTGTCCATGTCACGTGTCTCCCTTTGACTTGTTTCGGAGCCACACTTCTATTTATCACTTTAACTCACTTTGCCAAAATGGGAAAAATTCTTAACTTTCCCTCGAGGCCCGAAGTTCCACCTCTGACCCTACTCCTACCACGTGTCCTCTCCTGAGTATCCTAATGGACCCACGGCCTTTTTCATAACTTTTGCCCCCTTTTGCCAAAAGGAAAAAAAATTCTAAGTCCTCCATCAGCATCCTATCCTCTTTTGATGAAAACATGACATGTGTCCACCTCTAATTCACTGAGGGAATGCACTCTGAAGTTGCCACGTGTCACATTCTATTTTGTTGTGGGCCTGCATTATGAAGCTACCACGTGTCCACTCCTGATTTATTGCAGGCCCTAGGCATTTTCTTTGTACTTTAACTCTTTCTTCCAAATTTCCTTAAATCACAAAACGACCCGCTCGTCCACCTTCACTTTGCCTGCGACACATGTACCTCCTCTGGGGCCTGTGGAGCTACGGGGGAAACTTGTAAATTTTTCCAAAACACAAAAACGTTAAGTTTTTTGAGCAGATCCGCTAAACCTTGTCCAATCACAAACTGCCATGTATGCGAAGATGTTGAGCTAAAATTTGATGGGCAAAGGACACCTGTATGACCGTAAAAAGACGAAAAAGTTGTCAGCAATGCCCTAAGATGCTGAAGATGAATTTGAAGGGTAAATGACACATGTCTGGCCATCAAAAAATAGAAAAAATGCCAAGGATTCCCGAATTCGATTTTTTCTTCACGGATGAAGAATTTTTAGAACAAAGGATGGATGAAACATGTTTTCAAACATTTTACGACCATGGAAAAGAATTTTCGAATGTATACAAGTAAATAATTGACTAATTTCAAGCCTTCATGGTCGGAAAAATGACAGAGCTCGTAAACTTGAAACATTTAGGGAAAAAACAAGAAAACTCAGGATTTCTCTTAGAAAGGGGCAAGGCAAATGAATTTTTGAACAATTCAAGGCATAAAAATGGAGACAAAACATTATATCATCCATCTCAAAAGGGGAAAACATTTCAAGGTATGCAGAGAAAAGGGAAAAACATTACAAAATGATGGAGGGTCAAAGTGGGCACCAACACCAATGATTAACAATAGTTTTATTGTCAGCATGCAACCCGCCTCATAATACATGCCACAACTCTCTCAACCTTTTATTTCTATTTCATAGTCCATGTCATTACAAAAAATCCCACAACAAAACATTCCACGAAAAGCACCAGCATTTTCTAGTTCTTCTACACCATCCCAACACATTCCTACATATTCACATCCTCTTATGAAAATATCAACACCATACCAATACATTCAAAATTCACAATCTAGTACTTTGCAACAAGGTTCTTTCCCCCAACAAAACATCTATCAGCAAAATATCTTGTTGTAAAACATACCAGTACAAAAAATTCCACCACAGAAAATTCCCTATCAATAGAACATCCCTTAACAAAACCTTCCTCATCAACAATATTCACCTCAACAAAATATACGGCGATACAATGTCGCACAACATAACATTTCATAGCAAAATAACCCTAATCAACCTAACCTCTCTTATCAGCAGAACATCCCTCAAAAAAAATTTCCTTACCAATAAGAAATTCTAAAACAACATGAAATGTACTCATCCTAGTATTCATCTCAACTTAGCCCATCCTCAAGCCCACAAGCTCAGGAAAACCCTCTCCAGGCCCTCCTCAGCCATATATCTAGTTTAGAAGTTGCCTCATCCTCATCCAAAAATAACCTCTCCTATGAAAAAATTTGAAACGAACCCATTCATCCTTCCATACCATACAAGTTGTATCCCCCACATTGGGAGCTTCCTAATTTTATCAAGTTTTACAACAAAGAGGACCCTCAATAACACATTCACATTTTTTTCCATGCCTACTATTTGATATCCCATGATCATGATTTATTACTAATGACTTTCCATATGTCTCTTTCTTGTCCTACCTTGGACTGATACAACAACATTTCGCAACATTATTTATTTTCTTTTACATGATTTTTCCATCTCTTTTAATAATTTTCCCATAAACATAGCTCATAAAATTACCATTAATGATTTGTATGCGATCATACAATTTGAATACGAATATTTCACTAATTTTTTCACCCATTAGAGGGGTGTAACCAATCAGCTATCTTTCACATTATTGTAGATAGAATTGATTGAGAATTTCTTGTGTGCTTATGCTAAGAAAATTTCATCCACTTTATAAATCTAATCATTCCACACCTTTCATGACTCCCTCACCATGGCCCATAAGTTGGAATTACGATCTCTAAAAGATGGGAAAGTGAAGCTTCACCCCAAGAAACCAAAAATAGAGTTCCCACTGAAATCAACATGCAATCTAGATAAAGCTAAAACAACCACTAATGTCATTGTGGTAAAATCCACTCCCAAAGAAAAGAATGTTGTTGAATGAGTTCATCAACAACATAATTATACACCCATAGCAGAAACTTATGATGCGGTTTTTGACAAATGACTTGATTATAATATCATATCATTATCACTCATTCGACCTATTGACATATTGATATCAAAGACCATTTGGTACCGTGATAATGATTATTTCAAATTCCATCAAGTAAACAGCCATGACATAAAAATATATCGTACTTTTCTCAATGTCCTTCAGGATTTGATTAACAAGGGAAACCTCCATTTAGATAATCAAAATGCACTTCCAAATCAAAACCTTGATATATTCAAACATCCCTTCCCGAATCATCCCTCATATTCTGAATCACCACAAGATAATATTTTCCACAACATTAACACAATAACAATAGTTGAACCCATTTCTCCATCTACTTTATTTCCTAGTGAAACAAAATCCATATAATCCTTATTAGAGGCCAACGAACTTATAATCACAACTACAAAACTCCCCCCCCGCTCTAATCAAAATAAAAACTTCTCCCTTATCCCTATTAGTTGTTGATTTGGAACCTACTGAATTAATACCAACATCTGATAAACCCACAGTCATTTATCCACCACTTACCACTAGAATCCTTCCCATACCTTTACCCGATAATTTTTTGGGTTCCATGCCTATATCAATGAATACTACTGCAACTACACCTTCTACCATATTTACAAACATAAAAATGGTACCATTAGAAACATTTTTGGCTCACTTATCCCCATATAAACCTAACAAGAATCTCAGTGATCAACAACCTACAAAAATCAATAATCCTAAAAATCATGTGGATTATATCAACCATACTTATAGACACCAAAATTTGGTCACAAGCTCCTTAACCCATCATTAAATAGTCAACTTGAACACACTTAGCTAACCATGGCCCCTCACACCCTACACTAATATTAATTTAATTAAATTAATCCATATCCTCACAATATTTATTATCTAATTATCCTAATTTCCCACCTCACCTAGACACCTCATCCAACCACCTCACCCTAGACCTATTCTTGACTTGTTTCCATAACTAACTAAGACCTAATCCTACTTGCCTTAATGGGCTAAGATTTGGACTAACCCTAAAAATCAAGCCCTACAAACTCTCTAACCACATTCCTACCCATTAGAAAAGAAGCTTTCATTCTAATCCTTGAAAAGAAACTAACTGGATCCAATAAATCAAGAAGATCTACCCATTTTAGTAAACCTAGGGAATCCTACCCTAACCCAATGTCGATCACCCCTAAACCGATGCCAGTCAACCCAAAACCATCATCGATCACCTTTTATTACTTTTTGGTAGCCTTATTTTGGGGTTGGTACATTCTCAGAGCAAGAGAGAGTAATCACATTTGCATGCAAATCAGAACGAGCATCCATTCACACCCAGACATCCACAGTCATCCAAACCAAGACCTGATTCAGCCAAGCAAGGAGGAAAGCCCAGGAAACTCAAGCAATAGTTTCCTATCAACTAGTGACCCTCTATAGAAGAAACTTCCAACCACCATATCCTATCTTCACCCACAAATGAATGGTAGCAAATTCCAAGTAAGTACACTTGTCTATTCGATCCATTTTGATTAGATACTCTCAGTATTTACATCCTTTTATGTGTTATTGCTTTTTCCAACCACTCACTACTTTTCTCTGATAACTATCCCCCTATACCTCTTCCAAAACTCCTTAAAACCTTTTCCTAGCTAATCCAACACCCCATTCCAACCTACCCAACCCTTTGTGTAATCACAAATAAGATCTAAAATCCATTCTGCAACATCTTCCATTTTCCCACAGTCACTGGCGTCGGTCTCCCTAAACCACCGTCGAGTGGAGCCTGTATCGGTGTCGGTCTACCTACCTCGATACTAGCCTTTGTTACTGTTCATCAACTTAACCCATAAGTCCTCCCAGCTTCACCAAAACCCCACCAAACCTACCCACTGACCTACATCCCTACCCACACTTCCTAAACACCTATTCTTGACAACTAACTGGCATTGATTAGGAATTAACCAGCATCGGTTTCTGTTTTTGTCAACATAGTATAGAAAAACAACCTACCTACTTACTCCTAAGTTACCTATAATCACCTGTGACCTTTATCAGATCTCTGTCAGACCTGCAGAAACCCATTACCATTTACCCAACCTTCGGATCTTATCCTAACCTAGCCTGTTAGATTAGATTTTGCTTATTGTGTTGATATGACGTGCATAAATCATATTGACTACAGTAGGACAATATTTACCTTATTTCTCGCATTATATTTATTACAAAAGTGGATTGACAACCTTCTAGGGAGTATCACACTTCTAAGATCTAGCATATGATAGGTAGTCCACTACATATACTGTTTAACTTCCCATTTTGTGGTCTTTTTGTTTATTGCAGGTAGTTTCCTCCTAGCTAAAAGGAAGCTCTCACAATCAGCTATGGATCGAGAAGTCAACTTGTGTGCAACAACCTTCAACAAGCTTCAAAAGTTATTCCTCCTAGCATTTTTAACCCTTATTTGTTTTGTCACATTCCAAGAAACGTTCTAAGAATCAAGTGAAACATTTTGGCACGCCTACTGGGATCCATTCGGGGTTCCTAACATTTCTTCATTCCTAGGTAAAATTTGCATGTTTTTTCCTTTCCAAAAGGTTCTCACATAAAATTTTCCCCTAGAATCTTCTCTTCTTTCTATTTTCTCAAAGCTATCATATTTTTGTGCTATAAAAATAAATCTTCTTCTCTTTCATTTCTACTACATTAGTGAAAGATCATATTCACTCTTTTTCATCTTTTGTATCATTGAATTCAATATTTCGATTTGGGATTAAAATTAACAACATTTCATTCTTGTATGTTGCATTGGTGCACATTAAATGAGGGAAACCCTATACGCTGGAAGTCATTCCCAGTTGATGGTTGACAAAAAGAATCATAGAAAGCACATATTCTCTCTCTCTGAGTCTTACCAAATTACACAAATTCAAATTAACACATTTTTCTTAAACAATATCCCACCCGGGGAAACATCTGTCAATGATCACATGATCTGGTTGGCAGGTTACTCCCCAGCTCATTGCCTCTGTCAAGTCATTAAATCATAGGATGGCCCACCCCCACCATAACATACTTGAAACCTCTCTTTTTAGATATCCTTCTTTGTAGGACTCCTTCCCAACCAAAAAAAATATGTTCTAAATACATAGTCAATCCTTAATAGCGTAAGCTGAACAAACATAATAGAAAGAACACTTTTAGGATCATATTTTTTCTTCGTGTTTCTATTTGGCTTAGGTTTTGAGGTGAGAGTACACATTCTTCATTTTTTTAAATTTCTCCTTACACACTCCTCATCATAGTTGGTGTAGTCCAATTTCGTCTGAGTGTGCCTGGACCCCATTTTTATCATTCTCAAAGTTTTGGGTTTGACTCCACACTTGAATTTAAATCACAACCAAATTTTTCTTCATCTCTGTTTCAATTTCATAGTAACCGGTATCAGTCCAGTGACCATTGTCAGTTACCCTCTGACCGTCACCCAGTTTTATCCAACTGGCATCGATTTACTATTATTTCAATTAACCTACCTAAAAGGACACCTACTTCATCTTCGTCGTTCTTCATATTTTCTTTAACTCTCAGTATCTTTTCTGTTCTGATAAAATCCATCCTATAGCTTATCTACCTAGTAGATGTTATCCAAAATGTGCCCCTGCTCATTTTTGTGGCTAACTCCTCTCATTCTTCCCTCTCTTGTGCCTCAGTCATAATTTTTGATTTTCAGGCACTCAAAACCTTCTGGAAATGGCACCATTAGATAGAGCTCTTTCTCAACTTTCCAAAAAGGTAAAGTTTTCCTCCTAACTCCATGTATTTTTGAAGTTATAGCTCGGCAGAGTTTTGTGAGAAATTTTTCCCTTCAAGGTCCACTAGCCAACGAGATGCTACCATGTGTCCAGGGAGGTGGCGGAGGGTCGGAAGAAGACTTGGAATTTTCACCAAGTGTTTGGCAAAATTTCAAATGGAAGATTTTTGCCCGCAGGCCCGCCGACGAATCAGAAGCTGCCACGTGTCAAGGGGTGAAATTTGGGAAATTTGGCTAAGTGTTGGCACATGGAAATTTTGGAGGGATGGCCACGCGGCCAATAAAATCATGCCACGTGTCCTAAGGAGCTGGAATGGCGAAGCGCGGGATGAAATTGGGACCTTTCCCCAAAGTGTTTGGCGCAAAAGGAAATATTTACCCCAGGAGCCCGCAGCCAGTAATATGTCACCACGTGTCCCTAAGGTGGTGGAGCAAGGGGAGAACTTAGGAAATTTTCCCAAGGGAAAGATGAAGGAAATTTCAAAAGAAAAGTCCGCCCCCCCTTTTTGCAAGCCAATAGGATCTCGCCACGTGTCCAGGTGGCGCCCAAAACTTAAGAAAAGTCTGTGGGGGAAATTTTGGAAGGACAAACCCTGCATGCAATGGGGTTTTTGACACATGTCCAAGTAAAAAAAATCAAAGCAGCCCACGGAAAAATTTGGAGAGGTAGACTCATACCCAATCAGCGCTTGCCACATGTCCCAAACTCATCGGCCCTGTGGGGAAATTTTGGAAAAATTTCCAAAGTGCAAAGTGAAGGAAAATAGAGCAGGATGGCCATGCGGACAATAAAAACACACCATGTGTCCTAAGGACTTGGAAAGGCGGAGCGCGAGGAAAATTTCAGAAAATTTTCCAAATGACCAAAAAGGTAAAAATTCAAATTTTTTGCCCCCCCCCCGCCCCCCCCGCCCCCCCCCCCGCCCATTTGGCCCTGTTTTTCCCAAAAATTTCAAATCGCCATATCTTTCGATCCAGAGCTCAGTTTTTCGACGTTCTTTATATCAATGGAAATCTGGTGAAATTCTATGCAAGATTCCAAGGTCAATTTTGCATTTTGATGGATTTTGGAGAGAGAAAATCAAAAAATGCCTCTGGCACGTGGTCATGGACAGAAATCACGTTTTAACCACCATTTTTAATGAAGAATGGCTCGTATTCTCTCCCAGCATGGTTAAAAATGTTAGGGAATGGGTCTGTAAGGATGCCCATGCTGTTTTGATGACATTTTGGTCAATGGTTGAACCTCTCCCATGTTTTTCCTGTGTTTCTCTCTCCTGGGCTCGTCCCTTGCACTTTTAAAGCCAGATTTGGCTCATTTTCAAAGGGTTGAACGTTTTTGGTGTATTGCAGGTCCCAATTTTTCACCTTGGTAGTGATTTTGGTGGAATAACAGACATTTTCTAAGAATTGCAACTTATTTTTTCCTCTCAGGTGTTGTAATGTAAGTGATTTTGATGTTAAAATAACAATATAGGCCCTGTGATTAATCCTTCATCCTCTGCCAGTGTTGTTTGACTAATTTCTAGTTATTCATTACAGCTATCAGTTTGTGCATGTCATCTTTATTGCATTCTATGAACTGTGTCAATCTGCAGAACTGAGAAATTCTCACCACTCCCTTTGGTGCATCACCTATTAGCATTAGTTTTAGTTCCTTTTATGCATTTTCTACCCTTGTCCCTTTGGAATTTAGAGTAGAATTAGGAAATTTCAAACCTCCTGCAATTGTGCAAGTGATATAACTGATCAAAGGAGTTGAGGAACCAGCCTCTCAACTGGATATTTCTCTTCCATTTGACAAGTCCCCATGCTTGGGAAGAGGATTCAATGTTGTGCAATCACACTAGATGTCTTGAGTATCAAACTAGAAATCTGATCAACATCCTGGGGTGCTTATGATTTGCAACAACAGCAGATTATCAGTATTTTGCATTGTTTGGAAAACTATTCTTTTCTCACAGTGACCAACTGTGGTTACCTATGACCGACATCGGTTTACCCTAACCAGCATCGGTTATCCTGTGTAGTTTTTTTAGCTGACATATTGACCCAATCCACCTACCACTTCCTATTTTTCCTATTTTTGTTGTGTCTATGTGTCATTTACCGATATTAGTCCTACCAAGTCAGCACTTATTCACATGGTACTGACTCGTAGCCAAGAAAATACCCTCATATTTCACGCTAGTTTTCAACCACTTCCTACCTAGTCCTTCACCACCTTCCATTCTATCGCCCATGGATCCTACTCAACCTATCACCATCGCCACAGGTGACAAGGAGTTCACATGAATCTTTGACTAGAACCCTATTGCCTTATAGTTCTATCTTTCCCACTCGTACACTCAAGATGCCTCGGGTCAGTTGATATATGACATGCCCGTATTTATCCCCCTGATACTCATTCCTACTTCTGCGTTAGCCCCTTCTAGCTCTACAATATCCACACCTGCCTTGCCCTTAGTCATTTCATAGTTAGGCCCTATACCTGTTATGACTGCCACATCTGCCACATCTATTGCACCCATAGCATACACTATACCTTTATCAACCACCTAGAACATAACCTCATCAACACCTATTGTCTCAAATATACCCATAGCAAACACAACCACCCCTGGTGTCATTGAACCCTACCCCATTTCAAAAAATTATCCTTTCTATTCCACAGTCCTTAGCCCCCATCGCTACTAGAGTCACCTCAACCCTTACACCTTAATATACATGCTACCGACAGCCTCCCGTTTCACCTATCATTCATTTTGGGTACGCTCCCCCTATCTCACTCCTTCATTCTCAACCTACCTATTCAGCATCACCCATATACTGGAATGCCACCTCCATCATACATCCAACACCAACCCTCTTACACTATAAGAGGGTACCCATCCATCACCACCTACCAATGATCTCGTCAAGTTAATAATGGACAAGATGTAGACACTAGAGGCATTGGTTTCTTGCTCACGCAATTCTCTCACCTACGATGAAATTTGTAATGAGCCCATACACCCATCCATTCCTATTCATGCATATCCTGCACATTAGGTAGATGCCTAAATTTAACCACTTCAAAAGCAAAGAGGACCCGCAACAGCATTTGTGGGTCTTTCAAACATGGGTGTTATCTGATCACCCATGATGACACTTTTCTTCTGAGGACCTTTCCCATGTCTCTGACCGGGCCCGCATTAGACTGGTATAGTGGATTACCTATACATTCTATCTACTCATTTAATCAGGTAGCCCAAGCATTCTTGGATCACTTCTCCATCAATGTTGTTAAGAAGGCTACCATGACTGACCTCTACTCTACACATCAATATGACGACGAGTCTATCACATATTTTTTCACTCATTGGTGTAGCCTGATCAATCAACTCACATTCCAATTACCACAAACCAAACTCATAGAGCTCTTCACTTGGGCTTGTGCTAGAAAAATTTCTCTGACCCTGTAGGTGTAAACTTTCCGAACCTTTAATGAGACATTCACCATGGCACGAAAACTAGAGATTCAGGCCATCAAAGAAAATAAAATCCAACTACAAAATAAGAATGATGCATTTAAGTCAAATGATACCTCTTCTTCTTTCAAACCACAGAATAATTATTCAAAAGCCAAGGGAACTGCTAACGCAGTGGTACTCAAGGTTGGGCCCAGCTCAACCATCAAATCAGGATAAGCCCTCATCTAATCTTTCCCATGTCTATACTTTTCAATTCAAACGAGAACAATGGAAATACACCCCAATTGGAGAGTCTTATTCTTCTATTTTAGAAAAGCTCATTAAATTTGGGGCCATCACCCTTCCTCCTATAAAACCACACACTGGTTTTGATCCTACTCGCCCCCACACCTGCATGGTACAAAGAGCACAACTTATGCAACTATCATCGGGGTAAAAGGTCATAATGACGGAAATTGCATCACTTTCAAGAATATTTTCTAGAAAATGCTCAAGAATGGAAAATTAGTCTTGAATAATCCGAACACACCTGCCAACCAAAACCTACACATTTTCAAGAAACCATTTCCTAATCACACCCCTTATTCTGACCAAACTAGGGAGACGTCAACTAATGATAGCAATACCCTGTGAGGTCCATGCTATTTTCAATGACGCACCAGTTGCTTCCCAATTTCTTCCTATTCCTTCCATAGATAAATTCCTAGCCCGAAGTCCTCCACCTACACATGAACCCACTTCACCTATTACTCCACCCGCAGAGGAACACCCTTCATCTCCTCCCTCACCTATGAAAGAGCCTTCTATTTACATCGAAACCACTTCACCTTTGGCTTCTCCACCTAGAGAACCGTCACTAGCAGTACCTCTCTGACCCATGGGAGACACTTATTCATCTCCTCCATCCACCAAGGAGTACACATCATCTCCTTCACCCTATCAAAGATCCAGTTAGAAATGTTATTGCCTCTAGGTGACCATTCTCCATCAACCACCCAAGATCCTACTGACTTACTTTTGGCTCTCCTACCCACAGAGGATGAAGCTAGTGATTTCCCCATTTCTAAAACATATTTTACAGGAATCTCCATTCGATCCACATCGACCTCACCTACAATAGTGTCATTCTCATGCTTAGCCAATTGCTTTGATTATGTTGATAGAGCCTTACTTTAGGGGCGTCTTCTACTTCCTGTAACAGCACAAATGTAGATGTCACTTGTTGACACCTCCACTATCTATCCAAAATTGTTTCAACCGACTGAACTGAACACAACCACAACTATCACAAATTATCCCATGACACCACTCATGGCTCAACTCACATCTCTACCCATAACCCAACATGCATCTGCATCCAAACCCACACGTACATCATCTTCCTTTTCTAAACCTATTACTACTTTAGGGGTCATACCAACGGCTAGCCTTACTCATCCACCCATCATATTAGATTTATCCACATCTTCCAAAACTAACACAAAATTTTACCCGGCCCCCCTAAACAGAAGAACCAATCTCCTAGATCTCATACCCCAACCTCACCAACCATACCCTTATCACCTTCACCCCCTTCCGTCCATCCTAGGACCTCACCCCCTCGACCCTGGCTAATAAACCTCCATCCCACTAGTAAACCAAGAATGCAGCAACCCATTTCCCCATCGCAGACCTCTATTGTACCCAAACACCCCACACAACCTCTGCCCTCACCCGGTAACATTTTTACCACCCCATACTGCCAATACCATCAATAACTTCTTCACTACCCAAGACACTTCCTTCCCTTTCCCTCACACCTCCTGCCCAACCTATGCCACCTATCTCCACAACACCTTGGTTACCCCCATGGGTAACCCACCCTCTTCCACCATCCACTTTTACCTCTACATCTCATGTGCTCGTATCACCTTTACCCAGGAAGGCACAACCTAATGCCAAAAAATCCACTACCCTCCAATAAGGTAGTTAAACCAACCACACACTCTATTGCCAGTTCATTTACCATGCCCCTACCCAAGTAAAACACAGCCAACACTTAAGAACATAGCCTAACCCACTCCCCATATTGCAAATACTCTTCCTATACAGTCATCTGCACCTGCACCCAAACCCCACATTCACCTCCCATTGTGATCCACTAGCGTGATCCTATGCCAAAATATTAACCAATCTCCTCGAAAATTATGTCATCACATTACCACCTCTCAGACCATATGACCCACTCAAACCCAAACTAGTGGGATACTATCCGCAGCCTTGCATATCCTATTTATAATGGGATTACACATCACATGATGCTCAAACAATTACACAAATCTGCCCTCAAAATGTCCCTATATGACCTCATCCAAACCTCTAAATCCCATCACCGAGCTCTCATGGAGGTTCTTCAGTCTATTGAGGTTTTACCCAATGACCCTACACCCGTAGCCTCCATTATTAAAACTCATCATGTAGCCTCTCTCACCAAATTATCACCTTCTTCTACACCTCCACCTACTCACCAAGTAGCCACCCCTCAGCTTCTCAAATGAAGAGATCGCACCACACCACCAAATTGATGACCCTGGATCCAGCCCTTTTAGTCTCCATCCATATTGATAATATACATGTACATCGTGTTATGATTGATGGTGGTGCTATCATTAATATCATCTCCTCCCATGCATTCGACCAAATGTGTATACCTGAAAATTACATGCATAAACATCCCATCATGTTGCATTTATTTAAAGACGCTATCAATTCTACACTTGGCACCGTCATCCTCCATGTTCACATGGGCCCCCCTTACTATTCTAGAGTTTTTTTACATCTTTGAGGGGGATTTCAATATAAATTGTTGCATGGTAGACCCTAGATTCATGTCATGGGTTGTGTTCCTTCCACTTTACATTGTTGTGTAAAGTTTGAGCATGAAAGACACACCTATACAATTTTAGTTGACCCCTCACCTGTCAAAACCTACAACATGCTTTATTGACCCAATGACATGCTTATACCCATTAAAGCATCTACCTCCATGACCACTTCCTCTTCACCCAAACCTTCACTCACCAGTGCCATCGCTACCTCAACCGCACCTAAATCCTCCATTCCTACTACTACCACAACCTCCATGGCCGACCCATCAGCCTCCCAATCAGCTGGCTCCACCTCTGATCCAATCTGTAACACATCGTGTATCCCAACTACTCACATATCGACTACCCAATCCCTTGGAAGACATTTTTCAACACCTCACCCCTGGGGGAGTATCACCTTTATAATGTCAACACATTCCTTACTCCACAAGAGTATGGAATCCTTCACCAACACCCTCACTACGATCACCACATAGGATAGTGTCTCCTTTACAGCCCTCCCCACCTTTGCACCAATCTCACCTATGGGGGAATTGATACTTCCACTTATACACCTGAACCTCCATCACTAACCCACCCCTTTTCTGTCAACCTCCAGTCACTCACTAATCACCACTTCACCCAACACCTTCCTACACCAATGTGTGTGGAAAGGTTTTGGTTTTGGGATTTTATGAGCAAGGCCATCACACTGTTATTCCATGTACTACCCACAAACATAATAGTCATAGTGGTATCGGTTTTGTTGAACTACCTACCAATAAGGCCCACATTGAACTCATTGAGGATATCGACCCCTTCTCTACCTTCTTCACCTACTTCACCTTCACCGACAGAGTCAATGGATCCAGAATCCATTCCTCCTAACTTTTTTTTTTCTCATAAACACCATTTTCTTGGGGCCTCTAACTTATCAACGTGAGGGAAAGGCTCCCTCTTCTCTTCCCTTCCTTTATCCTGAAATGGTTGATGATGATACACCTTCTATTAACGTCATTCAATTTCAGGATGATGAATCTATACTCACCTACCTTAATGCAGAAGACTCTTAAATTCACCGGTCGTTACCCTCCCAAAACGTAAACCATGCTGAATGAATTGACCATCAAAATCAACATTAATACCCAAGACAACCCACACATTCTAAAGATCAGGCCATTCTTTAGACGCTACTGAACAAGAAGCCTTCACCTCTTTCCTTTGGGACCATAGCAATGCATTCATTTGGTCCTATACCGATATGCCTAGTATCGATCCTAAAATCATGGTTCATAATATCGTGACCATTCCTAATGCCAAACCTATTAAACAAAAGATGCAGAAAATGCATCCACGTATTGCTCTTCTGGTCAAAGAAGAGCTTCAATTCCTTCTCTCAGTTTCCTTCATTCTACCCATCGATTATCCCCAATGGATTTATAATATTGTTCCTATCATGAAAGCGATAGGGGGACTCCACATTTGCATAGATTTCCATGACCTCAACTTCGGGGGGTGCGCAGACCCTTGGAGGGAGAGGATAAGGATGAAGGGGGTGTTTAATGGCATTAAATGGGAGTCCATACGTGGACAAGCGCCAGTTTGGTGGGGGCAGGTAAGTGGCAGAGGTATCTAGTTGGACATGGAGCTAAATTTGGTTTTGCATGTGAAATTCAAAATTTCGAGTTTGCCAACTCAAGTTAGCAGTGGTGTGGGAAGTTGGGAAAAGGCAGAGCCTTTAATGCATTAATTTTCTTGGTCCTCGCGACCAGCTCGCCTTGGAAGGCGTAGGAGGGAAATGTTGATTGTTTATTGTGTCGATTTGGATTTGGTGAAGTTGCTCTGCATTTGGTTTTTTTTGTTTGGTTCAGTCGAACCAGTTTCTTTGGGTTTATCATTGTTCTTTGGAAAATTGGAAGCTGTTGCTGAGCCTGAAGAGGAAAGGATTGTTTGAAAGCTCGAGCTATTGCCGAGGAAGGAAATATCCTTAGCAAATGCAGTTTTCTCCAAGTTTTGGAAAATAAATTGCAGGCATGTTAAGCCCTCCTCTTTAAAAATACTTGCTTTGTTTAAACGTCTCATTAAAACAACCTTGCTCTTGGGTTTTTGGGTTTATGTGATTGTTGTCGAGTTGATACGACTTGGATTTAGTCGATTTTTGTTGTCATTTTTGGAAATGATAGGTAAAAGCATTCTGGTTGTTGTGTTTAAACTGTCTCTGCATTTTCTTTGAATGGAATATCGCCATGCTGTGTTGGTTTGTTTGACAGTTTGGAGAATAACGTTTTGGGTATTTTTCTCTGTTAATGGTTATATTTACAAAAAAAAAGAGACAGGCAGTATGTGTTGTTCTCATCTCTGTATAATCATTCTCTTGTTTTACTAACTTGAATGATGAAGTCTGAATAGAAAATAGGAGTTTTCTTTCCGTGTCGAGCAATTGTTCTTTGATATATGAACTTCAGTGATAATACTGTACTGGATGTGCGAGTTGTATGAAGTCATATTCTTTACTGAAATTTATTTTAAAAAGGAAATAGATCCTTTCTCTTTCTGCTGTGTTTTATTATGATGGATACGGCATTGGGTTTTGTATGAGCATACGAATTTGATTTGAGGGAAGAAATGGTAATACGTTTTTGTTGTTTCTTTTTTTTTCTTCCTTAAAGAAATAGACAAATACGATTGAGTATTCGTGGGAGTTGGAAAAGAAATAGTTTTTCCTTTTGAACTTATAATGAATTATATTGTTTTCTTGCTGGGAAGGGAGGATGATTAGTTGTGTTTATTAATGTTGTTCGATCTTTTAGTTCGGACTATCTTTGTGACTACGACTTTGCTTGGGATTGCTATGCAAAAGAATAAATGCATGGAAATTTTGTCTTGCTGTGTGGGTTATCTTGACTGTACCAGACTTACGCATTTAACACCCTATACGGTTTTACTTTGATAGAGGTAATGATAACTGATTATTGCATTCTGAATTTCTACATACTATCATGAACTTGAAAGATGGAGTTCGGGTAGAAATTTTTGTTGGCAGTGAGCTTGATTTGGGTGTTTTATTTCATTCTGAGCAAATGATTGTTCTCACTAAAATTATGGGGAAACGTATTCTTCTTCTTTCTGTTGGTTGATTTGATAAAATCAGTAGTCAGGTGGTTATTTGAACTTTACAAGTTCAGTCGGTAGAGAGGAAAATGGCATTTAAATTGTTTCCGAGTGCTGAGTTTCTGTAAAAATGAATTAATTGAATGTTTCTTGTGGTCTCTGATTTTGCACAGTCATTTAGAAGAAATGAAACCGGCATGAATAATTCTTATTGAGTTGAAGAAAATGGTTTTTTTCTTATTTGAATAGTTAAAGAACGAATTCTTCTCTTTTGTTGTCTGAATTCTGGAAATAGCATTGAACTCTTACTGTGCATTATGATTGGACTTGCTGTAGGTAACAGCAATGAATAAATTTTATTTTGAATGGAATGCGTTCATAGAATTAGGAAATCATGTGAATAATTTATTGCATGATTGAATAACTATTTATCTGGTTTACAATACAGTGAAAGAATTATGGATTCTTCTAGTACGGTAAATACATACTATGCATCCTTATACTATTTGATCTATGATGAATACGATGTTACACTAACCTGTCTGGTGTTCATATGAGCCTGATTCAAATGAAGTAATGATAAGGACGATAAATTCTTCCTTGTTTTCATTTAAAGAGAATTATGAATGAATTTATTCTTGCTTTCGGAAAGTGAATTCCGAATGGATTTTGTAAGTTTCACTCTGAACTGTTATCTTGATTTGTGTCTCGTTTGGATTCCATTTTTAGAACAGTCATGAGGAAGGAGATAGTAATGTGGATGAATGACTTGGAAAATGATATTTTCTTCCTTCATACAGTTGAAAATCTGTAATCATTATTAACGAATCTTGTACTGCTTAGATATGAGCAACTATATGCATTACTGTTCACTTTCTCGTCTGTGCGTGTTTTCTTGGAATCTAATATGATGCATGAACTGAAAGGAAAGTAATGGGTTTACGTTTCAGTTAGTTTTACCCTTTGCATTTATTATTAATGAAAGGTGTGGAAAGGATAACAGTATGTTATATCAGCAGTATGCTACTTGTATTCCTAACTTTACAAATATTGTAATTTAGAACTTGTAACGGTTATGTGGAAAATAGGACAGTAGTTCTTTGGTTGATTGGATGGTATTTTGATGGTTCAGTTGTTATGCTGATCATTCTTTGGTGCCTATTTCTTGATTGATGTCTTACTGTCGTTTCATAAAAGCAGGGTTCTTTTATTGAGACAGTTAATTGAAGCACCTCATTTTAATGATAAGTGCTTAATATGCTCAGTTCATTGAACTGACCCGTGCAAATAATTTTGCAGATGTAATTTGATTAGAATGAAGACATGGCTGTTTTCTGATGCTTCTTGATTGGTTGAAGATGAATTGTATTTGTTACTTTTATTCCTCTTCAAGGAATTATGAAAAGAAGAAATTATATTCTTCTATCTATGAGTTGTAATGATGTTTTATGTAAACAATGCCCATTCAGTTGGATTGGCAAATGTATGGATTATGACATGAATTGATGAATACAAATACAAGTGTGATATTTTAATGACTATATCAATTGATATTGTTGATTAAATTGGAAACATAATGTTATTGCTGATTTGGATTTATTTAATTGTCCGTGGATGGATGCTAAATGGGAATTGATATCTATTCTTACCTTATTGCAACTTTTAAGTTGAAATGTGCAATTAGTTCATACTTGGGTAAAGATGAATTCTTAATTTACATTAGAAATGATTAGGAAGAATATGATTCCATAACTGATAGGTATTCAGGATTAGCTTGGAAGCTAAGGAGTATCAATTAACTTCGGAGTAATCAAACTTCGCTTTCGAACTCCATTAATGACCTCGTATGTTAAATTCAGAATAAAAGATATGGGATAAGTATATCCATAACTAATGGACCTTAACTATGTAATGTTAAGGAGAATAAATGAATACATTTATTGGGAATTAGACCTCGTTTAAATGACGTCTAACAAGCTAGAATTCTGAATTTAGTTACAGTTGGGAAAATCTTGGTTAAGTTTAATAGGTTAAACTTATCACGTCCGTCGGTAACGGGCTGCTTAATCCAATGATTAAGAAGAGAACCAAGTAGAGAAATGCAGCCCTTCAGTACAAAGGATAAGATGCATAGCAAGCTAAAGGATGGATTTAGTCCCTCTTAGCTATATACAACTATAACGGGAACGAGGATAAAGGGATCAGCATGGTTGCTAAAAGTTTATTTTTAAATATTAAGATCATATCCAAATAACATAAGAAGGATGTGTACTCTCGATGGGAGGATTCCGTAGGACATTGACATATGCCAGCTACAGCAAGGTGTCTTTATGAAGACGGGGTCTTCATGACGACACAATGTTATAGCTGACATATTGCAATGCCCTCCCGAATTAAAACATCAATAATACATAGGTTGAATGTGAAGTTCTTGGCAAGGGATAGGAATATGATCACGTATACGGAGTGACCCCGGGATACTAAAGATAACTAGACACACGGAGTCGTGGGGAATGACACCGTATGTCTACGTATCTTTAGTTACCAGGAGTGCCTTCCTATATTCGTTCATATTGCTAGTTGGAAATTGGAAGTTTAAAACTGACCTTAAATCGAGAGGACTGGTAGGAACTAGGAAAAACCATTCTAGATAACAGGTGAAGTGAAGTGAAGGACGTATTCCATTGATGTGTATCGCATCCAGGAATATGATCATGCAAAGCATGTGAAAATCTTTGGCCAAAGTATCACAAGTGCTGGTTGCGTTATCCTTATCACTTAATTTAAGATGCAGGATGTCAAATGAATATCAGTAACAAATATTCAGATAGGTTTCTTAAATGGATCACTTCGATAACTGGAAATGGTTAAGAGAACTGGTATATATAATATACTATGCATAAACGAACATGAAGGATTGGTTGTTTCCGAGTCATGAAATGAAGGATCGATGAGACTCCGAGCCATGAAAATGGAAGATTGGCAGTTCCTCGAGTCATTTACAGCAGCATATAGAATCTGTTATAAGATTGAATGGCATTGAATGTGTGTTCCATATTGTAAATATGCGAACAGGGAACATTAGTTTTAAAAAGAAATTGTGTGTTCCAAACTGTGTTGTTTGGGAAGAGAACAATTATTAAAACTTGAACATGTGTTTGAATTTTATAATTCATAATAGAGAACGTTATCAAAAAAAAAAAAAATTCCCCTTGTTCTAGTATCTTAAATGGGGATGTTACATCTTGGTATCAAAGCTGAAGGTTGTAGCTCTTAGACCTAATGAGTCCACGATATTAATAAGGTTTACATTTTCTTATTGAACAGAAAATGGTCAGAACAAGAGGGAATGCTGTGAATAACCCATTACAAGGTGGAGAAGCAGCTACTACTCAAAAGATGGATGAAATTGTAACACCCTGAACTGTTGTTACTTCCTCCTATGCATACAAGTGTTGATATGTGATTTATTTTGTAAAAAAGATGTGTTCCTAGATTAAGAAATCATTCTTGATATGTATTGTATTTTCTTTGCAGATTGCAGATCTTTGACTGAGTCGGAATATGATTAGACTCTTTTATTTCTTTCATTTTGTATCTGAGTTTAATCTGATCTCGGAATGAATTATAGAGTTATCCATCTATAAGATCTAGCCTTGGATCAGTGGAATTGATCCAAGTATTGCTTTAAGTTATTCGTGATGAATTAAAAGAAAATTTTAAACCTTTCACAGGTTGCAAGGTCTGAATTCGTTGGTTAAAGAAAATCCCGAGTCTAACTCAGGACGATCGTGTGAAATGGAATGGTTCCCGATATCGAAGTATATCTGGAAGGTCTTGGTTGTGGACCAGGTAATAATTCTGTTGCATATAATCCTGTAGCCTAATGGCAGTACAGGAGTGAACCTTGTTCGAGAATGCAAGTGGTAGGTCTTTTTCTGAGTATATGAAATGTTAGACCTAACTGGAATTATTGATGTTAGTAACCTAAAACTAAACTTAACCTAGGGGTTAGATTAGTGTTAATCTAACCTAGACCTAGGCTAAGAGCTAATGTTCTAAGTTAGTATCTATGTGTTAAGTGGTTAGACTAGGTGTTATCCTAAATCCTAACCTAAGTTACTAACCTAACTATTGAGCAAAGAATAAGGGGACCTATGGAAGGGGTGTGAACCATGGGCGGCAGTTTCTATGCTATTAAATGCATGGATAAGTATGAAAGACAGGTAATTTGGCGGAGGTTTTATAACGGCTATCTTGAGCCGACGTGGCAGGTCGCCAAAATTGGAAACGGTCTTGGAATTTCATTTTTCTATCGCCAACTATGGCGGTCGGTGGCAGTGGATTTTGAGCGGGAAACTAGGAATTAATGTAATCAATGCACTCGGGCTTCGAGCTCGGATTTCTTGGGGAAGCATGCAAAATGGAAAGTTGACTGTTTGTTTGGTTTTGCATGCACGCCGGTTTTCCTTCTGTCTGTTCACTGGTTCTTCGCACCAGTCTTCTTGGTGTTGCATGGCAAGCATGAGCGTAACTAGCTCTTTCCTCTGGCAAGGAAAATATATATGTCATGGAGATAGCAAAATTTTATTGGTCGCTCTAACTTGGAAAAGGAAAAGGAAGTCCGAGCTCTTTCAGTGGGCTGCTTCGGAATTTTGAGCAAATATCCAGGCATGTTAGGCCCTAACCTTTAAAAATCTTGTTGTCTTTCAAGTGATTTCATTAGAACAACTCTGTTCAAATGATTTATGGGTTTAGATGATTTTATGGCAATTACGAGTAATTTTTTTACTGTATCTTCTTGCTGTTCGATTTTCAATTTTAACCCTTGAAGGGTGTGTGCTGTATTTCGAACTGTTATTCTGTTTTATTGCGTTTTACATTCCGGCGTAAGCCTGTGAAACGTATGCTTGAAGGGTACATATCCTGCTCTGTGAGAACCCGTGCATGATTCCCTTACTGGGTTCAGGCTATTTTGATGCTTGTTGATTGATTCTAGTAGTCAATGCTTGTTGTTGATACTTGCCGTCAATGCTGGTTGTGGTTACTCGTAGAAAGGAATACTGATGGACTTTTGTTGACTGCTCAGTTTATATTCAACCTTTGTAAGCTCTGTCGTGGTTATTGATGATAGTGGCTATTGATACTTGTTGGGTTTCATTTTGTCTTTTAAAATTGTTGGGAAGAGATAACTTACTGTGTTACAGTAATCTTTATGATCTTGCCGGAGATGTTTTTCCCTTGCTTTGTGGTTATGGGTTTAAACCTGTTAACAGTATGCAATATATATAGATTTATATTTGTTATAATCAGAACGACTCTGTGGAGTCGATTGAATGATTTATATATATTTGAACCACTGTTCAAGTTAAATATAATTGAATATTGGTAATTGATGTGCCAGCGATTTAAGGGAATAACATGTATTTCGACCTCTGTTATTTTGTAAGAATACCTTCGTGTCGCAAGGATTTTATGGTACAGATTCTTTAGGTGTATTTTTACGTCTTCATTCTGTGAAAATTTGTGTAAAAAAAAAATTGGCAAGGGTTCAGTCGGATTCCTTGTTTTGAAATCAGTAACTAGATTTGAGGGTTCAGTCGGATTCCTTATTTTGAAATCAGTAACTAGATTTGAGGGTTCAGTCGGATTCCTTGTTTTGAAATCAGTAATTAGATTTGCTTTGCCTGATTTTTTTAATATGCTCCATTGATTGGCTCAGATGGAATCATTTGCATTTATTTGTCTTGTTACTGTTGTTTGGATTCAGTTGAATCCTTGGAAGGTAACCTGTATCTTTGTCTCATATTGAACCTGATTTTTGGGACACTGTCATTTTTGTCACTGTTTGAGTTCCTTGAGTATGGATAATTATCATGTGTCCTAGCTCTGTTGAAGTGAGTCGCGAATACCATAATTTAAACTTGAATGTGCCCAGGTGAGAATAGATATGCTATGTTCCTCTCCGTTTATTCCAGTCCGATTGAGACTGAGCATGTTTCGGAAATTCTTTGTGATTGTCTTGGCATAGTCTTAAGGAAACTTCAAATTGCTTAATGCAATGAAGTCTGTTGTTGACCGCGATATACTAGACGTTCTTTGATTTTGAACTTGGGTCGAAAAGCCTTACTGTGTATAAAAGGGACTAGCATTGGGCTATAGGTTGATATATGGGATTGTTGGTGTGTTCGTCTTCTGTTGCATAACTACCCTGCCTTGAGCTGGACTGATCTAAAAGCCGTCGAATGCACCTCGACAGGCAATGTGGTGAATTCCATGTTGTTTAACACTTCTTGTGGAGTCTGTTTGGTTGATATTCATCATTATTGACGTGTTAGCTACTGTACAGGAGTTTTTGCTGTGTTCGATTTTTATTAAAACAATGATTCTTCTTGTGGCTTGTCGGACTTATTCGTATACATGCAGGATGAATGCTTTCCATATGAGGAGATGGTACAGTAATGAACTTGTGTGAAAGGAAGTGTGAATGATTTGTTTCTTTCTCTTCTATTATTATAATACATGTTGATATCTGTTTAACAGTTGGAATTGTTTTTGTAACATATTGGCGGAATCACGATTTGCTATGATATTCCATTTTCTGATGAAAGTAACGATCTGTTCAATGTTGCTGATCTTGGATTCAAGATAATTGTTTGGATACTTTCGTTCTTGATTCCTAATATTTGATGAAATAATTGTGAAGTGTTTAGGACTATTCTGTAATGATGATAGAGTTACACATTTGTAGTCATTTTTGTATTACAAAGGCATAGTCTGAATATGTTTACTTGTTTGGATAATTGATCTCATTTAAACAGGGTGTTTAATGAAAACAATTGATGGATTGCAATTGTTTTAAGAGTTAGTGCTTATCATGCTCAGTTCATCGAACTGACTCATGTTGACTATTTTTGCAGATGGTTGCCGTAAGTGGTAAAAGCATGCAGATCTGATAAGATGATCAGATTGTTTAAAATTGATATAAGTAGAATTATAGTTTGATTCTCTATATGTACTATATGAGGAAAGATGTTCTTTTTCTGTTGAGCATTGTATCAAGTATGCTGAATGCATAAAATGTATTTGTATAGTTCTGAAAAGAATGGAAATAAGAAATTGCTACTTATGTGTTGTATTCTTATTTTGATAGTTGACCTTCTTCTGTTTATATACCGAAGGGGCAATGTTATCTTTGTATAATTTGGAGACTTTTGTGATTGTCAATGAAAACCTACAAGAAAATGTGCTTGAATTCTTATGAGTGTTTAGTAGTTCTAATTTGTTCTATCTAAAGCAATATTGAATTTAAATCATTGTCTTTCAAAAAGATAGGGTTAAAATAAACTTAAGCAGAATGCTATTCAAACTAAATTAAATTACAAATCCCTAGTCTTGATTATGACAGGACAACATTTAATTGGATTCTTAATCATTTATATCTTTATACTAATAAGTATGATATAAATTCAGTTAGGAGAACTGATATAAACCTAAAGGGGTTCTGATGGCAATCTCATGTGAAGTTTATGAGTTATTGTCCAATTTCGTTGTTTTAGAATCAGGTATATTCTAAGAACTCCTTGATGAGACCTTGGCCTAATATCTCCATCGTGTAATGGGTTTAATTGAGGAAGGTCATCTTATGATGAAGAATCCAGGAATCAGGAAAGGCTAACCTTATGGGAACGTCTTTAAGGTAATTTAAACTCAACGTGCGTAATGCATATTAATAAGTAGATCTTTTCGAGGCAGATTTAAAGGTTGACGGCACAAGTCAACTGCAGGGTTGTACCTCTGAGAAGATTAGGATCTTCTCGAAGTTACAACAATGCAGGTGACTTATGATGGCACCCTTTGCATTGATCGCTAAGATTTACACTTGATCTCGAGCAAGTTACTCCAGAACCGATTAGAAATGTGGTCACGTTATAAGGCTGCCTAGGAGATACGGGGTATCTTGACACACTGGTTTAACTTGGGTTGAACCAGTATGTCATCGTATCCCTAATCCTCGTGGGCATTCATATAACGTTATCACCTTGTTAATCCGTTTCTGAGTGATTAAGTTGAGATAGGAAGGACTGACAGAAGTCGGTATAAGACATTCTTCATAACATAAGAATGGGGTGAAGGGCGTATTCCAGATTGACGAGTATGCCGTTAAGGAATACGAGACATATACAGTATGTTTCAAATCTTTGGCCAAAGTATCGCAAGCTGCTGATTGCGTTTTCCTAATTCACCTAGTCTAAGGGATGAGATGCCGATGAATGATGGTAACAATTATTCAGTTAGGTTCCTTGGACAGAGCATTCTAAATCCCAGAATAGGGAAGAGAACCGCAAGAGTGAAGCGTTAAATAAAAATGCCAACTCTTATTACTCATGAATAGATCGGTAGATTACCGAGTCATGGAATGAATAGATCGGAGGTACTCCGAGTCATTACAGCTGCATATGGTTGTCTGTTATAAGAATGGTTATTTGATTAGTGAGTTCTAAATTATGTATTTATGAAGGAGTGTAGGACGAAGACCTAGAAGGAATTCACGAGCATCGAATAGTTGCAGTTCACCAAAGTGTAGGAGTTGCAAGATTGAAGCAAGAAAGCTTTGTAAAGCAATGTGCATGCATATGAGAGCTTAAGATTCGAAAAGTGGAGTGGAATGGAAGCCTTAGTTTAGCTTGTATTGGCTTAACATAGATCAAAAGAGATGGTGTACATATAGGGGAGTGAATGTGTAACTCCCATGTAAGAGAAGATTCCTCCATAATGGAGAAGAGGAGTTACTTTCCCAAATGGGAATGTAACTCCTATGACGCAACTTACACATATGACAGATTTTGTAAGAGAATCTGTCATAACTAAGATGACACCTAGATCCATGTCCACCTAAGTGAGATGACTCACCTGGTGAGGTGGAATAACACTAAATAAGTGAATAAATATACCACCTACACCAACACCCCCCCTTCATCGTAACTTAGGATGAGGCGGCAAGTCAGAAACAAGAAATGGGTCCAGGCACAAAGCCTGATGAGGCACCCATGTACATGAAGAAGTCCCAAGAAGTGAAGGAAAACCCAGTGGGAAAAACATCCACCACAAGAGAACAAAACACTCTCTAATCTAAGAAAGATGCCAAATATGGGTCCGGGCCATAGATGAGCCTGAAAGGGTACCCATGTACAAAGAGGCAATCTCTCGGAAAGAAGAAGAAGAGAGAAGAAGAGGGAGACGAGAGGGATGTAGAAGATGCCATGGACGGATCTGAACTCTGCAGCTCTAGGAAGTCTCCCAGAAGAATGTTGATGACGAGATCGTCTGCCTCTGGACTGAAGAAGAGCCACCCGCAACGAACTGTATTCCTGCCCTTGGGAAGGACATAAATGACGTGCTGGAAGTCCGCCCACTCCACAAAGGAAAACGAAGGCAGCAACACGAAGAACTCTGAGTCTGGTGCACTGAAGTGTGACATAGGTCTAGCGAGTGAGTGCCAAGGAACCGAAGGTAATGCCACGTGCGTAGAACTGTCAGAGTGAAGAGGAACACCCGCAGAAAGGATGTCCAAGTGATGTGAAGGGAACAAAACATCCTCCACAACAGAAAAGGGATCCACGGCTGAGGGTGGATCAATGAAGGTCTCCGGAAATGTGGAAGTGGTAAGAGTCCCAGAATGGGCACTCCCAACAACGGAGATGATGAACTCCTCTGAAACACCTATAGATGGATGAGCGACCTGTAGAGCATCACAAGTGGACTCTGCGAAAAGACGACCAAGGTCAGGCAGATACTCGTCCCAATGAGGGGGCTCAATAAACAGAAGAGCGATGTCATATAGGTATGAGTCATCCAATGAAGGTAGAGGAGTGAAATGGGCCTCGCACACTGGAAGTGGAAAGGAGGCTGGTGTAATGACGGTGTGAGACTGAGAAGGGGACTACTCAATATCTGATGAGATGTGGGGGGTGACAAAAATGTCTGGAATAGTGAGAGAAAGAGGAGAAGAGTCCTCTGTAGTACTCTCGACATCAGAACTAGATGCACAATCCTCGTCATCAGAAGTAGAACCAAACGATCCTGTGTTAGTGAAACTATCATCACACGAAGAAATGGAGGAGACAACTGAATCAGTAGCAGCAGCGGCGACGGCAGTATGTGAAGGGTCTCCATAGAAGGACTGAAGAATGCTCCAGACACGGTGAGGTGGATCTGAGTCTGCCACGTGAAACCAGAGAGAACGAGAGACATGCATCATCATGTGACCAAAGACATGGTCACAAGTGTCAAGGAAGTCCTCTAGATGACGATGATCAGCGGGTGCAGGAACTGGCCCAAGCAAGAAGGGTAAAAGACCCTCATGGGCGAAGTAACGTTCCATGGAAGCACGCCAAGCTGAATAGGTCTCTCTCCCTGTGAGAAGTGGTGGAGGCTGTAAGGCGATCCTATGGCACTCACGTCTGGAAAGAGCACTCTCCATGATAAAAAAACGCAAGATGCAAGGTGCAAGACGTCGGAATCAGCCGATAATGCGTCTGTGTGTGTAGGCCCAAGAGTACAAACAACCCCCCAGAATGCGGCACTTTATAAAAGTAGTGCGTTTACAAAATTGGCAATGCCATCACGTAGAGTGCGTAAAATCATGCAACTTTGACCAAGGAAGCGCTCAGAAACGAGCAGCGAGTCAAAAGTTATCGCATTAAAATGATTCCCGCAACTAATGGAAAAAAGCACTAGATACTGTAAACACATTAAAAAAGTACACGAAATGGGTGAAAAGGGTATCGTGTGGGTACTCGTTGGAAACGGCACGGAATTTTAATAGGGGTTTGTTTTGACTACGAGGGGGGGTTAGCCTCCTACCAACCCCGGACCTCGCCCTCCGTCTTCGACAGGCTTAGGAAGGTCAAATTACAAGCAAAATACAGCCCAATAAATAAAAATACCAATGCCAAACTGAATGTTTTAATTTTTAAACACTTTAAAACATTAAAAAAAGTGGAGAGGAGGGGCCCACGTTGGAAGAGTGGACTGTTCAAGCTCCTCTCAAGGACCACGTGCTGGTTGCGCAGCAGAAAACGTCCAAAAAAAATAGTGGTACAGGTCACTGGAGGTCGCTGGAGGCTGAATGAGGGTGCTGCAGACACATGGGAGGTCGCTGGAGGTGCTGGGAGCAGGTGTGGTAGGTCTGCACAAGCTGGAGGAGCCGTTTGAAGACCCAAAACGCCAAAAAAACGCCCAAAAACGGCTGAGCAAAGTCAAAAAACGTTTTTCAATGCTAGAGGCAGTGTTTGGGTGGCTGCACAAGCAGGTGAAGACCCAAAACGCCCCAAAAAACGCCTAACAATGCCAAAAAATGTTGAGAAAAGTCTGTAATACGTGCCAATGCGTAGAAAAACGTCCAAAGCACAGGAAAAACGGGAGCTGGAGCGGCTGAGGTCTGTTTGTTGCTGGAGGATGCTACGAGCCAGAGATGGAGGGAGCAAGAGGCAGCAAAGAACCACGAAGCCCATGCAAGGATCGCAGCAATATGAATAGTGAGAAAGAAACACTGAAGAAGCAAGATGCCGAGCGGTCGCAGACTATCCAAAACCCAAACAAAGCACGAAGCTACGAAGTCTAAGCCCAACACCACTATAAGCCCAGTAAAACCAGCACTTCTAGAGCTCAGATCTGAAACTGTAAACACTCCAAAACTGCATGCAAGGATGCAAAAACTGTTAAACCCCAAAAACGAAGCCACGAACACCCGAAAACCAAACCATGAATAACCCGAACGGAGGTATGAAGCCCGAATCAGTGCAAGTAGAGCACGGTCGGAATTTCCATTACGACACACGCTGCGAGAGATCTGTATATCACGCCGGAAGCCGGAAAACGCGCACAGAAATGCCGATGAGTGCACGGATCCACAAGATCCACTCTGATACCATGAAGGAGTGTAGGACGAAGACCTAGAAGGAATTCACGAGCATCGAATAGTTGCAGTTCACCAAAGTGTAGGAGTTGCAAGATTGAAGCAAGCAAGCTTTGTAAAGCAATGTGCATGCATATGAGAGCTCAAGATTCGAAAAGTGGAGTGGAATGGAAGCCTTAGTTTAGCTTGTATTGGCTTAACATAGATCAAAAGAGATGGTGTACATATAGGGGAGTGAATGTGTAACTCCCATGTAAGAGAAGATTCCTCCATAATGGAGAAGAGGAGTTACTTTCCCAAATGGGAATGTAACTCCTATGACGCAACTTACACATATGACAGATTTTGTAAGAGAATCTGTCATAACTAAGATGACACCTAGATCCATGTCCACCTAAGTGAGATGACTCACCTGGTGAAGTGGAATAACACTAAATAAGTGAATAAATATACCACCTACACCAACAATTTAGAACCAGGATGCAATTATCAAAAAAAAAAAAATCACTTGTTCTAAGGTATAAATTGAGGATGTTACAGAAATCCTTGCTGCCCTACTTGATACGAGGGATCGTTTGACTGTTCTAGAACAACAGTCAATGGGAAATGAAGAGGAGGAGGATGAAGCTGAAATAAATGATCAGTTACCTCCTGTGGACAACATCAACGGAGGGAATCCGAGTGTTGATGATAATAATGTAATTGCTCCTAATCCCCCTAAAAATAAAAGGGAAAGATTAGCAGCTGAACTTACAAATGATATAAAGAGAATAAGTCCTCCAAATTTTGATGGAACAACCCTTGGGGACGGAGCTGAGAATTGGATCAGTGAAATGGAGAAATACTTTGCAATAAGAAACTTCTCCGAAGAGACTAAAGCAATATGGGGAGCATATCAGCTTTCTCATGAAGCATCATCATGGTGGGACAACCGTAAGGTTGAGCTGAATATTGTCGAATCAGACATAACTTGGGATCAATTTAAGGGTTATTTTAGGCAAAGATGGCTGCCTCAACTCTATTTTGATAGGAAAATGACTAAATTTCAGAACTGGTCGCAAGGAAGGCTGTCGGTGACGGAATACTGGGAAGGGTTTACTAAACTCCTTAAGTATGTGCCGCAGTACCAAGCTGATGAGAAGTTCAGAATACGGAAATTCATAATGGGACTGAATCCCATCATTGGTGGCAAAGTGGATGTCCACGGCCCAACCACCATGGATGGAGTTGTCGAAAAGGCAATCAGACAGGAACAAAAATTGAGGGCAATATCTGCTCACAGGGAAGAGATAAGGAAGAAGATTCCCAATTCTTCGTCGCTTGCACCAAAAAGGGAACCTTGGAAAAGGTTTGGTGTGAAAAACAAAATTGTTTTAGATAACAACAAGAAATCTGTGATGAACAGACCTGTAAATAGCATGTGGAACAACTTCACAAAAGTTAATGGCATTGGAAAGAAGTCTTATGGAAGCCAGAATGATAACTTCAAGGCTGGTAACAAATTTGAGCCTAGAAAAGGGCCAGTTGGAGGATGCTTCAACTGTGGAAAGGACCACTATGCGAATCACTATCCTCTGAAGAAGGATGATCACGGTCAGCAGCATAGGATACATGCTGCAGTGGCTAACAGACAAGATGAAAAGCAAGTGACGCCCATAGAAGTTACGGGTAAGTTATTCGGTACACCTGTAGTCATACTTTTTGATACTAGAGCTATTGAATGTTTTATTGCTGCTAAACTTGCAATGAAATTAAAAAGAAAGGATGAAAGAATGGATAAAACATGGACAGTGCATTATGGGAATAATGTTGTCCATACAGTCGAAATGTGCCTTTTTGGGGCAATCCTTGATCTGCAGTGTTTCTCCACCAAAGTTGACTTGTATGTCACTCCTCTAGGATCATATGATATCATTATTGGAGTTAACTAGTTGGGTGAACATAAGGCAAAGGTCGACTATTATGAAAAACAAATATGTTGCTTCGATGACCTACAGAAAGCAACAGTCATTCAAGGTGTAAAACGGGAAGTTACAGTTAGGAAACTGACGGCTATGCAACTAAAAAGGGCTAAAAACAGAGGCTGCACTTTGTATGCAGTAAAAGTGACAGAAAATGCGGAGGAAGATAATGATTTCATGGAAAGATATCCATTGTTAAGGGGTTTCCAGGATGTGTTTCTGGAGGAATTGCCAGGTCTTCCACCCAAATGTGAGTTTGACTTTGCAATAGAAATCAAACCGGGAACTGAACCCATATATAAGGCACCTTATATAATGACTACCATTGAGTTGGTAGAGCTAAAGGCTCAGTTATAAGAACTTCTGACTAAAGGGATGATAAGACCGAGCGTCTCACCTTGGGGGAGCACCAGTAATTTTTGTAAAGAAAAAGGATGGAACTTTTGAGGCTGTGTATTGATTACAGAATGCTGAACAAAGCAACTATTAAAAATCAATACCCACTTCCTAGGATTGATGATCTATTCGATCAAATGCGAGGAGCATCAGTTTATTCAAAAATAGATCTTCGATCTGGGTATCATCAGCTGAGAATAAAGGAAGAAGATATTCATAAAACAGCTTTTAGAACGAGGTACGGGCATTATGAGTTCACGGTGTTACCTTTTGGGTTGACTAATGCACCTGCCGCCTTCATGAATCTAATGAACAATATTTTTCAAGAATACTTAGACAAGTTTGTGCTTGTATTCTTGGACGATATTCTTATATACTCTAAAAATGTCAAAGAGCACCAAGAACATCTAAGGATAGTGCTGGAAATTTTAAGAAAGAGGAAGTTGTATGGAAAACTGCCCAAATGTTCCTTTTATGATGCAGAGGTGCATTATTTGGGACACGTTATAAGAAAGAATGGGATAGCTGTTGACCCTTCAAAGATCACAGCTATAACTGAGTGGCCTGCGCCTAAGAATGTGCACGAAGTGAGGAGCTTCATGGGCTTGGTTGGATATTATCGAAAGTTCGTTAAGGACTTTTCAAAAATTGCTGCCCCAATCACTTCGCTGCAAAAGAAGGATAAGAAATTCGTCTGGACAGACAAATGTGAATCTACCTTTAAAAATTTAAAGGAACAGTTAACTACGACACCTATTTTAACTGTACCTGATCCAAATGGAAATTTTATGGTTGTAACGGATGCCTCAGGAGAAGGCCTTGGAGGTATTCTGTTACAGAATAACCATGTCATAGCTTATGAAAGCAGAAAGCTTAAATTACATGAACAAAATTATGCTCCACACGATCTAGAGCTCGCTGCCATTGTTCATGCACTTCAAATGTGGAGGCATTACCTTTTAGGCAAGCCTTTCGAGTTAAAAACAGACCATCTGGGGCTGAAGTATATTTTTACTCAGCCAAATCTGAATGCAAGGCAACGAAGATGGTTAGAATTTCTATCTCAGTATGATTTTGATATAAGCTACATCAAGGGCAAGGAAAATAGAGTAGCAGATGCTCTGAGTCGAAGGAAGCATATCTCTGCTCTTATAACATTAAGAACGCAGTTTAAGGATGAGGTGAAAGATGCCTTGGAATCAGATCCTTATTTCCAGCAAGTCAAAACAACACTTACTGCAGACCCGAAGGATGTCAGGTATAAAGGATTCCGTTTTGATAATGAAGGAATTCTGAGGTTCGAAAACAGGGTATATATACCTTTGGCAAATGACTTAAGAGGGAAATTGTTAACTGAATTTCATAATTCACCTTTTTCTGGACACCCTGGCATTACGAAAATGCTTGCTGATCTTAAGCAGCAATACTTCTGGAAGGGAATGAAAAAGGATGTGACGGAATTTGTAACACACTACTTGGAATGTCAGCGTGTTAAGGCGGAACATATGCACCCCGTTGGATTATTGTATCCCCACAGTATTCCGCAGTATAAATGGCAAGTGATAACGATGGATTTCGTTCAAGGATTGCCTATGTCAAGAAATAAGCATGACATTATCCTGGTTGTAGTCGACAAATTGACCAAAGTGGCACACTTCATTGCTGGTAATTTGAAGGACGATGCACCAGTGCTAGCAAGAAGATTTGTACATGAAATCTTCAGATTGCATGGAATACCGGAATTAATCATATCGGATAGAGATCCGAGGATGACATCAAGGTTTTGGCAAACGCTTAATGCGGCCTTGGGGACTAAATTAAACTTCAGTTCTGCATATCATCCGGAAACGGATGGACAGACTTAGAGAGTCAATCAGGTTTTAGAGGACATGTTAAGGATGTATTGCATGGACCAGTAGTATAAATGGGAGGAATACCTTCTGCTGGTAGAATTTGCTTACAATAACACCTATCATGTCTCTTTAAAAATGGTGCCCTTTGAAGCATTGTATGGAAGAAAATCCAGAACCCTTGTCAGCTGGGACAGCATTGAGGACAGAGAGGTAATTGGGCCGGAAATCCTTATGGAAATAGAACAGCAAATCAAAATGATTCGGGAACATCTAAAGGAGGCTGCCAATAGGAAAAAGAGTTATGCAGACTTAAAGCGGGTTGACAGGAATTATAGACTGGGAGAGAAGGTCTTTCTTCGGGTGAAACCGAAAAAGAGCTCAATAACGTTTGGCAAGGCTGCCAAGTTGTCGCCACGATACGTGGGACCTTTTGAAATTGTTGAAATAATCAACCCTGTAGCTTATCGTCTAGCATTACCTCCTGCTTTGTCTCAAATGCATGATGTTTTTCATATTTCTTTGCTTAAGAAATATGTGATAGATTTATCACATGTGTTGAATTGGAATTCCTTGCAGGTCCAAGACTCAGGAATAATTGTGGTTAAGCCCATTTGAGTGCTGGGAACTCGCCAGTTGTACTTAAGAAATCGCGAAGTGAACCAATGTAAGGTCCAGTGGGACCAGTTCAGCGAGGAAAGTGCAACTTGGGGAAAATCTCGAAGAAATGAGATCTAATTTTCCACATTTGTTTAATTGAATTTGAAATTCGAGAAACTGATAATTCTACCAAAATTAGACAAATATTAGTCTATTGTACAGTTGTCTTAAAACACTGTTTTTAAGAGTGAATCTGTTTTTGGTATGAACTTATGAATGGAAGGACAATAACTGAACTTTGTCCTAGGAACTCCTTGATTTGTTTAATTTGATCATCAGGACGATGATTCTTTAAGGAGGGAAGAATGTAACACCCTGATTTTGTAAGTTATTTTGGTAAATATCTTTCATACTATTATAACTGCTGAAATGAAGGAAAACATGTTAAGATATATTCTGATCTTGAAGGAATGTGTTGCTAACTTGGATTCTTGCATGCTGTAATTTATTGCATGGGATAGCAGTTATTGTTGCTTGTGTGTTTGCTGATGTGACGAAAAATTGTCGTATACTTGTTAAACTCTCTTTGCTAATTGACAGCACACCTTGAATCAATTTCATTGATCCAAAGTATGTTGTGGTCTTTTTGTGATTGCTTTGTCGATTTACTCTGGAACCAAACCGGAGGTTGATATAATTGTGCAGTGCCTGATTATAGGTATGAGCAGCTGGCACACAAATGCCAACGACAAAGGTACGATTCTCGAACCATGCACTGTCGTACTTAAGACCTCGTGAGGCAGGAAATGTCTGGACACGGGTGGCTCTGGCATGTGAAGCAAAGGACGAAACGTCCTGCACAGCATTGACATGAATGTTAGTTGGAAGACTGGATTGGAGGTTGATTAGTGTTAGTGGTGTGAAGGATTTAAATCCTAAGCTAATCCTAAGTTCTACCATACATCCTAAACTACTATCCTAAGTGGATTTTTAAATTTTAAAAAAAAGAAAGGGAAATAAACCTAAGTCCTATTAACCTAAAAACTAGGCTATGACCTAGGTGGAATACTAATATAAATCCTAAAGTAATCCTAACCTAAAGGGGACGCACAGACCCTTAGAGGGAGAGGATAAGGATGAAAGGGTGTTTAATGGCATTAATGGGGAGTCCATACCTGGACAGCGCCAGTTTGGCGGGGACAGGTAAATGGCGGAGGTAGCTAGTTGGTCATGCACTAAATTTGGTTTTGCATGTAAAATTTGAAATTAGGAGTTCGCCAACTCAAGTTGGTAGTGGCGTGGAAAATGGGAAAAGGCAGAGCCTTTAATGCATTAAATTTTCTTGGTCCTCGCGACCATCTCGCCTTGGAAAGTGTATGAGGGGAAATTTGATTGTTTATTGTGTCGATTTGGATTTTGTGAAGTTGCTCTGCATTTGGTTTTTTTTTTTTGGTTCAGTCGAACCAGTTTCATTGGGTTTATCACTGTTCCTTGGAGATTTGGAGGCTGTTGCTGAGCCTGAAGAGGAAAGGATTGTTGGAAAACTCGTGTTGTCGCTGTGGAAGGAAATACCTTCGGTAGATGCGATTTTCTTGGAGTTTTGAGGAAGAATTTACAGGCATGTTAAGCCCTCCTCTTTAAAAATACTTGATTTGTTTAAACGTCTCATTAAAACAACCCTGCTCTTGGGTTTTGGGTTTATGTGATTGTTGTCGTGTTGATACGATTTGGGTTTAGTCGATTCTTGCTGTCATTTTTGGAAAGGAAATGAGTGGAATCGTTTCTTGCTGTTGTGTTGATCTGTCTTTGTATGAATTTGAGTAGGAAATACGAACTTGCTGTGTGGGTTGTTTGATAGTTTGGAGAATAACGTTTTGGGTATTTTTCTCTGTTAATGGTTATATATGCAAAAAAAAAGGAATAGGCAGTATGTGTTGTTCTCATCACTGTATAATCGTTCTCTTGTTTTACGAACTTGAAAGATGGAATCTGAATCGACAATAGGAGTTGTCTTTCAGTGTCGAGTAATTGTTCTTTGATATATGAACTTCAGTGATAAAACTGTACTGGATGTGCGAGTTGTATGAAGTCGTATTCTTTACTGAATTTTTTTTTAAGGAAATAAGATTCCTTCCCTTTCTGCTGTTTTGGATTATGATGGATACGGCATTTGGGTTTTGTATGAACGTATGAATTTGATTGAAGGAAGAAATGGTAATACGTTTTTGCTGTTCCTTTTTCTTGCTTAAAGAAATAGATGAATACGATTTGGGTATTCGTGGGAGTTGGAAAAGAAATAGTTTTTCTTCTGAACTTATAATGAATTATATTGTTTTCTTGCTGAGAAGGAAGGATGATTAGTTGTGTTTATTGATGGTGTTCGATCTTTTAGTTCGGACTGTCTTTGTGAATACGACTTAGCTTTGGATTGCTGTGTAAAAGAATAAATGCATGGAAATTTTGTCTTGCTGTGTGGGTTTGTCTTGACTGTACCAGACTTACGCATTTAACACCCTAGATGGGTTTACTTTGATAGAGGTAATGATAACTGATTATTGCATTCTGAAGTTCTGCATATTATTATGGACTTGAAAAATGGATTTCGGGTAGAAATGTTTGTTGGCAGTGAGCTTGATTTGGGTGTTTTATTTCATTCTGAGCAAATGATTGTTCTCACTGAAATTATGGGAAACGTATTCTTCTTCTTTCTGCTGTTTGATTTGATAAAATCAGTAGTCGGATGGTTTATTGAAATTGCAAGTTCAGTCTGTATAGAGGACAGTGGCATTTAAATTGTTTCCTGAGTGCTGAGTTTTCTGTACAAACGAAATAATTGAATGATTCTTGTGGTCTCTGATTTTGCACAGTCATTTAGGAAAAATGAAACCGACATGAATAATTCTTGTTGAGTTGAAGAAAATGGTTTGTTTTCTTATTAAATAGTTAAAGAACGAATTCTTCTCTTTTGCTGTTTGAATTATGGAAATAGCATTGAAGTCTTACTGTGCATTATGATTGGTCTTGCTGTAGGTAACAACAATGAATAAATTTTATATTGAACGGAATGCGTTCATAGAATTAGGAAATCATATGAATAATGGACTGCATGATTGTATAACTGTTTATCCGGTTTACAATACAGTGAAAGAATTACGGATTCTTCTAGTACGGTGAATACATAGTATGCATCCTTATACTATTTGATCTATGATAAATACGATGTTGTACTAACCTGTTATGGATATTCATATGAGCCTGATTTAAATGAAGTATTGATAAGGATGATAAATTCTTCCTTGTTTGCATTTAAAGCTGATTATGAATGAAATTATTCTTGCTGCTGGAAAATGAATTCCGAGTGGATTTTGTAAGTTTCACTCTGAACTGTTATCTTGAATTGTGTCTCGTTTGGATTCAATTTTGGGAACAGTCATGAGGAAAGAAATAGGGATATGGATGAATAACTTGGAAAAATGATCTTTCTTCTTTCATTCAGTTGGAAATCTGTAATTCGTTAATAATGAATCTTGTAGTGCTTAGATATGAGAAACTATATGCATTGATGTTTGCTTCCTTGTCTGTGCTTGATTGCTTGGAATCTAATATGATGCATGAACTGAAAGGAAAGTAATTGGTTACATTTCAGTTAGTTTTACCCTTTTGCATTATTATTAAGGAAAGGAGTGAAAAGATAACAATATGTTATATCAGCAGTATGCTACTTGTATTCCTAAACTTTTCAAATACTGTAATTTGGAACTTGTAACGGTTATGTGGAAAATGGGACAGCAGTTCTTTGGTTGATTGTGATGGTATTTTGATGGTTCAGTTGTTATGCTGATCATTCTTTGGTGCCTATTTCTTGATTGATGTCTTACTGTCGTTTCATAAAAGCAGGGTTCTTTTATTGAGAGAGTTGATTGAAGCACCTCATTTTAATGATAAGTGCTTAATATGCTCAGTTCATTGAACTGACCCATGCAAATAATTTTGCAGATGGAATTTGATTAGAACGAAGACATGGCTGTTTTCTGATGCTTCTTTGATTGTTTGAAGATGAATTGTATTTGCTTACTATTATTCCTCTTCGAGGAATTGTGAAAAGAAGAAAGTACATTCTTCTAACTATGAGTTGTAATGATGTTTTATTTAATCAAAGTCCAGTCAGTTGGATTGGCAGATGTATGGATTATGAAATGGATGATGAATACAAATACAAGTGTGATATTTTAAGGACTATATCAGTTGATATTGTTGATTAAATTGGAAATATAATGTTATTTCTTGATTTGGATTATTTAATTGTCCTTGGATGGATGTTAAAAAGAAACAGATATCTATTCTTACCTTAATGCAACTTTTAAGTTGAAATACGCAATTAGTTCATACTTGGGTAAAGATGAATTTTTAATTGACATTAAAAAGGATTAGGAAGAATATGATTCCATAACTGATAGGTATTTAGGATTAGATTGGAAGCTAAGGAATATCAATTAACTTAGGAGTAATCAAACTTCACTTTCGAACTCCATTAATTTCCTCGTATGTTGAATTCAGAAAGAAAGGATATGGGATAAGTATATCCATGACTATTGGACCTTAACTATGTAATGTTAAGGAAAATAAATAAATACATTTATTGGGAATTAGACCTTGTTTAAATGACGTCTAATAAGCTAGAATTCTGAATTTAGTTATAGTTGGGAAAATCTTGGTTAAGTTTAATAGGTTAAACTTATCACGTCCGACGGTAATGGGCTGCTTAATCCAATGATTGAGAAGAAAACCAAGTAGAGAAATGCAGCCCTTCGGTACGAAGGAGAAGATGCATAGCAAGCTAAAGGACGGATTTAGTCTCTCTTAGCTACATACAGCTGTAACGGGAACGAGGATAAAGGATCAGCACGGTTGCTGAAAGTTGATCTTAAATATTAAGCTCATATCCAAATCACTTGAGCATGATGTGTACTCTCGATGGGAGGATTCCGTAGGACATTGACATACGCCAGCTACAGCAAGGTGTCTTCATGAAGACGGGGTCTTCATGGTCACACAATGTTATAGCTGACATATTGCAATGCCCTCCCGAATTAAAACATCAAGAATACATAGGCTGAATGAGAAAGTTTTTGACTAAGGATGGGAGTATGATCTCGTATGCGGAGTGAATCCAGAGGACTAAAGATAACTAGACACACGGAGTCGTGGGGAACGACACCGTATGTCTTCGCATCTTTAGTTAGCTGGAGTGCCTTCCTATATTCGTTCATATTGCTAGTTGGAAATCAGAAGTTTTAATCTGACCTTAAACTGAGAGGGCTGGTAGGAACCAGGAAAGACCATTCTAGATAACAGGTGAAGTGAAGTGAAGGACGTATTCCATTGATGTGTATCACATCTAGGAATATGATCATGCAAAGTATGTGAAAATATTTGGCCAAAGTATTACAAGTGCTGGTTGAATTGTCCTTATCACTTAATTTAAGATGCAGGATTTCAGATGAATATCAGTAACAGATATTCAGATAGGCTTCTTAAATGGATCACTTCGATAACCGGAAACGGTTAAGAGAACTGGTATATATAATATACTATGCATAAACGAACATGAAGGATCGATTGTTGCCGAGTCATGAAATGAAGGATCGTTGAAACTCCGAGCCATGAAAATGGAAGATCGGCAGTTCCTCGAGTCATTTATAGCAGCATATAGAATATGTTATAAGATTGAATGGCATTGAATGTGTGTTCCATATTGTAAATATGTGAACAGGGAACATTAGTTTTAAAAAGAAATTGTGTGTTTCAAACTGTGTTGTTTGGGCAGAGAACAATTATTAAAACTTGAACGTGTGTTTGAATTTTATAATTCATAACAGAGAACGTTATCAAAAATTTTTTTTTCCCTTGTTCTAGTATCTTAAATGGGGATGTTACAACTTCTTCTATCCCAAGGATGATTTCCCACTACTAGGCATTGACCAACTAGTTGATCTCACTACCGGCAATGAAATGTTATCACTCATGGACAGTTTCTTAGGATATAATAATATATTACTCACTCCCAAGGATAAACACAAGACTTTCGTCATCACCCCTTGGGGGACTTTCTGCTATAGAGTTATGCCCTTTGGCCTAAAAAATATTGGTGCTACATATCATCGGGCAATGACTTACATCTTCCATGACATCATGCATCATGTATTGGAATATTACATAGATGATCTAATCACCAAATATAAACATTGAACCGAACACCTACCCATTCTTAAATTCATCTTTGACCACCTCATCAAATATTGTGTTCATCTTCAACCAAAAAAATGTGCCTTTGTAGTACTTTTAGGGAAACTCCTAGGCTTCATCATTTCTTTGCATGGCATAGAAGTTGATCTTGCTAAATTCAAGGCTATCCTTGAAATTTTTCCACCCACTAATCTTCATCAACTTTGCAACCTACAAGTTACATTGCATTCCATTCGTCATTTTATCTCACAACTTTCCGACCGCTGTCAACCATTTCATCTTCTCAAGAAAGATGTTTTATTCAAATGGGATGATGAATATCATAAAGCCTTCAAGGCCTTAAAAAAATGCCTCCTTCAACCGCCAGTACCAGTTCTTCCTAAGGATGACCAACCCTTCTACCTATATATTTCTTCCATTGACCATTCTCTAGGTGTCATGCTTGCTCATCGCGACGGCCAACACCAAGAGCAAGTGGTTTATTATATAAGCCGTACCCTTCTTGACTACGAAACTAGATATACCCATGATGATAAAATGTGCCTAGCCTTAGTTTTCATCACCACCAAACCCCGTTATTACCTACTCAGCCATAAAACCTTCGTCATTACTAATACAGACCCATTATACTACATGTATGCCAAACCTTATCAAAATCAATGTTCTGCATGCTGGATTATGCTTCTGGCCGACCTCGACCTCAAATTTATCCATCAAAATTCTATTAAGGGTCAAGCTATCACTGACCAATTGGTTGATGCACCTATTTCCTGGGATCAACCCTCTAACTTTGACTTTCTAGATGAGTCTATTACTACCCTTTCCTTGGATGAACCCACTTACCAAATGACACTCTTCTTTGATGGTTCCAAGTGTCAGTGTGGGGGTGGGGCTGGTGTTATCGTCATTTCTCTTGATGATGAACCTTTGAATTTATCTTTCAAACTTTATTTTGATTGTACAAACAATATTGCTAAATACGAAGCACTCGTATTGGGTCTCCAGGCTGTATATGCCTTAAATGTTAATTCAATCAACATCTTTGGTTATTCTCAATTGGTCATAAACCAAGTCAATGGTATATACCAGTGTCATAATGAGATACTTCAAAAGTATAAGCATCATGTAGACATAATTTTTACCACCTTCGACCATTACGCCTTTCAAACCACCCCACGTTCTACCAACAAATTTACAGATTCCATGGCCTCCTTGGCTTATCTGATACCCACTTCACCCGCTGAATCTAATATATTTATTACCATACAAATACTAAAATCACCCTATTATTTACCTCATGAATTTTACTCTATCAAAACCACCACTCCTGACCCAAGTGACCTTTAGTATAAACAATACATAGACTATATTTCCCTATCCATCTTACCTCTCGACCTCACTCGTAATGGACAATGCGCCTTTCTCAAAAGGGCCTTTCATTACATCATCATGGGTGGCCTCCTCTATAAGCATGGCTTTGACGGTATTCTCTTATGGTGCCTTACGAGTTCTGAAATTCCCTATACCATTAAGGAAGTTCATGATGGAATATGTGGAGGTCACTTCATTGGTCTCGTGGTTGCTAAGCGTATTCTTCACCTAGGCTATTACTAGCCGACCCTTAACCATGATTGTTGTGACTATGTTAAACGTTGTGTAAAATTCCAACAACATGTCAATCTTCATCATACACCCAGTCATACCTTGCAGGTCACCCGTGACCTTTAGCCCTTCTCTCAGTGGGGTTTGGATCTTATCATAGAGATCAACCCCCATTCTTCCCATAGACATAATTGGATCATTACTGCTACTGAATATTACACCAAATGGGTTGAATCCATACCTCTCATCTCCATGAAATTTGAGAAAATATGTGATTTCATCAATCATCACATTATTTGTTGCTTTGGCATTCCATATCACCTCATCACTGATAATGGAAAACAATTCAAAAATAAAAACTTGCAAAAACTTTGCGACACCTTCGGCATTCAGCTAAGTTTCTCATTTCCTTATTACAAAAAAACCAACGGCCAAGCAAAATCCACTAAAAAACCCTAAACAAAATTCTCATGAAAGTGGTTAAGGATACTATGAAGGACTGGCATACGCACGTTCCTTTCACCCTGTGGGCATACCATACTAGTATTCACACTTCCACTACTACCACTCCTTTTTCTATGGTCTATGGTACAGAGGTTGTTCAGCCTCTCAAAGTCCAGATTCCATCTCTTCATATTTCTCTCCATGACATGCTCAATGATGATGACTTTTGCCAAGACCATTTAGCACAACTTGAGTTATTAGAAGAACGCCATCTAAATTATCTTAAACATCTCTAATTTTACCAAAAATGTGTCAAACATGCCTATGAAAAACGTGTTCATGAACAAACCTTCCAATTTTTTGATCTCGTCTTGAAGGAAAATCAGCATGTAACCAAACCAGAAAAAAATTAAACAAAGCAAATTTACTCCTAATTGGCTTGGACCATACATCGTGACTCATGCCTTGGATCAGGTGCTTATTGTTTATCTTCACTTGACAGTAAACCCAAACCTGATCCCCTTAATGCCTTACATCTTCAATCATTATACTATTGACTTTTAGTCCTACCTCACCTTCTGCCTCTTTTCATGCTCTTCCCTTGGGCATCATTCACTTCCCTCCTTTCACTATGCCATCCCCACTGACTAACCAAGAATCATGTGTGTACCCGTCAATCTTTTACCCTCTCTTAAATATGTGTACCAAGGCTCTGTACATGGCATGATTCTCATGGATACTTTTCATCTTCTTTCGGATGAGATACCATGGTCGTTTCACCTTGCTTTCTGAACAAGAATCCAATTCTTCACCCTTGTCTTGTCCATAACTTAAAATCCCTCACATAATTTCCACATGGGATCCAACTACTCGAGTCAAAATTCCAATAGAAATATGAATCTCTCAAAAATTACATCTTTCTCTCTACATCGCTACTATAAATACACTGCTCCCTTGAAGGATAGCTATGTAAATCCTGCTTCAATATGTGTGTGTGTGTATACACACACACACACACACACACACACACACACACACACATATATCCTCAGCTTCCCACATTTATCAGCTTTGCGAAGACCTCAAGGAGATAATTTCCTCATCTCATATAGACTTCCTACATCGATTAGTCTATCTCAATTACAAGTCAAACATAAAACATTTTCGTCATGGACTTGCTCATTTATATCTCTTATATCTCACATATATAATATAACCCAACCATTTTTCACCTTCTCACCCTTTGCACCTTCATTTCTTTAGCGCCTCAAAGGACCTGCTGAAACTATAACATTGGGTGATCATGTGACTATTCTTCACCTTTAGAATAATCAATCATGTAATGTCTTTAGGGTCTTACATTCACTAGCCTACCTAAGGTATGATCAACCCGTTATGATCCTCACCAATTAGGTGACTCTCTTACCTCCTCTTATCTTTTAACTTCTTCATCACGTATTGATTATCCTATATAGGACTAGACCCTTGATGCTTATCTCTAGGAAATATTCCTCTTTCACCACAATCAACTTAAAATCACCCATACCTATTTACCCACAATTCAACCAAGCCTAAATAACCTAGACTCAATCATTCCTATAACCTACCGACCCATTCTTCTACCTCCTCACATTTTTTCCTCTAGCTTATGGGAGAACTACATTAGCCTAAGGTCCCCTTTTTCCGGGACTATGTAGGAAGCACTTCAAGGGCATGGGGCCTTTGAAGGTTAGCTCATCCACTCTCTACCCTTACCAATTTCCCCCTATTTTCCTATTCACATTATACCTGATTTTTCCTTTTATATATCAACAACTGAAAATACGATCTCAACACACAATAACTAATACACATATCTACCATCCATGTTTCAAAAGTCATCATAACATTCACCAATTCATCATTTCATATTTCCACACACAACAAAAATTTGGAAATCTACATCATCACATATATTTACATTTCCATTTGTTATATGTATCACAAATACTTGTAATCTACACCAAAAATTGACTCCATCCATGCCTAAACCGACCTAACTCAATTCATGACCGAAACCAAAACCTAACTCAATCCATGCCTAACTTGACTCCATCCATGCCTAAACCAAAAACCTGACTCAATCCATGCCTATGACCTGACTCCATCCATACCTAACTTGATTCCATCCATGCCTAAACCAAAAACTAGACTCAATCCATGCCTATGACTCTACTCCATCCATGCCTAACTTGATTGCATCCATGCCTATGACCTAACTCCATCCATGCCTAACTTGACTCCATCCATGCCCAAAGAAAAAACTTGACTCAATCCATGCCTATAACATGACTCCATCCATGCCTAAACCGCCTTAACTCAATCCATACCTACATCAACTTGACTCGATCCATGCCTATGACCTGGCTCTATCATGCCTACACTACTTGGTTTCCATCACATATACAAATCATAATAACAAGTGGCACACAACCATATATACATCATGCCATAATCACCATCATCTCTATAAATAATTCATCCAAACATGTGTATCCATATATATGACTCTCAAATATATTTGGCACGCAAGCCGGTACACATAAAATAATCTCAAAAGTTCTCATGCACATCCTCACTATCTTCGGCACACAAGCCAATATATATGTCAAAAATATGATGTCAAAAATAAACTAATCATACATAGAGCCCAATCATCTCCCCATCTGGTATCCAAGCATGTCTCATTTGTCTCCTCCTCTACTCCTCTAGCCCAACATTCAGCTAACCTCTCTCCGCCTTACCCTAGTCTAGCCTCTGATGGTCCTGCCCCTTGAGCTAGCCTCTGTGCACTAGTGGCCTCACCTTGACCCATCCCCTGGGATCGCTGGCCCCTTGTACTCTCCACACTATGTTTGCAGGATCTGCTCCTCTCACTTGAGGCCTATTTTTCCATATGCTTGGCATATGATAGGACATATATCCCTACTGCCATCAATTGATCCTAATAGTCTCTCACCTTGCCCATGGCTTCTCTCAACCTAGCTGCAGGTACTTTCTATAGTGATGTCATCATCCTTTGACCCTACCCTTCTTCTTCCTGAAAAATGGGACCCTTTCCATGCCCCTATGGTGGTGTTATCGGCCACGAAACCTGCACCTATACCTGTGCCTGAAGGGTCACTATATATGCCTGTGCAGCGGCCAGCTGGCCCTACAAACCTATAACTTGTCCCTGTGTCGCAGTCAACTGGCCCTGCCAACCTGTCACCTTCTCCTGTATGGCGGCTACCTACACCCCATCTCCATCTCCACCCTATCCCTCTCCCCCAGTGCGGGTACTGGTCCATATACTCCCTGTGCATGAAAATTAGCCACCTACATCTACAAGGTCACAACCTGTGCCCCGGTCCCTATCATATGTCCCTATACTATACCCAACTAAGCCACTAAGCTAGCCACTAGCCCCTGTAGGGCGTATCTCTAAACTGTGATAGTAGCTAAATCTGAATTCCCCGGCCTTGACGGTACTACTCATAGTTGTGTATCCCACCACTGTCTATACCTGTCTATCACCCCAACATCATCTATATGTGGATCGATCGGCTCCTCCTCCTTCCCGGTCAGCACTGTAGGTTGTGGTAGAGACATAGGCCTCTCTACATCATCTCTCCTATACTATGGGAAGGGTGGGGGTATATCCTGTGGTAACCCGAACTTTCGTCTGACCTGGTCTATGGGTATCATCTCATGCTCTCTTGCTCACTGCCCCTCTATCCATCTGTAGATCTGTAACCCATCTAACTCCACCGCCATCCACCTGTATGAGAGGAATCCCACATATAGCCTTCAAATGATGTCCACGCCAGATAACCCCTCTAGTAATTTCTTGTAATAGGCTACATCATGTGTATCTCTCGCAGTGTGGGGCTCCCCAATAGCCGGTACCCATCACCTGTAGCCCACCCACAAAAACCTCACCTCAAATGCATCAACTTGGGGCATCCCAACTAGCCGCACACACACAATATGCTCATATGCCCAATAGTGTAGTAAGAACGTACAGCAAAGGCTGAACCTCTGTAGCCACCGATAAGCCCACAACTCCCTATATAGCTGCGGCAAGAATGTAAGTGCCCATGTAAACCGAGTCATGCTCTCCACCATGTCATGTATAACCCCCATCAGTGACTATGTGAATCTCCCACCCTCTGCATCTGGTAGTGTAAAACAACAAATTTCCTCCATCAGAATCACTACCAACCTCATCTCCTTAAGGTAGGCTCGGTACTTCACTTTGTATCTCATATTGGCACTGTGGAATCCTAACAATGCCATCCCCTCTCTAAAAACTATAGCAGAAACTCCTTAAATTCCTCTGAGGATATCGAATAAACCTTTGTACCTACTATAGGTGGTCATAGGATCTTGTAGACATCCTCCACGGTGATCATGATCTCACCCATCGGTAGATAGAATGTGTTGGTCACTGAATCCCATCTATCGATGAGGGAAACCATCAAACTTGCCTCCTAGACTACGTGACGGTAGCGTCTAACCCCAATTAGTCCCACCTCTACAACATGGTGCCACTCCTCACGTGTTTTGCTTGCTCGTACCTCCACCAGTAGTGGTGGTACATTATCTCTCATCTATAGCTGATATGTCGCTTGTAGCCAACAACCAATCATATTATTAAAACTTACCCACACTACATTCAACCTTACCACCCCCACTATATCACTTACCCTACCTATATTACTTCACATTATACCTGTCACCTATACCTATGCCCTAAATCAACACTACCTATCTACCCACACCTCAGACCCTTACCTATTTTCATTTTTAACCCTCTCACTGATCTTACTTATTCACCCACCTACCAATACCCATAACTCTTCCCCCCTACCTAACTCTCCATACCTCTACCCCATTTATTTTACCCCCTTTTTTTGGCCTACCTCTCTATCATTCTTCCTGGTGCGGTCATCAATGATTGACCACGGTCCAATAACAACCAACATCAATCACCACACTAGTGACCGATATTGGTCCTCACCCACAAACGTCAGATAACATTGGACTGACAACGGTCAATGTCGTAGTGAAAAACCCGCGATGCCCTACCCTATTTCTACCTAAAACTATCATTTCTACCCATTTCCCCCACCACTACCTACCCAACACCTATCCCCAGCCCTCCTTTACCTAAATCTACACTCCCTTGTTCCCCTCTTCTCTTTAAATTCCTAACATTCAAATGTTAATATTTTCCCCCTAGAAACCCCACTTTCCTCCTACCTGATTTCTATGCTCCACCTACTCAAACAAATAAAGATAGGAATTGACTCCTACCTCATTATGCTGCCATATGCCTGGTGGCACCTCGGGCCACTACCTCTACCTCTGTCATCACCGACTGCCCTCTAGCTCCCCACCCAATCAAATCGATCACACCGAGCTCGTAGACCTTCCTATCCACCAACGATCACTTGCTCTGTGACTCGCCAACTCAACTCTTCATGTCACTTGGTCACTTTTCACCACTTTCTCTCTCTGTTCATTTTATTCTATGTGGCAACTGACAAATGATTTTCAAAATTTTGGAACTTTTTCTTTTTATAACCTTCCCGACTTGACCGACGACGGTTTCACCTAGACCGACATTGGTCATGTGCCCTAGCATACCATGGTCAGTTCATGGCAACCAACATCAATTAATTCTGACTGTTGTCAGTTATCCTACTCAGCCTCATTGCTACCCATTACCCCTAATCTAAATCCTAAATCCTTTCCACCTCACCCACACCTGACTTAGACACTCCACTTTATCGTCCTAGCCTCATCCTTTATCACCTAACCTCATCATCATTTGGGAGCTCGTTATTTTCCCCCTACCCTGGCCTTGCCTATGTCATGACCTATATACCTAGACCTGGAACAATGTTCGTGACCTTTGAACCTGTGTGCTCGCTATACCTTGTGACACTATTACCCATTTTGTTTGACCTAATGACCTTACCTTGCATATTGTCGAGATGTTTATCTTGACCCACCCTTGGTACACTAGAACATACCTAAATTTTCTTGCACCTGATCTACACAATGTTTCTTGACCATATCCTATACCTTGGATACCGGAATCAATTTAACCTTGTTTGGATAGTCATATCAACCTTAGACAACGTAGAGTTTGCATGCTCTTCAACCTGGTACCATGTTGTAGTTTATACGTGTGCATGTCTTTGACTGTTACTACCTTTGACCCTGACCCATTACTTGGATTACCTAATTGGACCTTTACCCCTTTACCCCCATTGTCCACCTTCCTCTTCATCACATTCACATTTTATCAAACCACTCACCAATTCTACCTTCTGCCTCATCAGTTCTTGGTTTGAGGGGGATCACCTTCACCCACACATGGGGCAACCACATCTTATTTTTTTTAGCGTCTCTTACCAATACAAGCTACGCAACAAAAAGGAGAAAAATGTAGACACCAAAATTGGATCACATGCTCCTTGACCCCTCATTAAATAATCAACTTGAACACACTCACCTAGCCATAGCCCCTCACACCCTACACTAATATTAATTTAATTAATTTAATTAAATTTGTAACACTCTAAACTGTTGTTACTTCCTCCTGAGCATTCAAGTGTTGATATATGATTTCTTCTGTAAAAGGGTGTGTTCCTTTGATTGTGAAGTCATGCTTGATATGGACTGTATCTTCTTTGCATTTGAAGATCTTTGACTAAGTCAGGATATGCTTGGACTCTTTTATTTCTTTCATTTTTGCACCTGAGTTTAATCTGATCTCGGAATGAATTGTGGATTTATCCATCTATAAGACTCAGCCTTGGATCAGTGGCATTGATCCAAGAGATGCTTTAAGTTATTCTGGACAAACAAAAATTATAGACCTTACGAAGGTTACAAGGTCTGAATACGTTGAATAAGCTATTCCGGAGTCTAACTCAAGTTGATCTTGTTAAATGAATTGGTTTCCGATATCATAAAATCAGGAAGGTCTTGATCGCGGGCCAGGTAATAAATTCAGATACATTTATACTACTAGCTTATTAGCAGTGCTGGAATGAATCCTTTTCGTGAATGTATATTTGTTGGTTCTTATACTGAACGATATTAATCATTAAGACCTAAACTGGATTTATTAGGGTTAATAACCTAAGTGATTGGATTAGTGTTAATCTAACCTAGCCTTAAGCTATAAGCTAAAAGTTCCTAAAGTTAGCAACCCAGTACTAAGGATGCTAGACTAATTATCACCTTATGATCTAACCTATGTTTCTAACCTAACTAATGTTAGTGGAGGAAGGGGACCGATGAAAGGGTGCAAGCCATGGGCGGTAGTTTCTATGGCATTAAATGAAGGAGATAAGTGCATGAAGGACAAGGAATTAGCGGAGGTTTCAAATGGCCATCGAGGCTGACGTGGCAGAGTCGCCAAATTTAGAAATGGTCTTTGATTTGCATTTTTCCATTGCCAACTATGGTGGTCAGTGGCAATGGAGATTGAGCGGGAATTTTGGAGTTAATATAATTAATGAACTCGGTCTCTGAGCTCAGATTTCTTGGGAAGACATGCAAATAGGAAAACTGGTTGTTTGTATGGTTTTCCATGCGCTCTGGGTTTCTCTTTGTTTGATCACTGGTTCTTCGCACTAGTCTACTTGGTGTTGCATGGTAACTATGAGAATAACTAGCTCTTTTCTCTGTCAAGGAAATTTTATAAGGCATGGAAATAACAAATTATTTTTTTTGAATCTAACGTGGAAAAAGAGGAGAAGGCTCGAGCTCTTTCAGTGGTCTTCTTCGGATTTTTAAGCAACATTACCAGGCATGTTAGGCCCTAACTTTTAAAAATCTTGCTTTCCTTCAAATGATTTCATTAGAACAACTTTGTTCAAATGATTTTTGGGTTCAGTTGGTTTTTATGGGAGCTTTGTTTGAATTAGTTTGCTATATCTTCTTACTGGCTCGATTTTTCAAGTGAACCCTTGATGGGTGTGCATTTTGTTTCGAACGGTTGTACTATCTTGCTGTGTTTTTCATTCCGGTTAGATTTTGTAGAAATGCTTGCAAGAAAATATATGAAATCGGCTCTGTGGGAGTCCATGAATTGTTTTCTTGTTGGATTCAGACTACAGTCGATACTTTGCTGTTGTCATTTGTCGAAAAGGATACTGTTGGATTTCTTGAATGTACAGTATATTTCGACTTCTTTATAAGTTTTGTCGTGAGTAATATATGTTATGGTTTATGAATCTTGTTGGATCTTGCTATAATACTTAAGTTACTTCTGATTGGATAACTTTTTGTGTTTATAGTATTTGAATGCGACTTTGTAGAAGTTCTCCCTATGTTGCAATTTTGGGATATAATTCGTTGAAATTTTGCAAGATAAATATATATATGAAATGACCCTGTGGAGTCCTTGGATTGTTTCGTATATTTTGGACTTCTGTAGAAGTCATAAATGTGAATACTTATTAGTTTGATTCAGTTGGAGTCCTTGAGGAGTAACTGGTATTACGACATTTGTTGCCTTGTCATGAATATTATTGCTTAGCAATGAATTTCGTTGGTATAGACTCAGTTGGAGTCCTTTTTATGTTTCTTCTTCTGCTTAAACTTAATTTCGATGCTGATGTTTAGTTGAGATTACTTAGGATATTGATTCTATTGGAATCCTTGATATGTATCTTGAATTACGACTTTTGTATAAGTTTTGCTGCGGGCACTATTGGGATTCTTGAACTGTTGTCGTATGAAATCAACTATTAACGAAGCCTTGATATGAGCACTAGTTTTATGTGATACTGTTGGAGATCTTGATTTAAACCCTTGTTGTGTATGCATATCGTTTTGACTCCTTCTTAACATTCTTATGTTCCTTTCTGATCACTTTTGTGGAAAATAAAGGGAGGGTTTTCTTTGCAACTTTACTCGGTTGAGACCCTGTCATATTCCGTAGTAGCTTGGCTTAGGATAAAGCTTTGAGGAAAATACCAATATGGAAATTTGGCTATGTGAATACCTTGTTGTGATTACTTCTCTTGAAAATAGATATATTATCGTAAGGATTTGTTTCAGTTAAAAGTAGCTGTGCATGTTTGTGTTGATTCAATGTGAATGTCACTATATATGCATATGGAAACACCATTTGTTTTAATGATTATCTAGCCTCTTGTTTGACTGTGATAAAGAGGTTATTCTTTTGATTTCAACTTTTGACTTAAGTCCTTGCTGTGTTTTAGTAGGGATAGATTGGGCTGTATGTGGCTGAGTGTTTCGACTCAGTGGGATTGTTGTTGTGCTTGTGTATGGTTACCTCTACTGTTATCGTGATTATCTAGCATGCGTGCTTGACTAAGATCAAGGGTTATTAGCTGTGCCTGGACAAGCAGTGGTGATGGATATTTTTCTTGTTTGTTGAATAATATGGAAAGCTATGTTGAGTTTATTTGTTGGATTATTTATTACTGCCTTACCATGGGGTCTATTGAGTTGTTCAGTAAGCTAGAGGTAATTTTTATATTTGTATTTTGGTGAACTATAGTTCTTCCTGTGATCTCGACTGGCTTAGTCGCATGCATATAATGTTAATACATTACTTGAGAGGATGGTATAGTCATGAGCATGATTAGAAGGGAATTCTGAATGCCTCGGTTTCTTTCTCTTCTGTTGTAAAGTATATGTTGATAAATTTATATTTAACTGTTGGAATTGTTAAAACATACTGATGGATTCATGAATGGTTAGGATATTAATTTTTGTTGAATGAAATGGTCTATCGGATGTTTTTTGTCCTTGGGATTCAGATGGATAGTTGTTTTAGATGCAATTGTTCTTTTGGGTCACTAACATTTATGAAGAAATGTATGAAAAGTATCTAGGACTATTTAGTAGCTGTAATATGAGTTATGCATTTTTAGTCATGTTTGAATTACAAAAGAGCATAGTCTGGAATATGTTTTCATGTTTGGTGAAATGATTTCATTTAAACAGGTTGTTTAATGAAAACAATTGGTGGATTGCAATTGTTTTAAGAATTAGTGCTTATCATGCTCAGTTCACCGAACTGACCCATGTTGAAAATTTTTGCAGATGGCTGCCATAAGTGGTAAAGGCATGCAGATCTGATAGGATGTTTAGATTGTTTAATTTGGTTTTATGATGAATTATAGCTTGATTCTCTAAATGTACTACTTGAAGAAAGATGTTCTTTTTCTGTTGAGTATTGTATCAAATATGTTGAATGCATAAAATGTATTTGATTAGTTCTGAAAGGAATGGAAAGAGGTATTTGTTACTTATGTGTTTGCATTCGTATCTTGTTGGGTTGATCTTCTTCGGTTCGAATGATCTTAAGAGCATTGTTATTATTGTATAATTTGGAGACTTTTGTGATTATCTATGTAAGCTTGCAAGATTATGTGACTGAATACTTATGATTACTTAGTAGTTCTATTATGTTCTATTTAAAAGCTAAATTGGAATTTACATCACTGTCTTTTGGGAAGCTAGGGTTGAAATAAACCTGAGCAGGAAGCTAAACGAGCTGAATAAATTATTACTTCCTAGTCTTGATCTAAGTCAAGACAACGTTTAATTGGATTCTTAATCACTATATCTCGATACTAATAAGTAAGATATGATTTCAGTTATGAGAAATGATATAAACCTAAAAAGGGTTTGGTTAGCAATCTCATGTGAATATTGAGGGTTATTGGCCAATTTCGTTGATTTAGATTTATGTTTTTCTATGAACTCCTTGAAGGGACCTCTAGTCTTAATAACTTCTCTTGTGTAATGGGTTTTACTAAGAAAGGTAATTCTAAGGTGAGGAACCCAAGGATTGGGAAAGACTACCCTTAAGGGAGCGTCGTATAGTGTAATTTTAACTCAACGTATGTAACACTTATTAATAAGTACATCTTTTCGAGGCATATTTAAAGGTTGACGGCACAAGTCAACTGCAAGGTTTTACCTTCGAGAAGATTAGGATCTTCTTGAAGATACAACAATGCAGGTGACTTATGAAGACACCCTTTGCATTGATCGTTAAGATTTACACTTTAAACTCGAACAAGTTACTCTGGGACTGACTAGGAATGTGGTCACGTTATAAGGCTGCCCTAGGAGACTCGGGGTATCTTGACACACTGGATAACTAGGGTTGGCCCAGTATATCAGCGTATCCCTAGTCCTCGGGAGCATCCCTATAACGTTGTCATCTTACTAATCCATTCCTGAGTGAATAACTTTGGACAGGAGAGTCTGACAGAAGTCAGTATAAGACATTCTACATAACATAGGAATGGGGTGAAGGATGTATTCCAGATTGACAAGTATGCCATCAAGGAATACGAGACATAAGCATTATGTTTCAAATCTTTGGCCAAAGTATCGCAAGCTGCTAATTGCATTTTCCTAAGTCACCTAGTCTAAGGGATGAGATGCCGATGAATAATGGTAACAATTATTTAGATAGGTTCCTTAGACAGAGCATTCTGAATCCCAGATTAGGGAAGAGAACCGAAAGAGTGATGTGTTAAATAAAAATGCCATCTCTTAATACTCATGAATAGATCAGTAGATTACCGAGTCATGGAATGAATAGATCGGAGGTACTCCGAGTCATTACAGCTGCATATGGTTATCTGTTATGAGAATGGTTGTTTTGATTTATGAGTTCTAAATTATGTATTTAGAACCAGGAAGCATTTATCAAAAAAAAAAAATTACTTGTTCTAATGTATAAAAATGAGGATGTTACAAAATTAATCCATATCCTCACAATATTTATTATCTAATTATCCTAAATTCCACCTCACCTAGACACCTCATCTAGCCACCTCACCCTAGACCTATTCTTGACATGTTTCCATAACTAACTAATACCTAATCCTACTTGCATTAATGGGATAAGATTTTTCCTAACCCTTAAAATCAATCCCTACAACCTCTCTAACCACATTCCCACCCATTATAAAAGAAGCTTCCATTCTAATCCATGAAAAGAAACTAACTTGATCCAAGAAATCAAGAAGATCTACCCATTTTATTAAACCTATAGAATCCTGCCCTAACCAATGCCTATCACCCCTAAACCGATGCCAGTCAACCCGGAACCATCGTCGATCACCTTTTGTTCCTTTTTGGTAGCCTTATTTTGGGGTTGGCTCATTCTGAGAGAAGGAGAGAGTAATCACATCTAAATTCAAATTAGAGAAAGCATCCGTTCACACCTAAACATCCACAGTCATCCAAGCCAAGATCTAATTCAGCCAAGCAAGGAAGAAATCCCAGGGAACTCAAGCAACAGTTTCCTATCAACTGGTGACCCTCTACAGAAGAAACCTCCAACCACCATCTCCTATCTTCACTCACAGACGATTGGTAGCAGATTCCAAGTAAGTACACTTGTCTATTCAATCCATTTTGTTTATATACTCTTAGTATTTACATCCTTTTGTGTGTTATTGATTTTCCAGTTACTCACTACTTTTCTCTGATAACTATCCCCCTATACATCTTCCAAAACCCCTCAAAACCCTATCTTAGCAATCCAACACCCGATTCCGACCTACCCAACCATTTGTGCAATCACAAAGAAGATCCAAAATCCATTCTGCAACATCTTCCATTTTCCCACAGTCACCAGCGTTGGTCTCCCTAAACTACCATTGGTCGAGCCTATACTAGCTTCGGTCCACCTACCCAATACTGGCCTTTGTTACTGTTCATCAACTTAACCCATAACTCCTCCCAACTTCACCAAAACCCCACCAAACCAGCCCACTGACCTACATCCCTACTCACACTTCCTAGAAACCTCACCCAGTTCCCCATCAACCTGGAAAACAAACCCAGACCCCTATTCTTGACCCCTTATCATTTCTTTAGTGACTGACATCGGTCACAACTAACCGGTATCAGTTTCTGTGTCTGTCAACATAATATAGACTAGCAACCTACCCAATTTATCTATAATCACCTATGACCTTCATCAGATCTTTGTCAGACCTGCAGAAACCCAAAACCATTTACCCGACCTCCGGATCTGATCCTAACCTAGCCTGTTAGATTATATTTTTCTTATTGTGTTTATATGAGATGCCTTAATCATATTGACTATAGTATGACAATAGTTACCTTATTTCTCACATTTAATTTTTTACAACAGTGGATTGACAACCTTCTAGGGAGTATCACACTTCCTGTATCTAGCATACACTAGGAAGTCCACTGCATATGTTGTTTAACTTCCATTTGGTTGTCTTATTATTTATTTCAGGTAGTTCCTCCTAGCCAAAAGGAAGCTCTCACGATTAGTTGTGAATTGAAAAGTTAACTTGTGCGCAACAACTTCAACCAGCTTCAACAGGTATTCCTCCTAGCCTTTTTACCCTTATCTGTTTCGTCACATTCCAAGAAAATTTCTAAGAATCAAGTGAAACAGTACTATTGGAACTCCCCTTTCTTCATTAGCATCAACATCAACAAATACACTAAGTTAATCTAAGAATTCAAAGGGACCAAATAAACAGGGTGTTTTCCATGTCTTTAAAAGTCCCCATTATGATAAAACTTATCATTTATGTGGTCCTCTTCCACCTCTTCATTAAATGGGCATATCTTATTTTGAATAATCCTCTATCATGCCAAAACCGAGAGCTATGGGATATCTCAAAAAAAATTTCCTCCAAAACCTTAATCGAGAAACCTTGTATGATCCCTCCTTCCTTATACCCATTAACCACCCCATTATGATAAGGATAAAACCCGTTCATCATATTCCTATGGTAAGCCCTTATGCTACATCCACTATCCCACAATGGATAGCTACATATGACTATCCCTTGCAATCACCACATATACAAGACCCATGTCTCCTATTCATTGGATCAGCTATAAGACCTCCGCGAATTTCAAGTAAACTAACTATCACCAAGAAACCCATTTTGTTTATCCTTATCATAAAATAGTACCCAATGGCATTCGGCCTGAAAGGACGATATACAACCATTTTAGATAATCTATTACAAGAATCACTAATTACATTAACCCCTCCTAAGCTAGAAAATCATCAGGGGTGGAAGCTTTCTTGGTATTATTTTAATACCTTTTTCGATTATCATAGAACCCAAGGTCATATCATAGAAGGTTGTAAATCCTTCCCTCAGAAGATTCAGAAGATTAGCAGTTTGCTCTTTCTTCCTTCCCATAAAATTTAATTTTCAACGTCAACACCATCTAATGAGTCTATTCCTAAAGCATTTGATCATCAAATCAATGTTTTTTCACATCATCACACATTCACAAAACTATGACAACAAATCCTTTGAATTCAAACAAGAAAATTACACTATCGTTATACCCCCGCCACTAGAATCATCAACGTCATCTGATAAACCTCACATCTCAATTTCACCAGCTCCTGAAGGTCCTAATCAATCATCATCACCTAAAGCCAAGGTTTCGATAAAAAACACCCCTTTTCCTCTCACCACATTGCATAAAATATCCACTCAACAATTACATCAATCCCCTGTCAAAATTTCACTCTATGAAATCATTCAGACATCACCACCTTAAAAACAAGCCATGATAGAAGCACTTTAATCAATTACTATCTCATCCAATGAATCATCCCGTCTTACAACTTTGTATGTTATTTGAAATAATCCACCGTAATTTCCTTTGAAACATCTGAAATAACCACTCTTAGACCAGAAAATCATGACATACCACTTTTTATCACTTCTCAAGTCAATGATATCTCTATCAAAAGAGTCATGATTGATAGTGGTGTCACTATCAACATTTTATTGTAACACTCTGAACTATTTTTACTTCCTCCTGAGAATTCAAGTGTTGATATTTGATTTCTTCTGTAAAAAGGATGTGTTCCTTTGATTGTGAAGTCATGCTTGATATGGATTGTATCTTCTTTGCTCTTGAAGATCTTTGACTAAGCCAGGATATGCTTGGACTCTTTTATTTCTTTCATTTTTAGCACCTGAGTTTAATCTGATTTCGGAATGAATTGTGGATTTACCCATCCTTATGACTCAACCTTGGATCAGTGGCATTGATCCAAGAGATGTTTTAAGTTTATTCTGGATGAACAAAAATTATGGACCTTACGAAGGTTGCAAGGTCTGAATGTGTTAAATAAGCAATCTCGGAGTCTAACTCAGGTTGATCATGTTAAATTAATTGGTTCCCGATATTGTAATATCAGGAAGGTCTAGACCTTGAGCCAGGTAATAAATTCGGGTATATACTGCTAGCTTATTATCAATGCTGAATAGAATCCATTTCGGGAATGTATATTTGTTGGTTCTTATAATGAACGATTCTATTTGTTAGACCTAGACTAGATTTATTAAGGTTAATAACCTAAACCTAAACTATAACCTATGGGTTGGATTAGTGCTAATCTAACCTAACCCTAAACTATAGGTTTAATGCTCCTAAGGTTAGCAACCTATCACTATGGAAGTTAGACTAAAGTATCACCTTAAGATCTAACCTATGTTTCTAACCTAACTAATGATAGTGGATGAAGGGGGACCTATGACGGGGTACGAGCCATGGGTGGTAGTTTCTATGGCATTTATGAGGTGGATAAGGATGAAGGACTTGGGATTTGGCGGAGGCTGTAAATATCTAGTGAGACCTGACATGGCAGTATCGCCAAATCTGGAAATGGTCTTTGGTTTGCATTTTTCCATCGCCAACTATGGCGGTCGGTGGCAATGGAGATTGGGTGGGAATTTTGGAGTTAATGCAATTAATGAACTCGGTTCCCGAGCACGGATTGCTCGGGAAGGCATGAAAAATGGAAAACTAGTTGGTTGTTTGGTTTTCCATACACTCCGGTTTTCTCTCTGTTTGATCACTGGTTCTTTGAACCAGTCTACTTGGTGTTGCATGGAAACTATGAGATTAACTAGCTCTTTTCTTTGTTTAGGAAAGTTTATAAGGCATGAAAATAACAAATTATTGCTGCTAAATCTAATGTGGATGAAGAGGAGAAGGCTCGAGCTCATTCAGAGGTCTTCTTCAGATTTTTAAGCGATATTACCAGGCATGATAGGCCCTGACTTTTAAAAATCTTGCTTTACTTCAAATGCTTTCATTAAAACAACTTTATTCAGGTGATTTCAGTTCAGTTGGTTTGAAGCAATGTTTTTGTTCTTCTTTTCCTATGGAATTAGGAATCTCGGGGTTTTAGAAGACCTTGTTGGAATGGTTACTGTATTATTCTTCTTTTGGTTTCATTTCGATTACAGACCGGCTGTGCTTTTATTGTTGATGTTGAACCCTGTTGAATCTTGCTAGAATACTTTAAGTTCCTTCTGGTTGGAATACTTGCTGAGATTAATCTACTTGAATGCGACTATTGTCGAGGTCCTTAATGAGTTTGTGATTTTGGGTTAGAATCTGTTGAAAGTAGCAAGGATTAAATACGAAAATGACTCAGGGAGAGTCGTTGTAATGTTTCGTATGTTTCAATTTTTGTTGAAGTTTTTCAGTGAATACTTTTTAGCATGATATTGTTGGAAATATTGAAATGATAGTATGTTACGATTGCTGTAGAAGTTTAGTTGAGAATACTATATGGTTTTGACTCCTCTTGAATCCTTGAAACGTAACTAATGTTTTTAACTTCTGTAGTAGTTTCATAGTGCATACTGTTGGAATCCTTGAAATGGGTGGTTTGTTATTGACTTCTGCGGAAGCTTATTGTGGATACTCATTGGTTTTGAGTCTGTTGAAGTCCTTGAAATATAACTAGTGTTTCTACTTCTGTGTAAGCTCAGTTGTGAATACGGTTGGTATTGACTCAGTGAGAGTCCTTGAAATGTATCTCATATTTCAAACTTCTGTCTAAGCTTGGTTATGAATGCTGTTGTTTTGTTAAGAATACTAAATGTTATTGACTTCGATGGAGACCTTGAAACGTAATTTATGTTTTAACTTCTGTAGAAGTTTTGTTGTGAGTACTTTTAGGATTCTTGAATTGTTGTCGTATGAATTCAACTTCAATCGAAACCTTGGTTATAAGTACTGGTTGGATTTGACACTGTTGGAGTCCATGATATACTGCGTGTTGGCTCATTTCTTGATTTGAATCTTCACTGAGCATGCATATCGTTTTGACTCTTTCTTAATATTGTTGTGATATATTTCGTAGTAGCTTGATGAAACTTTGAGGAAAATTATTGATAGGGAATTTGGCTTCTGTGAAGACCTTGTTGTGATTATTCTTCTTGAAATCGGCTTCTAATTTACATCCTTGCTGTATAATCGTAGGGATTTGATTAGTTGAATGAAGCTGTGAATGTCACTGTGTTTGCACATGGTTACCTCTTCTGTTATTGTGTTATCTAGTCTTGTGCTTGACCAGGGTAAAGAGTTACTAGCTATGCCATGACAGGCGATGGCGTTGGATATTTTTCATGTTTGTTGAATAATATGGAAAGTTTTTTTGAGCCTATTGGAGTTGGATTATTTATTAATGCTTGTCGCGTGAACTCTTGAATCGTTTAGTAGCTACAGGTGACTTTTATATTTGTAATTAGATGGAACTGTAGCTCTTCTTGTAATTTTGACTGTTTAGTCGCATGCGTAAATGTATTTGCATTAATCTAAAGGAATTGGTACAGTTCAGAATGTTATTGACTTAGGATTCTGATGGACTATGTTTCTTCTTCTAGACTGTAATTTATATGTTGATGTATAAATAAGTTGAAGGGAAAATTCTCTCTCTCTCTCCTAGTCAGGAAACCTTGTGTGCTTTCTTCTTGCATCCTTTTGCGATCTCTATGGTAAGGGCATAACAAGAATAAACTGAGGTATTGTATGGAGAGACTGGTATAAAATGTGTGCTGCTATATAAATAGGTATACTTGTCAATACCATTGAAATGTGTTACGATGATAAAAGAATTAAGACTGTGAGCTTGTTGAATGTTTTAACTACCATTGAGAAATTGTTAGAAACAATCTTTTAGGAGTTTTGTTGTCTTAAGAATGGTTGTATTCATATGTTTTTAGTCTCTAACATATAGGATGAAAATCCTGATTTAAGTTTGGAATGTGAAGAAATGATTTCATTTAAACAGGTTGTTTAATGAAAACAATTGGTGGATTGCAATTGTTTTAAGAATTAGTGCTTATCATGCTCAATTCACCGAACTGACCTGTGTTGACAATTTTTGCAGATGGTTGACATAAGTGGTAAAGGCACGCAGATCTGATATGATGTTCAGATTGTTTAATTTGGTTTTATGATGAATTCCAACTTGATTCTCTAAATGTACTACTTGAAGAAAGATGTTCTTTTGCTGTTGAGTATTGTATCAAATATGCTGAATGCATAAAATGTATTTGATTAGCTTAGAAATGAATGAAATGAGGTATTTTTTACTTATGTGTTTGCATTCGTATCTTGATGGATTGATCTTCTTCGGTTCGAATGATTTTAAGAGAATTGTTATTATTGTATATCTTGGAGACATTTGTGATTATCTAAGTAAGCTTTGCAAGGTTATGTGACTGAATACTTATGATTGTTTAGTAGTTCTATTATGTTCTATCTAAAGATAAATTGGAATTTAGATCACTGTCTTTCGAGAAGCTAAGGTTAAAATAAACCTCAACAGGAAGCTAAACGGGCTGAATAAATTATTACTTCCTAGTCTTGATCTAAGTCAAGACAACGTTTAATTGGATTTTTAATCACTATATCTCAAATCTAATAAGTAAGATATATTTCAGTTATGAGAACTGACATAAACCTAAAAGGGTGTGGTTAGCAACCTTATGTGAAGAATTAGGGCTATTGCCTAGTTTCGTTGATTTAGATTACTATTTTTCAATGAACTCTTTGAGGAGACCTCAATTATTAATAACTTCTCTTTGCGTAATGGGTTTTATTAAGAAAGGTAATTCTAAGGTGAGGAACCCAGGGGTTGGGAAAAGACTACCCTAAGAGGAGCGTCTTAAAGTATAACTTTAACTCAACGTAGGTAACACCTTAAAAATAAGTAGATCTTTTTGAGGCGGATTTGAAGGTTGATGGCACAAGTCCACTGCAGGGTTGTACCTTCGAGATGATTAGGATCTTCTCGAAGATACCACAATGCAGGTGACTTATGGCGACACCCTTTGCATTGATCGTTAAGATTTACACCTTAAACTCGAACAAGTTTTACTCTGGGACTGATTAGGAACGTGGTCATGTTATAAGGCTGCCCTAGGAGACTCGGGGTATCTTGTCACACTGGGTTAACTAGGGTTGACCCAATATGTTAGCGTATCCCTAGTCCTCGGGAGCATCCCTATAACGTTGTCATATTACTAATTCGTTCCTGAGTGAATAACTTGGGGCAGGAGAGACTGAAAGAAGTCAATATAAGACATTCTACATAACATAGGAATGGGTTGAAGGACGTATTCCAGATTGACGAGTATGCCATCAAGGAATATGAGACATAAGCAGTATGTTTCAAATCTTTGGCCAAAGTATCGCAAGCTACTGATTGCATTGTCCTATGTAACCTAGTCTAAGGGATGAGATGCCGATGAATAATGGTAACAATTATGCAGATAGGTTCCTTGGACAGAGCATTTTGAATCCCAGATTAGGGAAGAGAACCGCAAGAGTGATGTGTTAAAATAAAAATGCCAACTCTTGATACTCATGAATAGATCGGTATATTACCGAGTCATGGAATGAATAGATCGGAGGTACTCCGAGTCATTACAGCTGCATATGGTTATCTGTTATAAGAATGGTTGTTTTGATTTGTGAGTTCTAAATTATGTATTTAGAACTAGGAAGCATTTATCAAAAAAAAAAATTACTTGTTCTAATGTACTAAAATGGGGATGTTACATTTTTCCTCTCTAGTATTTGATTATCTCAAACTACCCAATGTGGTTTTTTCTCAAACCTCAGTCCTATTATGCTCATTCAATGACATAATTGCACCCACACTAGGCATTGTCATCTTACCACTTAAAGTTGGTGTTAAAATCCTACCATAACTCTTCTACGTCATAGAAGGAGAGTTCCAATATAACATGTTATTAGGACGCCCTTGGATGTGCACCATGTGTTACATTCCATCAACTCTCCATCTCTGCCTTAAATAAAAACATGAAGAACAGACTTATATGGTCCTTTCTGACCTGAATTCATTTGTTGAATGCTATATGATGTATCGTCCAAATGATGCATTAGTACCTAGATCCATATTTGAGTCTTCTAATCAAGCATCCACTAGCACATTAGTAACTTATTCCAAAATACTATATAATTCCTCTATTGTAGAAGCCATGAAACATCTCACTCTCGGGAAATATCACCATCTTATGCTTAACTCTATCCCATCACCAAAAATGTATAGTCGCCCTAACAAGAAACCTATGTATAGTCCTGATGTGGGAGATGTTATCTCTTATGGGCCCACATACCTTTAAAAAAATATGTTTTTATGGTGGGTTTGATAAACCACCATCCTGATCAACCAAATTACACCATATAACATCATTCAAGTCAAACCTCAAATCCCTTGATGATCCCAAATTTTCCCATATGTATCTTCACCATTGCGCATGGAAAGGTTTTGGCCTTGAACACTATGAACAAGGAATACATGATCAACCCATCTTACGCACCCTCAAGCCATATGAGAAAAATGTCCTAGGTTATAGAAAATTTACCCCTAAAACTACTGAAACCCCTTCATCCAAGAAATAAATCCCCATAGCCACTTTTGGATCAGAATCATCATCACCCATTAAAATTAAGAATTCCACAGACATAGATGACATTGTATTTATTCCACCTAACTTTTTTTAGTCAATACTATATCCTTAGGACCAATCACATATCAATCAGGAAACTATGTCAAACCATTCCCACTTATTTTACCAGACATGGTTGAAAAATATTTACGTACCATAGATATCCTTCAGTGTCAGGATGATCAAGAAATTCTCTCTCACATGGGAGCTGAAGAATGATTTCTTTACAAATTTTTGTCATCTGATGCATCATCTTTTCTAAATGAATCCACTATTGATGTTAACTTAGGAACCTCATAGGATCCCTACATAGTCAAAGTTGTTCAAAGTCTCAATCCACAAGAATTAAATGACTTCACCTCATTTTAACAAAAGCTCATCAAGCCTTCGCTTGGTCATATGGTGATATTCTCAGAATCGATCCCAATATGGTCGTACATAAGATCGTCACATATCTTAATGCCAAACCATTCAAACAAAAACTCCACAAAATATACCCCCGTATAGCTCTCCTTGTTAAAGAAGAGTTGCAGTGTCTCTTATCTGCTAATTTCATCATACCATTGATTATCCACAATGGGTCTCTAACATTGTCATAGTAACCAAAGCTTCAAGTAAAATTCACATCTGCACTGATTTTAGGGATCTCAATCTTGCTTGTCCCAAGGATGATTTCTCTCTTTCAAACATAGACTAGCTTGTGTTTCTCACAGCCAACCATGAAATTCTTTCCCTTATGGATAGTTTTTTAGGTTATAACCAAATCATTATCACACCTAACAATCAACATAAAACATCATTTATCACCCCTTGGGGAACCTTCCGTTATCATGTCATGCCTTTTGGGCTTAAAAATGCATGGGCAACATATCAATGTGTTATGACATATATCTTCCATGACCTCATCCACAACATTTTTTGAGGATTACATTGATGACCTCCTCGGAAAATCCAAATTTCGTAAAAATTGTCTGGATCTTCTGGAATCAATCTTTACCCATCTCATTCAGCTATGTCTCCACTTGAATATGGAAAAATGTGTCTTTGGTATCCTCACCGGAAATATTTTAGGATTCATTGTATCTCTTTGTGGAATTGAATTCAATCCCACACATGTCAAAGAAATTATCGATATGCCTCCACCTACTAATATCAAATAACTACATAGCCTACAAGGAGAGTTACAATCCATATAATGCTTCATAGCATAGCTCTCTAACCATTGTCAACCATTCCACCATTTACTCCAAAAAGATATAGTATTTCAATGGGATTCTGATTGTCAAAAATCCTTTGATGAAATCAAACATTATCTATTATCGCCACCTTTACTCACTCCACCTCATGATGGGGAACAATATTATCTATATATATCCACTTCATAGCATGCCCTAGGATCCATGCTCACTCACCATGATAATCGGGTCGTGTATAGGTTGTATACTACATTAGTCGCACTCTCCATCAATATGAAACATGTTATTCTTAAGCTAAAAACTTGTGTTGTGCATTTTATTTTTCCACATCTAAGCTACAACATTATCTTCTTAATCACAAAACATACGTCGTCACCAGTTTTTATCCACTTAAATCCCTGCATGTTAAACCTTATCGTAATGACCCCATAACCCAATGACTCATGTTAATGACTGAGTTTGACGTAGAAATTATGCCACAAAAACCTATCAAAGGTTAGGCCATACCTAATCAACTCATAGAGGCTCCACTTTCTGACAAAAAACCACCTCATTATTATTTCCAAACAAATCCATTAATAACATCCTTGAATCTGACGATTACGAATCAGATTTTGTCCCTGTCAAAATAACCATCTTCTTTGAAGGTGCAAAAATCCAAGAAGGAGGAGGATCCACTATTGTTTTCATACCACCATGGAAAATTCCCATCCCTTTATCATTCAAACTCAATTTTGAGTGTACTAATAACAAGGCAGAATATAAACATTAATCATTGGTTTGCAAACCACTATTCTCCTAGGTATCCATGTCTTGGAAATCTATGGAGATTCATAACTCGTCATCAGTCATGTTAAAGGACAATACCATTGTAAAAACAAAATACTTCAAAAATACAAATTCATATTGATTTTCTCCTTGTCGCATTTGATCATTATACCATCTAATCCATTCCATGGTCCTCTAATAGGTTTGTAGACACTATGGCTTCTTTAGGATCTCTTGTCCCTTACGAAATGAAGAAATCAAAGGACAAAACTAAAATTTCCATAGTCATTCAATGATTAGATCATCATTCACATCAATATGAGCTACCTTCCATAAACATTATTGATGAAAACCCATTGGATTTATGGTATGCCCAAATATTTGATTATATTACTAAATATAAAATCCCACCAAACTTATCACAAGGCACTAAACGATCCTTCCTTCAATTTGTCACTCACTTCGTGGTCATAGGGGGTATCCTTTACAAACATAGTTTTGACAGTGTATTACTATGTTGTCTTACGTCGTGTTAATCAACTAGCGTAATCAAAGAATTCCATGATGGGATTTTTGGAGGTCATTTTTAGTGGCAATGTCATCACTAACATATCATACAACTAGGTTATTATTGGCCTACTATTACCAAAGACGGTTGTGCGTACATAAAAAGGTGTGTTAAATGTCAACTCCATTATGATCTCATTCACATCTTGAGTCAAGAATTGCAACCAACTCAAGACTTATGGAATTTATCTCAATTGGGGTTAGACCTCATTGGTGACATCAATCTAAAATCATCCCAACAACATCATTCAATCATCACTGCAACTGAATACTTTACTAAATGGGTTGAAGTAATTCCTTTAACTTCAACAAATTTTGGACCCATCATCAACTTCATATATCAAAACATCATATGTCATTTTGGAATTCCACATAAGCTTATCACAGACAATGGAAAATCCTTTAAAAACGAGGTTAAAAATATTTGTGATACTTTTATTATTTAACTAAGATCTTCATCACCATATTATCCTAAGGAAAATGGAAAAGCATAGGCTTCCAACAAAACACTTAACAAAATCCTCATCAAAACTATAAATGACACAGGAAGGAATTGGCACATTCAAATTCTGTTCTCCATTTGGGCTTATCAAACCAATATATGAACGCCCACTGGCGCTACGCCTTATTCACTTATTTATGACTCTGAAGCCATCACTCCATGTATCATTAAAGGATTTCATCCCTAATGAAGAATACCACCAAAATCATCTTGCACAACTAGAATTGTTGGATGAAAATCACTTAACAGTCCTTGAACATCACCAAGTTGATGAACAATGTATTAGTAGAGCATATAACAAACATGTTAAAGAACGTGACTTCAAAATTGGTGACCTGGTACTTAAGGAAAATCAAAATATGACCAAATTAGAATGAATTAAACATGGGAAGTTTTGCCCCTAATTGGATTTTTCCCTACAGTATTACTCGTAAAGATGGGTCAAGAACATATCATCTTGCTTCTCTTGACGGGGATGTTTCACTAGAAAAATGTTTCGTTCCTTTTAGAAACAGATAAGGTTAGGGTTAGGAGGAATACCTGTAGAATGTCGAGATGGTGTGCGCGTACTGTAGAGAAAGATCAGACTGACTGCGAAGAACTCCTTTTTGTCTTGGAAGGACTACCTGCAAATAAGAACACAAGACCACAAGATTTTGGATTAAAACAATAAATGAGGAAACTACCTTGGGCCCAGGAAATATAAAACTTCCTTTCGAAGGTGGTCAATTTCCCTGCTAATATGAATTAACACAAAAGACTGTAAAATATCAATTAAGTTGTTTCGTTGAACTGGGTAGGGAAAAGGCTGTTTTTCTGGTTTGGATCAGAGGAACCGATGGCGGTTACTAATAACCGATGCCGGTTACTGATAAACCGATACCGGTGGGTTATAGGATCTTCTGGGTAGCTATGGTGTTTGTAAGGCTGGTTTATGGATGATATTAGGAAATGAGATGATGAGGGGTAAAAGAATAACAGTTAGATGCAATGGCACGTTAGGTAGTGGACTCAGAAATGGATTTTAGGAGGACTGTGATTCAAAGAGCATAAGAAATGTTTATAACAGAGGACATGCAAGATATGACTTACTGGTTTTGGCGAAGATGCAAGTTGATATCCTCTACTGCAAGCACTTCTGGTTTCTTCACTCGTCTCTACTTTGGTTAAGTGAAGATCTGGACTCTGTTTCTCACTCCCAATAATCTCCGTTTTTTTCAGAAATCCTTCGATTGATCTCCAAAATGAAATTCTGATCCGTTGTTTTGGTTTGGGGAGCCCATTTACAGGGAACCGATGGCGGTTGCGTGACCGACGGCGGTCGAGTAGGAACTGGCATCGGTAAGGAAAAAAGTAGGCTATTTTTAGTAAAATAGCCCACCCTTCCCTGCTTTTCTCCGAGGGATCAGTTGCGGGCTTGGTCAAGTGACTAGAAAGGTCGGTTTTGGGTGCGAGAAAGGGGTCATTAGTTATGGGTGTAGGTGTAGACCAAGTTTTAGGTTTTAATTAGGTTAGTTTAGGATTAGGGCTAGGTCATGATGAGGTGGCAAAGTGATGGTGGCGGGTAAGGTGATGTGGATTTATCAATTATAAGGTAATTAATAAATAATTGTGTAAGGTTTAGGTGATGAGGTTAGATTGTGAGATGAGATGCGGGTCACAAGGGGTCGTAAGACACAAATTTGGTGTCTACATTACCCCCTTATTGTCGTGTAGCTTGTTCTGTAAAGCTACGCGGACAATAATATGAAGTGGTTTCTCATGTTAAGGATATAGGCAATCCCCCTCAAATCTATCACAGATTGATGTGAACGAGATATCAGGGATAGGGTTGATAACGGGTAAATGGGGTAGAGGGGATGGTAAGACGGTGGGGTAGGTTTCAAGGAAGCAGATGCATATTGAAATGCAATAGTACGACTAGGGTACATGATTTGACGAGCAAACCAGCAGTGCAGAGGCAAAGGTCGATAGTTTATCCAAACAAGGGTGATATAACCCTGGTATCCAAGGCATAGGAAGTAGCCCCAGGGTATATAACAGGTAAGGTACAGGAACGTTTAGGCATGTTCGGCAGTACCAAAAGGTTGGTTTGGTTGAGATAAACGTCACGGTCTAGATCTGGGCAAAGTTGGTCGACAGATCAAGTCAAGGACCCTAATCATGCTAAAACACAAACAGGTGAGCTCAATTGAACAAAAAACTACCGGATGGGTGGATAAAAGTGTATGGTGTTGATTTTGGGTAAGGGATGGAAGTGGTGCGGCCGTGGGTCGGGCCAAATAGTGAGGGCGAGGCCTTGGGTCGGCGCCAATTGGTAGGTTGAGGCCTTGGGTCAGGCCATATTGGTAGGGTGAGGCCTTGGGTCGGGCCGAATAGGTAGGTTGAGGCCTTAGGTCGGGCCGAATAGGTAGGTTGAGGCTGTAGGTCGGGCCGAATAGGTAGGTTGAGGCCTTAGGTCGGGCCGATTGGGTAGGTTGAGGCCTTGGGTCAGGCCAAATCTGGTAGGAGGCGAGGCCTTGGGTCGGGCCGAATAGGTAGGTTGAGGGCCTTAGGTCGGGCAGATTGGTAGGTTGAGGCCTTGGGTCAGGGCCGGACAAGTGAACAAATGGTGTGCAGCAAAGGTGGATACAGGCGATATTGGTGAAAAAGAGGCAAGGAGTAAATAAGGGCAAAGAATGGGGTGAAAGTTGGGTAGAGAACCGATGTCGATTCTGCATGACCGATATCGATTAAGGGACCGATACCGGTTCCTTAGGGAAAAATGAAACCGATATTGGTGAAAGGCGAAAAACCTATAAAAAGAAAAATACGGCTTGTCATTGTCACTTTTGTTATTTGCAAACCAAAATCGACTTGTCTGACGTGGAGATTTGAGATTAGAGGCTTGATTGAGTGAGGTGGAGCTATTGTATTGGCGGAGAGAGTTGATAGTGGGCCCGATTAAGGAGGAGGCAGCAGTTGATTGGCCGGGGACCCAGCAGATCAGGATTGGAGCCATGGCACAGGTAGGAGGAGCTGGAGGGGCTGGACCAGCTAGACCGCCACCACCCATCCCACCACGACGACGTGTCGTCGTTCAGGTAGATTCGAAACTCTTTAATTTTGGTGATTTGGTTGTATTATGCTAAATTGGGGGTTTGGGTAGGAATGAACCTTTTTTAGGAAATAATGAGAAAATGGAAATGATTTGAAAAAGGGAGAGGGTAGATAGGCTAGATAGGCTAAGGTGGGTAGGTTGGGTAAGTTTTTAGGGTATTTGGGTGGGTAGATGGGTAAAAATAGGTAAAAAATGGGTTTTGGGGGCCGTGCGGGGGTTCGGCTCCGGGAGAAGACATTGACCGATGTCGGTCACTAAGTGACCGGCATCGGTCGCAAAATTTTAGGGAAAGGGAGTGTTGTTGGTGACCGGCGTCGGTTATGTATCGGCCGGCGTCGGTGGCTTGTGTGTTTTGGTTTGTGGGTTGTGTGGGGTGGGTTGGTTGTTTTGGGGTTTTTGGGTTGGGTTGTGGGTTGGGGTGGGTTTGTGTGGGGGTTGGGTTGAGTTGTGGGTGGGTGTGGGTTGGTGGTGGAGAAGGGTTTTTGTGGGGGTTGGGTTAGGGGTGGAGAAGGGTTTGGTGTAGGGTTGGGTTTTTGGGTTGTTGGGTTGGGTTTGAGGTGGGGGTTGGGTTGGGTTATGGGTGGGTGTGGGTTGGTGGTGGAGAAGGGTTTGGTGTAGGGTTGGGTTTTGGGTTGTTGGGTTGGGTTTGAGGTGGAGGTGGGAGAAGTGTTTGATGTAGGGTTGGGTTGCATGTGTTTTTTTTGGGTTTTGTTTTTGTTGGTCTTGGGTGGGATGGTTTTTGGGTTTTTCGGGTGGTAGGTTGCTAGAGGGGGGTGGTAGAGAGTCAGGGTATGGTCGGGGGGATTAAAAAAAGGGTGTTTAGATGATAAAGTAAATGTTGTAATAAAGAGTAGGTCTAAAGACGTGGGTTGGTTTGGCAGGCACGTCAGCAGTTGACGATGCGGGATAGGATGCCCCCGCTGTTGGTGCGGATGCGGCCACACATATCCGCAGCTCACTGGGTGATCATGCATGAGGTGGGACTGGGTGGAGTCCAGAGGTACAGAGCGATAGAGAGAGATCACAGCCTGATGGTCACCCTCATCGAGAGATGGGATCCGGCGACCAATGTGTTCCATCTCCCGACTGGGGAGATGACTATCACGTTGGAGGATGTGTATCACATCCTTCGACTACCTATCGAGGGAGAGGCAGTCTTCTAGGTAGATTCAGAGACTGCCATGGACAGCATACTGCAGGTTTTTGGGGATGCAGCCGCGCTACTGACCTACCATAGTGCGAGTATCAGGTACGGTGACATGTACCGTGCGCATCGACACGAGACAACGACTGACTGTGTTGATGATGGTTGGGATCACCTGCTTCGCCCTCCCGGACTCAGAGGGAGGCTGCTTCCCACGAGCATTGATGGGGGTGCTGCTTGAGATGGTGGAGGAGCACACCTGTTACGCCTGGGCACCAGTATATCTGGTGCAATTGTACAAGGAGCTATGGGGCTATCACCTGAGGAGGCGATTCGGTATTTTCTCTACATTTTTGTTGCATTGCTGGGCATACGAGCACATCGTATGTATCAGGCCAGTAGGGTTACCCCCAGCAGCTAGGGCCACAGGTCATATACCGATATGGCTTTCAGAGGTGGTTGGGGGTCGTGGGCCAGCCACGAGCAGATGTTACAGGTTGGGATGTGGCATACTATAGACATTTTCTAGAGGGCCTTACAGCAGTAGACATTGTATGGAGACCCTACAGAGGTCACCACCCTAGCAGAGGAGCCCGCTTACAGTTGCGCCTAATCCAGTACACATTCTGGATAGTAGGACGGAGGCCAAGAGAGTACGAGTGGATACCCCTGGAGAGGGTACGCAGGAAGATGGGGTTGCGACAGGACGAGCCACCTCCCTTCCCTCAGTACAGGAGGGATGATGTAGAGGCCCCCACTACCTGCACCACAGCCTTTGGATCCAGATTGGGTAGCGGAGAGGTCAGCAGGTGAGGGTGTAGATGATGCTGGGTGCACGGGATCATACAGGGTGTAGTGGGCTGGGCAGAGGGCAGCCATGATAGTACCGACCCTGCACAGCCAGACTTGGCTGCAGTTATAGGAGAGAGAGATCAGCTCAGGGGTCAGGTGCAGCTCTTATAGGGGTAGCTAGCTGTGGCACAAGCACAGATAGGTGTCTTACAGGGGAAGCTAGCCCAGGCTCAGGTACAGGCACAGGCAGCACCACCACCAGCACCACAGCCACAGGTGCAGGTACAGGTAGCAGCATAGGTACCTGGCACCACCGCAGCCATAGGCACCACCAGCAGCACCAGCACAGACTCAATGGGCATTGGTTGTAGGTGCCAAGGGGACCAGCCCCAGCTCCGTCAGTGGCTCGAGAGCGCTATATGGAGGTTAGAGCAGAGGCCTGATATTATCAGGATATTCTTGATGGTACCAGAGTCGAGTATCAGGCTTATGCAGCGCATAGGGCAGAGACCTCTCACAGCCAGAGATCTCAGGGAGGTGCAGCCACAGCTGGCGTGTACGTGACGGGCAGGAGGCAAGAGGCACCACAGGGACTAGCGGGGAGAGGTGCCGAGGGGTGGTGGGGAGAGTTGAGAGATCCCAGACATGGTTGTTGTATTTTAGAGATGGGCACCGGTCTGTGAAACCGGGTGTATTGATAGAGGCCTGCGTGCCTATGTATTATTCATGTATTCATTCATTCATTTATTGTATACCGGCCTGCGAGCCGAGTAGGGGTTGTATAGTGGATATCGGTCTGCGAGCCGAGTATATAGCTATTTTTGATACGAGGGACCGGCCTGCGTGCCGGCTTTGTTGTATGATGATATCACAGAGGCCCCGATGTAGGGCACATTGTATTTTTGAAAACTTGTATATATATATATATATATAGAGACCGATGTTTTGATCCACATGCAGTGTTCAAAATGTGTTTAAATATTTGGTTAATGGCTGGTAATATATAGAATGTGTGATGAGTTTAATTGACATGTTGATAGATGGATGATGCTGATGTTTTTGTTTTTTTTTACGTATATATGACTGTCAGGTTATGTGATGAATTGGTGGTTTTGTGACATTGTGATATATGTAACTGATGAGTTGGATCCAAATGATGTATAGATTGATAGTTTCTTGATATCCGTAGTTGATGGTTTGTGTATTTGTATAAAATAAATGATGTTAATGAAATTGTAATGATATGTGTGGTGGATAGAAAAATATGGATAATGGTGTTGTGATGCAGGAAAAGAGGCGGGCGCGACAGAACATATTGGTAAAAAAATGAAGAAAAGACGCTGTTTGAAAAGGCCAGGTGTGTAACCGATATCGGTTAAATAACCGACGCCGGTAGGTAGTAGACCGATATCGGTTAGATGACCGATACCGGTTATTTAGGTATGAGCTTTTCTAAAAATAAAAAAGCTAGGGTGGCAACTTAAGTTCTAATTTTGAGAGCCATGCAAGAAGTTAAATACGCAAACGCGACGCTTTTTGACGACTGAGACAGGTAATTGCATGAGAAAATTTGAGTGATAAGGAGAAAAGAGACAGGGAAGGTGATTGTGATCTGAGATTCAGAAGACAGAAAGGCAGGTTTGAAAAAGGTGGTAATAATGGCAGGACGAGGAGAAACATCCAGCAGGCAAGGACAAGAGGGAAGACAAGAGCCACCTCAAGCTACCGCAAACCAAGAGGTAACGTTTTGTTTGTGATTTGACTACTGCATGTTTTGTGAATAAGATGGGGGAGAGTAGGTGGGTAGATATGAGAAAGAAAACATGATAACAAGGGTTGCAGGTGAGGTAAGTGTTACGGGGTAGGTAATCAGGGGTTTCAGGTATGTTTGTATGTATAAAAATGAATAAACGAGAAAATTATTGTCGTAGGTGGTTATTTTTAAGGAAGGTGTATGTAATTGACAGTGACCGGTAGCGGTTAGAGGTAACCGGTATCGGTTAATGAACCGATACCAGTTATGTATAACCGATACCGGTTACTGGAGGAATTTCTAGAATGTTTGAAAAACCCTGACGGATTGAATGGTTGTTTGTTGTTTTGGTGTATGCAGGCAGAGGCAGGGTTGAGGATGAATGATAGTGTGCCAGCGCTGTTGTCATGAATCCGAGCGGATGTAACACCAGCAGAATGGACATTGATAAATCGTTTGGGGTTAAGTGGAATCTGTTATTATTCACGAATCGCACGTAACCATGATATGTTACAGGCGTTGATTGAGAGATGGAATCCTGAGAAAAATACCTTCTATCTGCCAACAGGTGAAATGACAGTAACATTGGAAGATGTGTTTCATATTTTGAGACTCCCCATTACAGGAAAACTAGTATATCAGGCATTACCTAGCGCGGGGCGGGCAGCGATAACAAAAGTGTTTGGTCCATATGCACGAGACTTAACACAGTGAGGTTTGTCATTCACATATGGGGTAATGTATGCAGCACACCCTGAGGAGACAAGGTTAGCAGTGATATTAATGATAGCGGTAGGGTATTATGCGTTACCGAGGGCGGGAAGGGGGAAGATTTCCAAAGGCATTGATGTGTGTTATTTGGGAGATGATAGAAAGGAATGTGACTTTTGCATGGGCACCTGCATATTTGGCGGAGCTATACAGGGGTTTATGGGCTTGTAGGCGAAATCACAGGATGACACTGGATAGTTCATACTTATTACACTGTTGGGCCTATGAGCACATTGTTTGTGTGCGACCAATAGGCCGACCCATCCAGTTGGGAGAAACCGGAGTGCAGAGGTTGGGATTCAGACGATGGGTCCAGACAGAACAAGAGGCCAGATCCTAGGCCGTGACGGGTGATATTGTGTATTACAGGCAGGTATGGGAGAGGGTGACGGTTGCGGACATCTATTGGAGGCCTTACGGTAACTATATGGTAACAGAGAGCATAGATGAGGAGTTTAAGGGGTGTAGAGAGAATGAGGTGGATCGCGGGGCACAGGCCAGGTGAATATGAGAGGATTCCTATAGATCATGTGCGGCGCGAAATTGGATTTGTGCAGGATATACCCGCAGGCTTATAGACCATATATGAGGATCGATGCCGAGGCAAGCATTCTCACCTCCCCGGCCAACACCTCCAGAAGGGCCAAGGAGATAGCAGTCGATCGCAGTGTAATGGACGCAGGAACGACAGAGGCCTATAGATTATGTGGGCAGCGGAGCTGCGAGGTATACGTGATTGTCCTGACATAGCTGTGATTACAGCAGAGAGGATCGTCTGCAGCGTTTAGTTCAGCTCCAAACGCATGTGAATGAGACAAGAGGATTGTTAACGGTTGCGGAGTCCACGAGCGTTGGGGAGACTAGAGTCTGGAGTTCCTCCATGCGAGAGGGCGTATTCATATGTTACAGGAGAGATTGGCAAGATCAGTGGGTTGGTACCAATAGCCGTGGTACCTTTGAGGACAGAGAGGCCCGGCGAGAGGAGGGTCGACGATCACGATCATCACCTAGTTCGGGATGAGCGCTGAGGGTCTGAGTAAATGTTAGCAAGGTATTATAAGAATAAATAAGGAGCCGACCTGCGTGTCGATGATAGAGAAGATGTATTTGTTTAACATCTAAATAAAACTGAATATGTATGTTGATTTTGAGTTACGATAATAAGAATGAATTTTGTGTTTTGATTTTTGGTGTTTTGAAAAGGATAAAGAGGAATGTGATTAAATAGAAATACACAAAAATATTTCACCACCACCGGCTAGGTTATGGTAGGGGATGGTCGAGCTAACCTTGGAGACCCCATGTCTCCAAAGTGCTGCCTACATCGCCCATTGCACAAGCAAGGAGGGGCCTCACAACCGTGTAGTTCTCCCTTAGGATCAGGGAGAGGCGAATTCAGGAAATTTGGTACGTTTAGGCAATTTGGTTGGTTGGTAAAAAAATTAAGATTGGTAAAGGTAAGGTTGATGGTGTTGGTAATGAATTTGTGTGATTTTGTAAAAAAGGTATAAGGGAAGTGAAAGTTAGCCTACCCAATTGGTAGGGAACCATGTCCTGATTAAGGTCACACACAATCCTAGATGCGAGGAAAAGCAGAAAGAGTGCTCCGTAGGTGAAAAGAGCTAAACAAACCACACAACGTAGAACGAGCTTGGAGCCCTAGGTACCGTGCATAGACGAGAAGTCAATAGGTGAAATAGTTGTGTGATCACAATATATCAAGCGTACATTACGTCCCTTGAGTTGAAACAATGGTGAGGTGAGGTGGATGATATAGCTGAGGTGCAGAGAACTTATTACAAAGTGAGTGTTCTGACGAAAGAGAACCTACCCTAAATAGACAAGTCCATGACTCAAAGTCCTTTTGAATGAGGCTTTTATTTTATTGAATGTAGACTGATCGATGCGGGAAGTCTATAAGGGATATTGATTGTATTATTCTTGAGGTCTTTCACGAAGCTGATCAATGCGAGAAGCTTCTGCTAAAGGCTGACTGTGTATAGCTGTCCTTCTTCGGGGAGCAGTCTATTTATAGTAGCAGATATGATTTTAAGGCATAGCTTTGTCCTTCGGGGGAGCAGTCTATATTTAATAGCAGCATATTTCGGCATATAGCTGTCCTTCGAGGGAGCAGTCTATATTCAATTTAGATGACTAGATGTTCTTTTTTGGCGTAAATCATCTAGTTTAGTAGGAAGTTTGACTCAAGAAAATCCCATAAGAATACGGCTTATTTTAATACTTTGAAGTCATGGACTAGACTAAAAAAGGGGAAGGCATCGTTAAGGGGGGAGAATCAAATAGGTGAGCTTGATTTTATTTCGAGATGTAGGAAACAAGTGCATGTGGTGGTATGATAGCTCAGGGGACGAGCAGTAGGCGGATAAGAAGTGATATAACACTAATTTCAACAATAGAATGGTCGAAGATGCAAGGCATTAAGGGGCTCAGGCTCAGGTTTACCATTAAGCGAAGCTAAACGATAAGTGCCTGATCCATAAGTGTGAGTGATTATATAAGGCCCAATCCAATTGGGAGCAAATTTTCCACGTTTGCTCTTTTCTAGTTTGGTTACATGTTGATTCTCTTTGAGGACAAGATCACCAACCTTAAAAGTACGCTCATGAAGTCGCTTATCATAAGCATGTTTGATGCGTTGTTGATATATTTGAAGGTGATCAAGAGTTGTAAGACAACGTTCGTCAAGAAGCTCCAATTGGGCTAACCGCTCTTGGCGGAAATCATCGTTGGTGAGAATATCCTGAAGAGATATTCTAAGGGAGGGTATTTGTACTTCGAGAGGCAAAACAGCCTCGGTACCGTATACCAAAGAAAAAGGTGTGGCATTAGTAGAGGTACGAATGCTAGTACGATAAGCCCAAAGGGCAAAGGGAATGTGATTGTGCCAATTTCTTCCAGATTCATTGACAACTTTCATGAGGATTTTGGTTAGTGTTTTATTAGAGGACTCGGCTTGCCCATTGGCTTGTGGATAGTAGGGTGATGAGAAGCTAAGTTTGATACCAAATTTGTCGCAAAGGTCTTGCAACAACTTGTTTTTAAAATATTTTCCATTATCTTATCAGGCGATGAGGAACACCAAAACGACAGATAATGTGATGGTTATGAATTCGACAATTTTTTTCTTTTTTGATTGAAATGAGTGGAATAGCCTCCACCCATTTTGTGTAATATTTGGTCGCTGTGATTATCCAACGGTGACGTTGTGAAGAGGTTTGGGTGAATCTCACCAATAAGGTCTAAACCCCATTGTGAGAAGGGCCAAAGATCTCGAGCGACCTGGAGCGGGTGGCTAGGACTATGTTGAAGGTTGGCATGTTGTTGACACATAACACAACGCTTGACATATTCGTAGCAGTCGTTATTGAGAGTAGACCAATAATAACCAAGGCGAAGGATTCATTTGGCCATGGCAAGGCCGCTAAAATGTCCACCACAAATACCGTCATGGACCTGTTGGATGGTATGAGTGGCCTCCGCGCCAGTTAGACAGCGAAGGAGGATGCCATCAAAGCCACATTTATAGAGGAGGTCCCCCCCATGACAACATAACACGAAACACTTTTAAGAAAAGCACGTTTGCCGTTACTAGTAAGGTCAGGTGGGAGGACCAGAGATTGTAAGGTAGTGTGAAATTGGTGGTACCAGGTATCCTGCGAACCGTAGTAGACACAGTATTTATCGTACAAACTACCTGGGGTTGAATAGGATGGGACAAAAAAATTTTGGACCACGACGAATAATTCAGAGTCAGTTGGTGCGGCGGGAATTTGCGAGGCTAAGCAAGCATAGTGTCTACAAATTTGTTAGTGGAGCGTGGAATGGTTTGTATAGAATAGTGAGTAAATAAGGCTAGAAGTGAATCCACGTAGTGTTTGTATTTTTGAAGTTCCTCATTTTTGCATTGGTAGACGCCCATAACTTGATTGACTACCAATTGAGAGTCGCCAAAAATGTTGATAGATTTGATGCCTAAGTGTAACGCAACTTGGAGACCCAGAACAAGGGCCTCGTATTCCGCTGTATTATTAGTGCAAGGGAATCAAGCCGGAATGAAAGAGGCATAGGTTCAGTGTCGAGAGAAATGAGAACAACGCCAGCTCCGCCCGCCGCACTGGCATTTAGATCCATCGAAGAAGAGGGTCATTTGATACAACTCTTCCCGGAGTGAAAGAGTGGCGATGAGTTCGTCGGGGAAGGTAAAATTGGTAAATTGTTCCCCAGGTAAAGGGCCTCTGCAAGTTGGTCTGCAAGAGTTTGTCCTTTGATTGACTTTTGTTGTACGAATTCAAGGTCAAGGTCAGCGAGGAGCATAAGCCATCGAGCGATACGTTGGTTTAGATGCGGTTTGGCGTACATATAATGAATGGGGTCCATGTTGGTGATGACAAAAGTTTTGTGATTCAGGAGGTATGTCAGAGTTTGGTGGCTACGAAGGATAGGGCAAGGCACAATTTTTATCTACATGTGTATACCTAGTCTCATAATCCACGAGGGTACGACTTATATAATAAACGGCCTGTTCTCGTCGTGCCGAATCCCGATGTGCGAGCATAACACCTATAACATGGTCAGTGGTAGGAAAGATAAAGGTAGAAAGGGCGGTCGTCCTGGGTGGGATAAGCACGGGTGGCTGCAAGAGATATAGTTTTGAGAGCTTCGAAGGCTTGGTGACACTCCTCACTCCATTGAAAGGAAATGTCCTTTTTAAGAAGGTGATGAAAAGGTTGACATCGATCCGAGAGTTGGGAGATGAAACGTCGGATAGATTGGAGCTTACCTGTAAACTACGCAATTGTTTGAGATTTTTGGGTGGGGGGCATTTCTAGGATAGCTTTGACTTTAGATGGATCGACCTCAATGCCACGCAAAGAGACGATAAAGCCAAGAAATTTTCCCGAAAGGAACACCAAAGACACATTTCTTTGTGGTTGAAGGTCGACAGAATATTGTAACAGGCGATCAAAAATAATGGTTAAAACATCGAGATGTTCACTACGATGTTTAGACTTGCCGAGAAGATCATCGACATAATCTTCAAGGATAGTGTGCATAATGTCATGAAAAATGTAGGTCATAGCCCGCTGATAGGTAGCACCAACATTCTTAAGGCCAAATGGCATGACACGATAACAGAAGGTTCCCCAAGGAGTTATGAAGGTAGTTTTTGTGTTGATCGGCAGGGGCAAACCAAAATTTGGTTGTATCCTGAAAAGCCATCCATGAGAGAGAGCATCTCATGGCCTGCAGTTAGATCAACAAGTTGGTCAATGCTAGGTAAGGGGGAAGTCATCCTTAGGGCAAGCGAGGTTAAGATCCCGGAAATCTGTGCATATCCGAAGTCCCCCCCCTGTCGCTTTAGTGACAGGTACGATGTTAGAAATCCATTGAGGATAGTCAATAGGCAAGATGAAGGAAACAGAAAGCCCGGAGTTGTTGAAGCTCCTCTTTGACCAAGAGAGCAATGCGTGGATGCATTTTTTCTCAATTTTTGTTTGACTGGTTTGGAATCAGGGTTTAGGGTGATGTTATGGACGGAAATGGTAGGATCAATTCCTGGCATGTCAGCGTAAGACCATGCGAAAGCTTGGTTGTGAGCACGGAGAAAGGTAGTAAAGGCGGCTTGTTCTGATGTGTTAAGGGATTGTCCAATCTTCACAATGTGAGGATCCTCCTCCATGTGGATGTTGATTTCTATAGTAGATTCATTCTCGTTCATCATGGTTTGGGTTTCAGATGGTAAGGCTCGTTGAATATAAGAATCATCCGCGCCAAGGTAAGTGAGGATGGAGTCGTCATCCTGGCACTCAACAACATTAATCAAAGGGTGAATCCTCTTCGATCATGTCTGGATACAGAAGGGGAAGAGAAGATGGGTCCTCATTATCGCGTTGATAAGTGAGAGGACCTATGAAGATAGCATTATGAAAAAAAAAAGTTAGGGGGGATGGATTCAGGGTCTATAGATTCTGTGGGTGATGATGGCAAAGTGGGTGATGATGATGTTTGGTAGGGGCGACGTCTTCTTCTTCCAGGATACAGCTGACAGGAGGTGTCTCCTGTGTGGTGTTGCGGGAAAACCAGAGACCCACTCGATCATTATGTTTATGGGTAGTCATGGGGAATGAGTGTATGTCGGCCTTGTTCGTAAAAGGCCAAAACCAAACCCTTTCCACGCACAGCGAGTCAAGAAGGTTGAGGGCGAAACGACGATTTGTCAAGTATTGAAAATCGGATTGGGAAGGGAACCACACCAAGAGGAGGTTCAGGGGTAATGGAGGATGCTGTCAACACCCCCATACGTTAGGTTTTAGTGCGGCAATGGGGTGGTCCGTAAGAGATTACCTCCCCCACGCGACGGTCGTAGGTGGGATGTGCATGTAATTGTCCGTACTCCTGTGGGGTAGGGAAAGAACTAACTACGTATATAGGCGGTACTCCCCCAGCATAAGGCGCTGAAAAACATCTACTAAGGGGTCGGAGGTTGGAATGTTAGCTGCGGGAAGAGAAGTGGTTTTTTGCGATGGTGTTTCATCAGTTGAAGGCGTAGGTGCAACTGAGGTGGATGGTTGAGGTACATTTGAAGAGGATGGTTGGGTTGAATGTATGGGTGTCTTGATTGGTATAAGCACATCGTTAGGACGATATAACATATTGCAGGGTTTTAAAGGAGGAGGATCAACTTTTACGGTGTAGGACTTCCCCTCGTACTCAAATTTTATGCATCTATGTAATGTTGAGGAACGCATCCCATGGCCCGGATCCAAGGACGACCCAGCAATATATTATATTGGAACTCTCCCTCAAGGACATAGAAGATTTCGGGTAAAGTACGCGGTCCTACACGAATGTTGAGGATCACGGTGCCTAAGGTAGAGGTAATAGCGTCATTGAATGATCGCAACATGATGGGGTTGGCACACATGCAACTAGAAGGGATATTCATTTGTTGGAAGGATTTTGAAGAGATGATGTTTAGGCTGGCGCCCCCGTCAATCATAACACGATGTACCCGGATATCCCGGACGTAAGCTGAGATGAAAAGGGTAGGGTCAGGGTCTTCTGTACCAAAGTCAACAATTTCATCTTCTGAGAAACTGACTGCAGCGGCTTGTTGTACAGAGACAGAAGTGGTGGGGGAGATTTATTATTTGGTGAGAGAGGCAACGTGATTGGGTGTTAGAATGGAGGCAACGGGCAGGGTTTCATTAGGTAAGACCTCGATCCCCTGAAGAATTTCAACGAGGGCTTGTCGATGAGATTCAGAAGTCTGAATGAGATCATATAGTGTCATTTTTACGGGTGATTGATGAAGCTGTTTGATCATAGTTTGGTGGGCAACTCCATTAGAGACGGGATAGGCGGGTCCGCGAATAACCACTTTAGGTGGTGGTGCAATCGGGACTGTTGAAGGAGAAAGAGATGCTGCAGGTGTGTTTTATTTCACTTTCCCATTGTTTTTCTGCCCTCGAGTAGCGACACTAATCATATTAATCTCGTATACCTAAGATGAGGAAGATGGTTGGGATAACTCATGGTCTTCAAGAGGTGGGGTTGTAATAATGATAGATCTTGGTTGAGGCGGGGGACAAATGGTATAGGAGAGGGAATGGAAACTAAAGGTCTCTCCCTTCGTAAGTTGTCTTTCTTAATCTTTCTATCTGGGAGAGGTGACTGACGAAGGATGGTTTTTAGAGCTTTGCATCCCTCCACATCATGTCCTGGTGTGCGGTGATAAGCGCAGATTTAGACTCATCGTAACCCATAGGTCAGGGTTTAGACGGGTCATAAGGTCTAAGTGGAGGTAGGGAAATGGTCACATTCTCCACCAACATAGCAAGGATTTTGGCGTAAGATCCTTTGAGTGGGTCAAAATCGGAAGAGGATGAGGGTATTGGTTGTGCGGGTTTTGGTAATGTTGGGCGTGGTTGGTTCGCATGGGTGGTGGTTTAGCCGAGGGGTGTTGATACGTGGTTTTCACTAAACGTGATTTCTTTGACGCAAAAGCTATGTTGGATGATGAGGCCACAGATAATGTGGTATCAGAAAACAACCACGGGGAAATAAGAGTGACCGAAAACAATCTTTTGATGATTGGAATTTGTTTAGGGTTGATAGGTGGATAGATACGCGGAGTGACGGTGTTGCTATATCCTGGAATCTCTGTATAGGTGTAGAAAGGTGTAGGTCGTTTTGAAGAAACGCAGGAGGTATGATATATTGATGTAAGGTGGAGGGATGAGGTCCCAATATGGAAGGGTGGTGTGACGATAAGGGTTTTGATTGTGATAGAGGCATGGATTGAGTTTGTCTCCTAGGTGGCGGGGGCGGGTTTATTTTTGGATAAATCGAGTCGCTTAGGCGGGTGTGTTAGACTGGGAATTGGTGAGGTCCCAAGCATAGGGAAGATTTGGCTAAGTTAATAGAAGTGGACGGGGAATTTTGGTAGAGGTGAGGGGGGTGAAGGTGAGAACAGGGCATTTTAAGCTTCTGTAAACACTTCGGGTATATGGTGGAGACCTCAGGATCAGTCATTTGCATTTGAGTAGAAACATGGCCTACTAAAACATTCCCATAGGGCCTATCTATCTTCTGTGGAATGACAGTCCTCCCGTGTGAATATGAACTTTTGTATGGAAGAAAGATGGGTTGTGATTCCAGTCCACTGTAGGTGTGATACAGGGGGTAGATGAGGCATTGTATCAATAGATGTTAAGAGGTCAACCGGTCATTGAAAATATTTAGGTGATGAGGGACTAATAGGTAGGAGGGCGTGTTTGAGGGGATCTGTCATGTTTAAATAATGTGGTGATGTCAGTGTAAGAGATTTCTCGTCTAAGGATGTCAAAAGGAGTGGCGAGCCTTCCTCTTGTGCAGCAAGAGCGGTAGAAGGGGACATTTGGGAAATAGATAAATTAGATAACATCTTCTCACAGTCTTGTAGGGATGTGGTGTAAGAAGACTCATCGATGAGAAGAGAAGTCTGGGCAGTTAACTCTTTTATGGGTAAAGGAATGATTTCACTTTGGCTTGATGGTGGTGAAGGAGGTTCAGACTCCTGTGTTGGTGGAGAGGCTTGATTCAAAAAAAATTTCAATAGAGGCTTTTGGCTGAGAATCGAAGACTGCATGGATCTCATGAACACTCTCCTCGGCTAAGATATCTTGGTTTACGTTACTGTTGGGCGAGTGATTCGGGAATGGCTTGTTGAAAATTTTCAGATTTCGGTTAGCAGGGGCGTTAGGATTATCTAGGCTATATCCCCCGCATCAACCATTTCCTGCACTATGTTTTCAACATCTTGCAGTTTTCATGACTATGTCCTTTTACGCAGTGAAAGTTACAAAAGTCATTTTCTTTGTACCAGGAAGGTATGGCGCGAGTGGAATCAAACCCAGAATGAGGTTTAACAGGAGGTAAGGTAATGGCTCCTGCTTTGAGCAATTTTTCCAATATAACACCATATGTTTCTCCCAAGGGAGTGTAGTTGATGGGCTATGCTTTATACTTATAAGTGGTTTTTGGTGGAGTATTGGACGGTGGTTTGGGATTTGACCATCACCGCGTGGATAGCTCCTTTTTGATTAGAATAAGTGGACGCGTTGAGGAGTGGTGGTATTTGGTTTATTGGTAGAATCAGGAGTTCGGAAAGTGGAGGTTTTTGTTGCGCAACCGCAATTTCTCTTCCTCTAAGGCTCGAATTTCGTAATTTTCGAGCCATAGTAAAGGCCTCGTCGAATGTACAGAAAGTTTGAATTTGGAGGGTAGGGGGGATGTACTTAGCGCAGGCCCGCGTAAATAGTTCGATAAGTTTGGTTTGAGGTAAGGCATATGTAAGTTGGTTGATAAGGCCCCGCCATCGTCCAACGAAATCTGTGATAGATTCGTCTTCGAATTGTCGGATGGCATAGAGGTCCGTGATATATACTTTCTTGGCAATGTTAATGGAGAAATGATCCAAGAAAGATTGGGATAGTTGGTTAAAAGAGAAGATTGAGTGCTGGGTTAAAGCATTGTACCACTCCAAGGCAGGTCCTGATAAGGACATGGGAAAGGTGCGGAGTAACAAGGCATCATCATGGGCAATCAAATAACAAGCGTGTCTAAATGATCGCAAGTTGTTGTTGAGGATCCTCTTTACTGTTTAAAACGAGTAAATTTTGGCACACTCCCATTGAGGAGGATATGAATGAAGGGGGAAAGAAGGGTGAATGGGCTCCCGACAAACTTGCTTGTATGTCAAGGTGCTACGACTTCCTGAAACAGAAGCCTCCAGGTTTTGCATTTTGTCCATCATTTGTTTAATTAGATCAGTAGTTGGATGAGATGATGGTGTGGTTGTGGTGAATGGAGGCAGATTTGACCAAGTACCACTGCTAGACACTGACGGGGTTAAGTGTTGATAAGGTGTGGAGGATGAATATGTTGAGGCGACTGAATAGGGGTGTCCCATATAGGATGTTGAGGTCACTGGATACGTGTATGGGAATGAAAAGGTAGGCGGAGCTTGAGAAGGAAAGCTCGTGTGAATAGGTGGCAGAGAGCAAGTCATGAATGGAGTGGTCTGAAAGAGAGATGAGGTAGGGGCAGTTGGTGGTAACGATATGTGAGGTCCAAAATTAGCCAAGGAAAAGCCAATATGAGTCGTATGAACCTCTGAAGCTGTCGGATTGGGAGAAGGGGCTAAAGATGCTAGAAGCAAGGCGGTATTATCAGTAGGAGTGGGAGCTAAATGAGAAGCTATACTAATAGGCATACCTACAAGGAGCTGACCATCAGGTGTACGGTCAGGGGTATGAGACAAATAGTATTGTACAGCGCTGGAATTAGCATCCAGAAACTTGGCAAAGTCCTTATCTCCCACAGGAATTTTAGGAACCTCGCTGGTATCAGTAGGATTCCCCATAGAAGGTGAAGGGGGTGATTCAGGCAAAGAAACAGAGCAAGCATGTGAAACCATGGCGGCGGCTTGCTTTCAAGTGATAACAACCATGGACAGAAGTTCACAGTAGGGTTTTAATCTGTCAGGAATAGAAACAAACTCAGACTGGTAAAATTGTTAGGTTGCTGGTTTGTGAGGAATTGGAAAAGACAGTAACCGATATCGGTCTAGTAACCGATATCGGTCTAGTAACCGATGTCGGTTATACTATAGCCAACATCGGTCAGATAACCGATGTCAGTGTAATAAGTCTGGGCAAACAAGATATAAAAAGGCTGCTAATTTGATTTTTAACAACGTTTAGTATACTTGTCCAATTATTGATCATAGAAGACAGGGTATGAGAAAGAAAACAGAACTACAAACAAGCAAGATGAACACACAAATCCAGAGACTAACCCTAAATTTTAATTGTTGTGGGCTTATGCCTTTAGACGTAGAAGGATGTCAGAATCTTAAACAAGAGACTTAGGGGAAATGTCAAGTTGTTTTGGCTTATAAGGTTACCTCAATCGGGCGGAGGAATACCGCGGAAAAGGGGGGATGTTTGAGCTGTTGTGTTAATTGTGAAGTGATTCGGTATGTGTTGTGTAGTGAAACTAGGGTTAATTTCCTGTCAATACCGTGGATATCACCCCCACGTGTACGACCTGTTACTTAATCTATGTTCACTAGAATTGAAGAACAACAAGCAGGAATGCAATGCATGTGTTTTAAACCCAAATCGAAAATTATGTTCGATGAAGCAAGAGAGACGACTTTCACTAATGCGAAACTAGGAAAGCAAGACAAATTCTTTACGGAATATATAACAAAAGTAGCAACAGCAAGTATGCTTCCTAAAATGAAAATAAGCAAGAGAAAGAAACCCAAAATGGGTCCCACCAGGCGTGCCAAAATGTTTCACTAGGAAAATGTTTCGTTCCTTTTAGAAACAGATAAGGTTAGGGTTAGGAGGAATACCTGTAGAATGTCGAGATGGTGTGCGCGTATTGTAGAGAAAGATCAGACTGACTGCGAATAACTCCTTCTTGTCTTGGAAGGACTACCTGCAAATAAGAACACAAGACCACAAGATTTTGATTAAACAATAAATGAGGAAACTGCCTTGGGCCCAGGAAATATAAAACTTCCTTTCGAAGGTGGTCAGTTTCCCTGCTAATATGAATTAACACAAAATACTGTAAAATATCAATTAAGTTGTTTCGTTGAACTGGGTAGGGAAAAGGCTGTTTTTCTGGTTTGGATCAGAGGAACCGATGGCAGTTACTAATAACCGATTCCGGTTATTGATAACCGATACCGGTGGGTTATAGGATCTTCTGGGTAGCTATGGTGTTTGTAAGGCTGGTTTATGGATGATATTAGGAAATGAGATGATGAGGGGTAAAAGAATAACAGTTAGATGCAATGGCACGTTAGGTAGTCGACTCAGAAACGGATTTAGGAGGACTGTGATTCAAAGAGCATAAGAAATGTTATAACAGAGGACATGCAAGATATGACTTACTGGTTTTGGCGAAGATGCAAGTTGATATCCTCTACTGCAAGCACTTCTGGTTTCTTCACTCGTCTCTACTTGGTTAAGTGAAGATCTGGACTCTGTTTCTCGCTCCCAATAATCTTCGTTTTTTTCAGAAATCATTCGATTGATCTCCAAAATGAAATTCTGATCCGTTGTTTTGGTTTGGGGAGCCCATTTACAGGGAACCGATGGCGGTTGCGTAACCGACGGCGGTCGAGTAGGAACCGGCATCGATAAGGAAAAAGTACGCTATTTTTAGTAAAATAGCCCACCTTCCCTACTTTTCTCCCAAGGGATCAGTTGCGGGCTTGGTCAAGTGACTAGAAGGTCGGTTTTGGGTGCGAGAAAGGGGTCATTAGTTATGGGTGTAGGTGTAGACCAAGTTTTAGGTTTTAATTAGGTTAGTTTAGGATTAGGGCTAGGTCATGATGAGGTGGCAAAGTGAGGTGGCGGGTAAGGTGATGTGGATTTATCAATTATAAGGTAATTAATAAATAATTGTGTAAGGTTTAGGTGATGAGATTAGATTGCGAGATGAGATGCGGGTCACAAGGGGTCGTAAGACACAAATTTGGTGTCTACAGGGGAACCTGAACATGAACCTCTAAATTCTTTGCACTTGTGGCCTTTATATTGTAAATGAGTGATTATCATGAAAACATTTTTTGTCAAACCTTATCATTCCACCATAAACGCCATTTTTTCTTCAGAATCTCTGCATATATACATGGGGCATATGAATATGTGTTTCTCATTTGTTGATCCCCTCCTTAAATAGACAATTTATTGGAGTCTTTCTCTTAGCTCAGAACAAAGTCAAAATATAAATACAGATGTTTCCTATCAAAATCATATATATATATAGATCCATAGAATGACATCTATCTAACTATCTTATTGTTGAAAGAAGAGTAGATTGATCCCTTCAAGGATAACTACCATTTTAAATACATGGACCGGTCCCTCAAAGCACATCCATTCAAATAAAAATAAAATGTAGACCATACCCTTACAAGATGGCTACTCATGAAAAAGGATTCCTGTTTTGATCAGCCTCTACAAATATATCAAAATATGAGAGCATCCTAGAAATCTCCCACATTGATCAACTTTCCCATAAGCAAGTTTCCCAAATTGATCATTTTTCTTTAAAAAAATTCTTATCATAAAGAGTTAGGGCATTGATTCCCATCAATTTTTTCAAAAAGGAGAACCCTTTTTCCCAATAGAAAGCATGTATACATATTTTTCTTTCATTCAATTCATCCAAGTCCACCATAAATAGTATGGAATGTCTATTGATAGTCTCATTTAACATTTTAAATGGATACAAATGCAAGCATTATTAAAACACATTGCGAGTATAATATTTAATAGGGCATTTTCCCTTCCCATTTTTACTTCATTTAATTTTAGGTCACATTTGATTCACATTTTGAGCCACATAATCAAAACATAGACATAAACACACTTGACTAATATTTTTGGAAACATATAGGATAGCATAAACATAATAAAAACTCGTAAAGAATCATACTCATCATCATCATCATATAAAAAATCATGTAATCATATAATCAACATCACATGTATAACCATGTCATCCATGTAAAAAAATCAAGGGTCTATCATAGAACTAAAAATCAACACCATCACATACATATGTATCAAAGTCTAAATGTCCACATAATGAATATAATGGGATTCTATGAGCCTACAATTAAACATTAAAATCCATCAGACTCGGATCAAGAGTCCCTCCTAGAACTGCACCACCAGCCCCTCCTGTGTCATCATCCCCTCTTGGAAATCTCTGAGAAAAGTACCCCACGCTCATCATATTTTCACTCAGCCTTGTTACTGCTGTGGTGCCCCCTTGGGAAGCTATGTAATCAACATACAATGTGGCATCAGGGTAGTTCCTGATAATCACATATAAATAATAGTCCCACTTTGCCTTCATAACCTCACAATGATATACCGAAATCATACCAGAAGATCCTGTAGATGGCCCTCTCTATCTAACCAATGTTGATAACTCCGTCCTAGAAATAGAAGGCCCTATAATCCCCAAGGTCTTCCTAAAAGTGTCTCTCTGGATCTTATCCCAGTTTCTCTCAGAAGAAACCAATACAACTTGGGCCTTAAGCCCATCCCACTCTACAATCAAAGCATCCCTCTCTCCAATGAGATTATCCTATAATCCTTTCAATTCATCTCTCTCTCTGCAAATGGCATCTGGCATCTCTCAGTCTCCACTACGGCCTTCTCACCCATCACAATAGCAACATCTAAAGTAATGGTTGCATCACCCTCTACCCTCTCCTCCTATGCCTCAACACCCTCCTCAACTCTTCCCTTTTCATGAGTCCGTACACATCTAACTGATCATTATGCCCTATCTGCAACCCTTATCCTCTCAAATCTCCGTAATGAACTAGACCACTAGATAATAAAATCAAGAGTCACCCCCACATCATCAATCAGTACCATCATGTCATCCTCATCTGTACCCATCACCCCTAGCTCATCAATAGTGGGTACTTTCACACTCACAACTTCATGTGGAGTTTCAGTGTACCCGTCATCTTGTGTGCATAAAATTGGCTCCTCAGGTATTCCTTGAATTAACCCAAAATGTCTCCTCACCTTACTAAAATGAATCAGCTCATCCTCTCCAGACCTACAGTCTTGCAGCCATCTATCCTAATGCAAACAACATAAATCTCTGAGAAACTCTAGCTAATCATGAAACTCAACATATGGATGTTAAATCACGTCCCCCACCTATAATCTGAAAATCAAATCATTGTAATAAGTATACCCCTTATAGCACTAGGCAATTCGAATGGATGAGAAATGGTAATATGCTCATAAGCCCAACATTGTAGTAGGATACCAATATCGATCCCATATCACTTATGGGTTATCTAAGCCCACAAATATCTATATAATTGTGCTAATAAAGTGGGTGCCCACTCAAAAACAATATGGTGCTCCATTATCTCTACAACCACTCTGGTCATCATCCATGGGAATCATCCTCCCCCTAAATCCAAAAACACAAAACATAGAATCCTTGTTATCATCATGGTCATCCGTGGACAACCATCTCTATTAGCATCATAAAAAGTTTGATAGTCAAAATACCCTAATGTGTATCTAACACCCACAACATCACCAATTGATCAATTAGACCCTATCACTTAGTAAAGAAAATATAAAAGGTTCGCGTAGGAGAGAAAAATGAATTCAAAGGCACACACATATCAGGAAGGCTCACACCCAGGGAATAAAAATAGGTTCAGGACTTAGTCATTTTCATGACAAGGATCTATTTTTAGAGATGGCGTATGGAGCACTGAAACTGATTGGACACTTACACGTTACACATTGGCTATTTTTTGATGATTACAAAGTACTTTGCATAGACATAGGCTGGAAATAAATCTACTATTGTCAGTTAACTACCAGTAGTCTATTGTTAGCGCACTTTCATGTGTGGCTATTTTTGTAATGACATGTGGCTAGTAATAGCATGTGACCTATTTTGGGAATAGATAAGCGGTGAAGGAAAAGTCCCAACCCTTATAAGTATGTAGAAAAATGTGTAATAGAGTAACACAAACAGAGAGAGATAGAGATATACATACATAGAGATGTAGTGAGATTATGATACTGAATTTGTTACGCACATACTACTATTATTGTAATGAATCTTCTATAGACTTATTACATTTAATATGGAGGATATTGGCTAAATCTAGTATGTTCTCCCTTAGATATAGATTTGGTATGCTCTATAGAAAGATGTGTTAGTTATGGAATTGCTTGTGTTAAGTCATTATCATGCTAACATCCTGCAACAACAACCCTAAAGAGAGACCTGGTACCTTTACATGTTTTGGGTGAGCTCTTAGTCTAGGCTGAGTGATGTGTCAACACGTCTAGGGTCTTATTGGACTTGTATTACTGAATTATAGGCTGCATCATTGGTTCCATTTCTAGGACCTCTTTTTCAGTTGTTTTTAGGATGGTTCATGATGAAGACATAATGGTTGACCTTAGAAACTGTTGAAGAATGGATACATGATCTGGAAGAAGAATACGCATGGCAATTCAACACTGGATCTAAGTCTAACATATGCATGTGAGTGGAATAGAATCTATATGACACTCTATATGAGATATTTTTTTCTATATTTTCAGTAGAATTGTATGAGTGGCTGATTGCTTATGAATCTAAGCAGAATTGGAGGTATCATGCACTTGTCTAGACATAGGAAGAATTCTAGGCCCTTTGTGATGCTAATATGATTTAGACTCAAGTTATGGCTACATGGTTCCATGGTGTTTTGAAAAATTATATCTTGGAATACTCGATTTCCAATTATTCATGTCCAATGGTAACTAAATTCCAATTCTTACGATATCCAAGGGGAGCTTACCTACAAGGCATTCCACTAGCGATCAAGATCTTGATGGTAACTTTGAATCTAGAGAGTAAACTAATGGCTAACTAAACCTCACCACGTGTGGGGGTAGAAGCAGGTTTATTGAAAGATGGTAGATCTAGCAGCAGAAAGACAGAAAGAGGAAAGGTGGCTTAAGTATAATGAGACATGTGAGAGGTAGATAGAGAAGTAGTGTAACATTGCAGAAAGTATGGCATTGAGGATAGAGATGGCTCATGAAGGATTTGAAGCTCACATACAAGATGTGGAGCTAGAGCATTAGGAACTCCCCTATCTTGGAAAGCATGACAAGGATCCTTCCTCAGCCTCACACAAAAGTGTGCCAGCAGAGACTACCTGGGCCACGAGCACACATCTGAAACCACCTGGTAACCTTGCCCTTGCATTGGGTTTTTCAGCATCTAGTATAACAAGTAGTTAACAAGCTAATTCAAGCAGTGGGAGAGTAGGAGAGAGTATTATAAGAGGCACAGTGATGGCAGCACAAATGGCTTTATTTTTATATCATAGTACCTTTTTGGCATATCATCAACATAGAATACAAGAGCACCAATTTTTGGATTAACTTCTAGGAGTAGTAACACTGTACAAACTATCTGGGTATAGTTCACCTCTACTATTCGGGCACAGGAAAGTACATATTTTGGTCTGGCCCTAGCTACAGGTTTGGGATTAGGAGGAATGGGTAGCTCTAGTTTAGGTAGATCTAGAGGTTCTAGAGGCAGGGGAAACACAGGAGGTTCTGGATCAGGTGGGCAAGGTCTGCACCAACCTCAAAATATTTACATGGAAATTTCTCTTCATCTTCCAGAGTATAGGGGCATAGAAGATACTGTTGAACATGTGTATATGTGTGAAGTATTGTAGCGTGCAAAAGGAATCATGGATTCTGAGCGTAGGGCAAGAAAATTTACTACTACGTTACAAGGGCGCGCACACAGCTGGTATAGGAAGTTTTATCCTGATCAAAATTATGTAGATTATACAGCTTTAAAGGATTCATTCCTTAAAGAGTTTCATATCCCTGAGTTTGAGCAGAAGAGTATAAGTGCGCTCAAGGATATTAAGAAAGGAACTACTGAAAGTGTTAGAGAATATGATGCATGGTTTAAAAACCTGTTATCAAAGATTTCTTATGACATACACATAATCCAACATGCACAATGGTTCGTTGGGAGTTTGATTACCCATTTTGGGAGGGCATTATCACATAAGACATACACTAATCTATGCGAGGCACTTGAATTAGCCTTGCACGTTGTTGTCCACTCAAAATTCCGCTGGTTTTTGAGTAGTCGAAAATTTAAAATTTTGAGTTTAAGTGTCTTTTCTGTCGAACTGATAGTGTGAAAAGTCAGGAATTTGAGAAAATATGTGTTTTTAGGTCATTTTGTGTGTTTTTCGGGCCTACCAGACATTTTTGTCCCACATGTCCCAAGTTCATTTGGGCCCTTTGTTCCCCGATTGGCCGATTTACCCGAAGTTTGTCTTTTTCAAGCCCGTCGGAACTTTTTGTCCCGAATGTCCCAAGTTCGCCCGGACAAGTTGTTCCATTTTCGGCCGATTCGCCCGAACCACGTACTTCGCGCTTTCGCGTCCCAAATGTCCCAAACTCTTTCAGACCCATTGTCACCTTTTCGCCCGATCCAGCCGAGTCGCGTACTTCGCGCTTGTAACATCCCCATTTTATACCTTAGAACAAGTAAATTTTTTTTTTTTTTTTGATAATTGCATCCTGGTTCTAAATACATAATTTAGAACTCACAAATCAAATAACCATTCATATAACAGAAAACCATATGCAGCTGTAATGACTCAGAGTACTTCCAATCTATTCATTCCATGACTCGGTAATCTACCGATCTATTCATGAGCAATAAGAGTTGGTGTTTTTAGTTAACACTTTACTCTTGCGGTTCTCTTCCCTACTCTGGGATTCAGAATGCTCTGTCCAAGGAACCTAACTGAATAATTGTTACTATTATTCATCGGCATCTCATCCCTTAGACTAGGTGAATTAGGACAACGCAATCAGCAGCTTACGATACTTTGGCCAAAGATTTGAAACATACTGTTTATGTCTCGTATTCCTTAACGGCATACTCGTCAATCTGGAATACTGCCCTTCACCCCATTCTTATGTTATATAGAATGTCCTACACTGACTACTGTCAGTCCTTCCTTTCACAACTTAATCACTTGGAGATAGATTAACAAGGTGATAATGTTATATGGATGCCCATGAGGATTAGGGATACGGTGACATACTGGTTTAACCCTGCAGTTAGACCAATGTGTCAAGATACCCCGAACCTCCTAGGCAGCCTTATAACCTGACCACATTCCTAATCGGTCCCTGAGTAACTAATCCGATCACAAGTGTAAATCTTAGCGATCAATGCAAAGGGTGTCGCCATAAGTCACCTGCATTGTTGTAACTTCGAGAAGATCCTAATCTTCTCGGAGGTACAACCCTGCAGTTGTCTTGTGCCGTCAACCTTTAAATCCGCCTCGAAAAGATCTACTTATTAATATGCGTTATGCACTTTGAGTATTAAATTACTTTTAAGACTTTCCCCCATAGGTTAGCCTTCCCAAATCCCTGGATTCTTCGCCTGAAGACGACCTTTCTCAATAAAACCCATTACATGGTGGAGTTATTAAGGTCATGGTCTCATCAAGGAGTCATTAGAATATCCATGATTCTAAAACAACAGAATTGGACAATATCTCATAACCTTTACTTGAGATTTCCATCTGAACCCCATTTGATTTATATCAGTACTCTTAACTGAATTTATATCATACTTATTAGTATAAGGATATAAATGATTAAGAATCCAAATAAGTGATGTCCTGTCATAATCAAGACTAGGGATCAGTAATTTAATTCAGCTTGTTTAGCATTCTGCTTAGGTTTATTTTTAACCCATCTTTTAGAAAGACAATTATTTAAATTCAATATTGCTTTCGCTAGAACAATAAGATCTGCTAAACACTCATATAAATTCAATCACATTTTCCTTAAGCTTTCATTGTCAATCACAAAAGCATCCAATTCACACAAAGATAACATTGCCATTTTGGTATAAAAACCGAAGAAGATCAACTATCAGAAATAGAATACAACACATAAGTAACAACCACTTACTTCCATTCCTTTCAGAACTATACAATTACATTTTATGCAAACAACATACTTGTTACAATACTAACGGAAAAGAACATCTTTCCACATTTAGTACACTTATAAATTCCAGCAGTAATTCATTATAAAACAAATTAAATAATCTGATCAGCCTGTCAGATCTGCATTGCTTTTACCTCTTACAGCAACCATCTGCAAAAATAGTCAACATGAGTCAGTTCAATGAACTGAGCATGATAAGCACTAACTCTTAAAACAATTGCAATCCATCAATTGTTTTCATTAAACACCCTGTTTAAATGAGATCAATTATCCAAACAAGTAAACATGATTCAGACTATGCCTTTGTAATACAAAATGACTACAAATGTGTAACTCTATCATTGTTATAGAATAGTCCTAATCACTTCTCAAATATTTCATCAAATATTAAGAATCAAAGAACGAAAGTATCCAAATAATTATCTTGAATCCAAGATCAGTAACATTGGACAGATCGTTACTTTCATCAGAAAAGGAAATATCATAGCAAATCATGATTCCACCAATAAGATACAAGAACAATTCCAACTGTTAGGCAGATATCAACAAGTATTAGAATAATAGAAGAGAAAGAACCAAATCTTTCATACTTCCCTTCGCACAAGTTCACTACTGTACCGTCTACACATATGAGATGCATTCATCCAGTATGTATACGAACAAGTCCGTCAAACCACAAGAAGAATTACTGTCAATATAAAAATCGAACACAACAAGGCTTTACGACCCAAGTTCGAAATCAAAGAACCTCTAGAATTGCGGTCAACAATAGACTACATTGCATTAGGCTATTGGATGTTTCCCTAAGACTAAGCCAAGACAATCACACAAAATTTCTGAACATGCCCAGTCTCAGTCAGACAGGAGTAAACGGAAAAGAATATAGCAAATCTATTCTAACCTTGGCACATGCAAGTCTAAAGTATGGTATTCGCGACTCATTTCAACAGAGCCAAAACACGAAATAATTTTCCATACTCAAGGAAATCAAACAATGACAAACGACAGTGTCCAAATATCAGGTTCAATAAGAGACAGAAATACAGGTTACCTTCCAAGAATTCAAATGATTCCAAATAGTGGTAACAAGTCAAATAATTGCATATGATTCCAACTGAGCTCATCAACAGAGCATAATAAAAATCAGGCAAGCAAATTTAATTACTGATTTCAAAACAAGGAATCCGACTGCACCCTTGCCAATCTTTTACACAAATTTACACAGACTGAAGACGTAAAAATATACCAAAAGAATCTGTACCACAAAATCTTTGCGACACGATGGTATTCTTACGAAATAACAGAGATCAAAATACATGTTATTCCCTTAAGTCGCTGGAACAACCATTTCCAATATTCATCTATTTTCAACCATGAACAGTGATTTAAACATATAAATCATTCAATAGACTCCATGGAGTCATTCTGATTAAAACGAATATGAATCTATATTTACATTGCATACTGTTAACGGGTTATTATCCATAACCACGGAACCCAACAACAGTATAAGATAAAATAGTTAAAGAATCAATCTATGCCAATTAAGGTAAGCATTCGACAAAAACCAAGTGTAAGCAATTCAAATACCGATTTTCATAACAAAGAATTCAACTGAATCTCGTCAAAATTATCGAACAGGCTTACACCTAAGGAGACATAAATGTAAACCCTGGGAATCAGTACTAAATTCCATTACAAATAACAGAGGTCGCATGACCTGCTACTTCTACAAGATTCCAATGGAATTCAAGTTAACAAAACTCAAGGAGGTATCTATATCCTCAGCAGTGGATCATAGTATACGATTTGTTCAGAGGACTCCACAGAGCCGTTCTAATATAATACACATATCCAACATTCAAATATAAATATGTATAACTTCCTCAGTGATCCATTTATACAAATCATTCACTAAACTCTACAGAGTCGTTCCAATATATAATATACATACATCCATAATGCATTCTGTAACGGTTAAATCTCGTTACCCCAATGAAAAAGGAAACAATTCCAAAAGAGTTGCAATAAGATACTGTCACACCGAAAGATGTTATTCACAAACAACCTTCAAGACAGAAACGAAACCCAACAGTATCAATAACTACCATCATCAAAACCCACGACAGAGCTTACAAAGATTCCAAAACACTGAACAATAAAACAGGTACATCAGTATCCTTCCCGACTGTTTCCACAACAAAATTGACGACCAAAAATCGACAAACATAACAATGGTCTATACCCATCACAGGAACGATTAATGGGCTCACGCCAAACAGGCCGAGCATTCCCACATTTCATATGTTTCGCATATTTAAGCCAGAATGCAAACACAAAGAAATAATGCCACAGTTCGAATTTAATAAACACCCATCAAAGGATAAATGAAAATTCGAACCAGAAGAGATACTGTACCAAGAAAATCACACAAGACATCCATAGATAAACATCTAATTCCTTAAATCATTTGAACAGAGTTGTTCTAATGAAATCACTTGAAAGACAGCAAGATTTTTAAAGGTTAGGGCCTAACATGCCTGGATTTTTGCTCAAAATTCCGAAGCAGACCACTGGAAGAGCTCAGACTTCCTTTTCCTTTTCCAAGTTAGAGCGATCAACAAAATTTTGTTATCTCCATGGCATATATATTCTCCTTGCCAGAGAAAAGAGCTAGATACCCTCATACTCGCCATGCAACTCCAAGAAGACTGGTGCGAAGAACCAGTGAACAGGCAGAGAGAAAACCGAAAATCGCGATAAGCCAAACAAACCAACAACTTCCTAGTTTGCATGCCTTCACGCGAGTTCCGAGCTCGACTATCGAGCGCATTGAATGCATTTACACCAACTTTCCCGCTCAAACTCCACTGCCACCGACCGCCAAAGTTGGCGACAGACAAATGAAATCTCAAGTCCATTTCCAGTTTTGGCGAATTGCCACGTCGGCACAAGTTAGCCGTTCCCAAAACCTCCGCCAAGACCTGTCCTTCATCCTTATCCCATGCATTTAATAACATAGAAAACGCCGCCCATGGTTCGCACCCCTCCATAGGCCCCTTTACATTCTTGATCATAGTTAGGTTAGTATCTTAGGTTAGAATTTAGGATAATACATATTCTAACCATATTACACATAGATACTAACTTAGGACATTAACACTTAGCCTAGGTCTAGGTTAGATTAACACTAATCTAACCCCTAGGTTAGGTTTAGTCTTAAGTTACTAATCATTAATAATTCCTGTTAGGTCTACATTCTGTATACTCAGAAAAAGACCTACATCATACCTTCCTGAACAGGGTTAGCTCCTGTTCTGCCTTAGGCTGCAGAATTGTATGTAACCGAATTATTACCTGGTCCACAATCGAGACCTTCCAGATATACTTCCATATCGGGAACCATTTCATTTCACTTGATCAACCTGAGTCATACTCCTGACTAGCTTATTAAATGCTTCTAGACCTTGCAACCTGTTCAAGGTCTGTAATTTTTAATTCATCACGAACATACTTAGAGCAATACTTGGATCAATTCCACTGATCCAAGATTAGATCATTAAAGATGGATAACTCTATAATTCATTCCGAGATCAGATTAAACTCAGATGCAAAATGAAATAGATAAAAGAGTCTAAACATATTCTGACTCAGTCAAAGATCTGCAAAGAAATTACAGTACATATCAAGCATGATTTCTAAATCGAGGAACACATCCTTTTACAAGAAATCACATATCAACACTTGTATGCTCAGGAGGAAGTAACAACAGTTCAGGGTGTTACATGCTTCCCTCCTAAAAAGATTCATCGTCCCGATGAATTACATATTAAATTAACCTTCAGGTCAATCAATTTATCAGTACACAAATAATGTGCCTATTTCATATTTGAATAGTTCCAGAAATCAATGTCACAACACATTTTATTCAACCTGAATAAAGTCTGCCTTCATCTGGCTTTCATAAATACTTAAAAACAATAAGTTCATAAAAGTATGTTTTGTCAACAGATTTCATTCTGTTTGAAAAAGAGAAGGAAAAGCAATTTTCATCTCTTCCAGATTTTCCCAAGTTGCACTTTCCTCGCTAAACTGGTCCCACTGGACCTTACATTGCTGTAAATCATGATTTCTTAAATGCAATTGGCGAGTTTCCAGCACTCGTGTGGGTTTAACCACGATTATTCCTGGGTCTTGGACCTACAAGGAATTCCAATTTAAAACATGTGACAGATCTGAAACGTATTTCTTAAGCAAAGAAATATGGAAAACATCATGCATGCGAGATAAAGCAGGTGGCAATGCTAAACGATAAGCTACAGGATTGATTATTTCGACAATTTCGAAAGGTCCCACGAATCGAGGTGACAACTTGGCAGCCTTGCCAAAAGTTATAGAACTCTTTCTGGGTTTAACACGAAGAAAAACCTTATCACCAAGCTCAAACTTTCTATCAACCCGCTTAAGGTCAGCATAGCTCTTCTGTCTATCCGCTGCTTCCTTTAGTCGTTCACGAATCAGCTTAACTTGCTGTTCCATTTCTGTGAGAATCTCTGGTCCAATTACCACTCTATCCTCAACACTGTCCCAACTTACAGGGGTTCTGCACTTTCTTCCATAAAGCGCTTCAAATGGTGCCATTTTGAGAGATGAGTGATAAGTATTGTTGTATGCGAACTCAACTAATGGAAGATACTCTTCCCATTTATACTGTTGATCCATGCAATACATTCGCAACATGTCCTCCAACACTTGATTTACCCTCTCAGTTTGTCCATCCGTTTCCAGATGATATGCAGAACTGAAGTTTAGTTTCGTTCCTAGGGCTGCGTTAAGCGTTTGCCAAAACCTTGACGTCATTCTAGGATCCCTGTCAGATATAATCAGTTCTGGTACACCATGTAATCTGAAAATTTCGTGTACGAATCTTTTGGCCAGCACTGGTGAATCATCCTTTAGATTTCCAGCGATGAAATGAGCTACCTTGGTCAGTTTATCTACAACTACCAGGATAACATCATGTTTATTCCTGGACATAGGTAGTCCTTGTACAAAATCCATGGTTATTACTTGCCATTTGTACTGCGGTATGCTATGAGGATATAACAGTCCAGCCGGGTGCATATGTTCTGCCTTCACCCGCTGACATTCCAGACAATGAGTCACAAAATTAATCACATCCTTTTTCATACCTTTCCAGAAGTATTGCTGTTTTAAATCAGCAAGCATTTTTGTGATACCTGGGTGTCCAGAGAAAGGTGAATTGTGAAATTCAACTAACAACTTCTTTCTCAAATCGTTCAGCATAGGTACATATACCCTGTTTTCATAACGCAAGATTCCTTCATTATCGAAATGAAAACCTTTATACCTTATATCCTTAGGTTCTGCAGCAAGCGCTGCTTTTACTTGCTGAAAGTATGCATCTGATTCTGAGGCACTTTTTACCTCGTCTTTAAACTGAGTTCTTAATGTTATAAGAGCAGAAATGTGCCTCCTACGACTTAGAGCATCAGCTACTCTATTCTCCTTCCCTTTGATATAGCTAATATCAAAGTCATATTGTGATAAAAATTCTAACCACCTTCTCTGTCTGGCGTTCAGATTGGGCTGAGTAAAAATATATTTCAGTCCTAAGTGATCAGTTTTCAACTCAAAAGGTTTCCCTAGTAAGTAGTGTCTCCATACTTGAAGTGCATGAACAATGGCAGCAAGTTCCAAATCATGAGGGGCATAATTCAGCTCATGTAACTTAAGTTTTCTACTTTCATATGCTATGACCTGATCATTTTGTAACAAAACACCTCCAAGGCCTTCCCCAGAAGCATCCGTTACAACAGTAAAACTCCCATTAGGGTCTGGTACAGCTAGTATAGGTGCAGAAGTCAACTGGTCTTTCAAACTTTTGAAAGCCGCTTCGCACTTATCATTCCACATGAATTTCTTATCCTTCTTCTGCAATGAAGTTATTGGTGCAGCTACTTTAGAAAAATCCTTTACAAATTTTCTATAATAACCAGCAAGACCCATGAAGCTTCTTACTTCGTGCACATTCTTTGGTGCAGGCCACTCAGTTATTGCCACTATTTTTGAAGGATCTACAGCAATTCCTTCTTTACTTATAACATGACCCAAATAGTGAACTTCTGAATCAAAGAAAGAACATTTGGATAACTTACCATACAGCTTCCTCTTTCTCAAAATTCCCAAAACTATCTTCAAATGCTCATTGTGCTCCTCAACGCTTTTAGAATAAATGAGAATATCATCCAAGAATACAAGTACAAACTTGTCCAGGTATTCTTGAAAGATATTGTTCATTAAATTCATAAAGGCTGCGGGTGCATTAGTTAATCCAAAGGGTAGAACTGTGAATTCATAATGTCTGTACCTTGTTTGGAAAGCTGTTTTATGAATGTCTTCTTCTTTAATCCTTAACTGATGATAACCAGATCGAAGATCTATCTTAGAATAAACCGCTGCTCCACGCATCTGATCAAACAGATCATCGATCCTTGGAAGTGGATATCGGTTCTTGATTGTTGCTTTGTTCAACATCCGATAATCAATACACAGCCTTAGTGTTCCATCCTTCTTTTTCACAAATATTACAGGTGCACCCCAAGGTGAAACACTTGGTCTAATCAAACCTTTTGTCAAAAGTTCATGCAACTGTGCCTTAAGCTCGACTAACTCAGTAGTAGTCATCCGATAAGGCGCTTTGGAAATAGGTTCTGTTCCTGGCTTGATTTCAATGGTGAAGTCAAATTCTCTCTTGGGTGGTAACCCTGGTAATTCTTCAGGAAAAACATCCCTGAAACTTTGTAACAGAGGAATTTGCTTCATGTAATCACCATCTTCTTCTGAAGATTCTGATATCTTTACTGCATAAAGAGTACAACCTTTATTCTTAGCCTTTTTAAGCTGCATAGCTGACAGTTTTCTAACTGAAATTTCCCGTTTCACCCCTTGAATCTCTGCTGTTTCCAGCTGATCATCTAAACAATTTATGTTCTTTTCATAGCAATCTACCTTTGCCTTATGGTCAGCTAACCAATTGACACCGATGACAATGTCATACGATCCCAAAGGTGCAACATAGAGGTCAACTTCCGTGGAAAAGTTAGGTAAGTCAAGGACTGCCCCAAAAAGACACATACTTACTGTATGAACAGAATTATTACCATACTGTACAGTCCAAGATTTATCCATTTTTCCAGCTTTTCTTTTAAGTTTAGAAGCAAGTTTATTAGAAATAAAACATTCAGTAGCTCCTGTATCAAAAAGAATTGTGACAGGTATGCCGAATAACTTACCCGGAACTTCTATAGGTGTTACTTGCTTTTCAGCTTGCTTGTCTGCTACTGCAGCATGTATCTTATGCTGTTGATTACGATCATCCTTCTTCAAAGGGCATTGATTAGCATAGTGGTCCTTGCCACAATTGTAGCAGCCTCCTACAGGTCCCTTTTTAGGCTCAAAGTTGCCTCCAGTTTTGTAATTGTCACGCTGTCCTCCATAGGGCTTCTGCCCATTATTATAATTTTTAGCAAAATTATCCTTTACGTTTCCAGCAGGCTTATTTACTGCTGCTTTCTTATTGTTATCTCCTGGAAACTTACTCTTGTTTCCAAACTTTTTCCATGGTCCTTTTCTGGGTGCAAGAGAGGTTGAAGAAGGGTTTGCAGTCTTCTTCCGCACTTCCTCCTTATGAGCAGAAATAGCCTTTAATTTCTGTTCTTGCCTTATGGCCTTTTCAACAACTCCTTCCATAGTGGTTGGACTGTGAACATCGACCTCTCCCCCTATCACGGGATTCAATCCCATGATGAATTTCCGTATCCTGAACTTTTCGTCAGTTTGATACTGCGGTACATACTTGAGGAGTTTTGTAAACCGCTCCCAGTATTCAGTTACCGTTAGCTTCCCTTGAGCTAAGTTCTGAAATTCTGTCATTTTCTGATCATAGAAAAGTTGTGGCAGCCAACGTTGCCTAAAATAGCCTTTAAATTGATCCCAAGTAATATTGGTCTCATCAATGTTTAGTTCAGCTTTACGGCTATCCCACCACGAAGATGCTTCGTGAGAAAGCTGATAGGCTCCCCAAATAGCTTTGGTTTCCTCTGAGAAGTTCCTTATTGCAAAGTACTTCTCCATTTCGCTGAGCCAGTTCTCAGCTCCATCTCCTAATGTGGTGCCATCAAACTTAGGTGGACTTATCCTTTTTATATCATTAGTGAGTTCTGCTGCCAACCTGGCCTTTTTATTTTCTGGTTGGGCAGGTGCATTTCCAGCATTAACATCAACACCCATGTCGGGGTTGTCCTCAGGAGGTTGCTGATTATTATTATCAGCTTCTTCATCCTCCTCATTTCCCATCACCTGCTGTTCAAGTACAGCTAAGCGATCTCTTGTGTCCAACAGGGCAGCAAGGATCTCATCAAGTTTCTGGGTTGTTGCCGCTCCTCCTTCAGGTGGAGCATTACCCACAACGTTTCCCCTTGTTCTAACCATTTTCTGTTACAAGAAAATTCAGGTTTTTATCAGATTATGGACACAATAGGTCCAAGAGCTGCAACCTTCAGCTCTGATACCAAGATGTAACATCCCCATTTTATACCTTAGAACAAGTAATTTATTTATTTTTTTTTGATAATTACATCCTGGTTCTAAATACATAATTTAGAACTCACAAATCAAATAACCATTCATATAACAGACAACCATATGCAGCTGTAATGACTCGGAGTACTTCCGATCTATTCATTCCATGACTCGGTAATCTACCGATCTATTCATGAGTAATAAGAGTTGGTGTTTTTAGTTAACACTTTACTCTTGCGGTTCTCTTCCCTACTCTGGGATTCAGAATGCTCTGTCCAAGGAACCTAACTGAATAATTGTTACTATTATTCATCGGCATCTCATCCCTTAGACTAGGTGAATTAGGACAACGCAATCAGCAGCTTGCGATACTTTGGCCAAAGATTTGAAACATACTGTTTATGTCTCGTATTCCTTAACGGCATACTCGTCAATCTGGAATACGCCCTTCACCCCATTCTTATGTTATATAGAATGTCCTACACTGACTACTGTCAGTCCTTCCTTTCACAACTTAATCACTCGGAGATAGATTAACAAGGTGATAATGTTATATGGATGCCCATGAGGATTAGGGATACGGTGACATACTGGTTTAACCCTGCAGTTAGACCAATGTGTCAAGATACCCCGAACCTCCTAGGCAGCCTTATAACCTGACCACATTCCTAATCGGTCCCTGAGTAACTAATCCGATCACAAGTGTAAATCTTAGCGATCAATGCAAAGGGTGTCGCCATAAGTCACCTGCATTGTTGTAACTTCGAGAAGATCCTAATCTTCTCGGAGGTACAACCCTGCAGTTGTCTTGTGCCGTCAACCTTTAAATCCACCTCGAAAAGATCTACTTATTAATATGCGTTATGCACTTTGAGTATTAAATTACTTTTAAGACCTCCCCCATAGGTTAGCCTTCCCAAATCCCTGGATTCTTCGCCTTAAGACGACCTTTCTCAATAAAACCCATTACATGGTGGAGTTATTAAGGTCATGGTCTCATCAAGGAGTCATTAGAATATCCATGATTCTAAAACAACAGAATTGGACAATATCTCATAACCTTTACTTGAGATTGCCATCTGAACCCCATTTGATTTATATCAGTTCTCTTAACTGAATTTATATCATACTTATTAGTATAAGGATATAAATGATTAAGAATCCAAATAAGTGATGTCCTGTCATAATCAAGACTAGGGATCAGTAATTTAATTCAACTTGTTTAGCATTCTGCTTAGGTTCATTTTTAACCCATCTTTTAGAAAGACAATTATTTAAATTCAATATTGCTTTCGCTAGAACAATAAGATCTGCTAAACACTCATATAAATTCAATCACATTTTCTTTAAGCTTTCATTGTCAATCACAAAAGCATCCAAATCACACAAAGATAACATTGCCATTCTGGTATAAAAACCGAAGAAGGTCAACTATCAGAAATAGAATACAACACATAAGTAACAACCACTTATTTCCATTCCTTTCAAAACTATACAATTACATTTTATGCAAGCAGCATACTTGTTACAATACTAACGGAAAAGAACATCTTTCCACATTTAGTACACTTATAAATTCCAGCAGTAATTCATTATAAAACAAATTAAATAATCTGATCAGCCTGTCAGATCTGCATTGCTTTTACCTCTTACGGCAACCATCTGCAAAAATAGTCAACATGAGTCAGTTCAATGAACTGAGCATGATAAGCACTAACTCTTAAAACAATTGCAATCCATCAATTGTTTTCATTAAACACCCTGTTTAAATGAGATCAATTATCCAAACAAGTAAACATGATTCAGACTATGCCTTTGTAATACAAAATGACTACAAATGTGTAACTCTATCATCGTTACAGAATAGTCCTAATCACTTCTCAAATATTTCATCAAATATTAAGAATCAAAGAACGAAAGTATCCAAATAATTATCTTGAATCCAAGATCAGTAACATTGGACAGATCGTTACTTTCATCAGAAAAGGAAATATCATAGCAAATCATGATTCCACCAATAAGATACAAGAACAATTCCAACTGTTAGGCAGATATCAACAAGTATTAAATAATAGAAGAGAAAGAACCAAATCTTTCATACTTCCCTTCGCACAAGTTCACTACTGTACCGTCTACACATATGAGATGCATTCATCCAGTATGTATACGAACAAGTCCGTCAAACCACAAGAAGAATTACTGTCAATATAAAAATCGAACACAACAAGGCTTTACGACCCAAGTTCGAAATCAAAGAACCTCTAGAATTGCGGTCAACAATAGACTACATTGCATTAGGCTATTGGATGTTTCCCTAAGACTAAGCCAAGACAATCACACAAAATTTCCGAACATGCCCAGTCTCAGTCAGACAGGAGTAAACGGAAAAGAATATAGCAAATCTATTCTAACCTTGGCGCATGCAAGTCTAAAGTATGGTATTCGCGACTCATTTCAACAGAGCCAAAACACGAAATAATTTTCCATACTCAAGGAAATCAAACAATGACAAACGACAGTGTCCAAATATCAGGTTCAATAAGAGACAGAAATACAGGTTACCTTCCAAGAATTCAAATGATTCCAAACAGTGGTAACAAGTCAAATAATTGCATATGATTCCAACTGAGCTCATCAACGGAGCATAATAAAAATCAGGCAAGCAAATTTAATTACTGATTTCAAAACAAGGAATCCGACTGCACCCTTGCCAATCTTTTACACAAATTTGCACAGACTGAAGACGTAAAAATATACCAAAAGAATCTGTACCACAAAATCTTTGCGACACGATGGTATTCTTACGAAATAACAGAGATCAAAATACATGTTATTCCCTTAAGTCGCTGGAACAACCATTTCCAATATTCATCTATTTTCAACCATGAACAGTGATTTAAACATATAAATCATTCAATAGACTCCACGGAGTCATTCTGATTAAAACGAATATGAATCTATATTTACATTGCATACTGTTAACGGGTTATTATCCATAACCACGGAACCCAACAACAGTATAAGATAAAATAGATAAAGAATCAATCTATGCCAATTAAGGTAAGCATTCGACAAAAACCAAGTGTAAGCAATTCAAATACCGATTTTCATAACAAAGAATTCAACTGAATCTCGTCAAAATTCTCGAACAGGCTTACACCTAAGGAGACATAAATGTAAACCCTGGGAATCAGTACTAAATTCCATTACAAATAATAGAGGTCGCATGACCTGCTACTTCTACAAGATTCCAACGGAATTCAAGTTAACAAAACTCAAGGAGGTATCTATATCCTCAGCAGTGGATCATAGTATACGATTTGTTCAGAGGACTCCACAGAGCCGTTCTAATATAATACACATATCCAACATTCAAATATAAATATGTATAACTTCCTCAGTGATCCATTTATACAAATCATTCACTAAACTCTACAGAGTCGTTCCAATGTATAATATACATACATCCATAATGCATTCTGTAACGGTTAAATCTCGTTACCCCAATGAAAAAGGAAACAATTCCAAAAGAGTTGCAATAAGATACTGTCACACCGAAAGATGTTATTCACAAACAACCTTCAAGACAGAAACGAAACCCAACAGTATCAATAACTACCATCATCAAAACCCACGACAGAGCTTACAAAGATTCCAAAACACTGAACAATAAAACAGGTACATCAGTATCCTTCCCGACTGTTTCCACAACAAAATTGACGACCAAAAATCGACAAACATAACAATGGTCTATACCCATTACAGGAACGATTAATGGGCTCACGCCGAACAGGCCGAGCATTCCCACATTTCATATGTTTCGCATATTTAAGCCAGAATGCAAACACAAAGAAATAATGCCACAGTTCGAATTTAATAAACACCCATCAAAGGATAAATGAAAATTCGAACCAGAAGAGATACTGTACCAAGAAAATCACACAAGACATCCATAGATAAACATCTAATTCCTTAAATCATTTGAACAGAGTTGTTCTAATGAAATCACTTGAAAGACAGCAAGATTTTTAAAGGTTAGGGCCTAACATGCCTGGATTTTTGCTCAAAATTCCGAAGCAGACCACTGGAAGAGCTCAGACTTCCTTTTCCTTTTCCAAGTTAGAGCGATCAACAAAATTTTGTTATCTCCATGGCATATATATTCTCCTTGCCAGAGAAAAGAGCTAGATACCCTCATACTCGCCATGCAACTCCAAGAAGACTGGTGCGAAGAACCAGTGAACAGGCAGAGAGAAAACCGAAAATCGCGATAAGCCAAACAAACCAACAACTTCCCAGTTTGCATGCCTTCACGCGAGTTCCGAGCTCGACTATCGAGCGCATTGAATGCATTTACACCAACTTTCCCGCTCAAACTCCACTGCCACCGACCGCCAAAGTTGGCGACAGACAAATGAAATCTCAAGTCCATTTCCAGTTTTGGCGAATTGCCACGTCGGCACAAGTTAGCCGTTCCCAAAACCTCCGCCAAGACCTGTCCTTCATCCTTATCCCATGCATTTAATAACATAGAAAACGCCGCCCATGGTTCGCACCCCTCCATAGGCCCCTTTACATTCTTGATCATAGTTAGGTTAGTATCTTAGGTTAGAATTTAGGATAATACATATTCTAACCATATTACACATAGATACTAACTTAGGACATTAACACTTAGCCTAGGTCTAGGTTAGATTAACACTAATCTAACCCCTAGGTTAGGTTTAGTCTTAAGTTACTAATCATTAATAATTCCTGTTAGGTCTACATTCTGTATACTCAGAAAAAGACCTACATCATACCTTCCTGAACAGGGTTAGCTCCTGTTCTGCCTTAGGCTGCAGAATCGTATGTAACCGAATTATTACCTGGTCCACAATCGAGACCTTCCAGATATACTTCCATATCGGGAACCATTTCATTTCACTTGATCAGCCTGAGTCATACTCCTGACTAGCTTATTAAATGCTTCTAGACCTTGCAACCTGTTCAAGGTCTGTAGTTTTTAATTCATCACGAACAGACTTAGAGCAATACTTGGATCAATTCCACTGATCCAAGATTAGATCTTAAAGATGGATAACTCTATAATTCATTCCGAGATCAGATTAAACTCAGATGCAAAATGAAATAGATAAAAGAGTCTAAACATATTCTGACTCAGTCAAAGATCTGCAAAGAAATTACAGTACATATCAAGCATGATTTCTAAATCGAGGAACACATCCTTTTACAAGAAATCACATATCAACACTTGTATGCTCAGGAGGAAGTAACAACAGTTCAGGGTGTTACAGCCGAACCGCATGCTTCGCGCTTTTGCATCCTTCGTGTTCCAAATGAACCAAGTGCCATTCATGCTAATTTTTCCCGCTCTACCTAGATATGTTGCTTTTCAATTTGGTAGGTATGAATTTAATGCGCATTTATTACCTTTCTCTCTCCAAAACGGCTATATAACGGGCAAACCCCCTATGCATTTTTCACACTTCTTCCATGCTATCCTTTGCTCGAACCCTTGTAATCAAAATTCCTACGCGCGTATCCATTCCCCCTGTAATTTCATCCCAAGTTTAGCTTGCAGCTCTGCTCCCCCTCAATTGATATCAAAATGAAGATCAAATTCTAGGGACAGGAGCAAATCTCACCACTAGAATCTACCGTTCCTGATATCGGGGACAGTGAGGTTCGCCACCTTGATTTTGGTGATTTTTGGTCAATGATGACAGATGCCAACCCTACACCAATGGCACAAATGATTCATGATAGTGGTCTAGCCTTCGCTGGTGGTTTCCCCATCTCGGTCCAATGTGCAGACACAGTGCATTCATGCAGGGCTCATTTCAACCCTGATTTGAGCGAATTGACCAACGTGCACATGGAACTCATCGCCAAACTTGACGCTGCCGCCATTAGCACTGCACTGAGGATTCCGGAAATGGATAATGCTATCGTTGTCTCCCAGAATCAAGCACAAGCCCTATTTAATCAAGATAGTGATAATTACAAGGCACGGGTGGCGAAGTCATGGCTTAAGAACCCTAAGAAGGGAGCGTCTCGTCTATCCAAGACTCTCTTCCGAGAATATTTGAATGAAGAGTTGTCAGATTTCATAATCCTACTGGCTTGGGTCATGGGCTTACCTTCTACTAATGAGTTCCATTTCTGGATGTCCCCGCTCATCAATATGGTGCACGAGGGGACTCAAAACATCAACTGGGCAAAAATCATCAGCATGAACGTAACAGAGCAGCTGTCTAATGTACAGCAAATGAAGAAATTTTACATGACTTCATACCTGATGTACACTCTGACGGCATCAAGGCAATGGTTTGGTTTCTCTTACATTGATGCTCACAAGTTTGATCCTGTGTATGCCTACTACCCGCAGTTCACCCTAGAGACCAACAATCGTAATTTTCGAAGGGTGAATGATGCTTTCACCATGTATATGGTCAGACTTCTCAAGGGTGACACTGCTAGAAGATTTTCTGACGAAGCCATGAGCCTGATATCGCACTACGGTGCCTATTTTATCCAATTCAGAAAATTCTCCTATATCAGACTTGCTGGCTATGAGAGCACCCCTCTGAGGGTTCCCATGTTCTGCAGTGACAAGATGGCTCTGATAGAAGTATGTAGGCAATTGGAAAAATTTCATAGAACCTACAGGGACAAAAAGATCACTGGTTTTCACTTCCCCATCTCTTTGGGAAACTACACCTGCAAAACGGCCTTGGATGCACAGAATATTGAAAGAGGCCCGACCCCCATTACTGTCCATTTCTTCAAGCCCAGAACTTGCTTCAACTTGAAGAAGTTCATTGAGCAAAACATCAAGATAACTTATCATCACAGGGTAGATACAGAAGACTATTGGGCTGACTATGTCGATGATTTTGAGGCCAGAAGAAGGCATTATGGTAGGTTCTCTCTACAATTGATCGAAGAACTTGGCTTGTACCAAGTTCCTGCAGGACTCAAGGATGACAACTCTGATCTGTACTCATATGAGTATGACAATGTGGTCAAGCACACTCCCTTGGAGGACCTGGATTGGTTCAAGAAAGAGAAAGATGATTTGGCAGAGATCCTGGCTCCAGTCTTAGTCAGAACTAAGATCTGGTTTGATAAGAAAGTTCGAGAGCTTAGGAGGCACTCAGGAGAATCCTCCTCTAAGGATGTTTCAACACCAAGGAGAGAAGCATCGATTCCAAGATCAGATACACCTGTGCAAACCCCTCCTGCCTCATCAACACAAGGACCTGGAGCTTCTACTTCTTCATCCACCCAGGTATATCAGAAGAAACTCAGAGAGGTTAAGAAGGATCCTGTGGAAGAAGATCTCCAAAAAAAGTATACAGAGTTGCCTTTGGGACCTGAGAACATCATTGTTCTCAGTGAAAGTAAAGAAAGTGAAGTCTTAGCTCCTAAAAGTGCCCCTGAGGCTCCAACAGATAAGGAAATAGAGGTACAAAGCGCTGAACTTCTAAGTACTGTTGATTCCTCTACAGCAGTTGTTTGAAGTGCTCCACACATGTCTCAACTCGAGACAACAGCAATGCAGACTTTGGACGCCATGAGTTCTATGTCCCTTGGTCCTCTTGCCCCACCTGTTGCTTCCTCCTCCTCTTTTACATGGGTGTAACCTTTTGTTGACAGTAGGAAGAGAAAATCTTCCTCTCGGAGCTCAGGGCCAAATTTTGATGCTGTGGCAGCCTTGTTAGGCACTACTCCTTCTCGTGCCAAAAAAGCCAGAATCACCTCCAGGATAGTGTCTGATGCTCAGGGTCAGCAATTCCTGGAGATTGTTAAGCCTACAGTAGATAAGCTAGAGCAGGATTTGCAGGTAGCTGACCTAGAACTCTCAAGGATTCCTATGGGAGAGTCTACCCCTGAAGGAGAGATACATAACCTTCAGGAAACAGTCACGAGAGTCATTGGGAGGGTAGAGAAAGGGTAGAAAACTATTGAACAATTGGAGGAACAAGCCCAGATTCTCACAAGTTTCATCAAATCTCTTTTGTCTAAGGACAAAGTTTTGGACCCTACCCCATTGACTACTCTTCCACCACCTATAATTTTGAGCCAAGATGAAGTACAGAGTATCAAAGACATGCACAAGTATTCCATCTATGGCAGAGATATGGAGGCCATGGTGGATGATATGCTTGTTGCGGGGTTGAACTTCATCGATGAAGCTTTCAAACTCCATGAAAAAGTGAACAATTTGCAACAGAAGCTCTCTTCCACTATTGGGATCATAGATAAAGAGCTCAAACTTTGGAGCAGTTGCATAGTAGACCTCCGCCTCATGGGACAGACAGATGAGAACATTTTTTTGGCGAGTAAGGTTTTTGATGATGCAAAGGATAATCTATCAAAATCCTAGGTTTACAGGGTGGAGTGGAAGATCAAAGTTTTGGAGGAGGCTTTGGGAGAACTGAAGAATAGCCGGCAGAAAGGTGAAGCTTTCAAGACACAGGTTGTCTCTACTTTCAAAGATATACATTGTCATCTTCAGGAAGAAACTTCTGGTGTGCCTCTTTCCTTGCAAGAAATCAAAGCTCAATTCAGAGCTTTTGTCAAAAATAATCTATTCAAGGAAATCTCCATTTCCAAAGAGAAAATGAAGGAGATATGCTCTCTTCAATCTGCCATTGAGGAAGCAAATAAAGACTATCATACTCACGTCGAGTTTGATAAGGAAATGGAGAAGTGCCTTATATTTTGGACTCAGTCTACAGCCAACACGTCAGTCCCTCGTGGCCGAGACATAGCTGAGGCATTGAAGAGATTCAGGCAGTGGATTTTGAAGTCAGTGGGTCCCTCCCAGTCATAGCCACCTGTCTTCTTCTCCTTATTCTTCTCTCTTCTTCCGATTCTTTTTCTCGTATTCTTTGTAATAAGTTGAGGTATTTCAATTGGAAATCCTTAACTAATATTTAGTTAAAAGAAGTAGTTACTGAGTGTAACTGATTTGTAAACTATATAATGGCCTCTCCTCGCCATTCTAAAGGGAGGAAGAACTTGGCATATTTTTTGAAAGTGTAAATAAGTTATAAAGAAATCAATACAGAAGGGATTTTTCATTCTTCATCTATCTGATCTCTTTTGTCCTTAAGCTTTTCATTTTATTTCGTGAAGATCATTTGTCTGTGTTATGTTAAGAAACTTTGTGTTCTGACAGATGTTATTTACAGAACTTTGTGTCTTTAAATTCCATCTTATTTATATGATACAAATGGTCTTGTTTCAATTCACTGTAACTTCGCATACATAAAGAATTACTTTGTTATCTATAATTCTGAGTGTTTCCCTTCTGCTCATTCTCGTATTCCCTTTCCTCAGTCCTTTTGTAATTGATGATCTTTATAGAAAACACTTTCGTAATATCCAAGTTCAACCAGGAAATCATGTTTTGTATATTTGTAAATAGGTTTGTTTCTGAATAAGGGAACCTCTCCCATTAAAGAGGAGGGACTTCTTGTCCCCTGACTGTTGCTCTTTGTAAAGTCCTATTTGACGACCAACACACATTAAGGCAGTTGGAAGTATACATACTATGGTGAGACCGTTTTTAGAATCACAAATAGCAGTAATGGAAAAATAGTTAGAGAAACTATCAGTAAATTCAACACATGAGATGTGCACAGGGATTTGGTGCATAGATTATGAAGTAGAATGTCACACAAAGGATATTTTTCCTTGCAGAACAGTACGCTCATTGTTGATGGATTATGAAATATGTTATTTAAACTATGATGCTAGTTGTTGCCCATTATAACAACACACAATAATGAAGAACATTTCAAGCTACTATAAATCTACAAGTCTACGACTCATGACAAGGAATGCTTCCAGCTGATTGGACAGATCCATGATGCTATAGATTTTTGTGTATGATAGACATGAGTTTCAAATAAAGAAAATAATGAGCATCAGGAACGGGATCACAATCAAGCGCATTATGATCTAAATGAGGGGAATTTTGAAGGCGGACGTGGTAGAGGTCGAGGATACTACAGTGGATTCAGTAGGAAAAGGCCATGGTGGGGTGAAGAGGTGAGTTTCCCTCACCGAACATGTTATACATGCGGATCTCCTAATCATTATAGGCACAAATTTCCTCATAATATTACATGCTCTTTCTGTGGAAAGAAACATAGTTATGAGGAGTTCCCGGACTTATATGAGCATCTGAGTAAGCAACATAAACAATAAAACAAAGGAGTAGGATGGTAAGGATACAATGTGTTGTTAAAAATCAATGGATGCCTAAGTTGGAAGTAGAATCCGAAGCACTACAAGTTAATATCATGACCCACACTAAGGTAGCATGCACCAAGGAAGCATTGCAGCAGAAGCCCACCATCACTAAAGAGATGGTCTAAACTGATATAGATGACTTGAGGGAAGTGTGTAAAATGTTTTGCCAAGGAAAACATCATTCCATTGTAAGGGAGTTAGTTAAAAGGAAACACTCCGTCACATAAGTACTGAGAATGGATGACAGACCCTGCATGTAAATCTTTCCCCTCATAGCCTGGATTATGACAAGGAAATCACTCTAAATACTATTGTGGATAGCTGGTTATTGAGTAATATATTGATTGATATAGGTGTCGAAGTCAATGTTCTTACCTTGGATGCATGGGTAAAAAATGGGAAGACCCCCATTACAGCCATCCTATAATGTATTATTCATGGCTAATTAGACTAAGGCCACTCCCATCAGAGTTTTGAAGGATGCATCCATTACCATACAAGGAGCCAAGTTCACTGGAGACTTTGAATTTTTAGAACTAGCAGAGTCAGATAGCTTCCAATCTCTATTGGGGCATCCTTGGGTGCTATGTAAATAATGTCAATCTCTGGTTCAACAAGGGCTATATTAGTTTCAAAAACAAAGAGGGAAACATTTGTTATCCCTTTAACAGATGGAAAATTTGTACCCTATGTTGGGCCCTTAAGTGAAGAAGATCTTAATAGGATTTATGTACAAGTCATCTGAGATCTAGAGATGATTGAATCAACTAAAGAAGGACTAATTTAGTGGGAGGATGCATATTATATTAGCGATACTACAATTGTTGCTTGTGATAATTGGCCTTATAGAACTTACGAGTTGGTAGGGTGCGAAGTAAAGAGCATATTCCCTCAAGGCACAAAACTATGTATTATGTCAAGAGGATAGGTAACAACTTGGTACCTTATTACATAGGAGAAGGGTATCCCATGGTATTCCTACGTTCCATGGAAGAAAAGTGGATAGACAACACTGGAAAGAAGAAATATGCTAGCATATACACTACATGGGACAATAGCACACTGGTGGGTGCTCCACAAGGATAATCTTGTCAGATGGAATGAAATTAGGATTGCTCTTACTACTAGGTTCTTCAGGAGCAATGCACCTACTCAACTAAGTATTTCTCATGGTAATCATCTTGTTCAGCACCACGTTCAGAAGTGTGAGAGACTCTAGATAGAAGGGTAGGAAGCTTTACCACCTTCACTATGGGTGCATCAGTTTTATTCTAGTTTACAAGGTTACGTGCATGCTTGGTATGTATATGTAGAACTCCATAGAGAAACTGGAAATTGGTAGAATTTAATTATAAGAATGGCCCATACATTTGATTCTTCTCTACAAAGCCTCTGATAGAAAAATCATTGAAAGTTATCAAGAGATTAACTATGGGGGATAGTTCCAAGGCTGAATAACTCGTACATGAGTTATTAGATAAATAAGACTCAGGAGTGCATCTTGATGAAGAACTAGAGGCTGATGCAACATTACTTCAACACACTTACCTTGAGAAAGAGAAAGGAAAAATGGTCTACTTAGTGGATGACGAAGAGGTAGATAACCTAGATGTAAACCATTCAACAAGGAGGAGTTAGGTACTAGACAGTATGGATAATACCACATGTGCCTATCATGAACCAATGAAGAAAAAGTGGGTGAATATTGGATCAGATACTTAGCCTAAGAAATCCATAATTGGAGACTATTGGTTAGACTCTGAAGTGGCAAAAATCATAGAGTTGTTAAGGGATTACCATGACTTATTTCCTGAGGGGGTACCATGAACTTAAAGGCATGCATAAATCATTAGGGGAGATGAAGATAAATCTTAAAGAGGGGGTGCACCCAGTTAGAAAGAGACCTTACATAATGAACCCCAATTTGCATGAAAAGGTCAAAGAAGAGATTGATAACATGTTGAAGTTTGGGATTATCAAGCCCCTTGATGAGTCAGAATGGGTTAGTCCAATGGTGATCAGTATCAAGAAGGATGGATGGATTAGGATATGCATGGACTACAGGGAGTTGAATGTTGCATGTGTAACAGATCCATTTCCTATGTCATTCAACTGAGGAAATACTAGGAGTTGCAGGGCAAAAAATCTATTTGTTTACAGATAGGTTCTCTGGGTATCATCAGGTTCAGATTTCCTAGGAGGATCAAGAAAAGACTACATTTACTACTGAGTGGGGTAGCTTCACCTATAATGTAATGCCTTTTGGTCTAAAAAATGTGCCTACTGTATTTTTGCACATAGTTTTCCAAGCATTCTAGGAATTTATTCACAACTTCTTACAGGTATATTTGGACAATTAGATGGTGTGTGGATTAGTTAAGGATCGTTGTGATAATCTACGCTTAATGTTTAAATGGTGTAGACAAATGAGTATCTCTTTGAACATCAAGAAGTGCATATTTTCTACACCATTTGGGATACTCTTAGGACACATAATCTATAAGGAGGGTTTGTTGGTTGATCCAGAAAAGGTTGCAGTCATTATAGGCCTAAGGGATCCTACCAGTCAAAGTGAGGTACGCAGATTTTTGGGTCATACAGGATATTACAGAAAGTTTATCAAAGGCTATGCCAAAGTTGTCACACCATTAGAAGAGTTACTGAAAGGGAAAGGTATGTTCTACTAGGGAGAACAGTAGTAGTGCGCATTCAAGACATTAAAGGAGAAACTTACTACCACGCCTATTCTACATTTTCCTTCATGGGAAAAACCATTTCATGTACATGTTGATGCCTCTGGCATGGCCATTATATGCAGTGTTTGCTCAATCTAGAGAAGGTACTATAGACCATCCTATCTATTTTTCTAGTAGAAAGATGACTCCTACATAATAGAATTACACAACTACAGAGCACGAATCTTTGTCAATGATCTATGTGCTACATAAATTTTGTCAGTACCTACTAGCTACACCATTCATATTTTATATAGATCACATGACATTTAAGTATTTGGTAAATAAACCTATTTTACAAGGGTGCATATGTCAATGGGTGCTCTTATTTCAAGAATTTGATTTCACAATTGTGGTAAAACCAGGAAAAAGTAATTCTAGACCAGACCATCTATCAAGAATACAGTCAGGAGAAGAAGCACAGGAAATTGAGGATACCATGCTAGATGCACAGTTATATAGGTTACAACATGTGCCATCAAAACTAGAGGAAATTTTTGTGTTTCTACGAACAAGGATGGCACCAGAAGGAATGAAATCCTTGGAGAAGAAATAACTTACTATACACACCGCACCTTATATGTTAATCAGTGGTGACTTGTACAAATTGGGCCGAGATGAGGTACTACGCCATTGCGTATTGGAAAATGAGTGCATGGTTATTGTGGAAGAAGTTCATGGTGGAATTGTAGGTATCCACTATATCAGTGATGCCATAACGCACAATATTATACTCGTTGGATTATGGTGGGAGACCCTATATAAAGGTTGTAAGGAATATTGTAAGGCATGTGATCATTGTCAACGTCTTAGAAAACCAGGTCAACGAGATGATATTCCTCTGAGACCTATTACTAGCGTAGAGCCATTTGAAAAATGGGATATATATTTTTTGGGTCCCATTTCACCAGCTGCATGCAAAACTGGATCGTGCTACATCATAACTTGCATAGACTATCTGACAAGGTGGGCAGAAACAACACTTATAAAGGACTGTACAACAGCCTAGTTTCTATGGGAACATATTATTACAAGGTATGGATGTCCTTTGAGTTTGACAAGTGATATGGGCACAAATTTTCTTAATGAGACAATCAAAATTTTATTAGATGAGTTCATGATTGCATACCATAAGACTACACCCTATCATCCTTAGGCAAATGGAATTGTTGAAGCTTTCAACAAAATTTTGAGCAAGACATTGACAAAAAATTTTGATGCTGGAAGAAAGGATTGGGATGATAAAATCTCTTCAATACTTTGGGAATATTGAACAACATATAAAAGGTTGAATAAATCCACAACATTTCAGTTAATGTTTGGCACCAAAATAGTTTTTCCTATGGAATTTATGTTACCTTCTTTGTGTATTGCGTGCATTGGAGGTCTAGCTGATGAGAAAGATTTAGAAGAACGGATTGAAAATATAATTAAGTTGGATGAGTGACGAGCCATAGCACATTGGAGTTAGAAGTAAGAAAAGGCCAGGCAGAAAGCATGGCATGACATAAATATAAGGGATAAGAAGTTTGATATTGGACAAATGGTACTTCTCTATGACTCTAAGTTCTTGCACCATCCAAGCAAACTTAAGGTACATTGGTTGGGGCCATATGTTATCACTTACATCCTTGAAACAAGCACTTTCTAGTTAGAAGCACTTGATGGAACATAACTACTCAGTTACTTTAATGGGGGTAGGCTAAAGCCCTACTATAAATAAGTATTCTTGGTGTTTGTAATAAGGCAGTATTGCCACTTAGATTAGGTTTTCAATTATGCATTCCCTTAATGTTTTTCCTTCTTTTTTGCTATGCTTTTTCAATTTAGTTATTTTTCTTGGGTAATAATTGTGCTTGCACGCATGAATCTAATTACTATATGAAGCATGTTTATGTAGTAGAGGACTGCACATAATTTTTATGTGGGGTGTTTGTCAATATCTAGGTACAAGATTGTGGGAATTGAAAGGTGAAAGGAATAATTTGCTACAAGTACTTTTCAATTCAAAGGATTGCTTATAAAAAGTGACCAAATATGGAGATGAATGAAGGTACAATATAACGTGAGGTAAGTAGAGGCCATAACAACTACCACAAGAAGGTGTTGTGACGAGGTACTCAGGTGCAAAGAAGTGCACTGAAGAGAAGTCTGTGACCAGAGGGTAGGAAGGCACGCTAGAAGGTTATAGCTGGGGTGTGAAGATGTACCACGTGGAAAGAACAAATTTGTTCAATTAATGAGAGGATATTTGGTACGTGAAGGAGTAAAGAATGCATCAAAAAAATTGAAAATCTATATAAGGATGGGATGCGAGTTCATTTTTACCATTGCAATTAAGATTATTAAAAAAAGAGCTAAGTGAGAAGATCCAAGTGATCAAATTGAGGTGTGAAAGGTGTGTAGCTAGTCGTGACAAAGAGATCTGTGCATAGAAAGAGCTTACGTCCCTAGTGGTGAAGGGTTTGAGTGAAGCAAGGTGATGGAGAGGAGTGATGGCACATGATTTTACCTAGGTCACACTGAATAGATCTAGGGTTTGATTCACACATTACAGAATTCAAGAGGTGAGTATTTACAAAGGATTACAAGGTAGAAATGGCACCCATGAAAGTAGTTACAGGAGGAGTGAAGGGAAAGAAGAAGGTGGTCATAGAAGAAGAGGAGATGGCTCCTGAAAGAAATTTTTCTGAAATGCAATATCCATAGGGGGTCATCGTAGGCTAGGAGTGGGATTCTCACATAAGGAGAAGCAAGGTGAGTGATTACAACCATTGTACCACAAAGAATAATAAGGATATTGATGCCTTGCTAAACACAAAGAAAAATAAATGCACGATGGAACACATGTCGGTGTACGATGATGCTAGCAAGAATATCTTGAATAATATTGGAGTTTACCACCTATACGAGCTCCCTTACTTCAGGAAATATGATCCCATGTACCAGTGGCTCATGAGTAGAGTGCACGAATATTTTTTTTACTTTTTAGGATGCATAACCATAATTTCAGCCGTGTTAATCTTCATGGTAACAGGATTGAAGGGCATAGAAGAATATTTAAAGAATTATTTAACAAAAAAGGCCATAATCTTGGATACCAAAAAGGATTTGGAGTACAAAAAGGGTCTGTGTGGCATGGACATAGATAAACTGAAGAAGTATCTAGTTGTGCAAGCAGCCACACATCTTATTATGAAGCTAAATGACCAGGAAAGGTGGTCACAAGTGAACACCATGCGGTTGTATGTTGCGAGGAGGATGTTTGAAGGGGCATTCTACAATATTTCAAGCTACATTATAGAGACGATAGTCAAGGAAGCACACACATGATGAAAGATCATCTTTGGAGTTGTTTTGTTTTCATTGGTGTTTATGGAGATCGAAGTACCTGATGGACCAAAAGAGAAGATATGGCAGTATCCCATAAAGCCTAAGTCACCCACAAAGCTGTTCAACAAATACCTATGTGATGGATCCATGAAAAAACCATTTAAGCAAAGAGCTAATAAATGGTACAATAGGCTCCATGTGACCTTTGAAGAAGAATGGTGCATACCCAAGGAATTACCTTCGGGAAAGGTAGTTCAGTTCACTATATACCAGCACTTTTGCATAGCACGGTTCACCATAAGGGATGGAGCATGTATCCCTTGATGGAAGTTACCATATTCCTTCATAGCAAGGTACTTCCAGGCATTAGTACACAAGTTCTCAGACACGTGACGCCTAACGTTCAATGCAAACATGGTAGATTGTGACTACCACATGCTAAGGAATAAATATGTGTATCCAAGACGGGGTGTATATATTGAAAGGCTCATTTTAGATGTATTAAGCATTAAACCAGTAAGTTTGGCTATGGGAGATGTTGGAGCAACACTAGTAGAATGAGTTCACATTCCTGGGGCTGCTGAAAGGTAATCATACCATGGAGAACATTCCAGTGCCTAAGAGCTAATTGAAGTAGAGGATGAGGAGGATGAGAGTGAAGATAGTGGTGGTTTGGAACATAGAGGCAGAAGACATCCTATGAATAAGAATGAAGATGAGTGCGCAACTACACCACCTTAGCCACAAGAGGGGGATGATGAGGACTTGGATGCAGTCCAAGGAGAACATTGATGTAAGAGAGTGTTCAGAAGAATAAGGACCCAAGGTGCTACTCTGTAAATAATGCACAGGTCACCCAGACTCTCTCCACAGAAGGAGACAACCACAAAAAGGAGAAGGAAACTAAAATTTAATGAGGAAGTTAAAGAGTCATAGGAAAGCACACATAATTTTCCTACACCTCCAGAGAACGTAGAAGGAAAACAAAATGAAGAAATGAAGGAAGGAGAAGAGGAAGAAAAGAGAACAGACGAGATAGCTACCGAGATTGCTCAAGACATGGAAACACAAGTTCCAAATTTGGAAGCTCAAGTTCTTAAGTAGCCTAGGTCAAGAAGAACAAGTGGAGAGCACATCCACAAGCCATGGGTTAAGTTGAGGACATAGGTAAAATTTTCCGCACCCATTTCCAGAGCACACTGACACAAAAGGAGTTATATGGTTGGGAATTAATGGATGAAGATATGGAAACAATGTGCACAAGGAAGAAATTATCATGGTCAATGCACACGCACATGGATGAAATAGACTTTTCTATTTGTGAGGATTCATGTGTATCGAGGAGGTTGAAAAAGACACCTCAGGCTAGATACATGACAATAAAGCCTACTTTTATGGCAAATAAATAAGTAAGCAATGCATTGGTAAAAGTCTCAACATAGGTGGCAAGGTAGAATATGGACAAGGCTGCCACAATTAGGGTGCTAAGGGAAGAGATCAAAACTAAAAATGAGGAGATATTGCACCTAACACAGGAAAGAGGCTTAGCATAGAAGAATAAATTTGTATTTATCAACATTACAGAGGAAATTTGTGATAATATCATAAGAGCTAGGCCAAACTTAGAGCCAAAGGTACCAAAGACATTTCCTTCGGCAATACACTATGTAGGTACATTAGTGGACTTAGTGCTTGAAGATGAATCTCTACACATGCCAGTGCCAAAGGATCCAACACAAGAGGCAGAGTGAGAGAAGGCTTCAGTGATGTGAAAGATTGCATCATATGAGGGACTGCTGTAAGTGTTTTGGGAAGAACTAACGAAGGCATACCAAGCCTTGAACATTTGTACAGCTCCAGGGGTGCTCATCAATATAAAAACCCTAGAGGAGAACAATGAGGTCTAGAAAGTGATGAAGGATGACACATTGGGTCACGCAGAAAGATTATCAATGGTTAAACAGAAGCATGAGGTTGTGGCAGTATCCCAAGAACCACACAAAAATTGGCTAGAGGAGCTTGGGAAACTCACTACATAGAAGATGGATTTGCTAGAGGGAAGGATGACTGCAATGTCTAACATTGTGTTGGTCTTGCAAAATGAGAAAGGAGAAATTGTGAAGGATGAAATAGAGTCCATTGCTGTGGAAATTCTAGAAAAAGTAGAGGAAGCACTCATTGAGTGGCATACCTTGGAGGCTGAGATAAATTAGGAATATCCTTAATTAATTTTTTAGGTTGCAGATGAAGAAACTACAGGTTAAAAACATTCTTTCATTCATCCAAATTCTTTCTATTCTTCTATTCTTTGATTTTTTTTTGGATATAACCATTACCGAGGTGGGAATGCAACTAATGTGGGGTAATGTTGATCATTCAAACCCTAGTAATTAGTAAAAAAAATACATAAGGTTCACATGGGAGAGAAGAATGAATTCAAAGGTGTGCACATCTCGGGAAGGCTCATGCGCGTGGAATAGAAATAGGTTTGGGACTTAGCCATTTTCATGATAAGGATCTATTTTTTGAGATAGCGTGCGGAGAACTCAAACTGATTGGAGACTTACGGTCACACATTGGCTATTTTTGGAGGATTAGCTATGAAGTGCTTTGCATGGACATAGGTTGGAAATAGATCTACTACTGTCAGTTAACTACCAATAGTCTATTGTTAGCGCACTTGCATGTGTGGCTATTTTTGTAATGGCACATGGCTAGTAATAATATGCGACCTATTTTGGGAATAGATAAGCAGTGAAGGGAAATTCCCCAGCCTTATAAGTATGTAGAAAACTATATAATAGAGGATACAAACAAAGAGAGATAGAGATATGCAGACATGGAGATGTAGTGAGATTATGTTGCTAAATCTGTTATGTGCATACTACTGTTATTGTAATGAATCTTCTATATACTTATTAAATTTAATATGATGGAGGATATTGGCTGAATCTAAGTGTTAGTTCTATGTGTATCTGAATCTAGTATGTTCTTGATCTCATCATGGTTAATACTTAATTCTGATCTCCCTTAGATATAGATCTGGTATGCTCTATAGAAAGATGTGTTAGTTATGGAATTGCATGTGTTAAGTATTGATCATGCTAACATCCTACAACACCAACCATAAAGAGGGACCTGATACCTTTGTGTGCTTTAGGTGAGCTCTCAGTCTAGGCTGAGTGATGTGTCAACGCATCTAGGGTCTTATTGGACTTATATTACTAAATTCTAGGCTACATCATCACCTCCATATAAACATTGCATGGTATCGGCTATCTCTATATCTGAAATGTAATAAACTCTCTCCCCTAACTTACATCCTCGTAATCCGATGAACATCCTAGATTTTGATGCCCAGCTCTCCTGTGGATAGCCAAAATGTGTTGGTGGAAGGAATCCTCCACCTCTCCAAAAATGTAAGAATCAAACTCTGACACCTGTGCACTCTCCTATAATATCTAATTCCACCAAACCCTGTGGCCTCTAGATGTGCCCAATCATTATTAGAAAGATCCTCTCTCACCTCATCCAGCATCAAGTGGATGTGGTCTCGTATGGTCAACTGGGCATCTACCTGCGAAAACACAAGATGAAAAACACATTAATAAATATGTGGATAATAATAAAACACTCACAACTATAAATTATTCTCATAAAATGCAGGTCTGATAGGAAAACATGAGAAATATTATTCTAAACATCTGAGAACGTTAGACACTTTTCTCAAACATCACATTTTTTTCAACACCAAACACAAAGCATTTGAATTACAGGTGAATCACGAGCGATTCACCTCAATCAAAATGATTGGGGAAATTGTTAGCAATTCTTGCAACTTTTTCCTAGGACACCAACACAGCCCTAAGCCCCTCTAAAAAACCTAAAATCCAAAAAATTACAAGAAAACTAAAACAAAACACATTTTTAGGCTACCGTAGTGAGGACGGGCTTTTGTTTGCAGCTGGATGTGGCCATTTCACACATTTTTTTCTTGAAAAACACATTTTTTCTCTCTTCTTCCTGACAGGTCACTGTGACATACAATACAAAAAAACAAATAAATAATAAACAAAACCATTTTGGGTATTTATACCCCTGATTTTCTTCCCAACCCAATCGCTTGCGATCGTTGCAATCACCGACGATTACCCTATTTTGGGCTTTTCATATATCTAGTATTCCCTATCTAACAAAAATTAAAGCAAAAACACACCAAAAGAAAAATTATGCACAAGTGTGCCATGCCCCTGAAATAGACCATAGCCCATGTAGAAACCTTTAGTAAAAACAACACAAACACAACATTGGGATTTTTCATATGTCTATGGGAGATGAGCCCTTTGGCCCCCATCACTTGGTATTTTCCAAATTTTTCTAGTAAGAATCATACGACCACATTCGTTGAGACCCTTGGCAATTCTAACACTTGATTCCCAAGCATAATACTTTGCACCCTTTCCGATTAGGGTAAGCCTTTCCAAAAAACAAACACACTAGTTCTCATTGTATTGTGTTGCAGTGGATTCACCCATACCAAAAAAATTTATTTCATATTTTTTGTCTAGCAATTTGCTTAAAATTTTCCAAACAAAAAGGAGAAAATGTAGACACCGAAAATTTGCATCCCATAAACCTAAACAAGTCTGTGACTACAAATGACACACTTGCAAAATTTTGTTGTATCACCTCCCTTTTTAATTAATCCCATCATATTCTAAAAATAAATATTTAAGTGATTAAAATATATGAATGGATATTATTCCCTCTCACCTCATCTAGTTTTCCATGACACCTCTGTGAGTCACTTAAAAAATTACTAAAATCACACTAAACACCTTCCTAAATTGACTTGTTTAATAACTAATCAAATATACAAAAATCTAACCCCTTCCCAACTCCAAATAAATCATCTCATGCTTTTTTAACCTCCACCACATCAAAAAAACTTGAAATCCATCTTTTGGAATGAAAAATAGAAGAAAATCATTTGATTTGTAGCCTAACTAGATTTCACGGAAATCATCAACGATCTTTTAGAGCAAGTTTTCAAACCCCATTGGCATCACAAATCCATAGGATTTGCAAGTACATTTTTCCATTTTCTCAATCCATCAGGCATTCAAGACCTCCAAGTAAACACACTACAACATCATGTTGTTTGTAGAACGTTAGAAGTGTCATCAAATCACTCATTCTGGACCTTCAATCACCCATTTCCATTTAGCATTCATATCATACATCAAACAAGGTAAAATATTTTGTTTTATTCATCTTAAAGTAATTTAACCAAGTATGTTCTTGTTTATGATTCCTCTTTATGTTGCAATCATTTTTTTTTTTGGAAAAATTAAAATCTAGATCATAAATTGTGACTCTATTTAAAAAATTAATCTAACTTTACAATAATCGCTAGCGATTACCTTAATTTCCTGCCATTCCCTTGAATCGCTATCGATTCTTGATATTTCTACCTCTTTACTGTCTTTCACTCAATCTGATCAAAATGAGGACATATTTCTTATTATCTTCTAATATTTTTTCAAATTTTATGTTCTCAGATGGCATTAGGAGGTCCTAATTTTCCTATAGTTTATTCATTTCCCCGTATCTGCTACCATTTCTATTGGGAAAAGTATGAGTTGATCAATGATTTGGAATTGTGTGCCATTCAAGATTCTCCACTTGATCATCTTGAAGCCATATTTTCTTCCACATAACATATACGTGAAGCTATTGACGCCTTCTGGAATTCCTATGATGATAAATTGAGGCTATGATAAGAGCTTTCCCAATTTGAGTGTTGTTATGAAACCTCTTGATCATTTGGAGGATTACCATAATACTTTAGAATCTAATTCCATCAATCACATCAGCATCTCTAGCTCAGAATCCACCTCCGCACAATAATATGACACCCAGTAAGAATATTCAGACTTCTTCGTTGAGGATTACATTTCCATCCCTGACTCGGACCTGACTGAAGAAGAGGAAGAGACTACCAACTTAGTTGAATCTCATTCCCTTGTCTCTGAAAATTTCTATACTGATCGAGAATCCGACTTGTGGATTTAATCATTGATTATTCTCAAATCATATATGTATTTAAATAAGTGATAAGCATATGTTGTTTTATAATCTTTTATACACACACAAATATATGTATTAAATAAAGATCATAGTGTTTTGTCTTGATCAATAACATTTGTTTTAACACAACATTGTAGCTTTGATTACAAGGTTCCTTTTTACAGCAAAGACTTGTTCTGATTGTTTCTAAATACGGTGCATAAAACATAAACCATCCACAGGTATCCTAGAAACCCTGCCATATCATGGTCAAGTTTGGTTATTACCTCTTGAAACTGTCAAGACACAAGGTAAAAACCACTCAATACATTCTGGCACACCCGGTGGGACCCCAATCCCTTAGAAATTTTTCATTTCATCATCATTTTAAAGATATGTTCCATTGATTGTCAATCATCAACAATTGGCTTGATCACCTGTGATTCCCTTAAATAGCTAGCGATTCTTGTTATTTCTGCCTCTTTATTTTCTTTCTTTCAATCTAATCAAAATGAGGACATATTTCTTGTTATCTACTAATATTTTTTCAAGTTTCATGTTCTCATATAGGATTAGGAGGTCCTAATTTTCCTACAACTGATTCATTCCCCAGCATCCTCCACCCTTTCTATTGGGAACAGTACAAGTTGATCAACGATTTATAATTTTTTGCCATTCAGGATGCTCTGCTTTATCATCTTGAATCCATCTTCACTTCCACACAATGCATCCATGAAGCTATTGATGCCTTCTATAATGCCTATGATGAGACATTGAGGCTACGAGAAGAGCTTTCCCAATTTGAGTGCTGCTGCAAAACCATTCTTGAGCATTTGGAGGAGGATTACCATACTAATTCATAATCCAATTCCATCAATCACATCAGCATCTCCATCTCAGAATCCACATTCGCATAACAATACGACACCTAGGAAGAAGATTCAAACTTCTTCGCTAAGGATTACATTGCCATATCTAACTTGGACTTGACTAGAGAAGAGGTGGAGACTACCAACTTATCAGAATCTCATTCCCTTGTCTCTGAATATATCTACACTGATCAATAATCTGACTTATGGATTTAATCATTGATTATTCTCAAATCATATATGTATTTAAATAAGTGATAAGCATATGTTGTTTCGTAATATTTTATATACACATAAATATATGTATTAAATAAATATCAAAGTGCTTTGTCTTGATCAATAACATTTGTTTTAATATAACATTGCAACTTTGATTACAGGATTCCTATTTCTAGCAAATACTTGTTCTTATTGTTTCGGAATATGGTGCGTAAAAACATAATCAACATCCATGAGTATCCTAGAAACCCCTCCATATCGAGGTCAAATTCGGTTATAACCTCTTGAAACTATGAAGACACCCAAGGTCAAAACCATGCGAGACATTCTAGCATGCCCGATGGGACCCAATCCCTTGTAAATTTATAATTTCATCATCATTTTAGCACTATGTTCCACTGATTGCCAATTGCAATTGATTAGCTTGATCACCTGCGATTCTTCTGAATCGCTATCAATTCTCTTTGTTTAATTTTCTCTGACAAATTTAATTAATTTACAATATTTTTTTCTTCTATTGTTTGTTCTTTTTAACAAAATCATAGGTTTCTTTCCTCTCTGGAAGCTTTTCTCCTGTGGATTTTCTAAATAAATTACTTAAAATCACTAAAAAGGAAAACTAAAAAAAATATTGGAGCAATCTCACAATGAGTCTGAAACACTTTTCTTTTTCTTTTCCATCTTGCATCATTGATTGTTTGTCCTCATAAAAATCAACATCTCATTTTGGGAATTAAAATGAATTGATACATACTTCTTAATCACATAGTCTACTTAGGTAGGAAAATTTGTTGCATTCACTTATTTCTTCCCCCACACACAACCAAACCACTTTGACATCAAAAATTTATTAAAAATAACTCTCGTCTAGGTGTAAACTAATTGGAATTTCATCACCCAATAGGGAAGCCAAATCGGTGTCCTGGATGAGTACAAACATCTTATTGTCAGTATATTTTGGCTCAACACCTGACTCCCTTATCACAACAATACCATGAAGTGAGAGGGTAGGCACCAATACCACACTAGTACCAACAACAGTACATAATTGTGCCTCATGTAACTTCATATATATCAAGGAATTCATCTCTAAGCACACCCGAAACCAACCTTAGATAGCCACTTCTTAGGATATTTATTGACCATTTTACACATTTCACCTTTTATAATTAAAAAAAACAAGAATAAAATAATAATTTGCTTGTCGTTGCTTGTTGTTTGACAATTAACACAAATAGTTATTAATTGTTTGCTTTGTATTTTGTGTGTCTTTTTTTATTATGGTACTTGTTAGAAAAAAATCTCATAATCAATTATTTGAAAACATGGCTACCTCAACACCCACATTTCAACTTCAAGCCCCACTTACTAGTACACCAATCCTAGTAAAAATGTCTTCACCTATGAAGACACAAGCATTTATTTATCAAACAAACACATCCAATACCTTTTATAACACACAAACATGGAATGAAGTAGGGTCTAGTCATAACAATGAAAGTGGACAAAAATCCTTTTATCATCCACAACAGTATCATGGATTAATTCCTTACACACTAGAATCAAAACATTCATTTTCTCTCATTTTACCTGAACTCCCATTTTATAACAGGGGTGATATTGTTTTCGAAGAGATGTTAGATTCGAATCCTATTGCCCTTAATGCATACCTGACCATGAGAAATATTCAAATTCAGTCACCCACACCGCAATCTATTGCATACACTCACAAACCATTACATGTCATTCCACAACTCATTGAGCAAAGCCAAGAGCCCAATATTTAGAAATTTCTTTTTTATACTTTAGCTCAACCTGAAACGCCAAGCGTTAGTCAATCCTAGAATTCTACTAGATCTAACAATCCATTTGGCACATTGGATGAGTAACATTTTGCAAGACAACCTGAAGCATCTAATGATAAAACTATTAATTGACTATTGTCTTTTTCCTCTTTTTTGTCTTTATGGCTTTCTCTTTGGTCTTGTACACCCTATATCATAGGCCAAACTTTATTTCTTTACCTTTCATGACTTTAGACACATGTTCCCATCTAGGATGGAAACACCTACATTCCCTTGTCCCCTTTGGGCACCCCTAACCTCTTTCTATCTTATTATCTAAAATTAATTGAACTAAATATTGTATGGAGATAGTTAATCTAAGCTATGAACATCTTTAATAAAGTAAATAAATGTACTAGATAAGTATGTAAATTATCTAATCAAATATGTAAAATAAATTTTAACCCTAACATGTAAGAGAGAAGAGGAAAGAACTCAACTAAATAGCATATATTTGTGGGACTGTACTGCAGTGATGAATGGAAAATCAAAAAGTGGGAACGAATGTGCAAGAGCTCCAAAAATGGTGGATCTAGAGGATATTTTTGGACTGGAGCACCTAGAGAGGGACTGAGGCACCTACAGGCACTCTGGTCTACAATTTAGGCACCCTGGTCTATGTAAAAGATCTGAAACTACTCTTCACTAGGTTGAGTGATGATCTGGAACCTTTTTTGTTTTTCACATCAGATTTTTTGTCCCATGTCATATGTTGCCAAGATGATGAGAAGACTTGCATAAGACCAAAATAATTATCAAATCCCTAAAAAAAATAAAGATGCAAATGAATGGTTCAAACTGACATCAGCTGCCACAATAGTGGGCTTACTAATTGAGCGTTGCACTACATTTTGGCCCCGGATGTAGTTCTTGTGAATGTTTGCATGTCATGCCCTAGGTACTCTTGTTCCAATCGCACTTTGTGAAGTAGCAAAAAAATAGCTAAATTTAGACAATGTAATAAAATGTGTGCATGAAATAGAGTAGAATCCCTCCCCCTATGAAGTGTGATGCCGATGTCCTAGCCTTGTGCTTTGATGATGGATCTATGTGGATGTAAGTGATCTCCAATGCAATATATGGATGCAAATATATATGAGTGATAACAATAAGCGATGTTAGGTCCCTCATTATGGTCTCATAACGTTATATTTATAGGGTTATCTTGATCTAATTTTGTAATTAACCCTGAAAAGGTTGATCGCAAGAAAGATAAAGATGTCAAAGAGCTAAAAAGATCCCAAAAAGTGGTGGGAAAGTGAAAAATGGATTAGGCCACCCCTGGTGGGACCAAGGTGCCCACGAGTGCCCTAGTAATAATCTAAGCACGCCAGTTAAGGCTAAAATAATGTGGGATAATAGAATCTAACTGGGCATATGGGTGCAAGAGGTCGCTAATGATAAAATAAAATAAATCAAGATTTCCAAAGGAAGGAAGTTAATTAGTAATTTCTTCCTCAAGAACCTTCTAAATAGTAGTATGATACCGAGATAAATAATGTCTAAAGTGCATGATTTTTTGACTACAATTTTCCCACACTTTATGTTGGTGAGCAGAAATCTTGGTAACATAAAGTAGAAAGAGATGCGTACCTAACGTCCATGAAGAGTGTAGTATAAATGCGCTGAAGGACTAGAGAAATCATGGAGTCACAAAAAGATGGAGGAGTGTGGAAACTAAAGAAGAAAAATGCTGATGAGAGTGAACATAGGGTGGAATGCTTGGTAGATGTTGTAATGAGTGATGTAACTGCATGGTTAATAAAGTATGTGTTACTGTCGAATGTTTTTTTTTACGTTGTTATTTTTGTTTCCCCCATTTGACTTCTTGTTTCTCATATGGTTGGACCTGCAAGGAGAAAATGATAAATTAGTCAAATATGTATGTATATATGTGTAAAAACGTATTATAAAAGATGCATGTATATGAAAGCATGTAAGTTTAAAATACATAAATTTAAATGGAAAATGTAAATGAAATGTGTGCACTTCATCTAGGTCAAGAAAGAGAAGGATATCCTCTACTGCAAGTTTTTTGGGCGATCTCACACCATAGGACAAAGAAGTGTAGGGAGGAAATACTCTATGTCCTCTAAGTTATAACTACTTCCCTAACTGTGTGTGTAGAGATCTCTGTAAGTTCTAGTTTTTTTAAGGTGATCTGACGTCACTGTCCAAAGTAGTGTAAAGAGGCACACCCACTATAACCCCCAAGCCTGTAACTACTTCCCAAAATGTTAAGGACACCATGTCCTGTAAAATTCATTTAGTATGGGGTTTGTAGACTGGTTTGAATCCACTGAATGTATGTATCCCACAATTTCAAGGGTGGAAAGTGCACTGAACTGAAGTAGTGTAAATACGTTGTGTTAGTATGTAAAACCCCAAAATGATTCCCCCCTCTTTAGGGGCACATGTGACGTCGCTAATAGGAGACATGAGGCCCTAAGAGAGGACCAAATGCATGTACGTTGTGACCATGGAAAATTCTTGGTAAAAACCAAGGCCAACATAAACAAGAAGGATAGCCAAATACAAGTAAAAAACATGCATGCATATGGAAAGCAATGTGTAAGCTACGCAAACAGGGTAAAAGCTACCAAGAAGAGAAGTAACATAAACAAAAAATATGGAAAATAACGCCACACAAATCTTGTTGAAAACATGTTACATCACTCATTATGTCGTAAGACACGCAAGGCCATCATGGCCATAAATAAGCAAACAAGTGTGCTCACTAATCTAAGGTCAAGGTCTACATAATAGTAAATAATAGCAGACAATGTCATAAACAATTATGGAAACCAATATCCCTGCATAACAAATGCTACACATGAAGCACCCATTAGCATGTTATAAAGATAACTAATATGTCAAAAGCATGTATAATAAATTAATTTAAAGTGTTAAGTGCAAAATGAAACAATAACACCTATGAGAGATGAATTTGGATGCCCCCAACAACTAGCGTAAGATGGGTAAAAGATCAGAATATGTGTTTTTTGTAAGAGATATGTACCTATGGTCACAAATAGAAAAATACATGAACGTGCATGTGTGGATGATATAAATAAATGACATATAAGTAATCTAAATAGCATGTGTAATAAAGTGACCATGAACAATCAAAAGTAAGTAAGAATAAAAGTGTCCATAATCTGCAGTATGTTGTGGATGGATGGAATGGAATGAAAAATGGAGTGATAGGAGCCATTTTCCCCCTGAGTGGATGGAAATGTATGCATTGAGGTTCAGTTTTCCCCCTCAACAGTCAAGAATGAACCCTAAACAAGAGTGCTTCATCGGGAAATAGTCAAGAAGTGTTTTTTTTGTCTAACATGTTGTGATGAATGTGTATGTGTAGTGGTGATGATGTGTGATGTATAGAAGAGATGTGTGTGAAACTTACATCCAAAGTGTATATTATTAAAAAATGAAACGTTAGAGTGAGTGATTTATCCCTAAGAATATATCACTACAAGATAAAATAGGAAGGAGTGGTGATGTAACCTAAAGCATATACCACTTCAAAATGAAATAATATGAGTGAATTTGTAGCCTATAGCATATGTCACTACTAGATGAATAATAGGGAGTGGTGATGTATCCTAGAGCATATACCACTATGAAAATTAAATAATAGCAGTAACAATGTATCCTACAATGTTTTTCACTACAAGATGAATAGTAGGTAGTGGTGATGTAGCCAAGAGCATATACCACTACAAGATGAATATAGTAAGTGAGGCGTTAGCCTATAGCATGTGTCACTATACTAAAAAATTTCACATGATGAGAGGTGGGATGATAAACACATGATGAATGTAAGGTCCGTTTAATTTTTAAACCCTCGATAATCAAGTATGGACCGAGGAGTTAACGTGTGTCATCGGGTAGTGAGTGTAGCACGTAGAAAATAATGTAGTATGTGTAAGGTTAAAAGATGATCATGTGATGAGTGGAATTTGTAGAGACTCGATGTGTATAATGCAATGCAACATGTGTAGAATGTGTATAATGTAATGTATTGGGTGGCATGTAATGTATGTAAAGATGCTAGTAACTAATATGTAGGATAATGTAATGTTAGACTCGTATGTGATAAAGACTAGTATGGTAGATAATGTGAAAATGTGAAAATATTGTGGATCAAACACATACTTTATAGTGCAAGATGTGGAATATGTGATGAAACACAAAGTTTAATTCCTATAGTGTAGTGTGTGGGGTCCATGTGTAGTAATCCCTCAACATTCAAGGGTGAACTGGAGCACAAGAGTGTGTCATCAGGTAATGACACTAGAATGTATGATGATTATGCTTAATGTGAGAATGTATTAAAATGTAAAAGGAGTGTGAGGATGCTAAACCTAGGTAGGAGGGGAAGTGAAGTAATATGCCCCCTCAAGTGCATGTGAATGAATTAACTACCTAATGATGGTGAAGGACGGAGGTCCTCCATCTGTAGTAGGAGATGAAATTATATGAGTATGTTCTAATAACAGTAGTATGGTAGACAAGTTGTGTTGTTTTTATAAATGGAGTCTATTTGCATGTGATGGGTGAATATATGAATAAGGCCACGGTGTTTAACAATTCATCGGTGATGGAAATCTATATGATTCGGAATGTAAAGGTGAAGAAGATTCGCGTGGAATAAATGGAGGTGATGATCTATGCCAAGATGTAATAAGTTTCCTAGGAATGGGTGTATACCTATGTAGGACTATAAGAATGATTTGGGCATGTAGACGATGTGCTAGTAGGTGAACTAGGAATTTATTGTGCTTTAAGTAACATAGGTTATGACGTGTATGAAAAAATAGATGATGTGCTAGCTATTGCGCAAGGAGATAGCGACCATGGCGTAGATGGAGGGACACCATCAATAGAAATGACCTAATTGTTTTGAATGAAATTGAGGTGCAAATGATTCATGAAATTTATAGATTGAGAGCACCAATTCCAATTAATACTAAGAAGCATTTCACATCCCTCAACCGTGTTTCTAATGAGGAACGGTACAAGCACAGTAAGAGGACCAACTATAACATAGAGTTGAACAACACCAAATGTATTTTCAAAAGGGTAATCGATTTGATATGGAGGATACCTGATAGCCTTGAGAATTGAAATATAACATGTGCTAATAATCCATGATCGTTCAACCTTAGTGTTGTTGATGGAGGTCGACCCAATAGATGCATTGATGTGTAAATGATTAGATGTAAACATAGCATGATAATCAATGTTTGAGAAATAAATGACCGGTGGAAAAACTTTGGTATTAGAAATTAATAAATCCAGAGCTCCTGAGCTAGCGGGAGACATGGTGTGTGAGATATAATTATCAGAATCTATCATTTTTGTGTTATGCTTTGGTAATGGGTTATTAAATATCTTCAGTTTATAATTATCATTGGTAGGTATATTTGGCTCATATTTTAGAAGCTCAATTTGACCATTTTCAATCAAATCCTAAATGAAATGTTGTATTCAAAAACAAAAATCATTGGGATATCCTATGCATTGATGGTAATCACAATAGGAAATTTCATCGAAATTGTGCTTGTTTGGTCGAGATGGATCCACTTACAGAGGAGATGGTAAGGTAATAATATTACTATCGATGAGTTCTGGTAGTAAAACACTCAAAGGTGTACTAATATTAGTAAAAGTACACCAATATGGTTGTGGTCAAAGTTCCTTAGGAGTAGAGACTGTGTTTACAGTATTTATATGTCTATGGGTTTAGTTGTAGAAGACTTAAAGGTTGGCTTACCTTAAAAGCAGATGGATGACAAGGCTTATTCTTGATATTTAAGCTTGCCTATTGTTAAGAGTTGTCTAACGAATCTTGAGAGTATGGAAAAGTTGATCAAATGAATGAGATGTCTCAAAGATAAAACTATCTTGTAGCGGTTGTAATAGACTCTAAATGAATAAATCTTGGAGTTCAGAATCTGCATGTACATTAGAAATCTTAGCTAAGTTTTTTTATCTCAAGAAACAATCGGATAAATTTTCATTAGATCCTTGCTAGATTTAAGTCATTTGGGTGTATGAGATCTTAGATCCAATGTTGATAGAAAAGTAAGTGAGAAATACATTGTCTAAATGCATGAAAGATACTACCGAATGTATGGGTAGGTCATAGAACCAACACATTTCATAGTCTTATAAACTATAAGGAAAAATATTAGCTAGTATAATGTGATCATCTACATAGTCAAGACATGCTACATGAAATTATGTAAGATGTTCTTATGGGTCACCATAGCCTTTAAAGATAGGTATATTAGGGGAGAAAAAATTATGGGGCATTGGATATGTTGATATGGAAGGTGCGAAATAAGTATGCGACAAGACTTTAGAATCTTGAGATGGCTCTACGCATGAGCTAGCTAAATGAAGCTGACGAATTTGGATTTATAAGTATTGATATAACGATGTCAGATTTAAATAATTTGAGGAATATCTGAGGTGTAAATGTGTATCACCATAGTGAATGGTGGGATTGGTGATTGTAGAAATAGGAGCAGAAACATATGTAGGTGGAGTAGAGACCATATGAGTAGAAACACTGATAGGTGGAGTAAAGACCATAGGAGAAGAAGAAGCAACGATGGAATTAAAATACTCCTGAGATCTCTTAGTAGTTATTAAAGCATGTAATACATGAGGTATATGTGTATGGTTTTCACATAGTTCTTGACGAAATTCAATAATAGTTTTAAGTTGGTCTTGGTCAGCATTTGTGTCTTCATCATAGGACTTTTCACTATCATATGCTTCTTTCTCATGGAGAGGATATTGGTTGGCATTATCTAAAGGTTTTTCATCCCTAGATTTATTTGTATCAGCCATTGATGTAGAGGTATGATGGGTAAATGAAGTAAGTTCACAATAGTGAAGAGACCCAAAGTGACCACTATGGGTAACAGGCATAAAATGAAATAAGGAAGACAGATTCACAAGTCAAGTTTACCAAAATGATTAACTAAAATTAACTGAACTAAATATATTATGGGGATAGTTCATCTAAACTATGAGCGGATATAATAAAGTAAATAAATTCAATAAATATGTAAAATAAATTCTAGCCCTAACGTGTAAGAGAGAAGAGGAAAGAACTCAGTTGAATAATAGATATTTGCGAGACTGTATCGCAGTGATGACTGGAAAATCAGAAAGTAGGAACGACTGTGCATGAGCTCTAAAAAGGGTGGATTTAGAGGATCTTTCTAGATTGGAGCTCCTAGAAAGGAACTAGGGCACCTACAAATGCTCTAGTCTATAATCTGGGTTCCCTGGTCTGTGAAAAAGCTCTGAAACTGCTCTTCACTGGGCTAAGAGATGATCTAGAACCTTTTTTTTAATCATATTCGATGTCCCGTGTTAGATGTTGAAAAGATGATGAGAAGACCTGCAGAAGACTAAAAGAAGTATCAAAACCCTATAAAAAAATATGCAAATAAATGGTTCAAACTAACCTCATCTTCCACAAAATCAAGATTACTAACTGATCACTACACTACATTTCAAACCTAGATGTAGTTATAGTGAGTGTGTGTATGTCGTGCCCTAGGTACTCTTGTGTTAGTTGCACTTTGTGAAGTAACGAGAAATAGCTAAATTTAGAAAATATAATAGAATGTGTGCATGAAATAAAATAGAATCCCTCCCCCTATGAAGTGTGATGTAAATTTCCTATCCTTGTGCCTTGATGATGGAACTATGTAGATGTAAGTGATCTCCAATGTAATAGATGGATTCAACTCTAGATGAGTGAGAGTAATAAGTGATGTTAGGTCCCTCATTATGGTCTCATAACTTTATATTTATAGGGATATCTTGATCTAATTTCTTAATTAACCCCAAAAAGGCTAGCCACAAGAAATATAAAGATGCCAAATGGCTAGAAATAGCCCAAAAAGTTATGGGAAAGTGCAAAAAGGACTGGGGTGCCTTGGTGGGACTAGGGCACCCTACTGGGACTAACGCGCCCATGGGTGCCCCAAAAGAGGATAAAATAATGTGGGATAACATAATCTAACTGGGCATATAGGTATAAGAGGTTACTAATGATGAAATAAAATAAATCAAGATGGCCAGAGGATGGGGATTAATTAGTACTTTCTTCACTCAAGAACCTTCTAACTAGTAGTATGAGACTGGGATAAATAATGTCTAAAGTGTATGGTTTCATGACTACACTATCTTACTCACTCCTTTAGGGCCTTTTTTATCTTTTGGGACTCTTATTTTCTTATAGGTTGGCCTTCCAATTGTTAATTATGAAATTCAACCAAGGGAATCTTATAAATACAAAGCTATGTGACCAAAATAAAGGACCAAGATCTAAGCATCTATTATCATCACCTAAGGTTACATCCAAAGGCATCTAAAATCAGCAAAGGCATTCATCTGGAACCCATTCAAGGGAAAAGGGACTATATTTTATGCATACATTCATAGGAAGGGAAGTTCGTTTTGGCATCCATGCATCTATTTACATTGGTACATAGACCTATCATCTATTATCACATGCACTTGCACAAGGGATTATTAGGGAACGATTCTATCACACACTCACATGAACTACATGGAGTTTGATATGGATTGTAGAACTCAGTTGGGTGACCATCGGGGTCAATCCAACTCCCCATATTGCATCTTTTATTTCTGGGATTTTATGTAGTTTGAGGTTTTTACAGGTCATCATCTCTTTACAAGTTATGGGAAAATTTTGTGATCACAGTGTGACATACAAGTGACCAACAATGACTATTAGCGACCATCTTGCGACACTAGGATAACCAGGTTCCAAGCTCACGCATAACCAGGTTCCAATCTCACGCATAGTAATAGGTTCCTAGCAGAGGTCTCTAACACCTAAGCACCCTCGCCCCATTCCAAGTTTATTTAATAGATCTAGAATTTTTTGTGCTCAGTTGCAATAGTCTACCCTTCCTGTTCATTAGTTTTTCTAGTCTACACATTCCTGGAGCAAAAAAAAATCAAATAAGCCATTCTTTCCCTCTCTTTCATTTAGGGTTTCATATTTTACATTCGTATTGCTTGTTTCATCTATATTCTAGCAGTTATTTAGTATTTATTTATCATATGTGACTCTACAATTAGGGTTTTAAAAAATCTATATTTTTTAAATCAGTTGGGGAACCCATCACTCAAACGCAACCTTGATTCTAAGTATTTTACATTCTTATTGCTTGTTTCTTCTATATTCTAGCATTTATTTAGTATTTATTTATCATACTTGACTCTACAATTAGGGTTTTAAAAATTATATATTTGTTAAATCATTTGGTGAACCTGTCACTCAAATCCAACCATGATTCTAAGTATTTTTCCATCCTTTTATCATGGCTCAATCTTATGAACCCTTTATTAAATCCCGCCTTAAAGATCTCAATGATCATCTTGTAAAACATCCACAGGATCTCAATCTACTCTTTTTTGTTTCTCATGAGGAGGCCACTAATCTAGTTGAGCTTATTGTTCCTACTTCTACTACCATTTTTATTCCTATTACTACTCAACCTCCTAATTCCACCCTTCCACCTACTTCTATTGTTCCAGTATGTTTTCCTCCTCCCATCAATCACTTCACTCCACCTCTTATTTCTCACACATGGAATTTTTTTTATGTTGGCACTCAATACCTAGCCTCTCTCTATCAAGATATCCAAGATAAAATATAGAAACTTTAACATGATACTTCTTGTGCATCTCTATCTCTTGACTCAACTTTACTCCTTCACACTCCTTTCACACCCACAATTTTATCTTATCCACTTCCTCCAAATTTCCTCACCCCTAAGCTTCCCACCTTCAATGGTCATGGTAACCCCAATATCATATTAGATATTTTCATGTGGCATGTCTCAATTATGTGGATGATCATACTTTACTAGAAAATATCTTTCCTATAAGTCTTCAAAACTATGTTATGAATTAGTTTTATGATCTACCTGTTCATTCAGTAACATCAGTTACACATCTAGCTGATGTTTTTCTCGTTCATTTTTCAATCAATATCAGTTATAAGTTATCATATGCTCAACTTGCACAAATCAAACATGGATCTAATGAGAATCTAGAGTACTATGTATTACAATATAAGAACAACTTAACTAAGATGACCAATGTGCTTGTTGACTCGGAACTTCAAGATCTATTTGTTCAAAGTATCTTACCGCCTCTATAAGATATTTTCATCTTTGAGTCATCTCCTTCATTTCATCAACTATGCCATACTCTTAAATCACACGAAAGTAAACTTATCTCTATGGGAAAAATCAAGTACCACTATCAAGCTTCATCATCTTCTAATTAATTTCAAATCAAATAAACTTTTAAGCCATCTCCTAAACCCACTGAAGAAAAAGCTAATTTTAACGTTATCTCTACTCCTGAAAATATTCAATGGCAACCTCCAAAGTGTACATTCACAAAATTTCCTTATTATATGTGCATTTTATTTCAATAACTTATTTAAAGTAATCTTATTATGCTTTCACCACCACTGAATCTAGATTTATCTCACCCTAAAGGAAGCAATTATAACAAAAATACTATATGTGACTATCATCAATGAATTTGGAATCCTACTGATCGATATTTCAAAATCAAGAATCTCAATCAAGATCTTATTGAAAAAAATTCAATTGATCTCCATAAGCCTTTGGCATCTATGTAAGAAAGCTCAAAATCTTTAATGATCCTCTCCCTAAGCATGAAAAGCAAGTTATTGCATCTTCCACAAATCACACATATCACGTTATGCCTCCTCCTTTATTGAGGCCTCTTGATTTTCTAGTTGTTAATGTTGATAAATATCCACCATTCATTACTATTGGAGCTCAAAATTACACCCTACCCCGAGTCATAGACAACTCCAGGATTTTAAGGAAACATGGGACTATCTCCAAGTTTTGGGACCTTGGTGCTTGAGACAAAACTTCGAAGAAGGCCAGTTCCTCTACCTATTCTAATGTTAAAAACTACTCCTAAAAAAATCCTAAAATAACATGCCAAGGTTCAAAGGATATAAGTATGTGCATGAAAGGTAAATCCTAAGATAAAAGGATGGCGATAGCACCAGAAAAGGGGTGAGAGACACTCTTGTGAGGGAAAATGGGGTAAAATGAGAATAAAAAGGGAAGATAGACGTGCCATAATTCAAAACTCATTCAAATTTCCATTTTCTCATAAAACAAAATCAAAAGGGATCTTGTACATGCAATAAATATGCACAATCCATTGCAAGAGTAAGAGGAAGGAAAGACTACAAATAAAAATGAGCTACGGTAGACAAAAAGTGCCACAAAACAAATTATTATTACTTAAAATATGTGTAATCTATTACAGTCAAAATAGAAGGCAAGGAAACATATACAGAGGAAAAAATAAAGGATTGTCACTCACATCTACTTGGGAGACCATTTTGAGATGGTTCCTTTATAGTTTATAATGTCCATAATCTTTCAAATGAAATATTTTATAATATATAGCAAAGAGAAAGAGAAATAAGAGAGAAGAGAGATGGGACATGGTTCTCTAGACTTCAACTACCCACATTTTACATTAAAGTCTTATGTAAGCACATGGAAACCTTACAAAGCCATCATTCAGTCTATTTCATCCTGCATAAGCAAATGAAACCAAGCTTCATCAAGTCTGGTGGTTAAGATGCTTGATTTGATCGTTTGTATGCCCAAAAATGCTCTTCTCTTCCCTTAAAAATGTGTTTTCCATTTTGACCAACCAAAATCATATTTTGATGATGTCAAATTGAAGAGTTCGATGAGAGATTTCCAATGATATAAATTTTGTCCACTTTGGAGATCGAGAGAAAAAGATATGGTGATTTAAAGGGTTACCAGTCAGGAGGCACAAAATTTTGACATGTGGCAACCTCTGATTAGCTCAGGGATCATCCTCTACCAACGTGTACTTTATTTTTTCTTTTTCTAAGTGTCTTCCTCCCATTGGTTTATAGTATCAAGCTTCGTTTCCTTTCCTTCCATCTCTCCCTATCTTTTACCTTTTCCAAGTTACCTTTATGTAAATACATGCCAATAAAACTTTTCCACATTCCTTTAGGATTTCAAACTATCATTAGACCTTATTATTCCTTATGACACATGGACCAATGAGATGGCCCAATATACCTTCACAATTCTATACCTTTTCATACCACTCAGAAACATGAGCTAATAATAAATGGCTACATTTCATCACCATGTGCATTTATAAAGCTCATCAACTGACCATTACAAAATGTGAGCCAAAGGGAAAGCTCCACGCACTTTGCATGTCATTCCTTTTGATTTCTGCTTCTGACACATGAAAATTATTGGCCAATGGGATCATCCCACACTCCAAGGGTTATCATAATATTTTTCAGTCTCCTTGTTTTGCACAGAATTTTGTTCCAGAATAGAGTTATTTCTATCTTTTCATTCTCTTGAGAAACAGATAAGGGTTAGGGCTAGGGAGGAATACCTGTTGAGTGTTGGGAAGGTGTGTGCGTACCGTAGAGAGATCAAACCGATTGTGAAGAGTTCCTTTTTGTCTGGGAAGGACTACCTATAAATAAGAATGCAAGACCACTAGATTTTTGTTAAATAATAAGTGAGGGAACTGCCTTGGGCCCAAGAAATATTAGACTTCCTTTCAAAGGTGGTCAGTTCCCTTTTAATACAAATTAATGCAAATGACAATGAAGAAGCTATTGCAAAATCACGATTTAGGTACCTTGTTACTAAAAAGAAATAGAGACTAAACTACAAATAATAAAATGTCATGTTGTTTGTTTGGTCACTGGTTATTGATACGTTCAGATCAAGTTACAGGGGTAGACAAGGCTGGATATGAGATTGTTTGGAGGTAAATAGGTGAAAGGTTGGTTTTTGGTATAATTCACAGTGACCAATGCCAGTCACTGGATAACCGACAGCGGTTATAAAACCGGTACTGGTAGGGGATAACCGATATCGATAGGGGCAGTGGTTTAGGTTTTTTTAAATGGAGGTTGGTTGTAAGGTTGTTATGGGATTCAGAAGGTTGGTAGATGGTTGAGGGGAGTAGTAGGGTGATAGAGAAGACTCAGAGACTAAGAAAGCTGTCTATGGGGCAATATAGAGATGGATGAATGAAGGTTAGGTGCAGGGTGCTACCGGGTGGTAGATCTAGGAGTGAGCTTATAATCACTATGAATCAAAAGTTCACAAAGTAGTGTCTAGAAGCATACAAGGTAATAAAAGAGACTACTTACTAGTTTCTGATGCGGATGCAAGTCCAAGGAATGCAATGGCAAAGGCAAGGCTCAGTTGGGATGATCCAGCAATCAGAAGTGAGCTGATGAAGCTATCCTCTAACTCTCCCAATGTTTGGATGAATGTGACCATGATCTAGTTGCTCAGTTACAGTCTTGGGCTCAATACTCCTCTCTGCAACCTCTTCTCTCTCTCTCTCACTTGTCCCTCTCTTGCAAAATGAATTTGGATCCTTTTGTTTTGGTTGGGGGAGGTCATTTACAGGGAACCGATGGTGGTTACCTAACTGATTCCAGTCGCATAGGGACCGATGTCAGTTAGGTCAAAGTTGGCTATTTTTAGTAAAATAGCCAACTTTCCCTCCTTTTCTCCCGAGGGGTCAGTTGTGGGCTTGGTCAAGTCATTATTAGGTTCATTTTGGTGCGGGTGAGGGGTGATGAGTCATGGGTGTGGGTCTGGACCAAGTTATAGGTTTTAATTAGGTTATTTTAAGGTTAGTGCTAGGTCATGGTGAGGTGGCAAGGTGAGGTGGCAGGGTTGGAGATGTGGATTTATTAATTATAAGGTAATTAATAAATAATTAAGTGTGTAAGGTTTAGCTGGTGAGGTAGGGTTAGGTTTCGAGATGAGATGTGGGGCACAGGGTGTCGTAAGACCCAAATTTGGTGTCTACACTCCTCTAATAATTATGAAGTATGAGTCAATTAAAAATCTCCACGTACCTTGTATTGTCAGTATTTTCTTTGAAATCCTTCTGATAACTATGAAATGTAAGTCAATGAGATGGCTCCACGTCACCCTTATGTCAAGACCTATTTTTCTACCTTCCTTATGCTTATCTCTTATTCAATGGGCCTTCACATTTTTTAAATACAAAATTATACTAAATGAACCGGTGCCATGTAGATCTTCGCATCACAATTTCTAGGTTTGGGGGACTTAAAAACTTTTTTGATTTTTGAATTGTGCAAGTTTTCCCCTTTGACACTGGTCAGAATTTTCACACCCGACGAAATATGAACCATGATTAACTCTAAGGAATTGGGGTCTAGATGATCTCATCACCTTAAGAAGTTCTGAAATGATGATATGTATCCCACCTCTAGTCGTTTATCTATCGTCACATATTCCCATTGACTGTTGATGCTAAATTTGATAGAAAAATCAATGTTAATTGGCTTTTATAAGAAACCCGATAATATTTTAAACTGTGCACCCATGGAATTTTTTAATGCCAATGGATAATGCTTTCAAGAAATGCCATTTGACAATCATTTAAATTTCATGGACCTATAAAAATGGCTAAGTCCATTTTTAATGCGTTATTCCAAATTAACTCGGGGGGTAAATTTGGGAAAACAATTTTGGTGACCTCTAGGGAGAATTTACCTACTAAATTTAACTAATAGCCTTATGCATCCATTGGGCATGGATTCAAGCCCAAAAACTTTTTAAAAACTGATCATAAACATTAAAATCCTTACCTTGGGGCCGTATTAAGCTCGAATAGATTTAAAGAGGTCAGGAATCTTTAATTTGATCTATGGAGCTCTACATGAAGCTCTAAAACTACTAAAAACTATCTGATTTTCCATTAAAACTTTCTCAATCTCGAGGTAAAGCCAGGATTGACCATCTCATTCTTAAAAAAAATCTAAATTTGATTTATGAGAGTAGAAAATTTTAAAATCTCGATACTTCACCCTTTTTGTTATACACTTCATCTATTGAATCTTGATACAAAGAAAGCATTTGAAGTTTCCTCAAAAATTATTTTTTGCCAAGTTTTGAAGAAAACTAAAATGTATCATAGAAAATAATGAAGCATTGCAGAGTTATGGATCGCATGCTTATTTGGCAATGAAGGGCATGCAATTGGCACTATCCCAAGAACTCAATTTAACCAAGGAAGATGTACCAAAGGACCTTGACTGAAATTGATCTCTTGGGGTTAAAAATGAACTTTAAAAGCTGCCCCAAAATCTGATTTCAACAAGAATACTACTCTGAACTGAAATGGATTGTGCAACACGTAAAAAATATGTAAAAAACATGGAAAATCATGCATGATCCAAATGGTAACATATAGAGTGTGCACAAGCACTTGTTCTAATGAAAAACAAACCTACTCTACCTTACTCTAACCAAAGGAAAGAGAAGCTAAACACAGCCTGAATCAGGTAGGGAGAAATAACTTCCCTTTCTTAAAAAATGTGGCCATGTAATTAATTTGGAAATGAACATGACCTTTAATAAGAGTGAAAAACTATTTTGCAATTGATTTTCCAATTCATTCTTCAAAGTATCATCTAGAAAGAAAAAAATATCCCCTTTAGATGTCCTACCTTTGGTTGGAGGTGTTGTAGCTGACCTTTGGGACTCTCAAGCTCTTCCTCATGGTTTGAAGTGAATATGACTAGTTACAACTCTAATTCTAGCTCCAAGATTGCCAAATACCTTACTGGGAAAGGGAATTTTGGAACCAATGGGCTTATCCTTGTGGTTTTCCCATCTCTTTGAAGTTCATCCCCATGAATGGGGACATCCTGTATACTTTCTCAAACTCTTCCTCATGCTTTGAAGTGAATATGACTAGTTACAACTCTAATTCTAGCTCCAAGATTGCCAAATACGTTACTGGGAAAGGGGATTTTGGAACCAATGGGCTTATCCTTTTGGTTTTCCCATCTCTTTGAAGTTCATCCCCATGAATGGGGACATCCTGTATACTTTCCTCAAGGTGGGGAGAGTTTGTAGGTAGATTTTTTCTTTGTTCTACCTCTACAAACAACTCTGACTCCTTCAAAACTACCTCCTCCATATTGACTTTTGATTTTTCAATGGTTTCATCATCTTATTCCTCATCCTCATCACCCAACATGAATTTTTCAAGATCAAACTCATCCAATTATCCTTCATGAATATTTATTTGGGTAGGTTCTTCTTGAATGATGTCCTCCATGGATTACTCTTGGGAGCTTTTTGTAGTAAGAGGTTCTCTGTGTTAGAAGATAGATGTTGGAACTGCAAAAGTGGTGAGTTTAAAGGGATCCTCCTCACTAATATAATCTTCCAAGTCTGATAAAAAATCAGCCTCTTCATTATCAAGCTCTATGGGACACTCCTCTTGGACTTCATCCTCATTGTGCTCCTCTTCACTTAGAGTTGATTTCTCCTCCTCTTCTAATTTTGCAAGATGGGATGAATCAGAAACCTATGTAGGTATAGTTCCATCATGCACACTACATTCAGAGAAGAGAGATTTTTGTTCATCCTCCTCTTCAGCTTTCTCTTCTACAAAATTATCCTCTACCTTATGTTCTTCATCTCCAACCTTTGTTGAAGGCTTGACTAAAAATGACATCTAATTGGACTCAAAATTTAAATCCCAATACTTCAAATTTTTAATGAACTCTTCTCTTCTTGGTTCTTCAACTTTTTGACGTCCTTGACAGGTTTTCTAATTCATTTCTTCCCAAAATGGATTTGGGAATGCAAGAGGAGGTGTGGGCTGGTTTTCAACTAATTTTTTACAAAGTTTGATGTGGAAAGGAGGTTATAGGATCTTCTTATGAAGGAGATTAGGATTTGGAAGATAATAGAGTAGATAATTTAAGGTGGGATGAAAGGGAAGAATATGGAGAAGGGGAATCCTTAATGGGAATAAGTAGACAAAACCTAGGAATATGAAAAAATGGGTGTAAATGGCATAGGTTGGGGAGGAGGAATGGGAGGTCTATAAGATGGTAGAGTAGGATTTCCCCATTGACATGGTTTCCTAACACTAGGTTGATAATCCTCCATTTCTTCAACCCAATCTTTATTTTGAGGTGTGATCTCAGCCATAAACACTAGCTTCTAATGAATACTAAACCAATCTGGTATAATACCTTTCCATGGGTAGGGCTTCTTAAAACCAATCATGGCTTCCATAATTATACATGTAGTTTTGGTTTACATCATGCTCATCTCCATTTCTTGAATCTACCTCTATAAATCAACATCTTCCATAGAATCACCACCATCATTTGCATAACCCTATTCTTCATAAAAATTTTGGTTAGGAAAATAACCATAAGGGTCAGTGGGGTGTGGTTTATATACATATTATTTATGGGGTTCATAAAACTGATTTAGAGGAGTATTTGGAAACTATGGGGATGGAGAGGACTAGTTTTTCTACTACAAATAAAAATTCCAAGAAGAAAATGAATTTATGATTGCTCAACTTCATTAAAGAGGAAAATGGGAGACGGAAAGAAAATAGATGAATGGAAATGAATGGGAAAGGATGAAGGAATGAAAAGGATTGTCTACAACTAAAAAAATGGGTTTATGAGAATAGTGGAGTCATCATATATGCTTGAAAATTCCTCCAAAATATAGATATTACCAAGAATACATAAAACATGGCAATATAAAGTTGTAAAGCTCTTTAATCTCTCTCCCAACAGGCGTGCCAGAACTGTTGGAGCATTAAAGGCATCGAGGTGGTAAGTATACTACAATGGAACACCTACAAAATATAATATTTTAATATTAGTCCCACTAGGCATGCCAAAACTGTTAGAGCTCAAAATTGCACCCTATCCTAAGTCATAGAAAACATAGGGATTTTGAGGCAACATGGGATTGTCTCCAAGTTATGGAACCTTGTTGCTTGAGACAGACCTCTAGAGAAGTTTGGTTCCTCTACATATTCTAATGCTAAAACTACTCTTAAATTAGAAAGAAAATCCTAAAATAACATGCCAAGGGTCCAGGGATGGAAGGACATGTATGAAATGGGAACTCCTAAGATAAAAGGGTGGTGATAGCACCAGAAAAGGGGTGAGAGAAACTCTTGTGTGCAAAATGGGGGAAAGTGAGCATAGAAGGGAAGAAAGACATGCCAAAATTCAGAACACAATCAATTTTTCATTTTCTTGTGAAACACGATCAAAATGGATCCTCTAAATTAAAGAAATATGCACAATTCATTGCAAGAGTAAGAGGAAGGAAATACTACAAATAAAAACAAGCTAAGGCAGAAAAAGCATGCCACAAAATATATTTTTATTACTAAAAATATGCACAATCCATTACATTCAAAACAAAAGGAAAGAAAACATTTACAGAGGCCAAATGAAGGCGTGTCCCTCACAACTGCTTAGAATACCATTTTGAGATGGTTCCTTTGTAGTTTATAATGTTCATCATCTTTTAAATGAAATATTTTACAGTATATAGCAGAGAGAAAGAAAAAGAAGAGAGAAGAGAGAAGGGGCGTGGATTTTTTGACTTCAACCAACCACATTCTACATTAAAGTATTTTGTAAAGCACATGGGCACCTTATAGAGCCATCATTCAGTCTATTTTATCCTATAGAAGTAAATGAATCCATGTTTCATCAGTCTGGTGGTTGAGCTACTTGATTTGATTGTTTTTGTGCCCAAACTTCTCTTCTCTACCCTAAAATCTATATTTGCCATTTTGACCTACCAAAATCCACCAAAATCATATTTTTATGATTTCAAATTTAATATATCGATGATATTTTTCCAATGATATAAATTTTGTCCAATTTAGAGCTCAGGATCAAAAGATATGGCCATTTAAAGTATTTTCAGTCAAGAGGCACAAAATTTTAACACATGGCATCCTCTGATTAGCTTGGGGATCACCCTCTTCCATCGTGTACTTGATTTTATCTTTTTCCAAGTGCCTTCCTCCCATTATTTTATAGTATCGGGCTCTAATTCCTTTCCTGTCATTTATCCCTATCTTTTACCTTTTCCAGGTTGCCTTTATGGAAATACGGGCCAAGTAAACTTTGCCACATTCCTTTGGGATGTCAGACTATCCTTAGACCTTGTCATTCCTTATGAAATTTGGACCAATGAGATGGTCCCATGTACCTTCACAATTATAGACCTTTCTTGACCCCTTAAAAATGTGAGCCAATAAGAAACAACCATGTTCCATCACCATTTACATTTATAAATCTCATCGACTAACCATTGCGAAGTGTGAACCAATGGGAAAGATCCATGCACTTCGTATGCTAGTCCTTTTGATTTCTACTTCTGACACCTTTGAAATGTCATAAAATGGGATCATTATATGCTCCAATGGTTTTTCAACTCTTTTTCAGTATCCTCTGACAATTACAAAGTGCGATCTAATGAAAAAGTTCCACACACTTAGCATTGTAAGTCTTTTCTTTGAAATCCTTCTGACAACTATGAAATGTAAGTCAATGAGATGGCTCCACATCACCCCTATGTCACGACCTGTCAAAATTCCTTCCTCATGTTTGTCTCTTATTCGATGGGCCTTTTCATTTTTCATGCTGCAAAATGAGAGTAAATGCAATGGCGCCACGCAGCTCTTTGCATCTCATTTTCTAAGTTTGGGGGACTTAGAAATTTTTTGGACTTTTAAATTGTGTCACATGTCCCCTTTGACCCTGGTCAAAATTTTCAGACCCAATGAAATATGATCTTTGATTAACTCCTAGGACTTGGGTTCCGGATGAGCCAATCATCACCCTTTTAATTTAGGATTTCCCTTTCTACATCTCCTTTTAACCCTGGTCCCTTTGCATGTTTAGTTTAGGAATTTCTTTCAGCATTATGAGTAGTTTTAGCATTAGAATAGGTAGAAGAAGCAGCCTGCTCTAGATTTCTTTCTCAAGAATCAAGGTCCCACAACTTGGAGATAATCCCAAGTTACCTCAAAGTACCTGAGTTGTCTATGACTCGAGGCAGGGTGTAATTTTGAGCTCCAATAATTAAATTATTTGATCATGATTATCATGTTACATTCTCTTCTAATATATTACATATTAATTCTTCTATTAGGACTCATGTTATCAATAATGCAATGATCAACCCATTGATTCATATGGGTGTGTTCTCTATTGCACTTTTTGTCTCTATCAACTATCCATTCTCTCATATTTCATATCCAATTCCCAAATATTATGGTTACATCAAGCTTCCTATTACATTTGGTCCTCTCACCATACTTGTGACATTCATTGTGGCACCTACCATAAAAAAATTTGACATATTCTTAGGTCTTCTTTGGCTTTTTTCTGCTCAAGCTATCATTTGTATGAGTCACTTGTGTCTAAAATTTGTTCACAACAAGCAAGTTATCACTATCAAAAGTGTTTCTCCATTCACATTATGGCCACAACCTCCTCTTGAGGTTTTCATTGCACTCACTCAATCATCTAGGTCCCCCTAGGCCTCTCAAATCTAAGGCACATTCTATACCTAGCTCCCATATTCGCATACATGTCCACTAGTCCATCTTATCGGCCTAAGTCCCCTACTAATGAAACCTCGTCACATAGGATTTCATTACCTCTTTCACCTCCTAGGTCTCCTTCACATATGTGCTCATCACCTCCTATGTCTCCTACACATATGTGTTTATTACCTCCTCAATCTCCTTTACATAGGTGTTCATCACCTCCTTAGTATCCTTCACAGAGGTGCTCATCACCTCCTAAGTCCCCATTCACATGGGTGTTCACCAACTCCTTCCACAAATATGTCCCATTCACCTATACATCATCAGTCTCATACATCATCAATCTTAGAGCATGGTCACACACCTTTATCTCATCAAATATCGCGTGGAGGACCCATTCCCTTCACTTTAGTTGGGTATCTTACTCATCATCATACACTGGGGGTATCATTCTTACTCCCCCCTCCTAGAATCATCAGGTGTCTTAAATTTCTACGCTTATGGTTTGTGCTTCATACTTTCTATTTCTAACAAATTTGCATCAAATTTTATACACCTCTTGTATCGTCACCACCCTATGACGTACTCTTGCGCTAAGGTTCACACTTGACTATTGAGGGTGTATTACATCCATGAACCTCACACACTACACATTTCACACTTTATGATTTATGATACATCTTTCTAGCATTCCATTATCACACATCATACTACCCTATGACGCACTCTAGTTCTATAGTTTATACTCAACTATTGAGGGTCTAAATCTGAAATGAACCTCACCACATTAATCTTTTACGCTCTATACTTGATTGATATATATTTCTAACGTAAATTACCAAACCATTTCCCAATGATACACTCTTGTAATATGGTTCATTATTGACTATCGAGGTGTCTTTAGTAAATGAAACTCATCTCATTCACATTCTCTGGGGGGCACACTACTCCTATCACATCCACTTTGCATGCCATTCCATCTCACTCATACATTTCATACTGCATATCTTGGCTGCACTTATTCTTGTTTGTGTATACTTATATGTACACTTTGTTTCCATGCTAGATGGATACCTAGTGTGTCATTATCTTTATCATATACACATGTGTGTTCACTTGGTATTTAGTTGTGAATGCATACTTCCTATAGATATTTACATGCAACAACAATGATTGGAATTGTACCTCTTACTAGTCCCATTGGGGATCCTAGGGGAATCTACATTTATACTCTTACACATCATAGGTGCCACTATTCCATTATTTGCTACTTACAATTCTTACTATCAAACTACTTTTCATTGATACATACATGATTTAACATGCTCTTTATCTTTCTAACATGTTAATGGGTTCTTCATGTGCAGCATTTTCCTTGCAGAACCTATTTGACACCATGATTTACTATTACACTTTCCTTGTTATTTTGTTCTATTGTATGTAATTTTTTTTGGCTATGCCCTATGTCTTGTTTGATCACTTCTTGTATGTTTTTGGTCACTTTGGACTTGATTGTCTTATGACATTGTAAGTGATGTATGTATGCAACAAAATTTGCATGTGTTACATTGTCAGAAATTGTTCAAAAGTACCTAATGATGATTCATGTTTTTCCAAAAGTGTTTGAGCCAATTTACCTCTTCACGGTTTATATTTATAGCTTAGATTACCTTACGTAGCCATTTCCTACTTTTCCATGGATTTTTGCATCATTTTTCCTTAAATTTTTGCCTTGAGTTACACAACCGCCGCCCTACTTGGGTAGAGGCTATGCAACCACCACCCAACTTGGGTGGTGTTTACGTAACCACCGCCATGTGCATACCGGTGGTTCTATGTGAATTGGACAAGACTTATTAGGAGTGAATTAGACGTGTGTTAACTCACTTCAATTCACCTACAGTGCACATTTCTTGGTCAATTTGGATGATTTTAAGCTTGATTGATTCATATAAACCTCCTCTTCCACTTATAATTGTTGATTGAGAGTTAAAATTCCCCTCCTTATTGTGATGTCGCATGCCATTGTTTCCAAATGGCTTAGACCATTTCCCAACCTATGTTCTATAAAACCAACACTTCTTATGAAGCAAAAGGTCAAATATTTTTGGTGTGCTTGCACTGTTATGCTGCTGAATTCCTACTAGAGACTACACAATTAAGCATTATTCTCTTGCATTGTTCTTCCTCTACCTGCATTGTTTTTTGAACACTTGCAAGCCACCATTGCTCTAGCACCTTATTATTGCTTCCTCTGCATTCCCATTTCCTTGGACTTACGTGGACACAAAATATTGGAAAACATAACTGAGGGGACATAGAGTGATACCACAACTGGAATTACCTCAGCACTACAATTTCCAGGTTGGGGTTGTTATTGAGTTTATCCATTTATTCATTTCTTTATTTCTAAATTTGTACACATACTTATTTACTAGAGTAGCAACAGTCATTTCCATTCCAATTTATTACAATAGATAGATAAAATTTTATAGCTTCCATTTCATTTGAAAAGATTTTGGTAATATATAGCTTCCCTTTCTATCCTTGTGGGTTTCCAAGGGAAGTGTGTATGGAGGAAATCTTGTGTGTTAATTTATAATCAATTGCAATATCATTTCATTTGTAGAACCTCCCATTGAATCCTTCTTTACTTTTATCAAGGAAGTTGCAAGGGAAGAAGAGCTTATGAGAAGCTCTGATTTCTTCATGTGCCTCTGAGGCAGAATAGAGGATTCACATCCATAATTGCAAATTAGAAAAAGCTTTGTTTAATTAGGATAGCTTAGATTTATTTCAGCACAGATAAATAGTTACATCTGACTATTTATTTGTATATAATTTGTTAATTATAATTAGAGGCAATTCATATCTTCATTTTTTTTTCCTCTTTTAATGTTAGAAAGCTCAGAAAATACAAAAATATTTGTTTTAATTAGATTAATTTGTTTTATATTGCTTCATTTCTCTTATATTGGAAAATACAAAAACATAGATTAGATTTCCTTTTTTGATAATTTTTTTTCCCTTTCAACTAGATTAATTGAAAACATGTCTTATATGACCATTTCAGGACATAGAGATCCTAAATACTATATACTTGAACCGACTATACCTCAACCAAATATTGTAGTGGCATTAGTAATGTAACACCCTGAACTGTTGTTACTTTCTCCTAAGCATTCAAGTGTTGATATGTGATTTCTAGTAAATGGATTGTGTACCTCGATTCGGAAATCATGCTTGATATGTATTAAATTTCTTGCAGATTGCAGATCTTGACTGAGTTAAAATATTAATAGACTCTTTTATTTATTTCATTTTGTGACTGAATATTAATCTGATCACGGAATGAATTATACAGGTATTCATCAATAATATCTAGACTTGGACCAGAGGAATTGATCCAAGTAATGCTTTAATTTTGTGAAGTGATAAAATTAGATCACGAACCTTGAACAGGTTGCAAGGTATGGAAGCATTTGGTAAGCTGGTCAGGAGTATGACTCAGGCTGATCTTGAGAAATGAAACGGTTCCCGATATCTGGTATATCTGGAAGGTCTCGATTAAAGACCAGGTAATAATTCATTGACATACAATTCTGTAATAAGAACAGGAGTGGCTCTGTTCTAGAAAGTATGATACAGGTCTCTCCGAGTTTTCAGGAGAAGGACCAAACTGAATTACTAAGGGTTAGTAACCTAAAACAATAACCTAACCTAGGGGTTAGATTATTGTTAGTCTAACCTAGACCTAGGCTATGTGTTATGATCCTAAAATAATAACTAAGTGTAAAATGGTTAGCATGGTTATTACCCTAAAACTCTAACCTAAGATACTAACCTAGCTAACTAAGAGTTTATGGGAAGGGGCCTTTGAAGGGTGGCGAACCATGGGCGCTATTCTCTATGGCAATAAATGGGAAGGATAAGGATGAGGGACAGGCATATGGCAGAGGCTTAGACGGCGGCTAACCTTGGCAGACTTGGCAATTACTAAGTTTGGAAATGAACTTGAGTTTTTGGATGGACTGTCGCCAATTTTGGCGGTCGGTGGGAGTTGAGATTAAGCGGGAAAATTGGTTTAATGGCATTTAATGTTTAGGGAGTCGAGCCCGGAGCTCGCGAAACGGCATGCAAACGAGAAGTTGGAAGGTTTGTTTGGTGTATCGCAATTTTCGGTCTTCTCTCTCTCTCTCTGCTAGTTTACTGGTTCATCGCACCAGTTCTCTTTGAGTTGCATGGCGAGAATGAATTTCTCTGTCTCTTTTCTCTGCCATGGAGGATATATTGTAAATGGGACAGCGAAATTTTGTTGGTCGCTGTATTTGGGAAAAAGAAAAGGAAGTTTGAGCTCTTCCTGTGGTCTTCTTCGGAAATTCGATCAAAATACAGGCATGCTAGGCCCTATCCTTTAAATATTTTGCTGTCTTTCAAATGTCTTCATTAAAACAACTCTGTTCATTTGTTTGTGAAGATTAGATAAATTTTCTATGAAGATTTAGTTGATTTTGGCTCTGTATCTCTTCTGGTTCGATTTTTGGCAATTTCCGCTTGTTGGGTGTTTGTTGAAATCGAACTTCAACTCTGTTTGTTGTGTATTCCTTCTGGTTTAAATATGAGAGATTTATATTTATAAAGGTTTGAATGCTCGGCCTATTTGGCGAGAGCCCGTCGAATATACTTGTGAAGGGTATAGATCACTGTTTTGCTGTCGACTTTTGATCGTCAATGCTGTTGTGAGACAGTAGGGAAGGATACTGGTGTACCATTTGATTGTTCTGTGTTTTTGAAGATTTTCGAAGCTCTGTCGTGGTTTTGTTAACAGCGACTAATGATACTTTGTGGGTTTCATTGTTTTCTAATTTCTGGCTTGGAATAGGCAACTGTTGTGTTACCGTAGTCTTTAACGACTCAGCGGAAGTGTTTTCCTTGTTGTGGTGGAAACGGGATTATTGTTGACTGTGTACAATATATACATCTTTACTTCGTTTAACGACTCAGTGGATTTCATGATTGAATCGTTTATAGTAATCTACTGTTGTGAATGTAGATTCATCTTGAGTTTTGTTATTATATTGTCGTGGAAGCCTTGTGGAAAAGACAGGTTTTGTGGCTACTGTTATTGTAGTAAATACTGAGTATTGACTTTATGTGGATGTATTGCCTTTCCTTGTGAAAATTGTTCGAAGGTTTCGAAGCAGCTCAGTTTATTTCATTGTTTTGGAATGAGTATATTGATTTGCTTATACTTGTTTCATTCGGAATGTTTGTCTTGAATGGCATGGAAGGATTTATCAATTAATTCTATTTTATACTGTTGTTGGGTTTGTGATTATGGGCGCAAATCCGTTATCAGTATGTAGTGTGTATTAGTGGATTTATTAGGATTGAATTCTGAACGACTGTGAGGAGACGTTTCAATGTTCTATTTCTATTTTGGTCACTGTTCAAGTTAAAATGTGTATATATAGTTGTTAAGTGTTGATCCAGTGACTTGAAGGGAAAATCTGTACTGAAGACCTCTGTATTTTCTTGGAGTACTTTGTGTTGCATGTTGCTTTGGTGGTACAGATTCCTTAGGTGATCAACTACATATTCAACCTGTTCTATTTGTGCTAAAATATTGGCAGAGTACAGTCGGGTTTCTTGGTTGAAATAAGAGCTTGATTGTTTGTCTGATTTTTTATATGCGTCATTGATGACTGTTTTCGTGTTCTGGCCCTGTTTGGGTGAGTTGCACTAGGGATTTGCATGCACCAAGGTAGGGATCGATTGATGGTGTTCCTTTCCGTTTGTTCAGCCCGATAGACTGAGAAAGTATAAGTATGCTAAGTTCCTTTCTGTTTGTTCAGTTCGATTGACTGAACATGAATTGGAACCAATGTGTGGTCATCATAGCATAGTTTCTCGGAAACCTTAAAAGGCTTAATGTTATAGAGTTGTTGATTACAGCAATACGCTTGAAGTTCTTGATTTCGAACTTGGTTCGAAAGCCTTACTGTGTTTAGGAGAAACTAGTTTTGGACATCAGACTGATTTATGGATTGTTGTTGTGTCAGTTGCTGTCTAGGAGTTTTCCGTGTTCTATTTCTTAATTTAGAACAGCGATTTGGCTTGCGGCTTGTCTAAATTGTTCATTTATATTCTGGTTGAATGTTTTCATAGGTGAAGGCGGTTCAGTGATGAACTTAATTGAAAGGAAGTATGAATGGATTGGCTCTTTCTCTTCCTTTATTCCAATTTGGTTGATGTTTGTTTAACAGTGGGAAATTAATTTGGTAACGTTTTGGTAGGATTCCAAATTGTTATGTTATTTCCTTTTTTGGAAGAATGCAACAATCTGACCAGTGTCGTGATTTGGATTCAATGATTGTTTATATGCATTCGTTCTTGTTTCTTTAATATTTGATGAAATATTAGAAAGTGTTTAAGACTATTCTGTAACAATGATAGAGTTACATGTTTGTAATCATTTTGTATTACAAGGACATAGTCTGAATATGTTTTCTTATTTGGATATTTGATCTCATTTAAACAGGGTGTTTAATGGAAACAATTGATGGATTGCAATTGTTTTAAAAGTTGGTGCTTATCATGCTCAGTTCATTGAACTGACTCATGTTGACTATTTTTGCAGATGGTTGCCGTAAGAGGTAAAACAATGCAGATCTGGCAGTCTGATCAGATAGTTTATTTGATTTATAAAGAATTACAGCTTGAGTTTATAGATGTACTATATGTGAAAAGATGTTTCTTTTCCGTTAGCATTATATCAAGTATGCTGTTGCATATATGTAATTGTATGAGTTTTGAAAGGAATGAAAATAAGCGTTTGATACTTATGTGTTGTATTCTATTCTGAAGGATGAGCTTCTTCGGTCTATGTAACGAAGGGGCATACTTATCTTTGTATATTATGGATGCTTTTGTGATTGACAATGAAAGCTTGTAAGTAATTAGACTAAATTCTTATGAGTATTTAGTAGTTCTGATTTGTTCTAGCAAAAGCAATATTGTAATTTAATTATTGTCTCTCTAGAAGATAGGTTAAAAATTGAGCCTAAAAGAGAACGCTGAACGAGCTGGATTGAATTACTAATCCCTAGTCCTAAGTATACCAGGACAATAGTAGATTGGATTCTTAATCATTCATAGCTTTAAAATGAAAAGTATGATATGAATTCAGTTAAGAGAACTGATAGGCAATCAATGGAGTTTCAGGTGGCAATCTCAAGCATAGGTTATGAGATATTGTCTGAATCTGTTGCTTAGAATCAGATGTATTCTAATGACTCCTTGATAGAAACTAGACCTTAATACCTCTACCAAGTAATGGATTAATAGAGGAGGGTCGTCTTAAGAAAATGAATCCAGGGATTTGGAAAGGCTAACCTTAGGGGAAAGGTCTTAAAAAAAAAAGTAATTTAAACTCTAGTGCGTAACGCTTGTTTTGGGTAGATCTTCTCGAGGCGGATCTAAAGGTTGACGGCATAAAGTCGACAGCAGGGCTGTACCTCCGAGAAGATTAGGATCTTCTCGAAGTTACAACAATGCAGGTGACTTATGGCGACACCCCTTGCATTGATCGTTGAGATTTACACTTGATTTCGCACGAGTTACCCTGGGACCGATTAAGAACGTGGTCATGTTATATGACTGCCTCGGAGATTTGGGGTGTCATGACACACTGGTTGAACTGCAAGGTTGAACCAGTATGTCATCATATCCCTAACCCTCGTGGGTATCCATATAACATTATCACCTTGTTAATCTGCCTCCGAGTGATTCAGTTGTGGAAGGAAGGACTGACAGTAATCAGTATAAGACATTCTATATAACATATGAATGGGGTGAAGGACGTATTCCAGATTGACGAGTATGCCGTTAAGGAATACGAGACATGAACAGTATGTTTCAAATCTTTGGCCAAAGTATCGCAAGCTGCTGATTGCGTTGTCCTGATTCACCTAGTCTAAGGGATGAGATGCCGATGAATAATGGTAACAGTTATTCAGTTAGATTCCTTGGACAGAGCATTCTGAATTCCCAGATTAGGGAAGAGAACCGCAAGAGTGATGTGTTAAATAAAAACACCGACTCTTATTACTCATGAATAGATCGGTAGATTACCGAGTCATGGAATGAATAGATCGGAAGTACTCCGAGTCATTACAGCTGCATATGGTTGCTTGTTATATGAATGGTTATTTGAATTGTGAGTTCTAAATTATGTATTTAGAACCAGTATGCAATTATCAAAAAAAAAAAAAAATTCACTTGTTCTAAAGTTAAAAATGAGGATGTTACATCTTGGTATCAGAGCTGAAGGTTGCAGCTCTTGGACCTATTGAGTCCATAATCTGATAAAAACCTGAATTTTCTTGTAACAGAAAATGGTTAGAACAAGGGGGAACGTTGCGAGTAATGCTCCACCTGAAGAAGGAGCGGCAACAACCCAGAAACTGGATGAGATCCTTGCTGCCCTGTTGGACACAAGAGATCGTTTAGCTGTACTCGAACAGCAGGTGATGGGGAATGAGGAGGAAGAAGAAGCTGATAATGATAATCAGCAACCTCCTGAGGACAACCCCGAAATGGGTGTTGATGTTAATGCTGGAAATGTACCTGTCCAACCAGAAAACAAAAGGGCCAGATTGGCAGCAGAACTCACTAATGATATAAAAAGGATAAGCCCACCTAAGTATGATGGCACCACATTAGGAGATGGAGCTGAGAACTGGCTCAGCGAAATGGAGAAGTACTTTGCAATAAGGAACTTCTCGGAGGAAACCAAAGCTATTTGGGGAGCCTATCAGCTTTCTCACGAAGCATCTTCGTGGTGGGATAGCCGAAAAGCTGAGCTAAATATTGATGAGACCAATATCACTTGGGATCAATTTAAAGGCTATTTTAGGCAACGTTGGCTGCCACAACTTTTCTATGATCAGAAAATGACAGAATTTCAGAACTTGACTCAAGGGAAGTTAACAGTAACTGAATTCTGGGAGCGGTTTACAAAACTTCTCAAGTATGTACCGCAGTATCAAACTGACGAAAAGTTCAGGATACGGAAATTCATCATGGGATTGAATCCTGTGATAGGGGGAGAGGTCGATGTTCACAGCCCAACCACTATGGAAGGAGTTGTTGAAAAGGCCATAAGGCAAGAACAGAAATTGAAGGCTATTTCTGCTCATAAGGAGGAAGTGCGGAAGAAGACTGCAAACCCTTCTTCAACCTCTCTTGCACCCAGAAAAGGACCATGGAAAAAGTTTGGGAACAAGAGTAAGTTTCCAGGAGATAACAATAAGAAGGCAGCAGTAAATAAGCCTGCTGGGAATGTGAAGGATAATTTTGCTAAAAATTATAATAATGGTCAGAAGTCCTATGGAGGACAGCGTGACAATTATAAAACTGGAAGCAACTTTGAGCCTAAGAAGGGACCTGTAGGAGGCTGCTACACTTGTGGTAAAGATCATTACGCAAATCAGTGCCCTTTGAAGAAGGATGATCGTAATCAGCAGCATAAGATACATGCTGCAGTAGCGGACAAACAAGCTGAAAAGCAAGTGACACCTATAGAAGTTCCGGGTAAGTTATTTGGCATACCTGTCACTATTCTTTTTGATACAGGAGCTACTGAATGTTTTATATCTAACAAACTAGCTTCTAAACTTAAAAGAAAAGCTGGAAAAATGGATAAATCTTGGACTGTACAGTATGGTAATAATTCTGTTCATACAGTGAGTATGTGTCTTTTTGGAGCGGTCCTTGACTTACCTAACTTTTCCACGGAAGTTGATCTCTATGTTGCACCTTTGGGATCGTATGACATTGTCATCGGTGTTAATTGGTTAGCTGACCATAAAGCAAAGGTAGATTGCTATGAAAAGAACATAGAATGTTTAGATGATCAGCTGGAATCAGTAGAAATTCAAGGTGTGAAACGAGAAATTACAGTTAGAAAACTGTCAGCTATGCAGCTTAAAAAGGCTAAAAATAAAGGATGTACCCTTTATGCAGTAAAGATATCTGAATCTTCTGAAGGAGATGATGATTTCATGAAACAATTCCCTCTGCTACAAGGTTTCAGGGATGTATTTCCTGAGGAATTACCAGGATTACCACCCAAGAGAGAATTTGATTTTACTATAGAAATCAAGCCTGGAACGGAACCTATTTCCAAGGCACCTTATCGGATGACTACTATTGAGTTAGTCGAGCTAAAGGCTCAGTTACAAGAACTTTTGTCTAAAGGATTGATTAGACCAAGTGTTTCACCTTGGGGAGCACCTGTTATATTTGTGAAAAAGAAGGATGGAACACTAAGGCTGTGTATTGATTATCGGATGTTGAACAAAGCAACAATTAAGAACCGATACCCACTTCCTAGGATCGATGATCTGTTTGATCAAATGCGTGGAGCAGCGGTTTATTCTAAGATAGATCTTCGATCTGGTTATCATCAGCTAAGGATTAAAGAGGAAGATATTCATAAAACAGCTTTCCGAACAAGGTACGGACATTATGAATTCACAGTTCTACCCTTTGGGTTAACTAATGCACCTGCAGCCTTTATGAATTTAATGAACAATATTTTTCAAGAATACCTGGACAAGTTTGTACTTGTATTCCTGGACGATATTCTCATTTATTCTAAAAGTGTTGAGGAGCACAATGAGCATCTGAAGATAGTTTTGGAAATTTTGAGAAAGAGAAAGCTGTATGGTAAGTTATCCAAATGTTCTTTCTTTGACTCAGAAGTTCACTATTTGGGTCATGTCATAAGCAAAGAAGGAATCGCAGTAGATCCTTCAAAAATAGTGGCAATAACTGAGTGGCCTACACCAAAGAATGTGCATGAAGTAAGAAGCTTCATGGGTCTTGCTGGTTACTATAGAAAATTTGTAAAGGATTTTTCTAAGGTAGCTGCACCAATAACTTCATTGCAGAAGAAGGATAAGAAATTCATGTGGAATGACAAGTGCGAAGCGGCTTTCAAAAGTCTGAAAGACCAGCTGACTTCTGCACCTATATTGGCTGTACCAGACCCTAATGGGAATTTTACTGTTGTAACTGATGCTTCTGGGGAAGGTCTTGGGGGTGTTTTGCTACAAAATGATCAAGTCATTGCTTATGAGAGTAGAAAACTTAAGATTCATGAGCTGAATTATGCCCCTCATGATTTGGAACTTGCTGCCATTGTTCACGCACTTCAAGTCTGGAGACACTACTTACTAGGGAAACCTTTTGAGTTGAAAACTGATCACTTGGGACTGAAATATATTTTTACTCAGCCCAATCTGAATGCCAGACAAAGAAGGTGGTTAGAATTTCTATCACAATATGACTTTGATATCAGCTATATCAAAGGAAAGGAGAATAGAGTAGCTGATGCTCTAAGTCGTAGGAGGCACATTTCTGCTCTTATAACATTAAGAACTCAGTTTAAAGACGAGGTAAAGAGTGCCTCAGAATCAGATACATATTTTCAGCAAGTAAAAGCAGCGCTTGCTGCAGAACCTAAAGATAAAAGGTATGAAGGTTTTCATTTAGATAATGAAGGAATCTTGCGTTATGAAAATAGGGTATATGTTCCTGTGCTGGATGATTTGAGAAAGAAGTTGTTAGTTGAATTTCATAATTCACCTTTCTCTGGGCACCCGGGTATCACAAAAATGCTAGCTGATTTGAAACAGCAATACTTCTGGAAAGGTATGAAAAAGGATGTGATAAATTTTGTGACTCATTGTCTGGAATGTCAGCGGGTGAAAGCAGAGCATATGCATCCTGCTGGATTGTTGTATCCTCATAACATACCGCAGTACAAATGGCAAGTAATAACCATGGATTTTGTACAAGGACTACCTATGTCCAGGAATAAACATGATGTTATCCTGGTAGTTGTAGATAAGCTAACTAAGGTAGCTCATTTCATCGCTGGAAATCTAAAGGATGATTCACCAGTGCTAGCCAAGAGGTTCGTACACGAAATTTTCAGATTGCATGGTGTACCTGAACTGATTATTTCTGACAGGGATCCTAGAATGACGTCAAGGTTTTGGCAAACGCTTAACGCAGCCCTAGGAACGAAACTAAACTTCAGTTCTGCATATCATCCAGAAACGGATGGGCAAACTGAGAGGGTAAATCAAGTGTTGGAGGACATGTTGCGAATGTATTGCATGGATCAACAGTATAAGTGGGAAGAGTATCTCCCATTAGTTGAGTTCGCATACAACAACACTTATCACTCATCTCTTAAGATGGCACCTTTTGAAGCACTTTATGGAAGAAAGTGCAGAACCCCTGTAAGTTGGGACAGTGTAGAGGATAGAGTGGTAATTGGACCAGAGATTCTCACAGAGATGGAACAGCAAGTTAAGCTGATTCGTGAACGATTAAAGGAAGCAGCGGATAGACAGAAGAGCTATGCTGACCTTAAGCGGGTTGATAGAAAGTTTGAGCTTGGTGATAAGGTTTTTCTGCGTGTTAAACCCAGAAAGAGTTCTATAACTTTTGGCAAGGCTGCCAAGTTGTCACCACGATATGTGGGACCTTTTGAAATTGTCGAGATAATCAATCCTGTAGCTTATCGTTTAGCATTGCCTCCTGCTCTATCTCGTATGCATGATGTTTTCCATATTTCTTTGCTTAAGAAATACGTTTCAGATCTGTCACATGTTTTAAATTGGAATTCCTTGCAGGTCCAAGACCCAGGAATAATCGTGGTTAAACCCACAAGAGTGCTGGAAACTCGCCAGTTGCATTTAAGGAATCGTGATATTCAGCAATGTAAGGTCCAGTGGGACCAGTTTAGCGAAGAAAGTGCAACTTGGGAAAACCTGGAAGAGATGAAAACTGCTTTTCCTTCTCTTTTTGCAACAGAATGAAATCTGTTGATGAAATACTTTTATGAACTGATTGTTTTTAAGTATTTATGAAAGCCTGATTAAGGCAGACTTTATTCAGGTTGAATAAAAGTGAGGTGACATTGATTTCTGAAACTATTAAATATGGAAGTAAACACATTGTTTGTGTACTAATAAATTGATTGACCGGAAGGTTAAGTTTAATATGTAATTCATCGGGACGATGAATCCTTTTAGGAGGGAAGCATGTAACACCCTGAACTGTTGTTACTTTCTCCTAAGCATTCAAGTGTTGATATGTGATTTCTAGTAAATGGATTGTGTACCTCGATTCGGAAATCATGCTTGATATGTATTAAATTTCTTGCAGATTGCAGATCTTGACTGAGTCAAAATATTAATAGACTCTTTTATTTATTTCATTTTGTGACTGAATATTAATCTGATCACGGAATGAATTATACAGGTATTCATCAATAATATCTAGACTTGGACCAGAGGAATTGATCCAAGTAATGCTTTAATTTTGTGAAGTGATAAAATTAGATCACGAACCTTGAACAGGTTGCAAGGTATGGAAGCATTTGGTAAGCTGGTCAGGAGTATGACTCAGGCTGATCTTGAGAAATGAAACGGTTCCCGATATCTAGTATATCTGGAAGGTCTCGATTAAAGACCAGGTAATAATTCATTGACATACAATTCTGTAATAAGAACAGGAGTGGCTCTGTTCTAGAAAGTATGATACAGGTCTCTCCGAGTTTTCAGGAGAAGGACCAAACTGAATTACTAAGGGTTAGTAACCTAAAACAATAACCTAACCTAGGGGTTAGATTATTGTTAGTCTAACCTAGACCTAGGCTATGTGTTATGATCCTAAAATAATAACTAAGTGTAAAATGGTTAGCATGGTTATTACCCTAAAACTCTAACCTAAGATACTAACCTAGCTAACTAAGAGTTTATGGGAAGGGGCCTTTGAAGGGTGGCGAACCATGGGCGCTATTCTCTATGGCAATAAATGGGAAGGATAAGGATGAGGGACAGGCATATGGCGGAGGCTTAGGCGGCGGCTAACCTTGGCAGACTTGGCAATTACTAAGTTTGGAAATGAACTTGAGTTTTTGGATGGACTGTCGCCAATTTTGGCGGTCGGTGGGAGTTGAGATTAAGCGGGAAAATTGGTTTAATGGCATTTAATGTTTAGGGAGTCGAGCCCGGAGCTCGCGAAACGGCATGCAAACGAGAAGTTGGAAGGTTTGTTTGGTGTATCGCGATTTTCGGTCTTCTCTCTCTCTCTCTGCTAGTTTACTGGTTCATCGCACCAGTTCTCTTTGAGTTGCATGGCGAGAATGAATTTCTCTGGCTCTTTTCTCTGCCATGGAGGATATATTGTAAATGGGACAGCGAAATTTTGTTGGTCGCTGTATTTGGGAAAAAGAAAAGGAAGTTTGAGCTCTTCCTGTGGTCTTCTTCGGAAATTCGATCAAAATACAGGCATGCTAGGCCCTATCCTTTAAATATTTTGCTGTCTTTCAAATGTCTTCATTAAAACAACTCTGTTCATTTGTTTGTGAAGATTAGATAAATTTTCTATGAAGATTTAGTTGATTTTGGCTCTGTATCTCTTCTGGTTCGATTTTTGGCAATTTCCGCTTGTTGGGTGTTTGTTGAAATCGAACTTCAACTCTGTTTGTTGTGTATTCCTTCTGGTTTAAATATGAGAGATTTATATTTATAAAGGTTTGAATGCTCGGCCTGTTTGGCGAGAGCCCGTCGAATATACTTGTGAAGGGTATAGATCACTGTTTTGCTGTCGACTTTTGATCGTCAATGCTGTTGTGAGACAGTAGGGAAGGATACTGGTGTACCATTTGATTGTTCTGTGTTTTTGAAGATTTTCGAAGCTCTGTCGTGGTTTTGTTAACAGCGACTAATGATACTTTGTGGGTTTCATTGTTTTCTAATTTCTGGCTTGGAATAGGCAACTGTTGTGTTACCGTAGTCTTTAACGACTCAGCGGAAGTGTTTTCCTTGTTGTGGTGGAAACGGGATTATTGTTGACTGTGTACAATATATACATCTTTACTTCGTTTAACGACTCAGTGGATTTCATGATTGAATCGTTTATAGTAATCTACTGTTGTGAATGTAGATTCATCTTGAGTTTTGTTATTATATTGTCGTGGAAGCCTTGTGGAAAAGACAGGTTTTGTGGCTACTGTTATTGTAGTAAATACTGAGTATTGACTTTATGTGGATGTATTGCCTTTCCTTGTGAAAATTGTTCGAAGGTTTCGAAGCAGCTCAGTTTATTTCATTGTTTTGGAATGAGTATATTGATTTGCTTATACTTGTTTCATTCGGAATGTTTGTCTTGAATGGCATGGAAGGATTTATCAATTAATTCTATTTTATACTGTTGTTGGGTTTGTGATTATGGGCGCAAATCCGTTATCAGTATGTAGTGTGTATTAGTGGATTTATTAGGATTGAATTCTGAACGACTGTGAGGAGACGTTTCAATGTTCTATTTCTATTTTGGTCACTGTTCAAGTTAAAATGTGTATATATAGTTGTTAAGTGTTGATCCAGTGACTTGAAGGGAAAATCTGTACTGAAGACCTCTGTATTTTCTTGGAGTACTTTGTGTTGCATGTTGCTTTGGTGGTACAGATTCCTTAGGTGATCAACTACATATTCAACCTGTTCTATTTGTGCTAAAATATTGGCAGAGTACAGTCGGGTTTCTTGGTTGAAATAAGAGCTTGATTGTTTGTCTGATTTTTTATATGCGTCATTGATGACTGTTTTCGTGTTCTGGCCCTGTTTGGGTGAGTTGCACTAGGGATTTGCATGCACCAAGGTAGGGATCGATTGATGGTGTTCCTTTCCGTTTGTTCAGCCCGATAGACTGAGAAAGTATAAGTATGCTAAGTTCCTTTCTGTTTGTTCAGTTCGATTGACTGAACATGAATTGGAACCAATGTGTGGTCATCATAGCATAGTTTCTCGGAAACCTTAAAAGGCTTAATGTTATAGAGTTGTTGATTACAGCAATACGCTTGAAGTTCTTGATTTCGAACTTGGTTCGAAAGCCTTACTGTGTTTAGGAGAAACTAGTTTTGGACATCAGACTGATTTATGGATTGTTGTTGTGTCAGTTGCTGTCTAGGAGTTTGCCGTGTTCTATTTCTTAATTTAGAACAGCGATCTGGCTTGCGGCTTGTCTAAATTGTTCATTTATATTCTGGTTGAATGTTTTCATAGGTGAAGGCGGTTCAGTGATGAACTTAATTGAAAGGAAGTATGAATGGATTGGCTCTTTCTCTTCCTTTATTCCAATTTGGTTGATGTTTGTTTAACAGTGGGAAATTAATTTGGTAACGTTTTGGTAGGATTCCAAATTGTTATGTTATTTCCTTTTTGGAAGAATGCAACAATCTGACCAGTGTCGTGATTTGGATTCAATGATTGTTTATATGCATTCGTTCTTGTTTCTTTAATATTTGATGAAATATTAGAAAGTGTTTAAGACTATTCTGTAACAATGATAGAGTTACATGTTTGTAATCATTTTGTATTACAAGGACATAGTCTGAATATGTTTTCTTATTTGGATATTTGATCTCATTTAAACAGGGTGTTTAATGGAAACAATTGATGGATTGCAATTGTTTTAAAAGTTGGTGCTTATCATGCTCAGTTCATTGAACTGACTCATGTTGACTATTTTTGCAGATGGTTGCCGTAAGAGGTAAAACAATGCAGATCTGGCAGTCTGATCAGATAGTTTATTTGATTTATAAAGAATTACAGCTTGAGTTTATAGATGTACTATATGTGAAAAGATGTTTCTTTTCCGTTAGCATTATATCAAGTATGCTGTTGCATATATGTAATTGTATGAGTTTTGAAAGGAATGAAAATAAGCGTTTGATACTTATGTGTTGTATTCTATTCTGAAGGATGAGCTTCTTCGGTCTATGTAACGAAGGGGCATACTTATCTTTGTATATTATGGATGCTTTTGTGATTGACAATGAAAGCTTGTAAGTAATTAGACTAAATTCTTATGAGTATTTAGTAGTTCTGATTTGTTCTAGCAAAAGCAATATTGTAATTTAATTATTGTCTCTCTAGAAGATAGGTTAAAAATTGAGCCTAAAAGAGAACGCTGAACGAGCTGGATTGAATTACTAATCCCTAGTCCTAAGTATACCAGGACAATAGTAGATTGGATTCTTAATCATTCATAGCTTTAAAATGAAAAGTATGATATGAATTCAGTTAAGAGAACTGATAGGCAATCAATGGAGTTTCAGGTGGCAATCTCAAGCATAGGTTATGAGATATTGTCTGAATCTGTTGCTTAGAATCAGATGTATTCTAATGACTCCTTGATAGAAACTAGACCTTAATACCTCTACCAAGTAATGGATTAATAGAGGAGGGTCGTCTTAAGAAAATGAATCCAGGGATTTGGAAAGGCTAACCTTAGGGGAAAGGTCTTAAAAAAAAAAGTAATTTAAACTCTAGTGCGTAACGCTTGTTTTGGGTAGATCTTCTCGAGGCGGATCTAAAGGTTGACGGCATAAAGTCGACAGCAGGGCTGTACCTCCGAGAAGATTAGGATCTTCTCGAAGTTACAACAATGCAGGTGACTTATGGCGACACCCCTTGCATTGATCGTTGAGATTTACACTTGATTTCGCACGAGTTACCCTGGGACCGATTAAGAACGTGGTCATGTTATATGACTGCCTCGGAGATTTGGGGTGTCATGACACACTGGTTGAACTGCAAGGTTGAACCAGTATGTCATCATATCCCTAACCCTCGTGGGTATCCATATAACATTATCACCTTGTTAATCTGCCTCCGAGTGATTCAGTTGTGGAAGGAAGGACTGACAGTAATCAGTATAAGACATTCTATATAACATATGAATGGGGTGAAGGACGTATTCCAGATTGACGAGTATGCCGTTAAGGAATACGAGACATGAACAGTATGTTTCAAATCTTTGGCCAAAGTATCGCAAGCTGCTGATTGCGTTGTCCTGATTCACCTAGTCTAAGGGATGAGATGCCGATGAATAATGGTAACAGTTATTCAGTTAGATTCCTTGGACAGAGCATTCTGAATTCCCAGATTAGGGAAGAGAACCGCAAGAGTGATGTGTTAAATAAAAACACCGACTCTTATTACTCATGAATAGATCGGTAGATTACCGAGTCATGGAATGAATAGATCGGAAGTACTCCGAGTCATTACAGCTGCATATGGTTGCTTGTTATATGAATGGTTATTTGAATTGTGAGTTCTAAATTATGTATTTAGAACCAGTATGCAATTATCAAAAAAAAAAAAAATTCACTTGTTCTAAAGTTAAAAATGAGGTACCCATTCGCCATACTCAGTTGTTCCATATGACCATTCTTGGACCACAACAAGAGAGATTTAATGGTTGTGATCCCAAGGTCCCCCAACCGAATGGGCCTAAATAACTCACAGATTTAGACACCAAATTATGTACCCTAGTATTTAGAACATCCCCACATCCACCAAATATTTTCAGGTTGTTGAATGTTCTGAACAAGGATGCTTATGGAGCATTCGCATTCTAGACTAAACCAGCTCACTAAAGAAAGATCTCGCGAAACAAAACCTCTCTCGTTTGTTCCATGACCTTGTTTGTACATCATTGTGAGGCACCCGCTAGTTACTTTCCATAGATACCACAACCTATTGAGATGAATATATGAGCTTTCAATATTGATCAAATCATTCACATTGTTATACTTCTTAACATGTCCATTCGACCACTACAGGTTAGAGAGGATTTTCTTTCCCTTGACGATAATATTCTGATATTGCGTGTCAAGGAAATTATTTTTCTTTGCTAACTTTTTTTCTCATTTTTACACATTTCATCCACATATCACATTTACACTACATATCCATTATACATCTCATTACGGCTATCTCGACATGACCTCGGGAGGTCACATGCACTCTGAAGATCATGTGTCAGTTTTTGGGTGTACAAAATTGGTGAACCCAATGTGAAGGACTAGTTCCTTTTCATTTCCATTATCTTACCTTATTTTATCCATACTTCTCCTCTTCCATTATTTTACGTGTATTTATATACCCCCCCCCAATATGTCAGGTCGGGAACATGGCTAACCCATTTTGGGTCTCAAAGTGTATAACTATCAAATGGGTATGAAACACTCATCCTCACAATCTAGGTGGGTTGATAACTACTCATCAAATCTACCTTATCCCCACACTTCTCTATAAGAAACCAAAAACAATTCATCGTTCAAGATCAAGGAGATTGATCAACCAAAAAATGGTCCATAACCTAGGATCTCTAGTTCTAACAATATGAAATTCACTGGAGAGAAAGGTTCCAATCCTAAGATCTTATTCAAACTACAAATCAGTATGCAATATGATACACTCCCATTACTAGATGAGGAGTACCTAGCCCGATGTACATAATTTGAACAATGTCTGAATGCAATGGACTAGTCTTTGGACCAGATGCAAGATTACATCGATTTTCTACTTCAAAACACATTACTACCCCTCCACCTACAAAAAACACATCCAAAAAGGGTTGGATTCTCAAAAATCACACCATAGGAGGACATCGTGTACCTTTTCCTCTCAACCAGGCTCAAAACACACCTAATTCAAACACTAGACCATATGTGAGTGATGTAATTTCAATGTTGGTAAATAGGGTTAGGGAACTAGAGCTTTCCCATCCTTCTCACACTGCATCTTTTTCGGGCCAAGGAAATATCCCTTAACATGTGCAAAAATTTGGCTATGTGCCCTCGGAACCTTCACAACCTCTAGTTTATATGGGTTTCCCTAACCCTGGGAATCTTCTTACTAGATTAGGAATATTAGGTATGCCATCCCATACTTCATATAGATAACCTCCACACGTGCAAACCAAAAGTGTGTTCTCAAATGCCATTCCTACTCGCTAAGTGACATTCCCTAGATTTTCACCTTCTACGTCGTACCAAAAAAAATTTCCCCCTACCTTCACATGTACTCTAAATCAGTGCAGGGAGACATGATTTCTTTTCTATGTTTGTATTCTCAGCCTCAGGGGATGCCTTATGCCCCTAAAAATGCTTATGTTGTGCCATAACAACCTCTTATCCCTCTTCCACTTCCCCATCAAGGGTCATCCATGGTACATTCCTATGTGTTAGGCACATATGATGAGTGTCTTAAGGATCCCTTGGACTTTGTTATAAGAAGCTTAATTCTTTCATGACCACTTCCTGACTTGCCAAAGTTTAAAGGAGAGGGGGATCCAAATGCACATATGAAAGTGTGTGTAACTATCATCAGAGAGCTACTCCTGTGGGATGTAGTTGTAGCTAAGATCTTCCCCAAGACCCTTGAGGGGATCAATCTTGATCGGTATTAGAGGATACTAGAATCCTTCATACACTACTTTAAGCAACTCATGTCTGAGTTCATAAAGGTGTTTGACATAAACAAATTGTTAAGAATAGGAAGCAGGAAATTCCTTCACATAAAGTAAGAGCATAACGAATTTGTTGCCCATTTCATTTAGAGGTGGTGGAGGTTCCTCTAATATTTGGATATTACTCCTAATATGGATCAAATGGATCTATTTGATCTATTCCTTCATTCCCTTAACTAGGAAACAAAGGAATGAATCCAAAATTTCCCCCTCATAAGCTACAAAGAGGTATTAGAGGGTGCTCTCAGCATTAATCAAGTGGTAATAGATAGCAGATGAAATACCTATGGTTGAAATAGGAAACTAATCACTCCCTCCTAAGGTAATTCAAATTACCCCAGTAATTACAACAACAATCAAGGACCTAAGGTCCTCAATAATAATTGTGGTGTTACAATGGATAGTGTAACTAATCAATCCAAAAATCTAAATGTGGTTAACATTTCAAGCGTAAAAAATTTCAATAAAAATGCAAATGGAAATAATATAAGGAGTAATAGTTTTACTCCCTCCATCAACACGGTGGATTTTAACCATCCTCCACCTCCACAATAAGTTCGGGCCTAATGTGTTAATCAATATCAAAGAAAAGGGCGAAGGCCTCTAAACTTTAATTATGACAACCAATAGTTTAAAAACAACCATAACTTTGGACCGTAATAGAACTGTAGACACAAAATTTGTGTCTTACGACATCCCGTACCATGCATCTCATTTCACAACCTAACCTCATCACCTAAACCGTACACAATTATTTATTAATTACCTTACAATTAATAAATCCACATCTCCAAACCTGCCACCTCATTTCACCACCTCATCATGACCTAGTCCTTACCCTAAACTAACCTAATTAAGACCTATAACTTGGTCTACATCCACACCCATGACTAATGACACCTCACTCGCACCCAAAACTGACCTCATAATGACTTGACCAAGCCCACAACTAATCCCTCGAGAGAAAAGGAGGGAAAGTTGGCTATTTTACTAAAAATAGCCCACTTTGACTGAACCGATACCGGTTTCTACTCGACCACTGTCGGTTGCGTAACCGCCATCGATTCCCTGTAAATGACCTCCTCCAACCAAAAACAAGGGGAGGATTTTTGATTAATCAGAATATCAGAAGTCATTGGAAGAATCCAGAATTTACTTGGCTGAGTAGAGACAAGTGAAAAAAAAAAAAAGAGTTGGCAAAGGAGGACATCAAGCCCAAGGCTGCCACTGAGTAACCAGAGCCCTATGACACTCATCCGAACATTGGGAGGGAAGATAGCTCATCTTCTGATTGCCAGATCATCCTACCTGAGTTCTACCTTCGCCATCACAGTCCTTGGACTTGCATCCTCATCAATAACCAGTAACTAGTATCTAGTATGTCCTTTTAATAACATTTCTTGAACTTCTGAATCACAGCCATTATAAGTCTATTCCTAGATCTACTACCCAGTAACACACTACATCTAACTGTCATTCCTCTACCCTTACATTACCCTAAGAACACCTCCCCGTACTTTCTGAGTCCTTCTCATCACCCCGTTACCTAACCCCACTCATTTACCAGCCTTATAAACGACACAACCACCTTACAACCAACCTTCACCAAAGGCCCCTAAAACATTGCCCCTACCGATATCGGTTATCAGAAACTGGTACCGGTGACAGTGACCGGCATCGGTCACTGTGATTCAAAACCAAAAACCAACCTTTCCTCTATTGTTTTAACGAGGCAATTAAATTGTGATTTTACAATCATTTGTGTTAATTCATATTAGCAGGGGAACTGACCACCTTCGAAAGAAAGTTTTATATTTCCTGGGCCCAAGGCAGTTCCCTCATTTATTGTCTAATTAAAATCTGGTGGTCTTATATTCTTACTTACAGGTAGTCCTTCCAAGAAAAAAAGGAGTTCTTCGCAATCGATATGATCTCTCTCTACGGTACGCGCACACCCTCTCGACATTCAACAGGTATTCCTCCTAGCCCTAACCTTTATCTGTTCTCAAAGGAATGAAAGGATAGAAGCAACTCTATTCCAAGAACTGAAACATTCTGTGCGAAACATTTTGGCACGCCCGGTGGGACCCATTTCAGGTTTCTTTGATTCTTGCTTGCTTTCATATAGGGAGCATACTTGCTATTTTCTTCTCCTAGATATTCACAAGGTATTTTGTTATTTTGGTAAAATAATTTTATTTACTTTTACATCTTTGCATTAGTGAAATTCATCTCTTTTGCTTCATCGAATATCATTTTCGATTTGGGTTTAAAACACGTGCATCACATTCTTGCTTGCTATTTTCAATTCTAGTGAACATAGATTAAGTAACAGGTCGTACACGTGGGGGTGATATCCACGATATTGACAAGAAATTAATCTTACTTTCACTACACAACACATATCGAATCATGACATAATCAACACAACAGCTCAAACATCCCCCCTTTTCCGCTGTATTCCTCCACCCGATTGAGGTAACCTTATAAGCCAAAACAAACTTGACATTTCCCCTAAGTCTTTTGTCTAGGATTGACATCATCTTGCATTTAAGGCATAAGCCTACAATAATTAAAACTAATCCTAGGGTTAGTCTCTGGATTTGCGTGTGCATCTTGCTTGTTTTTAGCTCTGTTTCTCTATCCTATACTGACAGTGATCACTTCAGAACAGTTTGATAGATGTACTAAGCATTGTTAAAAACTCAAATTAGCATCTTCTTACAGTTTCTTATACCAGTCCTATTATACTGACATCGGTTAATTGACCAACGCCAGATATAGTCTAACCGACATCGGTTAGCAGACCGATATCAGTTACTGTCTTTTGCAATCCCTGAAAAACCAGCAACCTACCAATTTCAACATTCTGGGGCTGTTTCTGTTCCCCATAGATTGAAACCCTACTATGTACTCTTTTCCATGGTTGTTATCACTCGGAAGCAATCCGCCGCCATGGTTTCACATGCCTGCTCTATGCCTTTGCCTGAATCACCCCCTTCACATTCTATGGGGAAGCCTACGGACACCAGTGAGGTTCCCAAAATTCCTGTAGGAGATAAGGAATTTTCCAAATTTTTGGATGCTAATCCTAGCGCTGTACAGTACTATTTGTCTCATACCCTGACCGTACACCCAACGGTCAGCTTCTCGTAGGTATGCCTATCAATATAGCTGCTCATTTAGCTCCTTCTCCACCTAATAACTCCACCTTACCTTCTTCATCCTTGGCCCCGTCTCCCAACTCAGTGGCTTCATAGGTTCATACGACACATATTGGCTTTCCTTTGGTTAATCTGGGGCCCCACATATCATTACCACCAACTGCTCCTACCTCATCTCTCTCACCGACTTCCCCTTTCATAACTTGCTCTCTGCCACCTATCCACACGAGCTTTCCTTCTCAAGCTCCGCCCACCTTTTCATTTCCACACACTTATCCGGTGGCTTCGACACCTTATATAGGACATCCCTATTCGGTCTCCTCAACATATTCGTCCTCAATACCTTATCAACATTTAACCCCACCATTGTCTAGTGGAGGCCCTTGGCCCAATCCTCCACCTTTTACAACAACCGCACCAGCATCTCATCCAACCACAGATTTCATCAAACAAATGATGGACAAAATGCAAAATCTGGAGGCTTATGTTTCAGGAAGCCGTAGCACCCTGACATACGAGCAAGTTTTTTGGGAGCCTATTAATATGTCTGTCCCTCTTCATTCATATCCTCCTCAATGGGAATTACCAAAATTCACTCGTTTTAATAGTAAAAAGGATCCTCAACAACACTTGCGATCATTTAGACATGCTTGCTATTTGATTTCTCATGACGATGCCTTGCTACTCCACACCTTTCCCATGTCCTTATTAGGACCCGCCTTAGAATGGTACAGTGCTTTAACCCAACACTCGATCTTCTCTTTTAACCAACTAGCCCAATCTTTCTTGGATCATTTCTCCATTAATATTTCTAAGAAAGTATCTATCACCGACCTCTATGCCATCCAAAAATTTGAAGACGAATCTATCGCAGATTTCGTTGGACGATGGCAGGGCCTCATCAACCAACTTACTTATGCCTTGCCTCAGGCCGAACTTATCGAACTCTTTACGCGGGCCTGCGCTAAGCACATTTCTCCTACCCTCCAAATTCAAACTTTCCGCACATTTGACAAGGCCTTTACCATGGCTCAAAAACTAGAGATTCGAGCCTTAGAGGAAGAGAAATTGTGGTTGTGCAACAAAAACCCCAATTTCCGAACCCAAGATTCCACCAACAAACCTAACACCACCAATCCTCACACATCGACTGCTTCGAAATCAAAAGGAGCTGTACACGTGGTGATGGTAAAATCTCAAGCACCGTCTAATACCCCACCAAAAACCACCTATAAGTATAAAGCGGAGCCCATCAATTACACTCCCTTGGGAGAAACTTATGGTGTCATCTTGGAAAAATTGCTCAAAGCCGGAGCTATCACCTTGCCTCCTGTTAAACCTCACTCCAGGTTTGACTCCACCTGCGCTATACCTTCTTGGTACAAAGAAAATGACTTCTGTAACTTTCACCGCGTAAAGGGACATAGTCACGAAAACTACAAGATGTTGAAAAACATAGTGCATGAAATGGTTGATGCAGGGAATATAACCCTTGATAATCCTAATGCCCCTGGTAACCGAAATTTGAAAATCTTCAACAAACCATTCCCAAACCACTCATCTAACAGTAATGTAAACCAAGATATCTTAGTCGAGGAGAGTGTTCATGAAATCAATGCAGTTTTCGAATCTCAACCAAAAGCCTCTATTGAGGAAATTTTGAATCAAACCTCTTCACTAACACAGGGACCCGAATCCCCTTCACCACCATCAAGACAAGACAATATCCTCACCATTCCTTTACCCATAAAGGAATCAACCGTCCAGAGTTCTCTTCTCATAGATGAGCCTTCTTACACCACACCCCTGCAAGACTGTGAGCGGATGTTATCTAACTTATCTATTTCCCAAACATCTCCTTCTGTAGCTCTTGCTATAAAAGAAGAAGACTCACCCCTATTTTTTTCGTCTTTAGGAGAGAAACCTCTCGAATCAACATCACCACATTCTTTAATCATGACAGATCCCCTCAAACATGCCCTTCTACCTATTAGTTCTTCATCGCCTAAATATTTTCAGCGACCGGTTAACCTCTTAACACCCATTGATGCAGTGCCTCATTTACCCCATGTATCACACCCACAGTGGACTGGGATCACAACCCACCTTTCTTCCATATCAAAGCTCCAATTCACACCTGAAGATTGTCATTCCCCAGAAGATAGACGAGTCCTATGGGAATGTTTGAGTACACCATGCTCTACTCAAATGTAGATGACAGATCTCGACACCTCTACCATATACCCAAGATGTTTACAAAATCTCAAAATGCCTGTGTCCTTATCTTCACCCCCCTCATCTCTACCGAATACCTCGTCCACATCTACTAACCTAACCAAACCTTCCCCTACGCTTGGGACTCCACCGATACCCAGTTTAACACACCCACCTAAACGATTAGATTTATCCAAAAATAAATCCATCCATCCACCTAGGAGACAAATCCAATCTCCTTAAACCCAATCCTTGCCTTTGTCACCACTAAAACCCTCGCCGTCACACCTACCTTCCATATTGGGACCTCATCCCTCCACCTTGCCTCAATACATCACACCTCCTACGTTTTCTCTAAAACAACCTGCACTTTCTACACCTATACAGAGATCCTGTCCACCTATCAACCCTAAACAAACTCCATCATCAAAGGATTTGTTTGCGGTCACCCCACTTTCTCCATGGTTGTTCCCCGCCACCACGTTATCTGGAGCCTCACCATCTAATCAGCTAAACATGACTTCTGCGCCGAAGAAGCCACGTTTAGTTAAAACCACTCATCAATACCCCTTGTCTAAACCACCACCCATACGAACCAACCATACCCAAACATTACCGAAACCCACCCAATCAATACCCTCATCTTCCTCTAATTTTGACCCACTCAAGGGATCTTATGCCAATATCCTTGATATGTTGGTGGTGAATGCGACCATTTCCCTACCTCCACTTAGACCTTATGATCCATCTAAACCTCGACCTAATGGTTATGATGAGTCTAAAATCTGCGCTTACCACCACACACTAGGACATGATGTAGAGGGATGCAAAGCTTTGAGATCCATCCTTTGTCAGTCACCTCTCTCTGATAGAAAGGTTAAAAAAGACAACTTACGAAGGGAGAAACCTTTAGCTTCAATCTCCTCTCCTATACCACCTGTCCCTGCCTCACCAAGATCTATCATTATTACAACCCCACCTCTCGAAGCCCATGATTTATCCATACCATCTTCCTCCTCTCGTGTTCACGAGATCAACATGATCAGTGTTGCTACTCGAGGGCAGAAAAAAATGGGAAAGCTAAAGAAACCACACCTGCGGCCTCTCTTTCTCCGTCCACCATCCCGATCGCACCACCACCTAAAGTGGTTATTCGTGGACCCGCCTACCCCATCTCTAATGGAGTTTCCCACCGAATCATGATCAAACAACTTCACCAATCACCTGTAAAAATAACACTATACGATCTCATTCAAACTTCTGAATCTCATCGACAAGCTCTCATTGAGGTCCTTCAAGGGATAGAGGTCCTACCCAATGAAACCTTTCCCGTTGCCTCCATTTTAACACCCAATCACGTTACTTCCCTCACCAAACAACCTACTGCCTCAACCACTTCTGTCTCTGTGCAACAAGCCGTTGCTGTCAGTTTCTCTGAAGATGAAATTGTTGACTTTGGTACAGAAGATCCTGACCCTGCTCTTTTCATTTTAGCTTACATCTGAGACATCTGAGTACGTCGTGTTATGATTGATGGGGGCACTAGCCTAAACATCATCTCTTAAAAATCCTTCCAACAAATGAATATCCCTTCTAGTTGCATGTGTGCCAACCCCATCATGTTGCGGTCATTCAATGATGCTATTACTTCTACCTTAGGCACCGTGATCCTTAACATTAATGTAGGGCCACATACTTTACCTGAACTCTTCTATGTCCTTGAGGGAGAGTTCCAATACAATATGTTGTTAGGCCACCCTTGGATCCGGGCTATGGGATGCGTTCCCTCCACCTTACATAGATGCATAAAATTTGAGTATGAGGGGAAGTCCTACACCATAAAAGCTGATCCTCCCCCCTTCAAAACCTGCAATATGTTATATCGCCCTAATGATGTGCTTGTACCATTCAAGACACCCATTCATCCAACCCAACCATCCACTTCAACCGCACCTCTACCATCCACCTCAACCGTACCTACACCTTCAACCAATGAAACCGCCGTCACCAATTCCACTTCCTTTCCTGCGGACAACATCCCAACCTCAGATCCCTTAGTTGATGTTTTCCAACGCCTTACGCTAGGGGAGTATCACCTATATAACGTTAGCACTTTCCATACCCCACAAGAGTACGGACAGTTACATGTGCATCCTACCTATGACCGTCGTGTGGGGGAAGTAATCCCCTACGGACCACTTAATCGCCACAACAACTTAGCGTATGGGGGTGTCGATACATCTTCTGTTAACCCTGAACCTCATCTTGGCGTGGTTCCTTTCCAATCTGATTTTCAATATTTAACTAATCGTCGTTTCGCTCTCATCTTCTTGACGCACTATGCTTGGAAGGGCTTCGGTTTCGGTCTTTATGAACAAGGCCGACATACGATCATCCCCATTACCACATGCAAACACAAGGATCGTTGTGGTCTTGGCTTATCTGAACCACCTACACCGAAAACACCACCTATCAGTTGCATCCTGGAAGACAACGAAGTCACCCCTTCCGAACCATTATCACCCATTTTTCCATCGTCACCCACAGAGCCGATAGACCCTGAATCTATCCCTCCTAACTTTTTTTTTTCATAAATGCTATCTTCCTGGGTCCTCTCACTTATCAACGTGATAATGAAGACCCATCTTCTCTTCCCCTTTTGTATCCAGACATGATTGAAGAGGACTCACCTTCAATTAATGTCGTTGAGTGCCAGGATGATGACTCCATCCTCACTTACCTTGGCGCGGGTAGCTCTTATATTCAACGTGCCTTGCCATCTGATACTCAAACCATGTTGAACGAGTCGACTATAGAAATCAACATCCACACCGAGGATGATCCTCACATTGTGAAGATCGGATAATCTCTTACCGCATCAGAACAAACTACCTTCACTACCTTCCTCCGTGCTCGTAGCCAAGCTTTCGCTTGGTCCTACGCTGACATGCCAGGAATTGATCCTGACATTGCTGTCAATAACATTACCCTGAAACCTGATTCCAAACCAGTTAAACAGAAACTGAGAAAAATGCATCCACGCATTGCCCTCTTGGTCAAAGAAGAACTTCAACGACTCCTTTCTGTTTCCTTCATTTTACCTATTGACCATCCTCAATGGATTTCTAACATCGTACCTATCACTAAAGCAACGGGGGGACTTCAGATATGTACAGATTTTCGGGACCTTAATCTCGCTTGCCCAAAGGATGACTTCCCCCTACCAAGTATTGATCAACTTGTTGATCTCACTGCTGGTCATGAGATGCTTTCTCTCATGGATGGCTTCTCGGGATACAATCAAATTTTGGTAGCCCCGGCCGATCAACATAAAACCACCTTCATAACTCCTTGGGGAACCTTCTGCTATCGTGTAATGTCGTTTGGCCTTAAGAATGCTGGTGCGACCTATCAGCAGGCTATGACCTACATTTTTCATGACATTATGCACACTATCCTTGAAGATTATGTCGATGATCTTCTTGGAAAATATAAACATTACAGTGAACATCTCGATGTTTTAGCCATTATTTTCGATCACCTATTACAATATTGTGTTCGTCTTCAACCAAAGAAATGTGTCTTTGGTGTTCTTTCGGGAAAAATCCTTGGTTTTATTGTCTCTTTGCGTGGCATCAAGGTCGATCCAGCTAAAGTCAAAGCTATCCTAGAAATTCCCCCACCCACTAACCTCAAACAATTACGTAGTTTGCAGGGAAAACTCCAATCTATCCGGCGTTTCATCTCACAACTCTCGGATTGATGTCAACCTTTCCATCATCTCCTTAAAAAGGATATTGTCTTTCAATGGAGCGAGGAATGTCACCAAGCCTTTGATGCTCTTAAAGCCTTTCTCTTACAGCCACCCGTGCTTATCCCACCTCAGGATGATCGCCCTTTCTACCTTTATCTTTCCGCCACCGACCACGCTGTAGGGGCCATGCTCACACATCGTGACTCCGAGTATCGAGAACAAGCTGTTTATTATATAAGTCATACTCTGGTGGATTATGAAACTAGTTATACACATGTAGAAAATTTGTTCCTAGCCCTATCATTCGTGGCCACCTAACTCCGACACTACCTCCTGAATCACAAAACTTTCATCATCACCAACACGGACCCCATCCATTATATGTATGCCAAGCCTCATCTAAACCAATGTATCACCCGATGGCTTATGCTTCTCGCTAACCTTGACCTTGAGTTTGTACACCAGAAATCGATCAAAGGACATCCTGATAATACCGGGCCTCCGCTCTCGCCTCCATATAGCGGGCCCGTGCCACCATCGCTGCTGGGGTTGGTCCCCCGAATCCTAATAATAATGGCCCCTGTCCTGCCAATACACCCGGTGCCGGTGCCTGTGGCGATGCCTGTTCCTGTGGCTGTGCCGGTGCCTGTGGCTGTGCCTGTACCTGTGCCTGGGCTAACTACCCCTAGAGGACACCTATATGTGCCTGTACAGCAGCAAGCTGCCCCTGTAACAACTGCACCTATCCCCTGAGCTGGTCCCTCTCTGCTATAACAGTCGCTAAATCTGGCTGTGTGGGCTGTGCTCTCCTCGCTACTCTCTCCCCTGCCCACCATACCAAAAATGACCCTGTGTAACCGGTGTCATCCACGGTATCATCCGCCGGCCTCTCTGCTACCTAATCTGGGTCCACGGGTTGTGGTGCAGGCAGTGGGGCCTCTACATCATCCCTTTGGTACTGAGGGAAGGGAGGTGGCTCATCCTGTCATAGCAACAACTGCCATCGTACCCTCTCTAAGGGTATCCGCTCATACTCTCCCGGCCTCCGTCCTGCTATCTAGAAATTATACTGGATCCAGCGCATCTGTGATCGGGCTCCTCTGCGGGGCTGATGACCTCTATAAGGCCTCCATACAATATCCAATGCGGTCAAGCCCTCTAGAAAATGACGGTAGTAAGCTACATCCCGTCCGGAGAGCACCACTCGTGGCTGGCCCACGACCCCCAACCACCTCTTAAAGCCATACCTGTATATCACCTGTGGCCCTGGCTGCTGGGGCAGCCCTACTGGTTGAATACATATGATGTGCTCATATGCCCAGCAGTGTAACAAAAATGTGGAACAAATCCCGAATCGCCTCATCCGGCAATAACCCCACAGCTCTCTGTATAGCTGCACCAGGTATACTGGTGCCCAAGCATAGCACGTATGCTCCTCCACCATCTCGTGTAGCACCCCCATCAACGCCCATGGAAAGTGGCCTCCCTCTGAGTCCGGGAGGGAGAAGCATGTGATGCCTGTCATCATCAACATGACAAGCCGTGTCTCATGTCTGTGGGCGCGATACATGTCCCCATAGGCAATGCTCGCACTGTGATAAGTCAATAACGCGGCTGCATCCCCAAATACCTGTAGAATGTTGTCCATAGCCGTCTCTGTATCTACCTGGAATACTGCCTCTCCTATGATCTGCAGTCTCAGGATTCGATATACATCCTCCAAGGTAACAGTCATCTCTCTAGTCGAGAGATGGAAAACATTAGTCGCCGGATCCCATCTCTTGATGAGGGCAACCATAAGGTTGTGGTCCCTATCTACAGCCCTATATCGCTGGACTCCGCCGAGTCCCACCTCACGTATAATGGTCCACTGTGCTGCAGACACGTGTGGCTGCATCCGTCTCAACAACGGGGGCATCCTATACCGCATAGTCAGCTGCTGGCGTGCCTGCACAAATAACCCACTTCATTAGACCTACCCTTTACAACAACAACTACTTTAACCCTTTATACCCCTTGTTTATCAACCCAACCACACCCCGACTTTATAACACACATCTACACCCACCTATTTTACCTTAAAAACATCTACGATATCCCCTTTCATTATCTCACACCCTACCAATCACCCAGATCTACTCTCGCCATCCACCTATGCCCCTACCAATTTAACACCTCCTACTTCATACGCAACACTTAATATATCCTAACCAAACCAACCACACAACCACCCCATCTCCCCCCCCACCCCCATCACATTTCGTATCAGCTCTACCCCCTCCCTCTTCACCCCAAACACCAACCAAACAATAAAACACAAAACACCAACCCCAACAAAACAAAACCAAAATAAACCTAACTAATGACTGGTACCGGTCACCCTTGACCACCACCGGTCCCCTACCCAACACCTATACACCGGCGTCGGTCGACATACTACCAACGCCGGTCCTCCAACAACCTAGTCTTCCTAAAAAAATCATGACCGATGTCGGTCGCCTAGTGACCGACATCGGTCACTGACCACGGCCAGAACCAAACCCGCCGCGGCCCCCAAAATCATCTTTTTGCCTATTTCTACCCTTATGCCCACTGGAGAACCCTACAAACCTACCCACCCTACCGTTTTAGCCTAACTAACCTACCTACCCACTCTATTTTTCAAATTACATCCATTTATTCATTATTTCATTCAATTTTGGATTCCTACCCAAAACCCAAATCAAACTTAAAAACATTAAATTCGCATAATGAGAGGTTTCGAACCTACCGGTATGACGACACGTCATCATGGTAGGATAGGTGGTGGTGGTCCAGCTGGTCCAGCACCTCCTGCTCCTCCTGGCTGTGCCATGGCTCTAACTCTCCTCTGCTGGGTCCTCCACCAATCAAATACTGCCTCCTACTCGCTAGGGCCTACCAACCACTCACTTCTCCACTCAAATAGTGCCACCTCAGCTGGTAAATTCAACAATCTCACTAATACACCTCAGACAACTAAAATTGGTTTTCAAATTGACAATATGACAATGACAGGCCGTATTTTTTCTTTTTATAGGTTTTTGAATTATAACCGATATCGGTTATATTATGCCCTAAGGAACCGGTATCGGTCATTTAACTGATACCGGTCATAGAGGATCGATATCGGTTTAATCCCACCTTTTCCCCAATTTTTGCCCTTATTCACTAATCTCCCTTTCTCACCACATCGCCTACCCCCTCCTTTGCTAAAAATCCTTTTTTGACTTCATTGGCCCAATCCAAGGCCGCAACCAACCATTTGGCCCGACCCAAGGCCGCAACCAACCAATCAAACCCGACCCAAGGCCGCAACCAACCATTTGGCCCAACCCAAGGCCACAACAAACCATTTGGCCCGACCCAAGGCCGCAACCAACCATTTGGCCCGACCCAAGGCCACACCCAACCATTTGGCCCAACCCAAGGCCTCACCCAACCATTTGGCCCGTCGCAAGGCCATAACCAACCATTTGGCCCGACCCAAGGCCTCCACCAACAAACCAGGCCTGACCCAAGGCCACACCAATTAAATACCTCACCCAAAACCAACAAATTACAATTTTCTCCACCCATCATGTAGCTTTTTGTTCAATTGATCTCACCTGTTCGTGTTTTATCATGATTAGGGTACTTGACTTGATCAGTCGACCAACTTTTCCTAGACCAAGACCGTGATGTTTATCTCAACCAACCCAACCATTTGGTACTGCCGAACATGCCTCAACATTCCTGTACCTTACCCATTATATCCCCTGGAGCTACTTCCTATGCCTTGGATACCAGGATTATATCACCCTTGTTTAGATAAACTATCGACCTTTGACTACGAATTGCTTGTTTACTCTTCAAATCATGTACCCTGGTCGCACTACTGCATTTCAACGTGCGTCTACTTACTTGAACCTACCCCACCATCTTACCATTATCTCAACCCTGTTTACCCTTTATCAACCCTATCCCTGATTTCACGCTACCTCAATCTATGATAGATTTGAGGGGGATTACCTATACCCTTAACAGGAATAACCACTTCTTATTATTGTCAATGCAGCTTTACAAAACAAGCTACACGACAACAACGGGCTAATGTAGACACCAAATTTGTGTCTTACGACCTCCCGTACCATGCATCTCATTTCGCAACCTAACCTCATCACCTAAACCATACACAATTATTTATTAATTACCTTACAATTAATAAATCCACATCTCCAAACCTACCACCTCATTTCACCACCTCATCATGACCTAGTCCTAACCCTAAACTAACCTAATTAAGACCTATAACTTGGTATACATCCACACCCATGACTAATGACTCCTCACTCGCACCCAAAACCGACCTCATAATGACTTGACCAAGCCCACAACTAATCCCTCAGGAGAAAAGGAGGGATAGTTGGCTATTTTACTAAAAATAGCCCACTTTGACTGAACCGATACCGGTTTCTACTTGACCACCATCGGTTACATAACCGCCATCAGTTCCCTGTAAATGACCCCCTCCAACCAAAAACAAGGGGAGGATTTTGATTAATCAGAATATCAAAAGTCATTAGAAGAATCCAGAATTTACTTGGCCGAGCAGAGACAAGTGAAAAAAAAAAGAAGAAGAGTTGGCAGAGGAGGACATCAAGCCCAAGGCTGCCACTGAGTAACCAGAGCCCTGTGACACTCATCTGAACATTGGGAGGGAAGATAGATCATCTTCTGATTGTCAGATCATCCTACCTGAGTTCTTCCTTCGCCATCACAGTCCTTGGACCTACATCCTCATCAATAACTAGTAAGTAGTATCTTGTATGTCCTTTTAATAACATTTCTTGAACTTCTGAATCACAGCCATTATAAGTCTATTCCTAGATCTACTACCCGGTAACACACTACATCTAACTGTCATTCCTCTACCCTTACATTACCCCAAAAACACCTCCCCATACTCTCTGAGTCCTTCTCATCACCTCGTTACCTAACCCCACTCATTTACCAGCCTTATAAATGACACAACCACCTTACAACCAACCTTCACCAAAAGCCCCTAAAACATTGCCCCTACCGATATCGGTTATCAGAAACCAGTACCAGTGACAGTGACCGGCACCGGTCACTGTGATTCAAAACCAAAAGCCAGCCTTTCCTCTATTGTTTTAATGAGGCAATTAAATTATGATTTTACAATCATTTGTGTTAATTCATATTAGCAGGGGAACTGACCACCTTCGAAAGGAAGTTTTATATTTCCTGGGCCCAAGGCAGTTCCCTCATTTATTATCTAATTAAAATCTGGTGGTCTTGTATTTTTACTTGCAGGTAGTCCTTCCAAGACAAAAAGGAGTTCTTCGCAGTCGATCTGATCTCTCTCTACGGTACGCGCACACCGTCTCGACATTCAACAGGTATTCCTCCTAGCCCTAACCTTTATCTGTTTCTCAAAGGAATGAAAGGATAGAAGCAACTCTATTCCAAGAACTGAAACATTCTGTGTGAAACAAGAACATAAATAAAATACCTTGTTATTATGATATTGACCTTTATTTTGGCTTCCATAGGGTACGAGGGCATGATGCTAGGAATTTTCATGATTGTAACAAGTTCATACATTGCTTACTAGAGGACCAAATGTAACTCTTTATCGAGATATTTTTGGCAAATCCTATGGTGCCAACACAAAATGCTGACATAGGGTCTGTTTCCCCTCAAAACACTCCTCTTAGGATCTTTAGTATTACAATTTATTTCTTGGAGGTAAGTTTGATAATGATTCCCTAATAAGATAATACAAATATGAGACAAAATAAAACAACACAATCATCATGATACCTTACATAATAGTATGACCAATATGTACATATTGATATTGTAGACACCAAATTTGTGTCTTACGACCCCCTGTGCCCCGCATCTCATTTTGCAACCTAACCTCGTCACCTAAACCTTACACAATTATTTATTAATTACCTTATAATTAATAAATCCACATCGCCATCACCTGCCACCTCATTTTACCACCTCATCATGACCTAGTCCTAACCCTAAACTAACCTAATTAAGACCCATAACTTGGTCCACATCCTACACCCATGAACTAATGACTCCTCACCCGCACCTAAAACCGACCTTCGTAATAATTTGACCAAGCCCCACAACTAATCCCTCGGGAGAAAAGTAGGGAAAGTTGGCTGTTTTACTAAAAATAGCCCACTTTGACCTGACTGATACCAGTTCCTACTCGACCGCCGTCAGTTACGTAACCGCCATCGGTTCCCTATAAATGGCCTCCCCCAACCAGAAACAGAGGTTGGGGGATTTTTTTGATTTAATCGAGATCGGTCAGAAGTCATCAAGAGGATCCAAATTTTACTTGGCCAAGTAGAGACAAGTGAAGAAACATTGAAGAGTTTGCAAAGAAGAACATCAGAGCCCAAGACTGCGACTGAGTAACCAGAGCCTTGTGACACTCATCTGGTCATAGACGAGTGGAAGATAGCTCATCTCTTGATTGTCAGGTCATCTTACAGCTGAGTTTTGCCTTTGTCATCACAGTTCTTGGACCTGCATCCTTCGTCAATAACTAGTAAGTCAGTATCTTGTATGTCCTCTATTAATAACATTTCTTATGCCTTCTGAATCACAGTCCATAATAAGTCTATTTCTGGACCTATTACCCAGCGAACACACTACATCTAACTGTCATTCCTCTACCCTCTCATCACCCCGTTACGTAATATCACTCATTTACACAGCCTTACAAATAATACAGCTACCAAACGACACAACCACCCCATAAAACAACCAACCCTATAGATCCTAAAAGTCACCGGTAAAACGGTTGCCCCTAACCGATATCAGTTAATCAGTGACCGGTACCGGTTATTGTGGTTCAAAACCAGAAATCTGCCTTTCCCCTACTTGTTTCAACAAAGGTAACTTAAATTGATGATTTTACAGTCATTTGTGTTAATTCATATTAGCAGGAGAAATTGACCACCTTCGAAAGGAAGTTTTGTATTTCCTGGGCCCAAGGCAGTTCCCTCATTTATTGTCTAATCAAAATATGGTGGTCTTGTATTCTTATCTGCAGGTAGTCCTTCCAAGACAAAAAGGAGTTCTTCGCAATCGAGCCTGATCTCTCTCTACGGTACGCGCTCACCATCTCGACATTCAACAGGTATTCCTCCTAGCCCTAACCCTTATCTGTTTTTCAAAGGAATGAAAGGATACGAAGCAACTCTATTCCCAAAAGCTGAAACTTTCTGTGCGAAACATTTTGGCATGCCCGGTGGGACACATTTTGGGTTTCTGTTTCTTTCTTGCTTGCTTTCATTATAGGGAGCATACTTACTATTTTCTTCTTCTTAAGATATTCAAAAAGTATTTTGTTATTTTCATAAAAGAAATTGCTCTTGCTTTCCTACATCTTTGCATTAGTGAAAGTCATCTCTCTTGCTTCATCGAATATCATTTTTGATTTGGGTTTAAAACACATGCATCACATTCTTGTTTGCTATTTTTCAATTCTAGTGAACATAGATTAAGTAACAAGTCGTACACGTGGGGGTGATTTCCATGGTATTGACAGGAAATTAATCTTACTTTCACTGCACAACACATACCGAATCACTTCAAAATTAACACAACAGCTCAAAACAACCCCCCTTTTTTCCACGGTATTCCTCCACCCGATTGAGGTAACCTTATAAGCCAAAACAAACTTGACATTTCCCTTAAGTATTTTGTTTAGGATTCTGACACCATTCTACATCTAAAGGCATAAGCCCACAATAATTAAAACTAATCCTAGGGTTAGTCTCTGGATTTGCGTGTGCATCTTGCTTGTTTTCAGTTTTGTTTTCTCTGTTATACTCTGTCTTCTGTGATCAATAATTGGACAAGTATACTAAACGTTGTTAAAAATCAAATTAGCAGCTTTTTATATCTTGTTAGCCCAGACTTCTTACACCGACATCGGTTACCTGACCGACGTGGGGCTATAGTATAACCGACATCGGTTACTAGACCGATATCGGTTACTGTCTTTTCCAATTCCTGACAAACCAGCAACCAAACCAGCAACCTACCAATTTTACCAGTCTGAGTTTGTTTCTATTCCTGATAGATTGAAACCCTACTGTGAACTCCTGTCCATGGTTGTTATCACTCGAAAGCAAGCCGCCGCCATGGTTTCACATGCTTGCTCTGTTTCTTTACCTGAATCACCCCCTTCACATTCTGTGGGGAATCCTACGGATACCAGCGAGGTTCCTAAAATTCCTGTGGGAGATAAGGACTTTGCCAAGTTTCTGGATGCTAATTCTAGCACTGTACAATACTATTTGTCTCATACCCCCTGACCGTACGCCTGATGGTCAGCTCCTTGTTGGTATGCCTATTAGTATAGCTGCTCATTTAGCTCCCACTCCGCCTGATAACACCACCTTGCTTCCTGCATCTCTAGCCCCGTCTCCCAATCCGAAGGCTTCAGAGGTTCATACGACCACAGATTAGCTTTCCTTTGGTTAATCTTGGACCCCACATATCATTACCACCGACTGCCCCTACCTCATCTCTCTTGCAGACTGCTCCGTTCATGACTTGCTCTCTGCCACCTATCCACACGAGCTTTCCTTCTCAAGCTCCGCCTACCTTTTCATTCCCATACACGTATCCAGTAACCTCAACATCTTATATGGGACATCCCTATTCGGTCGCCTCAACATATTCATCCTCCACACCTTATCAACACTTAACCCCACCAGTGTCTAGCGGTGGCCCTTGGCCCAATTTGCCTCCGTTTACCACAACCACACCATCATCTCATCCAACTACTGGATTTAATTAAACAAATGATGGACAAAATGCAAAACCTGGAGGCTTCTGTTTCAGGAAGTCGTAGCGCCTTGACATACGAGCAAGTTTTTCGGGAGCCCATTCACCCTTCTGTCCCCCTTCATTCATATCCTCCTCAATGGGAGTTACCAAAATTTACTCGTTTTAATAGTAAAGAGGATCCTCAACAACACTTGCGATCATTTAGACATGCTTGTTATTTGATTGCTCATGATGATGCCTTGTTACTCCGCACCTTTCCCATGTCCTTATCAGGACCCGCCTTGGAGTGGTACAGTGCTTTAACCCAGCACTCGATCTTCTCTTTTAACCAGCTAGCCCAATCTTTCTTGGATCATTTCTCCATTAACATTGCCAAGAAAGTATCTATCACCGACCTCTATGCCATCCGAAAATTTGAGGACGAATCTATCGCAGATTTCGTTGGACGATGGCGGGGGCCTTATCAACCAACTTACGTATGCCTTACCTCAAACCGAACTTATCGAATTGTTTACGCGGGCCTGCGCTAAGCACATCTCCCCTACCCTTCAAATTCAAACTTTCCGTACATTCGACGAGGCCTTTACTATGGCTCGAAAACTAGAAATTCGAGCCTTAGAGGAAGAGAAATTGCGGTTGCGCAACAAAAACTCCACTTTCTGAACTCCAGATTCCACCAACAAACCTAACACCACCAATCCTCACTCATCGACCGCTTCGAAATCAAAAGGGGCCGTGCACGCGGTGATGGTCAAATCCCAACCACCGTCTAATACCCCACCAAAAACCACTTATAAGTATAAAGCAGAACCCATCAACTACACTCCCTTGGGAGAAACATATGGTGTGATATTGGAAAAATTGCTCAAAGCAGGAGCCATTACCTTACCCTCCTGTTAAACCTCATTCCGGGTTTGATTCCACTCGCGCCATACCTTCCTGGTACAAAGAAAATGACTTCTGTAACTTCCACCGCGTGAAGGGACACAGTCATGAGAACTGCAAGATGTTGAAAAACATAGTGCAGGAAATGGTTGATGCGGGGGATATAGCCCTCGATAATCCTAATGCCCCTGCTAACCGAAATTTGAAAATATTCAACAAACCATTCCCGAATCACTCGTCCAACAGTAACGTAAACCAGGATATCTTAGCCGAGGAGAGTGTTCATGAGATCCATGCAGTCTTCGACTCTCAGCCAAAAGCCTCTATCGAGAAAATTTTGAATCAAGCCTCTCCACTAACACAGGAGTCCAAACCTCCTTCACCACCATCAAGCCAAAGTGAAATCATTCCTTTACCCATAAAGGAGTTAACTGCCCAGACTTCTCTTCCCATCAATGAGCCTTCTTATACCACATCCTTGCAAGACTGTGAGCGGATGTTATCTAATTTATCTATTTCCCAAACTTCTCCTTCTACCGCTCTTGCTGCACAAGAGGAAGGTACGCCACTCCTTTTGACATCCTTAGACGAGAAATCTCTTGCACCAACATCACCAAATTCTTTAACCATAACAGACCCTCTCAAACATGCCCTCCTGCCTATTAGTCCTTCATCGCCTAAATCTTTTCAACAACCAGTCGACCTCTTAACATCTATTGATACAGTGCCTCATCTACCCCCTGTATCACACCCACAATGGACTGGAATCACAACCCGTCTTTCTTCCGTACAAAAGTTCCTATTCACACGTGAGGACTGTCATTCCACAGAAGGTAGACAGGTCCTATGGGAACGTTTGAGTACGCCATATTCTACTCAAATGCAAATGACCGATCCTGATGTCTCCACCATATACCCGAAGTGTTTACAGAAGCTTAAAATGCCCATGTTCTCACCTTCACCCCCCCTCACCTCTACCAAATGCCCCGTCCACTTCTATTAACATAGCCAAATCTTCCCCTACGCTTGGGACCTTACCCATACCCAGTCTAACACACCCACCTAAGCGGCTTGATTTATCTAAAAATAAAGCCGTCCACCCCATTAGGAGACAGACTCAATCTCCTCAACCTATACCTCTATCACAACTAAAACCATCATCGTCACACCTACCTTCCATATTGGGACCCCATCCCTCTACCTTACATCAATATATCATACCTCCTGCGTTTTCTTTAAAGCAACCTACGCCTTCCGCACCCATACAGAAAGCCCAGGGTATAACAACACCGTCACCCCGCGTATCCTGTCCACCTATCAACCCTAAACAAATTCCATCATCAAAAGATTTGTTTTCGGTCACTCCTATTTCCCCGTGGTTGTTTTCTGATACCACATCATCTGCGGCCTCATCATCCAACATAGCTTCTGCGCTAAAGAAACCACGTTTAGTGAAAACCACGTGTCAACACCCCTCGGCTAAACCACCACCCGTACGAACCAACCACGCCCAAACATTACCAAAACCCGCACCCGCACAACCAATACCCTCATCCTCTTCCGATTTTGACCCACTCAAAGGATCTTACGCCAAAATCCTTGCTATGTTGGTGGAGAATGCGACCATTTCCCTACCCCCACTTAGACCTTATGACCCGTCTAAACCTCGACCTATAGGTTATGATGAGTCTAAAATCTGCGCCTATCACCGCACACCAGGGCATGATGTGGAGGGATGCAAAGCTTTAAAAACCATCCTTCGTCAGTCACCTCTCCCAGATAGAAAGGTTAAGAAAGACAACTTACGAAGGGAGAGACCTTTAGCTTCAATTCCCTCTACTATATCATCTGTCCCCGCCTCACCTAGATCTATCATTATTACAACCCCACCTCTTGAAGACCATGAGTTATCCCAACCATCTTCCTCATCTCAGGTCTACGAGATCAATATGATTAGTGTCGCTACTCGAGGGCAGAAAAACAATGGGAAAGCGAAAGAAAACACACCTGCGGCATCTCTTTCTCCGTCAACCATCCCGATTGCACCACCACCTAAAGTGGTTATTCGCGGACCCGCCTATCCCGTCTCTAATGGCATTGCCCACCGAACCATGATCAAACAGCTTCACCAATCACCCGTAAAAATGACACTATATGATCTCATTCAGACTTCTGAATCTCATCGACAAGCTCTCGTTGAAATTCTTCAAGGGATCGAGGTCTTACCCAATGAAACCCTGCCTGTTGCCTCCATTCTAACACCCAATCATGTTGCTTCACTCACTAAACAATCCATCTCCCCCACCACTTCCGTCTCTGTACAGCAAGCCGCTGCTGTCAGTTTCTCCGAAGATGAAATTATCGACTTTGGTACCGAAGATCCTGACCCTGCTCTTTTCATCTCAGCTTACGTCCGAGATATCCGGGTACGTCGTGTTATGATTGATGGGGGCGCCAGCCTAAACATCATCTCTTCAAAAGCCTTCCAACAAATGAATATCCCTTCCAGTTGCATGTGTGCCAACCCCATCATGTTGCGATCATTCAATGATGCTATTACTTCCACTTTAGGCACCGTGATCCTTAACATTCGTGTAGGACCACGTACTTTACCCGAACTCTTCTATGTCCTTGAGGGAGAGTTCCAATACAATATGTTGTTAGGCTCGTCCTTGGATCCGGGCTATGGGATGCGTTCCCTCCACCTTACATAGATGCATAAAATTTGAGTACGAGGGGAAGTCCTACACCGTAAAAGCTGATCCTCCCCCCTTCAAAACTTGCAATATGTTGTATCGCCCTAATGATGTACTTATACCAGTTAAGACACCCGTTCATCCAACCCATCCATCTACTTCCGACATACCTATACCTTCAACCAATGAAACCACCGTTACAAATATTACTTCCTTTCCCGCAGATAACATCCCAACCTCCGACCCCTTAGTAGATGTTTTTCAATGCCTTACGCTGGGGGAGTACCGCCTATATAACGTTAGTTCTTTCCCTACCCCGCAGGAGTACGGACAATTACATGCACATCCCACCTACGACCGTCGCGTGGGGGAGGTAATCTCTTACGGACCACCCCATTGCCGCACTAACCTAACGTATGGGGGTGTTGACGCATCCTCCATTACCCCCGAACCTCCTCTTGGTGTGGTTCCCTTCCAATCCGATTTTCAATATTTGACAAATCGTCGTTTCGCCCTCACCTTCTTGACTCGCTGTGCTTGGAAAGGCTTTGGTTTTGGTCTTTACGAACAAGGCCGACATACACTCATCCCCGTGACTACCCGCAAACACAATGATCGCAGTGGTCTCGGTTTTTCTGAAACACCTACACAGGAGACACCTCCTGTCAGCTGTATCCTGGAAGAAGACGACGTCACCCCTACCAAACCATCATCACCCACTTTGCCATCATCACCCACAGAATCGATGGACCCTGAATCTATCCCTCCTAACTTTTTTTTTTCATAAATGCCATCTTCATAGGTCCTCTCACTTATCAACGCGATAATGAGGACCCATCTTCTCTTCCCCTTCTGTATCCAGACATGATCGAAGAGGATTCACCTTCGATTAATGTTGTTGAGTGCCAGGATGATGACTCCATCCTCACTTACCTTGGCGCGGATGACTCCTATCTTCAACGCGCCTTACCATCTGAAACTCAAACCATGTTGAATGAATCTACTATAGAAATCAACATCCACACGGAGGAGGATCCTCACATTGTGAAGATCGGACAATCCCTTAACACATCAGAACAAGCCGCCTTTACTACCTTTCTCCGTACCCGCAACCAAGCTTTCGCTTGGTCCTACGCTGACATGCCAGGAATTGATCCTACCATTGCCGTCCATAACATCACCCTAAACCCCGATTCCAAACCAGTCAAACAAAAACTGAGAAAAATGCATCCACGCATTGCCCTCTTGGTCAAAGAAGAGCTTCAACGACTTCTTTCTGTTTCCTTCATCTTGCCTATTGACTATCCTCAATGGATTTCTAACATCGTACCTGTCACTAAAGCGACGGGGGGACTTCGGATATGCACAGATTTCTGAGACCTTAACCTTGCTTGCCCCAAGGATGACTTCCCCCTCCCAAGTATTGATCAACTCGTTGATCTCACTGCGGGCCATGAAATGCTTTCTCTCATGGATGGCTTTTCAGGATACAACCAAATTTTGGTTGCCCCTGCCGATCAACACAAAACTGCCTTCATAACTCCTTGGGGAACCTTCTGTTATCGTGTCATGCCGTTTGGCCTTAAGAATGCTGGTGCTACCTATCAGCGGGCTATGACTTACATTTTTCATGACATTATGCACACTATCCTTGAAGATTATGTCGATGATCTTCTGGGCAAATCTAAACATCGCAGTGAACATCTCGATGTTTTAACCATTATTTTCGATCGCCTGTTGCAATATTCTGTTCGTCTTCAACCAAAGAAATGTGTCTTTGGTGTTCTTTCGGGAAAACTTCTTGGCTTTATCGTCTCTTTGCGTGGCATTGAGGTCGATCCATCTAAAGTAAAAGCTATCCTAGAAATGCCCCCACCCAAAAATCTCAAACAATTGCGTAGTTTACAAGGTAAGCTCCAATCTATCCGACGTTTCATCTCCCAACTCTCGGATCGGTGTCAACCTTTTCATCACCTTCTTAAAAAGGACATTGCCTTTCAATGGAGTGAAGAGTGCCACCAAGCCTTTGAAGCTCTCAAATCCTATCTCTTGCAGCCACCCGTGCTTATCCCACCCCAGGACGACCGCCCTTTCTACCTTTATCTTTCCGCCACTGACCATGCTATAGGAGCTATGCTCGCACATCGGGACTCGGCACGACGAGAACAGGCCGTTTATTATATAAGTCGTACCCTCGTGGATTACGAGACTAGGTATACACATGTAGAAAAATTGTGCCTAGCCCTATCATTCGTAGCCACCAAACTCCGACATTACCTCCTGAATCACAAAACTTTTGTCATCACCAACACGGACCCCATTCACTATATGTACGCCAAACCACATCTAAACCAACGCATCGCTCGATGGCTTATGCTCCTCGCCGACCTCGACCTTGAATTTGTACAACAGAAGTCAATCAAAGGACAAACTCTTGCAGACCAACTTGCGGAGGCCCCTTTACCTGGGGAACAATTTACCAACTTTACATTCCCCGACGAACTCATCGCCACTCTTTCACTCAGGGAAGAGTCGTATCAAATGACCCTCTTCTTCGATGGATCTAAATGCCAGCGCGGCAGAGGAGCCGGCGTTGTTCTCATTCCTCTTGACGCTGAGCCTATGCCTCTCTCATTCCGACTCGATTTCCCCTGCACTAATAATACAGCGGAATACGAGGCCCTTGTTCTGGGTCTCCAAGTTGCGTTACACTTAGGTATCAAATCTATCAATATTTTTGGCGACTCTCAATTGGTAGTCAATCAAGTTATGGGCATCTACCAATGCAAAAATGAGGAACTTCAAAAGTACAAACACTACGTGGATTCACTTCTAGCCTTATTTACTCACTATTCTATCCAAACCATTCCCCGCTCCACTAACAAATTTGTGGATACTATGGCTTGCTTAGCCTCACAAATTCCCGCCGCACCAACTGACTCTGAATTATTCGTCGTGGTCCAACAACTTTTTGCACCATCCTATTCAACCCCGGTAGTTTGTATGATAAATACTGTGTCTACTAATTCGCAGGATACCTGGTACCACCAATTTCACGACTACCTTACAATCTCTGTTCTCCCACCTGACCTTACTAGTAACGGAAAACGTGCTTTTCTTAAAAGTGTTTCATGTTATGTTGTCATGGGGGGACTCCTCTATAAACGTGGCTTTGATGGCATCCTCCTTCGCTGTCTAACTGGCGCGGAGGTCACCTATACCATCCAACAAGTCCATGATGGGATTTGTGGTGGACATTTTAGTGGCCTTGCCGTGGCTAAACGAATCCTTCGCCTAGGTTATTATTGGCCTACTCTCAATAACGACTGCTACGAATATGTTAAGCGTTGTGTTATGTGTCAACAACATGCCAACCTTCAACATACTCCTAGCCATCCCCTGCAGGTCGCACGAGATCTTTGGCCTTTCTCACAATGGGGTTTAGACCTTATTGGTGAGATTCACCCGACCTCTTCACAACGTCACCGTTGGATAATCACAGCGACCGAATATTACACAAAATGGGTGGAGGCCATTCCACTCGTTTCAATCAAGAAAGAAAAAATTGTCGAATTCATTAACCATCACATTATCTGTCGTTTTGGTATTCCTCATCGCCTAATAACAGATAATGGTAAATCTTTTAAAAACAAGTTGTTACAAGACCTTTGTGACAACTTTGGTATCAAACTTAGTTTCTCATCGCCTTACTATCCGCAGGCCAATGGTCAGGCTGAATCTTCTAATAAAACCCTAACCAAAATCCTCATGAAAGTTGTCAATGAATCCGGAAGAAATTGGCACGATCACATTCCCTTTGCCCTTTGGGCTTATCGTACTAGCATCCGTACCTCTACTAATGCCACACCTTTTTCTTTGGTATACGGTACCGAGGCTGTCTTACCTCTCGAAATACAAATACCCTCCCTCAGAATATCCCTTCAGGATATTCTCACCAACGATGATTTCCGCCAAGAGCGGTTAGCCCAATTGGAGCTTCTTGATGAATGACGTCTTACAGCTCTCGATCACCTTCAAATCTATCAAAAACGCATCAAGCGTGCTTATGATAAGCGACTTCATGAGCGTACCTTTAAGGTTGGTGATCTTGTCCTCAAAGAGAATCAACATGTAACCAAACTAGAAAAGAGCAAACATGGAAAATTTGCTCCTAATTGGATTGGGCCTTATATAATCACTCACACTTATGGATCAGGCACTTATCGTTTAGCTTCGCTTAATGGTAAACCTGAGCCTGAACCCCTTAATGCCTTGCATCTTCGACCATTCTACTGTTGAATTTAGTGTTATATCACTTCTTATCTACCTGCCGCTCGTCCCTTGAGCTCACATACCACTACATACACTTTGTTTCCTACATCTCATAATAAAAATCAAGCTCACATAGTTTGATTCTCACCTCACCTAAATGATGCCTTCCCCTTTTTAGTCTAGTCCATGACTTCAAAGTATTAAAATAATCCGTATTCTTATGGGATTTTCTTGAGTCAAACTTCCTACCAAACTAGATGCTTCACGCCAAAAGAACATCTAGCTATCTAAATTATATATAGACTGTTCCCTCGAAGGACAACTATATGCCAAATTATTGCTGCTATTCTATATAGACTGCTCCCCCGAAGGACAGCTATGCACTAAAATCATATCTGCTACTATAAATAGACTGCTCCCTCGAAGGACAGCTATACACAGTCAGCCTTTATCAGAAGCTTCTCGCATGGATCAGCTTTGTGAAGACCTCAAGAATAGTACAATCAATATCCCTTATAGACTTCCCGCATTGATCAGTCTATATTCAGTCAAATAAAAGCCTCATTCAAAAGAACTTTTTGAGTCATGGACTTGTCTATTTAGGGTAGGTTCTCTTTCGTCAGAACACTCACTTTGTAATGAGTTCTCCGTACCTCAGCTATACCATTCACCTCACCTCATTATTTGTTTCAACTCAAGGGACGTGTCGTACACCTGATAGGTTGTGATCATACAACTCTTTTCACCAATTGACTTCTCGTCTATGCACGGTACCTAGGGCTTCAAGCTCGTTCTACGTTGTGTGGTTTGTTTAGCTCTTTTCACCTACGGAGCATTCTTTCCGCTTTTGCCTCGCATCTAGGATTGTGTGTTGATCTTAATCAAGACATGGTTCCCTTCTACTTGGGTAGGCTAACTTTCGCTTCCCTTATACCTTTTACAACATCACCAATTCATTACCAACACCATCAACCTTACCTTACCAATATTAATATCAATACCTTTACCAACCAACCAATTGCCTAAACCGTACCAAATTGCCTGAATTCGCCTCTCCCTGATCCTAAGGGAGAACTACATCGGTCTGAGGCCCCTCCTTGCTTTGTGCAAAGGGCTATGTAGGCAGCACTTCAGAGACATGGGGTCTCCCAAGGTTAGCTCGACCATCCCCTACCATAACCTATCATGTGTGGTAAATATAAATATTTTTGTGTATTTCTATTTAATCACATTCCTCTTTATCCTTTTCAAAACACCGAAAGTCAAAACGAAAACATTCTTATTATTATAACTCAAATCAACATACATATCTCGTTTTATTTAAATGTTAAACAAATACATCTTCTCTATCATCGACACGCAGGTCGGTACTCTTATTTATTCTTATACCTTGCTAACATTTATTTAGACCCTCACGCCTCATCCCGAACTAGGTGATGATCGTGATCGTCGACCCCTCTCGCCAGGCCTCTCTGTCCTCAAAGGTACCACGGCTATTGGTACCGCCCACTGATCTGCCAATCTCTCCTGTAACATCTGAATATGCCCTCTCGCATGGAGGACTCCAGCCTCTAGTCTCTCCGCCCGTGACTCCGCAACCACTAACAATCCTCTTGTCTCATTCACCTGCGTTTGGAGCTGCTGAACTAAACGCTGCAGACGATCCCTCTCTGCTATAATCACCGCTATGTCAGGACGATCACGTACACCTCGCAGTTCTGCTACCCACCATAACCTATAGGCCTCTGTCGTTCCTGCATCCATTACACTGCGATCGGCTGCTACCTCTTCAGGCCCTTCTGGAGGTGTTGGCTGGGGAGGTGAGAATACTGCCTCTGCATCGATCCTCATATATGGTCTATAAGCCTGAGGTATATCCTGCACAAATCCAAATTGTCGCCGCACGCGATCTATAGGAATCCTCTCATATTCACCTGGCCTGTGCCCTGCGATCCACCTCAATCGCTCTACACCCCTCAATTCCTCAGCTATATTCTCTGTTACCATATAGTTCCCGTAAGGCTGCCACCTACCCATTCACCCGACCCAAGGCCTCAACCCCAAATCACGGCCCGACCCAAGGCCTCAACCCACCTACCCTGACCCGAGGCCGCCACCTTACCCATTTGGACCGACCCAAGGCCTCAACCTACCCATTTGGCCCGACCCAAGGCCTCAACCTACCCATTTGGCCCGACCCAAGGCCTCGCTCTACCCATTTGGCCCGACCCAAGGCCTCACCCTACCCATTTGGCCTGACCCAAGGCCGCCACCTTACCCATTTGGCCCGACCCAAGGCCTCAACCTACCCATTTGGCCCGACCCAAGGCCTTAACCTACCCATTTGGCCCGACCCAAGGCCTCGCCCTACCTATTCGGCCCGACCCAAGGCCTCAACCTACCTATTTGGCCCGACCCAAGGCCTCGCCCTACCCATTTGGCCTGACCCAAGGCCTCAACCTACCCATTTGGCCCGACCCAAGGCCTCAACCTACCCATTTGGCCCGACTCAAGGCCTCAACCTACCTATTTGGCCCGACCCAAGGCCTCACCCTACCCATCCGACCCGACCCAAAGCCGCCACCCAACAACTTGGCCCGACCCAAGGCCTCACCCTAACCATCCGGCCCGACCTAAGGCTGTAACCTAACAACTTGGCCCGACCCATGGCCGTATCACTTCAATACCATACCCACAATCAACGTTTTATTTTATCCATCCATCCTGTACCTTTTGTTCAATCGAGCTCACCTGTTCGTGTTTTAGCATGATTAGGGTCCTTGACTTGATCTGTCGACCAACTTTGCCTAGACCTAGACCGTGACATTTATCTCAACCAAACCAACCATTTGGTACTGCTGAACATGCCTAAACGTTCCTGTACCTTACCTGTTATATACCCTGGAGCTACTTCCTATGCCTTGGATACCAGGATTATATCACCCTTGTTTGGATAAACTATCGACCTTTGCCTATACATTTCTGGTTTGCTAGTCAAATCATGTGCCCTAGTCGTACTATTACATTTCAACATGCGTCTGCTTCCTTGGACCTACCCCACCACCTTACCATCCTCTCTACAACATTTACCCTTTATCAACCCTATCCCTGATTTCCCGTTCGCTCAATCTGTGCTAGATTTGAGGGGGATTACCTATATCCTTAACAGGAGAAACCACTTCATATTATTGTCCGCGCAGCTTTACAACACAAGCTACACGACAATAAGGGGCTAATGTAGACACCAAATTCGTGTCTTACGACCCCTTGTGACCCGCATCCCATTTCGCAACCTAACCTCATTACCTAAACCTTACACAATTATTTATTAATTACCTTGTAATTGATAAATCCCCATCACCTCACCTACCACCTCATTTTTCCACCTCATCATGACCTAGCCCTAATCCTAAACTAACCTAATTAAAACCTAAAACTTGGTCTACACCTACACCCATGATGAAGGACCCCTTTCTCGCACCCAAAACCGACATTCTAGTCACTTGACCAAGCCCGCAACTGATCTCTCGGGAGAAAAGCAGGGAAGGTGGGCTATTTTACTAAAAATAGCCTACTTTTTCCTTACCGATGCCGGTTCCTACTCGACCACCGTCGGTTACGCAACCGCCATCGGTTCCCTGTAAATGGGCTCCCCAAACCAAAAACAAAGGATCGGAATTTCATTTTTGGATGTGGAAGGATTTTTGAATCAACAAAGATCATTGGGAGCGAGGAACAGAGTCCAGATCTTCACTTGACCGAGCAGAGACGAGTGGAGATACCAGAAGTGTTTACAGCAAAGGAGATCAGCTTGCATCTTCGTCAAAACCAGTAAGTCACATCTTGCATGTCCTCTGTTATAACATTTCTTATGCCTTCTTGAATCACAGTCCTCATAAATCCATTTCTGAATCCACTACCCAGCAATATATTACATCTAACTATCATTCATCTACCTCTCATCACCTTATTTCCTAATATCACCTATATACAGCCTTATAAACAACACAGCTACCAAACAACACAAATGCCCCATAAAACAACCAACCTTCAGATCCTAGACCCTACCGATATCGGTCATCAGTAACCGCCATCGGTTATCAGTAACCGCCATCGGTTATCCTGACTATAACCAAAAACCAGCCTTTCCCCTACCCAGTTCAACAAAGTAATTCAATTGATACTTTACAGTCTTTTGTGTTAATTCATATTAGCAGGGAAACTGACCACCTTCGAAAGGAAGTTTTATATTTCCTGGGCCGAAGGTAGTTTCCTCATTTATTGTTTAATCAAAATCTTGTGGTCTTGTGTTCTTATTTACAGGTAGTCCTTCCAAGACAAAAAGGAGTTCTTCGCAGTCAGCCTGATTGTTCTCTACGGTATGCGCACATCATCTCGAAATTCTACAGGTATTCCTCCTAGCCCCAACCCTTATCTGTTTCTAAAAGGAACGAAACATTCCGAGTGAAACACCAAGACCTTTTCTCACATCTCTTTCTTGGATTTGTTGAATAACTCTCCCACTCATCAAACCACTTTGTTAGAAGCATTGGGTCTTGGTCACTTGATTTATGCTACCCCTCCACTAGAGGCATAAATCAATCACATAGACATTCACATTTATCCTCTTGGGCATCCTGAAAGAGATGTTGGATTCATATTCGAAATCGGTAATATTCCCACTGATGTCGAGATGACACGTAGAGGTGACCCAAAATTATATTTATAGATCTATAATAATTATGTTAAACATGCAATGATTGATGATGGGGCAGCTGTTAATATTGTCCCCTTTTCATTCCTTTAAAAATTAGGATATGTGGAAACAAATTGTTCCTTAACTAGAAATAAACTTAGAGGCTACAACAGTCTCAAAGAAGAATCCATAGGGACCATTGTACTCCTAGTTACTCTTGGGCCCAAGACAATTCTAAACAATTTTTATATTATAGATATGGAAACCTACTATAATATGATTCTTGGCTAACCTTGGATTTATTAGATGAAGGTAATCCCTTCCACACTATTCTAGGAAGTTAGATTCCTACATTTGGGGAATTCTTCATTGCTTAGAGTGACCCAAAGCCTTTTGATATTCACCTAGCTAACCTAAAGAAAATGTTTTGGGTTCATACTGAGTTCAAACTCCCAACCAATCAAGTGAACAAACCTAAAGATACAACACCAAAGTCTAAATTGATTCCCATGACAGAACTGGGAACCTCCATTTTAATTAAGGGGTTTATTACAAATAAAGATGAAACTACTGATGTTGAGATGGTATTGACAGAAACCATGGCTAATATTGTTGAGTTGTTGGAGAAAAACTTTCTTATTCTCCTCCCTTTTGACTCCTTGGGAATAGGACATGCTCTAGGACTCGGATATCTTCTAGCTGAAGATATTTTCATGGTTGAGGTTTTAAAAGTGGAGGAAGAAGATATTATAAATAATCAAACTTCAATCTTCCATAGTAATTTTTGGATGCTTAACTATGATGGAGTGAAGTGTCATTTTGGTATTGGGGTAGGCGTGATCCTCACTTCCCTGGAGGATAAAGTTGTGCCTTTTTCCTTTAAGCTTAATTTTGAATGCACTAACAATGGTGTTGAGTACGAGGCCCTTCTTCTTGGTCTCATTATAGACAAAAGAATGGGTGCTTGCAATATTATAGTTTTGGGTGATTCCCAACTAGTCGCCAACCAAGTTTCAGAATTTAATGGGACTAGATTCGAGCCCCTACAGCTCTAGAAGACTTTTGTACTTAACCTAGAAAAAGGTTTTGACTTCATATCCATTGAATTTATCCCACGTGAATAGAACCTTTTAGTTGATTCCATGGCTACTTCCACTTCTTGATTTTTTCCAAGTGGAGATTTGGAAGATATTGAATTCAATGTTTCAGTCTGAGCTAGACCCCTAGTTTGAAAAAATCCTACCAATCCGATTATAGCATGCATTAAGACTTAGAATGAGTCTGCCACCTTATATTATGTGGAAAATGATGAGGCTATACTAGGTTACCTTAATGTGTACACCGACCTTTACCTTGTACATCACAAGAGGGGATTCGCTCTCATACCTCACTCTTCCTCCTATTTTGGAGATCACATGATGGGTACTTCCCCATCAGAAGGCCTTGAGATCTATGAAGTAGGGGAGAAAGGAGAACTAGAACTACCTCCAGCCCCACTTGAGTTTGAAGAAGATTATGCCTCTTTAATAGAAGGGACCATTGATATAAATATCGGGAAGGAGGAAAACCTTGAAATATTGAAACTTGGTTCTTATTTAACTCTAGAGGAAGTGGAAATTCATATGAAGGTTCTCAAGGAGAATTCAAAATCCTTCGCATTCAGCTACAAAGAGATGACTGGAATCTCTCCCCATGTTGCATTCCAGAATCTCATAACCAAACCCAATGCCAAGCCCATCTAACAAAATTCAAAACCTATGAAGCCAAAGGTGGCTCTGATGATCAAACAAGAGTTTATGAAACTCCTACATGTGGGATTCATCAAACATATAGATTATTCAATATGGGTATCAAACATAGTCCCCATTCTCAAGAAGAATGGGAAAATTCAAATATGCATTGATTTTCAGAACATAAATAAGGCGTGTCCCAAGGATGATTTCCCGTTACCTTCCATTGACGTTATCGTCGACAAAAAATATGGATATGATTTATTTTCAGTCATGGATGGTTTCTTGGGTTAGAATCAGATTAGGTTCTTTGAGGAAAATCAGACAAAGACCACTTGCAATACTCCTTGGGGTACATATTTCTATGTGGTCATGTTGTTCATCCTTAAGAACACGGGTGTTATCTATCAACAGGAAATGACCTATATATTCTATGATCTTATTCACAATATTTTGGAATCATATGTTGAAATTCTTCTGGCTAAGGCCAAAAATCACTGCAATCACCCTGAGGTGCTTTGCATCATCCTCTCTTATCTCATAGATTACGTCGTTGCATTAAATCTAGAGATGTGTGTATTTATAGTGATGGGAGGTAATTTATTGGGTTACATTACCTATTCACAAGGGATTGACGTAGATCTAGAAAAAATTTAGGTGGTCTTAGAGATGACTCCACCTACAAATGATTCGGGCATCAAGTCCTTTCTTGGAAAGCTTGAGGAAATCTGAAGGTTCATACCTAATTTAAGCTATGTTATTCATCCAGCCAACAATTTTTTAAAAAAGACTGGTGTAACGTCTAGAAGACAAAGTATCATAAGGAATTTTAATCTATCAAGGTTTTCCTATTATTACCACCCACACTAATTCCACCTAAAGTGGATCATCCTCTCATCTTTTATTCTTAGTCTACAGATATCTCTCTAGCTTGCATATTAGCACAAAAAGATGATGAAAAATGTGAACATGCATTTTAATTCATTAGTTGCACCTTGCTAGACTATGAGATGCACTATATGCAGGTAGAAAAAGAATGCCTAGGTATAGTGTTCACAATAAAATGGTTAAGGCATTATATTCTTAACTAAGAAATGTGGGTAACTATTAAGACAAATCATCTTTGAACATTTCTAACTCAAGGTTCTTTGTCTAAGAAATCGGGTCGCTTTATGACCCTAACAGGTGAATTTGAGTTAACTTTCGTCAATCAAAAATCCTTCAAAGGAAAAATCATTGCTAATTGGTTGGCGGAAAACCCATTAGACTTAGATTTCCTTGATGGGTGCATGTATTATATATGATTCAAACCTCCCATTACCACTTTTCCATGGTATTCAGATATTTTTAATTTCATTATGGACCGCACATATCTTGAGGGAGAAACCTCACAACAAAGAAGATGGCTATGCATCATAGCCGCCAAGTATGTGATTGTAGAACAAGTGCTCTATCATAGAGCCTTTGATGGAATGTTGTTGAGGTGTGTCAATGAAGAAGATTCAGAAAATATCCTTTTTCAGATCCCACAATGGAGTCTATAGAGGTCACTTCGGAGGGCATGCTATTACTCGCAAGATGCACCAAATGGGTTATTTTTAGCCCACCTTAGAACATGGTGTTGTGGATTATGTGTGCAAGTGCAACAAATTTTGAGAATTATCTCATGAGATTCACATACCTACCTAGGATCTACAACCTCTAGTAACACCTTGGCCCTTCTCTACTTGGGATTTATATTTGATAGGGAAGTTTTCTCCCTCATCAACTGATGGCCACAATTTCATCATTACAGCCAAAAAATATTTCACAAAGTGGGTTAAGGCCATGCCTCTTACCATTGTACTTCGGTCTGTGATCCCAAATTTTATCTTGAATCAAATAATTTACATATATAGGGTCCAATTGGTCATGATCTCGAATAATGGAACATCTTTCAAAAATGAAGAGGTGCATGAGCTATTTTCGCAGTTCAATATCTCACACCACACAACCTTTTTATACTACCCTCAGGCTAATGGATAGACTGAGGCTGACGAACAAGAAATTAAATTCCATTCTCCTCAAAATATTTAAGGAGGACAAATGTGGCTGGCATTTGAAGTTTTTTCTGGCCTTGTGGGCCTACAAACATTCGGTGAGAATGCCTATGGGGGAAACCCCATATTCCTTATTTTTTTCATCTAAATCAGTTTTACCACTCAAATTTGAGATACCTAGTCTCCAAATATCCTTGCAAGGAATCTTAGATGAAGAGGGATATATCGAGGTGTGGTTCATTGAGTTAGAAACCCTTGATGAAGCTTGGCTCAAAGATGAGCAATGACATAGTGTCTACACTGACTAGATGAGTTGGTAGCATTACAAAAAGGTATTAAAAATGTGACATACTAGTAGGATATTTGGTATTGAGACTTGACAATTGTATTGATAAGAAAACCGATGAAGGAAGGAAATTTAGGCTCAAGTGTTTGGGCCCATATCGATTCATAGAAGACTACAAGAATGGGGCATATCACCTATGTACATTAGAGGGTGAAGAATTTGGTGAATCCGTTAATTCACGTCACTTAAAATGTTACTACGCATGATCCATCTGCATGTCCACATGTACATTATTACATCCGCATTGTATTTTCATTTTCTAGATCATTTTTTGAATGTTTAATCAAGAAACTTATCTTTCAAGAAAGTTTCAAAAACTTATAAAAACATTGGAAAACATTTAATCACACTTCTTCAAATATTTGTAATATTGTCATCAATTCACCAGCTAAGACAAAGTTTTGATGTTAATCCTACTAAGGATTACATACTTGGTTCTGCTTATGGTTTTCTTCTAGCTTAGGTGTCTTTACCCATAGTCTTCTCTATAAAATTATTGGTGTTACATCTCTCCCAGAAAAACTTCTTTGGAAACAAAAACATTCTAAACATTTTACCCGGATCACTTTTTCACCTATCTCAGCCTTCGTTATTGATCCCTCACATCTTATTGGTTGCATGGGGTTGAGGCAAGGTGCAATCTCTCCCTCTCTAAAGCACAACTTAAAGTTAAAATAAAAAATTCTATAAGTTAATCAATAAATGCAAAAATATTACATTTACAAATAAAACGACACTTTCTTGCCCCACCAATATTTAGTGATGATCCCACACCTCATACTCGTGACATGAGGTTAGGAAAGGATAGAATTTCCCTTACTTGCCTACATATTGTCCTCTATGGTGAGACCATGCTTCTTACTAGTAGCATGGGGCAAGGTGTATGGGTTCTTTTCATAATAATTTAATAAGGTATAAGTAATCTAGCAAATAAAAAGTGTTTTGAAACTTCAAAACACAAAAAAGGTGATTTAGATGTCTATGTTCCAAAATAATTAAATCCTAAAAACCATATTTTATCAATCAAGAATCCATCTATGGGTCTAAGTCTAGATAACATTACAAGCAAATCACACTATAGACTGTGTAGAAAACAATGTGTAGAGTTATGTTGTAGGTTCTTGATTGGTTTCTATCAAAATATTGTCTACCTCTCATCACTTTCATCCAAAAAAATTATATAAATCATGTCCCTTCTATATCTCGGTGTTGATCCCTCATATCCTACTAGTTTTTTGGAGTTACAAGTGGAGTGGGTTCATTTTCTTATCATGTCACATTCATCATATTTTTCCAACTAAATTATAACCAACTCAAACATATTCACCTAACCATGGCCCCTTCCACCCCACATTAATATTAATTTAATTAACTTAATTAAATTAATACCCATCCTCACAATATTCATTACTTAATTATTTTAATTAAGCTAATTTCCACCTCACCTAGCCACCTCACCCTAGACCTATTCTTGGCATGTTTCCATAACTAACTAAGACTTGGTCCCACTTACCTTAATGAGCTAAGACTTAGTTTAACCCTAAAAATCAATGCCTATTATCCCTCTAACCACATTCCCGCTCATGAAAAAAGGAAACATCCATTTGATCCGTAGGAGAAAGGAACAAACCTGATCCAAAAGACAGGAGATCTGCCATTTTTAGTAAACCTAGGGAATCCCACCTTAACCGATCCGGTCACCCCTAAACTGACACCAGTCAACCTGGAACCATCGTCGGTTACCATTTATTCACCTTAGCAACCTTGTTTTTGGGTTGGCACATTCTGAGATCAAAGGAAAGAGGAGAGACTACATGCAAGCAAAACCAGAGCCTTTTGCACCTACAGACATCCATAGCCAACACCAGGACAGATCCAGAAGCATTGCACTCATGGTGACATTCCAGGGAAGCATCACTATTGCACCAAGCTCCATCCCACCAACCAATCATCACCACCACCCAACCATTGGACCTGCAACATTGGTAAGTGTTTTTATCACTGATCATTTCCATTCTTATTCCTGTCAATAGAGTTGTTATCATTTCTGTTATCATTCTTCCATTAATATTCCCATTCCTTCATAGTCTACTTTCTGACAAACTCAAACCTCACCCACCCTTTTACCAGATCACCTATCCTATCCCTTCCACCTCTCTGAGTGTTCTCAACATTCCCACAGACCTCACCATCCCCTCCTTTAGCTCTATCTAACCTCACCCAGACTCTGCAATAAGGTTTTTATTGAACTACTGTCACCCGAATGTACCGACGTGGTTACCCATGACCGTCGTCGGTCTCTCCTAAACCATCACCGGTTATACTAGACCGACGTCGGTCTCTATGTTTTACACCTTTTCTAATAACAGAGCCAACCTACCTTCTACCAAGTGACCCAAACAACCTAGAACCTAACCCTAACTAGTTCCAACACCCTGACAACTACCTACCCTTCAGATCTGGACTATAGCCTATCCTGTTATGTTAGATTTTCTTATTGTGCTTGAATGAAATACCTAAATCATATCAACTACAATAGGAATTTGTTTATTTCTCGCATTAAGTTGTTTTAAACAGTGGATTGAAAGCCATCTAGGGAGTATCACACTTCCCAGATCTAGCACACGCTAGGAAGTCCACTGTCATATATTATTTAACTCTTCTTTTGTGGTCTTGTTTTCTATTTCAGGTAGTTCCTCCCAGCTAAAAGGAAGCTCTCACAGTCAGCATTGGATTGAGAAGTCAGAACATGCACAACAACCATCAACCGACCAGCATAAATAGGTATTCCTCCTTGGCCCTTACCCTTATCTATTTCATCTCAATAACGTAAATAAAATGGTGAAACATTTTGGCACGCCCGGTGGGACCCATCAGGGGTTCTATTGCATTTTCTTCATTCCTAGGAAAAAGTTGTGTGTTTGTTTCCCTTTAAAAGGCTTACACATTAATCTTCTTCTCTGGTAATCCTCTCTTCTTTCTAATTTCTCTAAAAGAAACATTTCTCTTGGTGCATTTAAAAAGAATCATTCTTCTTTCTTGCTTTTCTGCATTTAGTGAAAGAGCATACCCTCTCCTATTCATCATTTGCTTCATCGAACGTAATTTTTTTGATTTGGGCTTAAAATTGGTTGCATTACATTCTGATTTGTTGCATTTAGCTCACATTAAAATGAGGGAAACCTATATGCTGGAATTCATGCCCAGCTGATGGTTGACACAAAGAATCGTAGAAAGCACATTCTCTCTCTCTCTCTCTCTCCTCTCTCTCTCTCTCTCTCTCTCTCTCTCTCTGTCTTACCAAACTACACAAAATTGAAATATACACATCTTTCTTAAACAACATCTTACCTGGGAACGCCTGTCAGTGATCACACGATTAGAGGATTGGAAGGTACTCCCCATCTCATTACTTCTATTGAGTCATTACCTCAGAGGACCACCCACCCCCGCCATAACATAACCTGAAACCTCTCCTTTTAGATATCCTTCTTCGTAGGAAGCCTTCCTCACCAAAAACTCTACTCTAAATTCATGAGTCAGTCTTCTAAATAGCATAAGCTCAACACATTAAAAATCACTTGTTAGGTACATGTTTTTAGCATTTGATTGATGTGCGTTTTGAGGTGTGAGGATACGTTTCTCCATTTTTCCATTCTTTTTCCTTGCACACTCCACAATCACAATTGGAGTATTCTGACTTCTTCTGAGTGTGTCAGGACTTCATTGCATCATCTCCAGACCTCTGGGTTGATTATTTATCTGACTCAAATTCACAACAATCCATTTTTCTACATTTTTCCAATTTTCATAGTAACTGGCATCAGTTTATCTACCAGCATCGGTCCCCCCTGACCGGCCTCGGTTTTTCCTAACCAACATCGGTTTTCTATTCTTTTGGGTTAAATTTCCCAAAGAACACTTATTTCATTTTCTTTGCTGTCAGAGTTCCTGTGAGTCTCTGTACTCTCTATGCTTTGATAAACAGTCATCATACAACTTGTTCATCTGACTGTCACCATTTCTTTACCTCATTTGGTAAAAATTGTTCCTGTCTCACAGTAACCGACATTGGTTACCCCTGAACTGGTATCGGTCATCCTTAACCATTGTTAGTTACCCTATGTTGAATCTCAGCTAATACATTACCCAAATCCACCTATAAACACCTATTTTCTTCATTCCCACTACTCTCTGTGTCATCTGCAGGATACAACATCACCTGATATACATTCATTCACATGGTGTTGACTCGCAATCAAGCTAACGCTCTTATATTCCATGCTAGTCATCAACCACTCCCGCCTAGTCCTTCACCACCCTCTGTCCTGTCACCCATGGATCCAACCCTACCTACCACCATTTCCGCAGGCGATGAGGAATTTTCACGACTCCTTGATCAGAATCTTGTGGCCTTATAGTTCTACCTTTCCCACTCTTCCACCTGGGACTCCTCAGGTCAGTTGATATATGGCATGCATGTATCCATCTCTCCTGCCCTTATTCCCACTTCTACATCAGCCCCTACTAATGTGGACATTACCTTCACCTACTTTACCCCTAATAGTTTCATAGCTAGGCCCCATACCGCTATGACCACTGCATCTATAGTATCAGTCACACCCGTAGTATCTGTTGTCCCCTCATCAACCACCCAGACCATAACCTCATCTGCACCCATTGTCTCACAGATACCAATTGCAACACAACCCCTGTGGTGTCAGTGACCCCTACCCCATTCCAGAATCTTGTCCTCTCCATCCCACAATCTCTTCCCCCAATCACTACTAGAGTCACTGCGACCATCCCACCTACATACACATACTATCAACAACCCCCTATCTCGTCTATTCACCCATTCTAGATATATGCCCTCTATGTCGGTCCCCTATTCTCAACCTTCCTATTCAGCACCGCCATACACTAGAATGCCACCCACATCACATGTTCAGTACCAGCCCTCCTATGCCACAGGAGGAGCCCTTCCATCACAACCTACCAATGACCTCATCAAATTAATGATGGAAAGGATGCAGACGCTAGAAGCATCAGTTTTTGGCTCACGCAATTCTCTCACCTATGATGAAATCTGTAATGAGATCCCATTCATCCATCCATCCCTATTCACCCATACCCTGTACATTGGGAAATTCCAAAATTCAACCGTTTCAATAGTAAAGAAGACCCACAACAGCATTTGCGGTCTTTCAAACATGGGTGTTACCTGATCACCCATGATGACGCTTTACTCCTATGGACCTTCCCGATGTCCCTGACAGGACCTGCATTGGACTGGTACAGTGGGCTACCAAGACACTCCATCTACTCATTTAATCAAGTAGCCCAAGCCTTCTTAGACCACTTCTCAATCAACATTGTTAAGAAAGTCACCATGACTGATCTTTATTCCACACGACAGTATGAATGATGAGTCTATCACTGACTTTGTCACTCGCTTGCTGCAGCCTAATTAACCAGCTCACATTTCAATTACCTCAAACTGAACTCATAGAGTTGTTTACTTGGGCTTGTGCTAGACACATCTCACCAACCCTGTAGGTGCAGACCTTTTGCACTTTTGACGAGGCATTCACCATGGCACATGGAAATTGGAAATTTGTGCTATCGAAGAGAAGAAAATTCAGTTGCATAACAAGAACATCACGTTCAAATCAAATGATGCTTCTTCATCTTCAAAACCCCAAAACAACTATTCAAAACCCAAAGGATCTGCCAATGCCATAGTTCTCAAAGTTGGTCCCCCTCACCCATCAAACCTAGCCAAACCTCCTTCTAATCTCTCTCCCGTCCAAGCTTTCCAGTTTAGACGAGAACAACAAAAGTACACTTCAATAGGAGAACCTTATTCTTCTGTTTTGGAAAATCTTATTAAGGTTGGTGCCATTACCCTTCCACCTATAAAACCACACACTGGTTTTGACCCTGAGTTCCCCATGCCCACATGGTATAAAGAACATGACTTTTGCAACTATCATCGTGTCAAAGGCCATAGTGATGGTAACTGCATCACCTTCAAGAATATCATCCAGGAAATGTTAGACAATGGAGATCTAGTCTTGGATAACCCAAATGCACCCACTAACCAAAACCTACATATCTTCAAGAATCCATTCCCTAATCATGCCCCATCTTCCAACCAATCTGGTGACACTTCAACCAATGATAGTAATGTCTGTGAGGTCCATGCTATTTTTGATGACATACCAGTTGCTTCTCAATTGCCTCATGTTCCTTCCATAGACAAAATCTTAGCCCAAGCCTCCCCTACCTGCACAAGAACCTATTTCATCTACTCCTCCATCCAAAGAGGAATCCCCTTCATTTTCTCCTTCACCCATGGAAGAGCTTATAATTAGCAAGCCACCTTTGACCCCTCAAATTTCTTGAGTCGTTTTCAGTGGCACCTCTCCTACTCATAGGAGATACATGTCCACAACCTACACCATCACAAGGAGATTCAACCTCATCTAGCCCATCCTCTCCTCTACCCATAGAGGATCCTATAGAAATACCATTTCCTTTAGATGACCATTCACCATCGGACCTTCAAGATCCCACTGATCTACTTTCAGCTCTCTTACCCACAGAGTCTGAGGCTAGCCATTTCCCTGTGTCTCAAACACATTTTACGGGATTTCTACTCGATCCACATCAACCCCACTTACAAAAGTACCATTTTCACACTTGGTCTAATCACCTAGACTATGTTGATAGAGCCTTACTTTGGGGATGCCATCTACTTCCTCTTTCAACCCAAATGTAGTTGTCACTCACCAACACCTCCACTATCTATCCAAAAGCATTTCAAGTGACCAAACCAAACACACCATGACTATAAAAAAACCTTCCATGTCACCAACCATAACCCAACACACACCTCTTCCCACAACCCAACATACATCTACACCCAAACACCTATCCATGCCTATATTATCTCCCTTACTTAAACCCATCACCACCTTAGGGGACATGCTGACATTGAACCTTACTTACCCACCCATAAAATTAGTTTTAGCCACATCTTCTTAAACCAACACTAAACTTGTTCTTACCCCTGAAATTAAGACCCAACCTCCTAGGCCTCATACACCAACCTCGCCTACCACACCATTATCACCTTCACCCCTTCTGTTCATCCTAGGACCTCACCCCTCGACCCTAACCAAACAACCTTTGTCCATCGGTAAACCAAGAACTTAGCAGCCCACCTCCTCATCACAAACATCTGTTTCGCACGGAACGTTTCAACTTTTGGGAATAGAGTTGCTTTTATCCTTTCATTCCTTTTAGAAACAGATAAGGGTTAGGGCTAGGAGGAATACCTGTTGAATGTCGAGATGGTGTGCGTGTACCGTAGAGAGAGATCGGGTAGATTGCGAAGGACTCCTTTTTGTCTTGGAAGGACTACCTGCAAATAAGAATACAAGACCACAAGATTTTGATTAGACAATAAATGAGGGAACTGCCTTGGGCCCAGGAAATATAAAACTTCCTTTTGAAGGTGATTAGTTCCCCTGCTAATATGAATTAACACAAAAGATTCTAAAATAACAATTTAATTGCCTCATTGAAACAAGTAGGGGGAAAGGCTGGTTTTTGGTTTTGAGTCACGGTAACCGATACCGGTTGCTGCTAACCGATATCGGTAGGTTCTATGTTTTAGGGGCTTTTGGTGAGGGTCGGTTGTAGGGTGGTTGTGTTGTTTGTAAGGCTAGTAAATGAGTGGGATTAGGTAACGGGGTGATGAGAGGGTAGAGAAATGATAGTTAGATGTAATGTGTTGCTGGGTAGTAGATCTAGGAATAGATTTATGATGGCTGTGACTCAAGAGTCTAAGAAGTGTTATCAAAGAGAACATACAAGGTACAACTTACTAGTTATTGACAAGGATGCAGGTCCAAGAACTGTGATGACAAAGGCAGAACTCCGGTAGGATGGCCTGACAATCAGAAAATGAGATATATTCCCTCCCGATGATCAGCTGAGTATCACAGGGCTCTGGTCATTCAGTTGCAGTCTTGGGCTTGATGTCCTTCTCTGCAAACTCTTCTTGTTTCTTCACTTGTCTCCACTCGGCCAAGTAAAATCTAGATTCTCTCGATCGCTTCTGATGATCCCGATTAATCAAAAATCCTTCGACGTTTGTTTCTGGTTAGGGAAGGTCATTTACAGGGAACCGATGGTGGTTACGTAACCAACGGCGGTCGAGTAGGAACCGGTATCGGTCCGGTCAAAGTGGGCTAATTTTAGTAAAATAGCAAACTTTCCCTCCTTTTCTCCCGAGGGATTAGTTACGGGCTTGGTCAAGTAACTACAAGGTCGGTTTTGGGTGTGAGTAAGGAGTCCTTAGTCATGGGTGTGGATGTAGACCAAGTTATAGGTCTTAATTAGGTTAGTTTAGGGTTAGGACTAGGTCATGATGAGGTGACAAAATGAGGTGGCAGGTACGGTGATGTGGATTTATTAATTATAAGGTAATTAATAAATAATTGTGTAAGGGTTAGGTGATGAGGTTGGGTTGCAAAATGAGATGCGGATCACAGGGGGTCGTAAGACACAAATTTGGTGTCTACATTAGCCCCTTATTGTCATGTAGTTTGTTTTGTAGAGCTGCACGGACAATAATATGAAGTGGTTTCCCATGTTAAGGGTATAGGTAATCCCCCTCAAATCTATCACAGATTGAGATAGCGTGAAATCAGGGATAAGGTTGATAAAGGGTAAATGGGGTGGAGAGGATGGTGAGATGGTGGGGTAGGTCCAAAGAAGTAGACGCATGTTGAAATGCAGTAGTGCGACCAGGGTACATGATTTGAAGAGCAAACCAACAATTCATAGGCAAAGGTCAATAGTTTATCCAAACAAGGGTGATATAATCCTGGTATCCAAGGCATAGGAAGTAGCTCCAGGGTATATAACGGGTAAGGTACAGGAATGTTTGGGCATGTTTGGCAGTACCAAATGGTTGGTTTGGTTGAGATAAACGTCACGGTCTAGGTCTAGGCAGAATTGGTCGACTGATCAAGTCAAGGACCCTAATCATGCTAAAACATGAACAGGTGAGCTTGAGTGAACAAAAAGCTACATGATGGGTGGATAAAATTGTATGTTATTGATGTTGGGCGAGGTATTTAATTGGTGCAGTCTTGGGTAGGGCCAAATGGTTGGTTGCGGCCTTGGGTTCGGCCAAATGGTTGGGTGCGGCCTTGGGTCGGGCCAAATGGTTGGGTGCGGCCGTGGGTCGGGCCAAATGGTTGGGTTGCTGCCTTGGGTCGGGCCAAATAGTTGGGTTGCGGCCTTGGGTCGGGCCAAATGGGTTAACAAAGGGTGTTCAGCAAAGGTGGGTATAGGTGATGTTGTGAGAAAGGGTGATTAGTAAATAGGGGGAAAAATTGGGGAAGATTTGGGATAAAACCGGATTGTCGATTGTTGATGACCGATACCGGTTCCTTGGGGCACAATAAAACCGATATCGGTTATAGGTCAAAAACCTATAAAAAGAAAAATACAGCCTGTCATTGTCACATTGTTAATTTGAAAACCAATTGGATTTTTCTGAGGTGGAGTGTTGAGATTGGAGCATTTGTCGGTTGAGGTGGTGCTATTTGAGTGGAGGAGTGAGTGGTTAGTGGGCCCGAGTGAGTAGGAGGCAGCAGTTGATTGGTGGAGGACCCAGCAGAGGAGAGTTAGAGCCATGGCATAGCCAGGAGGAGCAGGAGGTGCTGGACTAGCTGGACCACCACCACCTATCCCACCACGACGACGTGTCGTCGTACCGGTAGGTTCGAAACCCTTAATTGTGTGAATTTAATTGTATTATGTTGTATTTGGGTTTTGGGTAGGAATGTAAGGTTTTTAGAAAATAATTAATAAATGGAAATTATTTGAAAAAAGGAGAGGGTAGATAGGTGAAATAGGCCAAGGCAGCAGGGTGGGTAGGTTTTTAGGGTGTTTGGGTGGGTATATAGGGAGAAATAGGAAAAAAATTGAATGGGGTAGCCGCGTCGGGTTTGGCTCGGGTATTTTCCAGTGACCGATGTCGGTCACTAAGCGACCGGCATCGGTCACGAAGCTCTGGGGTAGGTCAGGTTTGTGGGTGACCGGTGTCAGTCTAACGTTGACCGGTGTCGGTGGAAAGGGGACCGGGATCGGTTATGGGTGACCGGTACCGGTCCCTAGGCAGGAGTTGCTATTTTGTTGCGTGGTTTTGTGGTGGTTTTGGGTGTTAAGTTCTTGTTGGGGTTGGCGTGTTGGGTTGTTTGTTGTTGTTTATGATTGGGTTTTGTGTTTTGGGTGTGAAGATGGAGAGGGATATTGGAGAAGATAGGTGGGTAGAGGTGTGTGTTAGAGAGTCGGGGTGTGGTCGGGGGGGTAAAAAGGGGGTATAGAGGGTATAAGTAGATGTTGTGATAAAGAGTATGGCTAATGTAGTGAGTTGGTTTTGCAGGCACGTCAGCAGCTGATGATGCAGGACAGGATGCCCCCACTGTTGAGACAGATGCGGCCACACGTGTTGGTAGCGCAGTGGGGTATTATGCACGAGGTGGGACTCGGCAGAGTCCAGCGGTACAGGGTGATCGATAGGGATCACAGTTTGATGGTCGCCCTCATCGAGAGATGGGATCCGGCGACCAATGTGTTCCATCTCCCGACTGGAGAGATGACCATTACATTGGAGGATGTGTATCGCATCCTTAGATTACCGATTGATGGAGAGGCAGTCTTTCAGGTGGACGCAGAGACAGCCATGGACAGCATCCTACACGTATTCGGGGATGCAGCCACGCTACTGACGTATCACAGTACGAGCATCGCGTATGGGGATATGTACCGTGCCCACCGACATGAGACACGGCTTGCCGTGTTGATGATGATCGGGATCACCTGCTTCACCCTCCCAGACTCAGAGGGAGGCCGCTTTCCACGGGCGTTGATGGGGGTTTTACATGAGATGGTCGAGGAGCATACATGTTATGCTTGGGCACCAGTATACCTGGTGCAGTTATACCGAGAGCTGTGGGGCTATCGCCGGATGAGGAGATTCGGGATTTGCTCTATGTTTTTGCTACACTGTTGGGCATATGAGCATATCATATGCATTAGACCAGTAGGGCTGCCCCAGCAGCCAGGGCCACAGGTGATCTACAGATATGGTTTTCAGAGGTGGTTGGGGTCGTGGGCCAGCCACGAGCAGTTCTCGCCGGACGAGATATAGCATATTACCGGCATGTATTAGAGGGCTTGACAGCGTTAGATATTGTATGGAGACCTTATAGAGGTCATCACCCCCGCGGAGGAGCCCGATCACAGTTGCGGTGGATCCAGTATACATTCTGGATAGCAGGACGGAGGCCAGGGGAGCATGAGCGGATTCCCCTAGAGAGGGTACGCCGGCAGATGGGGCTACGACAGGATGAGCCACCTCCTTTCCCTCAGTATCGGAGGGATGATGTAGAGGCCCCACTGCCTGCACCACAGCCCGTGGACCCAGATTGGGTAGCCGAGAGGCCTGCAGATGATACCGTGGATGACGCCGGCTGCACGGGAGCATTTTTGGTATGGTGACCGGGAGAGAGAGCCGCGAGGAGAGCACAGCCCGCACAGCCCGACTTGGCGGTGGTGATAGCAGAGAGGGATCAGCTCAGGGGCCAGGTATAGCTATTACAGGGGCAGCTTGCTGCTGCACAGGCACAGATAGGTGTCTTACAGGGGTAGCTAGCCCAGGCTCAGGTATAGGCATAGGCTCAGGCACCACCAGCGGCACCGGCACAGGTACAGGTATAGGTACCACCACAGCCACAGGTACCACCAGCGGCACCAGCACAGGCACAGGGGGCACTAGTATTAGGAGTCAGGGGACCAGCCCCAGCAGCTATGGTGGCACGGGACTGTTATATGGAGGCGAGAGCGGAGGCCCGGTACTATCAGGATATTCTTGATGGTACCGGGGCTGACTATCAGCCATATGCGGCACATAGAGCAGAGACCTCTCGGAGTCAGAGATCTCAGGGAGGTGCAGCCACAGCCGGTGGGTCTGTTACAGGCAGGAGGCGAGAGGCGGCACAGGGACCAGCAGGGAGACAGGCAGAGGGCGGTGGAGAGAGCTGAGGGATCCCTGCATATTTTTGTATTTGTACATTGGATATGGGCACCGGTCTGCGAACCGGTTATGTTTATAGAGGCCTGCGTGCCTACATATGATGTATTCATTCATTTATTCATTTATTGTATATACCGGCCTGCGAGCCGAGTACAGGTTGTACAGTTGATACCGGCCTGCGAGCCGAGTATTTTTTTGATACGAGAGACCGGCCTGCAAGCCGAGTCGAGATTATTGATAGGTATTGCGGCCTGCTGTGCCGGCGTTGTTGTATTATGAGATCACAGAGGCCCTTATGCAGGGCACATTGTATATTTGAAACTTTTGATATATAGATATGATGATTTGACCCACATGTTGTGTTTAAAATGTTTTAAGTGTTTTGTCGATGGTTTGTGATATATAATGTATGATGATTTTGATCCACATGGTTTATATATTGATGATGTCTTTTTTTGATGGGATGTATGTATATATAGATGATGATTTTAATTGACATGTTGTGTTATGAAATGTTGTATGTTTTGTCACTGGTTTTGTGAAATTGAATGTATGTAGCTGTTGAGGATCCAAATGGTGTATAGATTGATGGCTTTTGATATCGTTTGTTGATTTGATATTTTTTGTAATATAGATAGATGATGTTGATGAAATTGTAATGAGATGTGGATTTGATGAAAAATTATAGATAATGGTGTTGTTATGCAGGAAAAAGGGAAGACGCCACAAAAATTTAGGTAAAAAATAAAGAAAAGAACTATGTTAAAAAAAAATATGTATGTGACCGATATCGGTTAGATAACCGATGTCGGTGAGAAATAGACCAATATCGGTTATCTAACCGATACCGGTTATTCAAATATGAGCTTTTCTAAAAATAGAAAAGCTTGGGTGGCAACTTAAGTTCTTATTTTGAGAGCCATGCAAGAATTTAAATACGTGAATGTGACGCTTGTTTGACGACTGAGACAGGTAATTGCATGGGTGAATTGAGTGATAAGGAGGAAAGAGATAGGGAAAGTGAATGTGAGCGGAGATTCAGAAAGCAGAAAGGAAAATTTGAAAAGGGTGGTGAACATGGCCGAACAAGGAGAAGCATCCAGCAGGCAGGGACGAGATAGGGAAGACAAGTGCCACCTCAAGCTGCTGCAGCCCAAGAGGTAAACGTCTTGGTTGTAATTTGATTCTTGCATGTTTTGTGAATAGGATGAGGGAGATTAAGTAGATAAAGATGAGAAAGAAAAGGTGATAGGAAATGAATCGGGATAGGGTGAATGTAATGGGGTAGGTAGTCAGGGGTTTCGGGTATGTTTGTATGTACAGAGAGGGATAAACGATCAAATTATTGTCATAGGTGGTGTTTTTAGGCAGGGTGTGTAAAGTTGATTTCGACCGATATCAGCTTAAGATAACCGGTATCGGTTATGGAACCACTACCGGTTATCTAAAACCGATGCCGGTTACTGTAGGAATTTCCAGAATGTGAGAAAAAACCCTTGGGGATTTGATTTATTGAATGGTTGTGTGTCGTTTTGATGTGTGCAGGCGGAGGCAGGGTTCAGGATGAACGATACTGTGCCAGCGCTGTTGTCACGAATCCGAGCGGATGTAACACCAGCTGAATGGACATTGATAAATCGGTTGGGGTTAAGTGGAATCCGCTATTATTCATGAATCACATGTAACCATGCTATGTTACAGGCGTTGATTGAGAGATGGAATCCAGAAAGGAATACCTTTTATCTGCCAACAGGGGAGATGACAGTGACATTGGAAGATGTGTTTCGTATTTTGAGACTCCCAATTACAGGAAGACCAGTATATCAGGCATTACCTAGCGCAGCACGGGGAGTGATAACAGCAGTATTTGGTCCATACGCACGAGATTTGACACAGCGAGGTTTGACATTCACGTATGGTATAATGTATGCAGCACACCCTGAGGAGACAAGGTTAGCAGTGATATTAATGATAGCGGTAGGGTATTATGCGTTGCCGAGGGCGGATGGGGGAAGATTTCCAAAAGCATTGATGTGTGTTATTTGGGAGATGATAGAAAGGAATGTGACTTTTGCATGGGCACCTGCATATTTGGCGGAGCTATACAGGGGTTTATGGGCTTGTAGACAAAATCACAGGACGACACTGGATTGTTCATTTTTATTACATTGTTGGGCCTATGAGCACATTGTTTGTGTGTGACCAATAGGCCGACCCATCCAGTCAGGAGAGACCGGAGTGCAGAGGTTGGGATTCAGATGATGGGTCCAGACAGAACAAGAGGCAAGATCCCAGGCCGTGACAGGTGACACTGAGTATTATAGGCAGGTATGGGAGATGGTGACGATTGCGGATATCTGTTGGAGGCCGTACGGGAACTATATGGTAACAGAGAATATAGCAGAGGAGTTGAGGGGTGTAGAGCGATTGAGGTGGATCGTGGGGCACAGGCCAGGTGAGTATGAGAGAATTCCTCTAGATCGTGTGCGGCGACAATTTGGATTTGTGCAGGATATACCCCTGGCTTATAGACCATATATGAGGATCGACGCCAAGGTAGCATTCTCACCTCCCCGGCCAACACCTCCAGAAGGGCCAGAGGAGGTAGCAGCCGATCGCAGGGTGATGGATGCAGGAACGACAGAGGCCTATAGATTATGGTGGGTAACAGAGCTACGAGGGGTACGTGATCATCCTGACATAGCTATGATTACAGTGGAGAGAGATCGTCTGCAGAGTTTAGTTCATCAGCTCCAAACGCAGGTGAATGAGACAAGAGGATTGTTAGCGGTTGCGGAGTCACGAGCGGAGGGACTAGAGGTGAGATACCTCCATGCGAGAGAGCGTATTCACATGTTACAGGAGAGATTGGCAGATCAGTGGGCGGTACCAATAGCCGTGGTACCTTTGAGGACGGAGAGGCCTGGCGAGAGGCGTCGACGATCACGATCATCACCTGGTTCGGGATGAGGCGTGAGGGTCTAAGTAAATGTTATCGAGGTATAAGAATAAATAAGGATGCCGACCTGCGTGTCGATGATAGAGAAGATGTATTTGTTTAACATCTAAATAAAACTGAATATGTATGTTGATTTGAGTTATGATAATAATAAGAATGTTTGTGTTTTAAACCTTTTTGTGTTTTGAAAAAGGATAAAGAGGAATGTGATTAAATAGAAATACACAAAAATATTTATATTTACCACACATGATAGGTTATGGTAGGGGATGGTCGAGCTAACCTTGGGAGACCCCATGTCTCCGAAGTGCTGCCTACATAGCCCATTGCACAAAGCAAGGAGGGGCCTCAGACCGATGTAGTTCTCCCTTAAGACCAGGGAGAGGTGAATTCAGGCAATTTAGGTATGGTTAGGCAATTTGTTGGTTGGTAAAAATATTGATATTGATATTGGTAGGGTAATGTTGTTGGTGTTGGTAATGAATTGGTGATTTTGGAATAGGTATAAGTGAAGCGAAAGTTAGCCTACCCAAGTGGTAGGGAACCATGTCCTGATTAAGATCAACACATAATCCTAGATTCGAGTCAAAGAGGAAAAAGTTACTCCGTAGTTGAAAAGAGCTAAACAAACCACATATTAATGTAGGATGAGCTTGAATCCCCTAGGTACCGTGCATAGACGAGAAGTCAATAGGTGAAAAGAGTTGTATAATCACAATATATCGGGTGTACGTCACGTCCCTTGAGTTTAAAACAAATGGTGAGGTGAGGTGGATGGTATAGCTGAGGTACGGAGAACTTGTTACAAAGTGAGTGTTCTGACGAAAGAGAACCTAACCTAAATAGACAAGTCCATGACTCAAAAGTTCTTTTGAATGTGGCTTTATTTTACTGAATATAGACTGATCGATGCGGGAAGTCTACAAGGGATATTGATTGTATTATTCTTGAGGTCTTCATGAAGCTGATCAATGCGAGAAGCTTCTGATAAAGGCTGACTGTGTATAGTTGTCCTTCAAGGGAGCAGTCTATTTATAGTAGCAGATGCGGTTTTAGTGCATAGTTGTCCTTCGGGGGAGCAGTCTATATATAATAGCAGCAATAGTTTGGCATATAGCTGTCCTTCGAGGGAGCAGTCTATATATAATTTAGAGAGCTAGATGTCCTTTTGGCGTAAAGCATCTAGTTTGGTAGGAAGTTTGACTCAAGAAAATCCCATAAGAATGTGTTATTTTAATACTTTGAAGTCATGGACTAGACTAAAAAGGGGAAGGCATCGTTAAGGGGAGGTGAGAATCAAACTATGTGAGCTTGATTTTATTTTGAGATGTAGGAAACAAAGTGTATGTGGTGGTAAGTGAGCTCAAGGGACGAGCGGTAGGTAGATAAGAAGTGATATAACACTAAATTCAACAGTAGAAAGGTCGAAGATGCAAGGCATTAAGGGGTTCAGGCTCAGGTTTACCATTAAGCGAAGCTAAACGATAAGTGCCTGATCCATAAGTGTGAGTGATTATGTAAGGCCCAATCCAATTGGGAGCAAATTTTCCACGTTTGCTCTTTTCTAGTTTGGTTACATGTTGATTCTCTTTGAGGACAAGATCACCAACCTTAAAGGTACGCTCATGAAGTTGCTTATCATAAGCACGCTTGATACGTTTTTGATAGATTTGAAGGTGATCAAGAGCTGTAAGACGACGCTCGTCAAGAAGCTCCAATTGGGCTAACCGCTCTTGGCGGAAATCATCGTTGGTGAGAATATCCTGAAGAGATATTCTTAGGGAGGGTATTTGTATTTCGAGAGGCAAGACAGCCTCGGTACCATATACCAAAGAAAAAGGTGTGGCATTAGTGGAGGTACGAATGCTAGTACGATAAGCCCAGAGGGCAAAGGGGATGTGATCATGCCAATTTCTTCCAGACTCATTGACAACTTTCATAAGGATTTTGGTTAGGGTTTTATTAGAAGATTCGGCTTGTCCATTCGCTTGTGGATAATAGGGTGATGAGAAACTAAGTTTGATACCAAAGTTGTCACAAAGGTCTTGCAACAACTTATTTTTGAAAGATTTTCCATTATCTGTTATCAGGCGATGAGGAACACCAAAACGACAGATAATGTGGTGGTTAATGAACTCTACAATTTTTTCTTTTTTAGTTGAAATGAGCGGAATAGCCTCCACCCATTTTGTGTAATATTCGGTTGCTGTGATTATCCATCGGTGACGTTGCGAAGAGGATGGATGAATCTCACCAATAAGGTCTAAACCCCATTGTGAGAAAGGCCAAAGATCTCGTGCGACCTGAAGCAGATGGCTAGGAGTATGTTGGAGGTTGGCATGTTGTTGACACATAACACAACGCTTAACATATTCGTAGCAGTCGTTATTGAGAGTAGGCCAATAATAACCTAGGCGAAGGATTCGTTTGGCCACGGCAAGGCCGCTAAAATGTCCACCACAAATACCGTCATGAACCTGTTGGATGGTATAGGTAACCTCCGCGCCGGTTAGACATCGAAGGAGGATGCCATCAAAGCCACGTTTATAAAGGAGTCCCCCCATAACGACATAACGAGAAACACGTTTAAGAAAAGTGCGTTTGCCGGTACTAGTAAGGTCAGGTGGGAGAACAGAGGTTGTAAGGTAGTCGTGAAATTGGTGATACCAGGTATCTTGCGAATTAGCAGACACATTATTTATCATACAAACAACCGGGGCTGAGTAAGATGGGGCAAAGAGTTGTTGGACCAAGACGAAAATGTCAGAGTCAGTTGATGAAGCTGGAATTTGCGAGGCTAAGCAAGCCATAGTATCCGCAAATTTGTTAGTGGAGCGGGGAATGGTTTGGATAGAATAATGAGTAAATAAGGTTAGAAGTGAATCCACGTAATGTTTGTACTTTTGAAGTTCCTCATTTTTGCATTGGTAGATGCCCATAACTTGATTGACTACCAATTGAGAGTCGCCAAAAATATTGATAGATTTGACACCTAAGTGTAACGCAACCTGGAGACCCAAAACAAGGGCCTCGTATTCCGCTATATTATTAGTGCAGGGGAAATCGAGTCGGAATGAAAGAGGCATAGGCTCAGCGTCGAGAGGAATGAGAACAACACCGGCTCCTCCGCCGCGCTGGCATTTGGATCCATCAAAGAAGAGGGTCATTGGATACGACTCCTCCCTGAGGGAAAGAGTGGCGATGAGTTCGTCAGGGAAATTAAAATTAGTAAATTGCGCCCCAGGTACAGGGGCTTCCGCGAGTTGGTCGGCAATGGTTTGTCCTTTGATTGACTTCTGGTGTATAAATTCAAGGTCGAGGTCAGCAAGGAGCATAAGCCATTGGGTGATGCGTTGGTTTAGATGAGGTTTGGCATACATATAATGGATGGGGTCCGTGTTGGTGATGACGAAAGTTTTGTGATTCAGGAGGTAGTGTCGGAGTTTGGTGGCCACGAATGATAAGGCTAGGCACAACTTTTCTACATGTGTATACCTAGTCTCATAGTCCACCAAAGTATGACTTATATAATAAACGGCTTGTTCTCGATTCTCGGAGTCACGATGTGCAAGCATGGCCCCTACAGCGTGGTCGGTGGCGGAAAGGTAAAGGTAGAAGGGGCGATCGTCCTGAGGTGGGATAAGCACGGGTGGCTGCAAGAGATAAGCTTTGAGAGCTTCAAAGGCTTGGTGGCACTCTTCGCTCCATTGAAAGTCAATGTCCTTTTTAAGGAGGTGATGGAAAGGTTGACATCGATCTGAGAGTTGGGAGATGAAACGCCGGATAGATTGGAGCTTACCTTGTAAACTACGCAATTGTTTGAGGTTAGTAGGTGGGGGCATTTCTAGGATAGCTTTGACTTTAGATGGGTCGACCTCAATGCCACGCAAAGAGACGATAAAACCAAGAAGTTTTCCCGAAAGGACACCAAAGACACATTTCTTTGGTTGAAGACGGACAGAATATTGTAACAGGCGATCAAAAATAATGGTTAAAACATCGAGATGTTCACTACGATGTTTAGATTTGCCAAGAAGATCATCGACGTAATCCTCAAGGATAGTGTGCATAATGTCATGAAAAATGTAGGTCATAGCCCGCTGATAGGTTGCCCAGCATTCTTAAGGCCAAATGGCATTACACGATAACAGAAGGTTCCCCAAGGAGTTATGAAGGCAGTTTTATGTTGATCGGCAGGGGCAACCAAAATTTGGTTGTATCCTGAAAAGCCATCCATGAGAGAGAGCATCTCATGGCCTGCAGTGAGATCAACAAGTTGGTCAATACTAGGTAGGGGGAAGTCATCCTTAGGGCAAGCGAGGTTAAGATCTCAGAAATCCGTGCATATCCGAAGTCCCCCCGTCGCTTTAGTGACAGGTACGATGTTAGAAATCCATTGAGGATAGTCAATAGGCAGGATGAAGGAAACAGAAAGGAGTCGTTGAAGCTCTTCTTTGACCAAGAGGGCAATGCGTGGATGCATTTTTCTCAGTTTCTGTTTAATTGGCTTGGAATCGGGTTTCAGGGTAATGTTATGGACAGCAATGTCAGGATCAATTCCTGGCATGTCAGCGTAGGACCAAGCGAAAGCTTGGTTGCGAGCACGGAGAAAGGTAGTAAAGGTGACTTGTTCTGATGCGTTAAGGGATTGTCCGATCTTCACAATGTGAGGATCCTCCTCTGTGTGGATGTTGATTTCTATAGTAGACTCGTTCAACATGGTTTGAGTTTCAGATGGTAAGGCGCGTTGAATATAAGAGTCATCCGCGCCAAGATAAGTGAGGATGGAGTCATCATCCTGGCACTCAACAACATTAATTGAAGGCGAGTCCTCTTCAATCATGTCTGGATATAGAAGGGGGATAGAAGAGGGGTCCTCATTATCGCGTTGATAAGTGAGAGGACCTAGGAAGATAGCATTTATGAAAAAAAAAAGTTAGGAGGGATAGATTCAGGATCTATCAACTCTGTGGGTGACGATGGCAACATGGGTGATGATGGTTCGGTAGGGGTGATGTCGTCATCTTCCAGGAGACAACTGACACGAGGTTCCTTCGGTGTAAGTGTTCCAGGAAATCCGAGACCACTACGATCATTGTGCTTGCGTGTAGTTACGGGAATGATTGTATGTCGGCCTTGTTCATAAAGACCAAAACCAAAGCCTTTCCAAGCACAGCGAGTCAAGAAGGTGAGGGCGAAACGACGATTTGTCAGGTATTGAAAATCGGATTGGAAAGGAACCACACCAAGAGGAGGTTCAGGGGTAACGGAAGATGCGTCGACACCCCCATATGTTAGGTTGGTGCGGCAATGAGGTGGTCCGTAGGGGATTACTTCCCCCACACGACGGTCATAGGTAGGATGTGCATGTACCTGTCCGTACTCCTGTGGGGTATGGAAAGAACTAATGTTATATAGGCGATACTCCCCCAGCGTAAGGCGTTGAAAAACATCTACTAAGGGGTCTGCGGTTGGGATGTTAGCTGCGGGAAGGGAAGTGGTTTTTGCGACGGTGGTTTCATGGGTTGAAGGTGTAGGTGCTGTTGAAGTGAATGGTAGAGGTGTGGTTGATGTGGATGGTTGGGTTGGATGAATGGGTGTCTTGATTGGTACAAGCACATCATTAGGGCGATATAACATATTGCAGGTTTTGAAGGGGGGAGGATCAGCTTTTACGGTGTAGGACTTCCCCTCGTACTCAAATTTTATGCATCTATGTAAGGTTGAGGGAACGCATCCCATAGCCCGGATCCAAGGGCGACCTAACAATATATTGTATTGGAACTCTCCCTCAAGGACATAGAAGAGTTCGGGTAAAGTACGTGGTCCTACACGAATGTTAAGGATCACGGTGCCTAAGGTAGAGGTAATAGCATCATTGAATGACCGCAACATGATGGGGTTGGCGCACATGTAGCTAGAAGGGATATTCATTTGTTGGAAGGCTTTTGAAGAGATGATGTTTAGACTAGCGCCCCCGTCAATCATAACACGACGTACCCGAATGTCCCAGACGTAAGCTGAGATGAAAAGAGCAGGGTCAGGATCTTCTGTACCAAAGTCAACAATTTCATCTTCGGAGAAACTGACAGCAGCAGCTTGTTGTACAGAGACAGAAGAAGTGGTTGGGGCAGTAGGTTGTTTGGTGAGGGAAGCAACGTGATTGGGTGTTAGAATGGAGGTAACAGGCAGGGTTTCATTAGGTAAGACCTCAATCCCTTGAAGGATTTCAACGAGAGCTTGTCGATGAGATTCAGAAGTCTGAATGAGATCATACAGTGTCATTTTTACAGGTGATTGGTGAAGCTGTTTGATCATGGCTCGGTGGGAAACTCCATTAGAGACGGGGTAGGCAGGTCCACGAATAACCACTTTAGGTGGTGGTGCGATCGGGATGGTGGACGGAGAAAGAGAGGCCGCAGGTGTGCTTTCTTTAGCTTTCTCATTGCTTTTCTGCGCTCGAGTAGCAACACTGATCATGTTGATCTCGTGAACACAAGAGGAGGAAGATGGTAGGGATGAATCATGGGCTTCGAGAGGTGGGGTTGTAATAATGATAGATCTTGGTGAGGCGGGGGGACAGGTGGTATAGGAGAGGGAATTGAAGCCAAAGGTCTCTCCCTTCGTAAGTTGTCTTTCTTAACCTTTCTATCTGAGAGAGGTGACTGACGAAGGATGGCTTTTAAAGCTTTGCATCCCTCTACATCATGTCCTGGTGTGCGGTGGTAAGCACAGATTTTAGACTCATCATAACCTATAGGTCGAGGTTTAGACGGGTCATAAGGTCTAAGTGGGGGTAGAGAAATGGTCGCATTCTCCACCAACATAGCAAGGATTTTGGCGTAAGATCCTTTGAGTGGGTCAAAATCGGAGGAAGATGAGGGTATTGATTGGGCGGGTTTTGGTAATGTTTGGGTATGGTTGGTTCATACGGGTGGTGGTTTAGCCAAGGGGTGTTGACACGTGGTTTTAACTAAACGTGGTTTCTTTGGTGCAGGAGCTACGTTTAGCTGGTTAGATGATGAGGCTCCAGATAACGTGGTATCCGGAAACAATGGCGGAAAAAGAGGAGTGACGGCAAACAAGTCCTTTGATGATGAAATTTGTTTAGGGTTGATGGGTGGACAGGATACGTGGGGTGACAGTGTTGATATACCCTTAGATCTCTGTATGTGTGCAGAAGGTGTAGGTGGTTTTAAAGAAAACGCAGGAGGTATGATATATTGATGCAAGGTGGAGGGATGAGGTCCCAATATGGAAGGTAGGTGTGACGATGATGGTTTTAATTGTGATAGAGGCACAGATTGAGTTTGTCTCCTAAGTGGATGGGTGGCTTTATTTTTAGATAAATCTAGTCGCTTAGGTGGGTGTGTTAGACTGGGTATTGGTGAGGTCCCAAGTGTAGGGGAAGATTTGGTTAGGCTAATAGAGGTGGATGAGATACTTGGTAGAGATGCGGGGGATGGAGATGAGGACATAGGCATTTTGAGTTTCTGTAAACACTTCGGGTATATGGTAGAGGTGTCTGGATCGGTCATCTGCATTTGAGTAGAATAGGGGGTACTCAAACGTTCCCATAGGACTCGTCTATCTTCTGGAGAATGACAGTCTTCAGGTGTGAATTGGAACTTTTGTATGGAAGAAAGGTGGGTTGTGATTCCGGTCCACTGTGGGTGTGATACAGGGGGTAGATGAGGCACTGTATCAATAGATGTTAAGAGGTCAACCGGTCGCTGAAAAGATTTAGGCGATGAAGAACTAATAGGTAGGAGGGTATGTTTGAGAGGATCCGTCATGGTTAAAGAATTTGGTGATGTCGGTGCAAGAGGTTTCTCATCTAAGGATGACAAAAGGAGTGGCGAGCCTTCCTCTTGTGCAGCAAGAGTGGTAGAAGGAGACGTTTGGGAAATAGATAAGTTAGATAACATCCGTTCGCAGTCTTGTAGGGATGTGGTGTAAGAAGACTCATCTATGAGAAGAGAACTCTGGGCGGTTAACTCCTGTATGGGTAAAGGAATGATTTCTCCTTGTCTTGATGGTGGTGAAGGAGGTTCGGGCCCCTGTGTCAGTGAAGAGGCTTGATTCAAAATTTTCTCGATAGAGGCTTTTGGCTGGGAGTCGAAGACTGCATGGATCTCATGAACACTCTCCTCGGCTAAGATATCTTGGTTTATGTTACTGTTAGAAGAGTGATTCGGGAATGGTTTGTTGAAGATTTTCAAATTTCGGTTAGCAGGGGCATTAGGATTATCGAGGGTTATATCCCCTGCATCAACCATTTCCTGCACTATGTTTTTCAACATCTTGCAGTTTTCATGACTATGTCCCTTTACGCGGTGAAAGTTACAGAAGTCATTTTCTTTGTACCAGGAAGGTATAGCGCGGGTGGAGTCAAACCCGGAGTGAGGTTTAACAGGAGGCAAGGTGATAGCTCCGGCTTTGAGCAATTTTTCCAAGATGACACCATAAGTTTCTCCCAAGGGAGTGTAATTGATGGGCTCGGCTTTATATTTATAGGTGGTTTTTGGTGGGGTATTAGACGGTGCTTGAGATTTGACCATCACCGCATGGACAGCTCCTTTTGATTTCGAAGAAGTGGATGTGTGAGGAGTGGTGGTGTTTGGTTTATTGGTGGAATCTGGAGTTCGGAAATTGGGGTTTTTGTTGCGCAACCGCAATTTCTCTTCTTCTAAGGCTCGAATTTCTAGTTTCCGAGCCATGGTAAAGGCCTCGTCAAATGTGCGGAAAGTTTGAATTTGAAGGGTAGGAGAGATGTGCTTAGCGCATGCCCGCGTAAAAAGTTTGATAAGTTCAGTCTGAGGTAAGGCATATGTGAGTTGGTTGATAAGGCCCCGCCATCGTCTGACGAAATCTGCGATAGATTCGTCTTCAAATTGTCGGATGGCATAGAGGTCGGTGATAGATACTTTCTTGGCAATGTTAATGGAGAAATGATCCAAGAAAGATTGGGCTAGTTGGTTAAAAGAGAAGATTGAGTGCTGGGTTAAAGCACTGTACCACTCCAAGGCGGGTCCTGATAAGGACATGGGAAAGGTGCGGAGTAGCAAGGCATCATCATGAGCAATCAAATAACAAGCATGTCTAAATGATCGCAAGTGTTGTTGAGGATCCTCTTTACTATTAAAACGAGTAAATTTCGGCAATTCCCATTGAGGAGGATATGAATGAAGGGGGACAGAAGGGTGAATAGGCTCCCGACAAACTTGTTCGTATGTCAAGGCGCTACGACTTCCCGAAACAGAAGCCTCCAGATTTTGCATTTTGTCCATCATTTGTTTGATGAAATCTGTGGTTGGATGAGATGATGGTGCGGTTGTGGTAAACGGAGGCAAATTAGGCCAAGGGCCTCCGCTAGACAATGGTGGGGTTAAGTGTTGATAAGGTATGGAGGATGAATATGTTGAGGCGACCGAATAGGGATGTCCTATATAAGATGTTGAGGTCACTGGATACGTGTATGGGAATGAAAAGGTAGGCGGAGCTTGAGAAGGAAAGCTCGTGTGGATAGGTGGCAGAGAGCAAGTCATGAACGGAGCAGTCTGCAAGAGAGATGAGGTAGGAGCAGTCGGCGGTAATGATATGTGGGGTCCAAGATTAACCAAAGGAAAGCCAATCTGTGTCGTATGAACCTCTGAAGCCGTCGGATTGGGAGACGGGGCTAAAGATGCAGAAAGCAAAAGCGGTGTTATCAGGCGGAGTGGGAGCTAAATGAGCAGCTATACTAATAGGCATGCCAACAAGGAGTTGACCATCGGGCGTACGGTCAGGGGCATGAGACAAATAGTATTGTACGGCGCTAGGATTAGCATCCAGAAATTTGGCAAATTCCTTATCTCCTACAGGAATTTTGGGGATCTCACTGGTGTCCGTAGGGTTCCCTATAGAATGTGAAGGGGGTGATTCAGGCAAAGGCACAGAGCAGGCATGTGAAACCATGGCGGCGGCTTGCTTCCGAGTGATAACAACCATGGACAAGAGTACACAGTAGGGCTTCAATCTATCAGGAATAGAAACAGCCTCAGAATGGTGAAATTGGTAGGTTGCTGGTTTGTCAGGAACTGTAAAAGACAGTAACCGATATCGGTCTAATAACCGATGTCGGTTAGACTATAGCCGACGTCGGTCAGTTAACCGATGTCGGTGTAATAAGACTGGTATAAGAAAATATAAGAAGCTGCTGATTTGATTTTTAACAATGCTTAGTACATTTATCAAATTGTTCTAAGGTGATCACAGAAGGCAGTGTATAACAGAGAAAACAGAACTGAAAACAAGCAAGATGCACACGCAAATCCAGAGACTAACCCTAGGGTTAATTTAATTATTGTGGGCTTATGCCGTTAGACGTAGAATGATGTCAGAATCCTAAACAAAAGACTTAGGGGAAATGTCAAGTTTGTTTTGGCTTATAAGGTTACCTCAATCGGGCGGAGGAATACCGCGGAAAAAGGGGGGATGTTTGAGCTGTTGTGTTAATTGTGAGGTGATTCGGTATGTGTTGTGCAGTGAAAGTAAGATTAATTTCTTGTCAATACCGTGGATATCACCCCCACGTGTACGACCTGTTACTTAATCTATGTTCACTAGAATTGAAAACAGCAAGCAAGAATGTGATGCACGTGTTTTAAACCCAAATCGAAAATGATATTCGATGAAGCAAAAGAGATGACTTTCACTAATGCAAAGATGTAAAAGCAAAGCAAGTTCTTTTACCAAAATAACAAAATACCTTGTGAATATCTTTAGAAGAAGAAAACAGCAAGTATGCTCCCTATATGAAAGCAAGCAAGAAAGAAAGAAACCCAAAATGGGTCCCACCGGGCGTGCCAAAATGTTTCGCACGGAATGTTTCAACTTTTGGGAATAGAGTTGCTTCTATCCTTTCATTCCTTTTAGAAACAGATAAGGGTTAGGGCTAGGAGGAATACCTGTTGAATGTCGAGATGGTGTGCGCGTACCGTAGAGAGAGATCAGGTCGATTGCGAAGAACTCCTTTTTGTCTTGGAAGGACTACCTGCAAATAAGAATACAAGACCACAAGATTTTGATTAGACAATAAATGAGGGAACTGCCTTGGGCCCAGGAAATATAAAACTTCCTTTCGAAGGTGGTCAGTTCCCCTGCTAATATGAATTAACACAAAAGATTGTAAAATAACAATTTAATTGCCTCGTTGAAACAAGTAGGGGGAAAGGCTGGTTTTTGGTTTTGAGTCACGGTAACCGATACCGGTTTCTGCTAACCGATATCGGTAGGTCCTATGTTTTAGGGACTTTTGGTGAGGGTCGGTTGTAGGGTGGTTGTGTTGTTTGTAAGGCTAGTAAATGAGTGGGATTAGGTAACGGGGTGATGAGAGGATAGAGAAATGATAGTTAGATGTAATGTGTTGCTGGGTAGTAGATCTAGGAATAGATTTATGACGGCTGTGATTCAAAAGTCTAAGAAGTGTTATCAAAGAGAACATACAAGATACTAACTTACTAGTTATTGACGAGAATGCAGGTCCAAGAACTGTGATGACAAAATGAGAACTGGCAGATAGGATGTCCTGACAATCAGAAGATGAGATATCTTCCCTCACGATGATCAGCTGAGTATCACAGGGCTCTGGTTAGATTGCAGTTGCAGTCTTGGGCTTGATGTCCTTCTCTGCAAACTCTTCTTGTTTCTTCACTTGTCTCTGCTCGGCCAAGTAAAATATGAAAGATTCTCTCGATCGCTTCTGATGATCTATTGATTAATCTAGAAAATCCTTCGACCTTTGTTTCTGGTTAGGGAATGGTCATTTACAGGGAACCGATGGTGGTTACGTAACCGACGGCGGTCGAGTAGGAACTGGTATCGGTCACTAGGTCAAAGTGGGCTGTTTTTAGTAAAATAGCCAACTTTCCCTCCTTTTCTCCTACGAGGGATTAGTTGCGGGCTTGGTCAAGTAACTACAAGGTCGGTTTTGGGTGCAAAGTAAGGAGTCATTAGTCATGGGTGTGGATGTAGACCAAGTTATAGGTCTTAATTAGGTTAGTTTAGGGTTAGGACTAGGTCATGATGAGGTGGAAAAATGAGGTATTAGGTACACGATGTGGATTTATTAATTATAAGGTAATTAATAAATAATTGTTGTAAGGTTTAGGTGATGAGGTTGAGGTTGCGAAATGAGATGCGGGTCACAGGGGGTCGTAAGATACAAATTATTTCCCTTCACCAGTTGGAGTATTTAAATTTATATGAGCACTATTTGATAATCCCCAACTATAGGTTGGTCGCTTTCCACAACTAGTATTACCTTCTCACATACATAACTTTTGATCACTACCCATGAAGCTTTCCCGACTTGTCTTCCATTTTGGACCTTTTTGCCAACCTCTGGACCAACCACCTCCATAACTATTAGGTTACCCCATTGCTAATGAACCCATACCTTCTTCCTTCATGATTTCTAAATATTAACAACAAATCTCACTTGAAAAATATTAAGACACCTGGTATTTCATAAAAAATTTCAAACTAAAGTTAAAAATTTGTTACCTTCTAAGAGGTAGTTAAACCAACCAAACCTTCCATCACTAATTCTTCTACCATGCTCACCTCAGATGTGCTAAAGCACTGTAAGAAACTTGTCATACGGTACTTAATTTATACAAATATTGATAGATTTGATCATCCTTTTTCAATATTTATCATTAGAAATACCAAATCTAGTGGGCCAACCCATTCCCTTAAACTAGGAGATATTACACAATGAACTTCTGATCCTCACACAATATTTACAATTCTTAACAAAGGATAACATTTAAACCAATGTATTTTCATCTAAACATTGTAAGAATCATTACCAGAGGTCAATATGCATGTGTATTTACACAAATAGTCCTTGGAAACAATGTTAGATAAGTGTTGGTACCCAAAACTATTCTCCCTTTAAAAATTCGAGCAACATCAACAAGTAGAGTAGGATGCTTGACGAATAGATCAGGATTTACAGTACCATCGTGTACCAAGACACAATGGGGATGAATTGTAGGCTTTAAAAAACTACCCTTGTCACTCGATGTCCTCTGGAAGAAAATTTGTTAGCAATCATGTTCTTGGTATGACCCCATTTCACCCTCAACTAATTTCCCTAGATCTTCTGCCATTCAACCTAGGGTGAATGACCCATTTTGTAACCTGCATTTGTAATGAATCAACATTATTTGACTTTCACTTCTGATGATTTTGAAAGATCAACCTTGTCACATCGATAAGAGAAATTGGTCAATGCAACATAATCTAACTCTCATGAGTTGTCACACTAGCTAATTTCATAAGGATCGTATCCCTAACCAGGGTTTTTTCCCCTCAGGACCACTATACCTTTCATGAACACTGCATTCTGTAATCCAATCAACCTCAATTTGACATGGTTCCATTACCATGATTTTGAAAGAAAATGGATAAGACATGGTCAATGCAACATCAATCTAACCTATGCATTTATCACACATAGTGAATCCGCATGGATAGTCTCCTAAATTCATCAGGTTATAGAGGATTTTACTGGGGAATTAAGACAATATAAAACCTATTTACCAGATTCTTGGGTCACATGTTTAACATAATGGATTGGTAAAATTCTAAACCAAATGATAACCCTCAAACATTTCCTTATGACCTCGACAAACCTTCTAAGTCAAAGCAGGTGTGCAAGTCCTCATGGAGGATCCTATCAATCTATTGATGGTTTGTACACAAATTACCCCACGATAATAGCCTAAGATGATTATACCATGTCAATGGGAACTCAATTAAACATATTTTGGAAAATCTACCTTATCCATCATGCCTAAGATACACTCATAGACTAAAAAACACCTACTCAACCAAGTAACAATGAACCTTCAATGTTTTCAGTGTGAAGAAATGAAATCACTTCCATGTAATGACAAATTCCCAATAATACCACTGGTTTCATCTTCATCATTATTTGATAATTTATGATATTAATAACATGTCATATTGACTCAATTAAACATCATAACTATCCCTTATCCATCATCTTAAGATACATCATGACAAATGTAAACACCAACAATTTGCATACATGATTAACAAAATTAAGTAAAGTGGCTCCTTCAAATGTTTCATGACCTCTGATGCAAAGGAAAGTCATCATTCTACATAGCGTAATTACAATGCCTGTCAATGACTACACACTATTCCAATAATATTTGTATGATTTATTTTTAAAGGAATTTCTAGTATAATTAAGATGTTTCTCAGGAACATGAATAACTATTTGGAATATCTGTGCCATTGACAGTTGTGTTCACTTCAATGACTTTTCACTGCCTTAACAAATTTAACACAAGGGCTCATCAAATTACACCATCCCTTTTAGTGAGTTTCATTACCTTCTCAATGCCTGTCATATGACTATACCATTACAATGATCTTGACATTTTAATTTTTAAGGCTCCAGAAATTAAGGGGATATTTCACAGACTATAGTCTTTACTTTCACCAAAATGGATAGTTTTGGTATCGATGACCCTTTTCTCTTGACCAATTTAACAAAAATATCTAACCCTATTAGGGTGAGATTATTCTCATCGGGCCTCTACTGCTGAATTCATTTTATTTTCTTGATTCATCTATCCCCGCTACCAAAAAGGGGATACACAACTGTCATTACTTATGATTATTAGGTTTTCATGATTCCCTCCACTCTTGATTGGAATATCCGACTCTGCAGGGTGAGAAGATATCCGAGCCACTTTCATTTCACCTTATCATGATATGGACAAAAATACCATGTCATCTACTTATCCAATTGTTTTCATGAAATCCCTCCATAGGTGGTGACTTATAGTTGCACCTTTGCACTAATCTCACGAATTTGGGAGACTTTGATTGCAACTTATCCCACCGTGATACACTTCTTGTCAAATCCAGCCATTAATTCATCTGTACTATGCATTCCCTTTTAGACGTTCAATTCAACCTCAACTTTCTCCATCGTGGTGAAATGTGGAAAGCCAGATCATTGCTTATTTTAGATTCTTCAACCTCTAAATTCTCCTTGTGTGAAAAGCAGGATCTTCTTAGGTCATGACTTCTTTCAATTCAATAAATTTATGTTACTTTTACTATAAAATCCAGCTTTTATCCCATCACTAGGATGTATTAATTTTCTTATCCTGTAAGCAAGGAAATTTTTTACTACCTTCCACTAGAAACATAGTGAGATTACCTGTGGAAAATATTTTTAAGGAAATTTGATCAGAATATTTGAAATAAAATTTGTAGGAGACACCAGACATCCCTTGACTTATCAGCAAGTCTTGCTCACACATCTTGAAAGGCTAATTAGGATCAGTCATGTTTTTACATCCTTCTAATTCATGTATTTTCACCTCACTTTTGATGGGAACATCTAAAGACTCCTAAAAACATGAAGAAATTATGGATTTTGTATTACCCATTCAACAACCACTTGAGACCCAAGAAACAACCTAGGGTTAGCTAGAAAATTATGGGATAATTTTTTTTTTTGAAGTGTCTACAACTAAGTTGTAAGACATTAGTTTTCACTAATAGGTTCTAAAACAAAACGTACTTCCCAAAACACAAGTTTATTTTTTGAACTTATAACATGTTTAAAAGGTTCAAAAATTAGCTGTTACATGTTCTTATTAGAATCGAGGAATAATCTTACCCCATACCTGCTCTCTAATAGGATTAGAACTTCAACTAGATTTTTTACATAATCAACACTTTCAAAATTTCCTTAAACTATTCCCAATGGATTTCTAACATCGTTCCTGGCACAAAGGCAATAGGGGCACTCTGCATTTGCATGGACTTCCGTGACCTCAACCTAGCTTGTCCCAAAGATGATTTCCCCTACCAAGCATCGACCAACTAGTTGATATCACCAGTGGCCATGAAATTCTATCGCTCATGGAAAGTTTCTCGAGCTACAATCAAATATTACTAGCTCCAGAATATCAATGAAAAATTGCCTTCATCACCCCTTGGAGGACCTTCTGCTATTGAGTCATTCCTTTTGGCCTTAAAAACACTGGTGCTACATATCAGCGAGCCATGACTTACATCTTCCATGACATCATGCATCACATATTGGAAGATTACACAGATGATCTTCTATCCAAATCTAAACATCAAACCGAACACTTGCTTATCCTTAAGGTCATATTTTACTGCCTCATCAATTATTGTGTGTGTCTTCAACCAAAGAAGTGTGTCTTTGTGGTACTTTCAAGAAAAATCCTTGGTTTCATCATTTCTCTATGTGGTATAGAAGTTGATCCTGCTAAATTCAAGGCTATTCTAGAAATTCCTCTGCCCACTAATCTCCGTCAATTTTGAAGCCTACAAGGTAAGTTGCAATCTATTCATCATTTTATCTCGCTGCTTTCCGACCGCTATCAACTATTCCATCATCTTCTCAAGAAATACATGTCATTCAAATGGGATGATGAATTCCATAAAGCCTTTGAAGCCTTAAAAAAATACCTCCTTCAACCACCAGTGCTCATTCCTCTTAAGGGTAACTAGCCCTTTTAGTTATATATTTTCACCACTGACCATTATTTAGGTGTCATGCTTACTCATCCTGACAACCAACACTAAGAGAAAGTAGTTTATTACATAATCCGTACCCTTATAGACTAAAAAACTAGATATACCCATGCCGAAAAACTCTTCTTAGCCTTTTTGTCACAACCAAACTCTGCCATTACCTACTCAACCATAAAACCTTCGTCGTTACTAATAATGACCCATTAAACTATATGTACGCCAAACCCTATCAACATCAGTGTGCCGTGCGTTGGATTATGCTTCTTTCCAACCTTGACCTCAAATTCATTCATAAAAATTCCATCAAGGGCCAGACTATTTCTGATCAACTAGCTGACACACCTATTTATGAGAATCAACCATCTAACTTCGATTTCCCAGATGATTCTATAGCTACCCTTTCCATGGATGAACCTACTTACCAAATGACACTCTTCTTTGATGGCTCCAACTGTCAACGTGGGGGTGGGGCTGGTGATATTCTCATTCCTCTTGATGGTGAACCTATGCCTTTGTCTTTCAAACTTGATTTTGATTGTACAAATAATATTGCCAAATATGAAGCACTCATATTGGGCCTCCAGGCTGCTTATGCCTTAGATGTTAAATCCATCAATGTCTTTGGTGATTCTCAGATGGTCATAAACCAAGTCAATGGTATATACCAGTGTTGTAATGAAATACTTCAAAAGTATAAACATCACGTAGATATACTTTTGACCACCTTTGACCATTACGAACTTCAAACCACCCCACAATCTACCAATAAATTCACGGATACCATGGCCTACTTGGCTTCTCAGATACATGCTTCACCCTTGGACTCTAAAATCTTTTTAAAAATAAAAAGGCTATAATCACCCTCTTATTTACCTAGTGAGGTCTACTCCGTCGGAATCGTTTACCCTGACCCACGTGACCTTTGGTATAAGCAACATGCAGACTATCTTTCCCTTTATTTTATACCCGTCGATCTCACTCATAATGGAAAACATGTCTTTCTTAAAAATGTCTCACATTATGTCATCATGGGTGGTCTTCTTTCCAAGCATGGCAAAATGATGCCTTATAAGTTTTGAAATTCCAGTTATGTCATCAAGCGTGGTCTTATTTTACGATGCCTTACAAGTTCTGAAATTCCCTACACCATTAAGGAAGTCCACTATGGAATTTGTAGAGGTCACTTTAGTGGTTTAGGTGTCACAAAATGCATTCTTTTCCTAGGCTATTCTTAGCCAACCTTAAACCATGACTGTTGTGATTATGTAAAATGTTGTGTGAAATTCCAGCAACATGCCAATCTCCATCACACACCTACTCATGCCTTACAGGTCATATGAGACCTTTGGCCTTTCTCTCAATGTGGTTTGGACCTTATTAGTGAGATCAACACCCATTCTTCACAATGCCACCAATGGATCATAACCACTACTGGATATTACACTAAATGGGTAGAGGCCATTCCCCTCATTTCTACCAAAGTCAAGAAAATATGTGAATTTATCAACCATCAAATCATTTTTCACTTTGGTGTTCCTCATCACTGATAATGGAAAGCAATTCAAAAATAAAACCCTATGCAAACTACATGACACTTTTGGCATCCATCTTAGTTTCTCATCACCTTATTACCCATAAACCAATGGCCAATCCAAATCAACCAATAAAACCTTGAACAAAATTCTTATAAAGGTAATCAATGATACTGGGAAGGATTGGCATACACACATTCCTTTCGCCTTGTGGGCCTACTGCACTAGTATTCACACTTCGACTACTATCACACCTTTTTCTCTAGTCTATGGTACCGAGGTTTTCTTACCTCTCCAAGTCCATATTCCATCTCTTCACATCTCACTACAAGACATGTGCAACGACGATGACTTTTTCCAAGATCATTTGGCACAACTTGAGTTATTATATTAACGTCATCTCAATGCTCTTGGCCATCTCCAAATCTACCAAAAACGTATCAAACATGCCTATGACAAACATGTTCACGAACGAACCTTTCAATTCGGTGACCTCATCCTGAAGGAAAATCAACATGTAACCAAAGAGGATAAATGTAAACGGGGTAAATTCACTCCTAATTAGCTTAGACCCTATATCGTTACCCATGCCTATGGATCAAGTACTTATAATTTGTCTTCAATCGAAGGTAAACCCAAACTTGAGCCCCTTAATGCCTTGCATCTTCGACCATTTTATTATTGATGTCAAGTTCTATGCCACTTTGTGTCAGTTGATCACTTGTCCCTTGAGTGTTGTTCAGCTTCCATATTGCTCATTTTGAGGATCCACGACTCAAAAATAATCATGTGATTCCCGTCACCTTTCAACCTTATCTTCAATATGAGTACCATGGCTCTACTCATAGCATGATTCTCATGGATACTTTTCATATTCTTCAATATGGGATCCCATGTTTGTTCATCACTCAAAACCACCTCTTTCATAGTTAGTCTCTGTGTGTTACGCTCTTGTCTTCTAAACAAGAACCTAATCTTCCTCTAAAGTTTTGTCCATGACTTAAACATCCAAAAACCAAAAGGGATGAAAAACCTTGAGTCAAACTTCCAGCAAAAGATGAATCCCTCAAAAGGGACATCTCTTCACTCTAATTCCACCGCCATAAATAGACTTCTCCCTCGAAGAATGGCTATATCAAGTTATTTCACAAATCCAATAAAAATATCTAGAAGCTTCCCACATTGATCAAATTCACAAAGACCTCAAGGAGATAATATACCCATCCCATATAGACTTCTCACATTGATCAGTCTATTAAAACAAAAAAATGGAGAAAAAGATGAACTTTTTGTCATGGAGTTGCCTATTTTTGATTATGGGTTTCTTGTTCCGCAAAATACGTTGTCGTACACTAAGTTATGTTAAATCACCCATTCTCACCTCCTTGCCTTTCTAGCCTAATTTCATCTTTACTCAAGGGGACTTACCGCAACCGTGACATTTTCATGATTATGTGACTTTATTCACCCTTAGAATGGTCCATTATGTAATGCCTTTAGGGTATCATGTTCATGAGCCCCTCTTAGGTATGGTCGAGCTCATTAGGGTTCTTATCAATTAAGCGGCACTATTACTACCTCTTACCATTCACCTCCCTCATTACTTATTGATTATCCTATATAGGATCAAATCATTGACACCTATATTTAACAATCAATCAACCATTCCTATGACCTAAACTCAATCATTCATATAAGCTACATTCAACCATGCCTCACACCTACCAACCCATTCCTCTACTTTATCATAATCTTCCCTAGCTTATGGAAGAACTACATCAGACTAAGGTCCCTTTTTGTTGGGACTATGTAGGTAGCATTTCGCGAGCATGGTGCCCTTGGAGGTTAGATCGGCCACTCTTTACCCTAACCAATTCCCCCTTTCACTTTCCTATTCACATTCTACCCTAGTTATTTTCCATTTTATATCAATAACTGGAAATTAAACCAAACAAGCACCAAATATTACACTTTTTTATTACATCATCAAATCATTCATTTATCATTTTCACATTTCCACTATAGTACATATTTGGAAATTAAAACCATAACTTGTATATACATCACCATTTGTTCCCCATGTTACCTACAACTGGGATATTACCTCCTACCTAAACCAACTTCACTCAATCGTGCTTAAACCAACCTAACTCAATCATGCCTAAACCAACTTGACTCCATCATGCCTATGACTTGACTCAACCATACCTATGACCTAACTCAACCATTCCTAAACATAACCTGACTCCATCATGCCTATAACTTGACTCAACCATGCCTAGACATGACCTGACTCAACCATGCCTAAACATGACCTGACTCAACCATGCCTAAATGTAACCTAACTCCATCATGCCTATAACTTGACTCAACCATGCCTAAACATGACCTGACTCAACCATGCCTAAACATGACCTGACTCAACCATGCCTAAACATTACCTGACTCAACCATGCCTAAACATGACCTGGCTCAACCGTGCCTACCACCTGACTCAATCATGCCTATAACCTGACTTCACCATGCATACCACACCTATTTTTCATCCAACTATACATAACAATCAAATTCTACCATCACAAGAACATCATCAGTCAATCATCCATCCCATCATAAAAATCTATGTATCCATATAATATACATTGATTCCAAATAATAATCACAATCTCTCAAAAAAATTCATATACAAGCCTCACCATCTTCGGCACGTAAGACAATATATGATCAAAAATATCAAAAAATCTCGTATACATCCTCACCATCTTCGACACACAAGCCGGTATATTATCAAAAATAAAAAAAATCTCATCTACAACCTCAATATCTTCAGCACGTAGGCCGGTATATGATCAAAAATAACAAAAACTCTCGTATACAACCTCACCATCCGTTGGGGCATATTTCTACCCCTCCCATGGCATTACCTTTACCACACCATCTTTTTACCCACACTTGACCTCCTGTGTCGTGCCCTATATACCTATACCTAAACCACTCTTTGTGACCTTTGACCCTCCGTGATTATTGTACCTTCGGACACGGTTGCCTGTATTTGTTTAGCCTATTGAACTTACCTCACCTATTGTCATGTTGTTTATCCTGACCTGACCCTTTAGTGTATTAGAACATAACTAAACATTCCTGTACCTGACCCATGTTATGTTTCTACACCATATCCTATACCTTGGATACCGGACTCACTTCAACCCTATTTTGATAGACCTATTGACCTTGGATGTTGTAATTTTTACAAGCTCTTCAATTTGGTACCATGTCACAGTTTATACGTGTGTGTGCATTCAACTATCACTACCTTTAACCCTAGCCCATTTCCTTGTTTTCCCAATAAGACCTTTACCCCATTATCCATTTTTACCTTCCCCTACGCTACCCACACCTACCTAACTAACTATTGATTATGTAGATATTCCCATGTCCTCACTCGTTTCATCTTATGATGATGATACCTATTTTTCTTAGCCTAATAGCCTTACCTTTCCTATGGCCGCGACCCTTGTCCAAACAAACCTTGAACTTTTGACCTTTTGGATGTACCGGAACCACAACTACGTGTTTCTACATCTTACCTCATTGAGTTCCCAAACCATATCCTTTACCTTGGATACTGGACCTCAACAACCCTTGTTTGGATGACCTTTATGACCCTGGCTAATGTACATTTGTTATGTTAAACAACCCTTGAATCTCATGGCATTTCACAACGTGTGTGTACATCTGATTGCTCTACCTAATTACCCACCTTACCTGTTACAATCACCATACCCTTGACCATCACCTTCTTCACAACCTAACCTTGTTTTATTAAAACCACCCACCTTCTTATTTTATCAAACCACTCACCGTTTCCTTCTCTCACCTCATCAGTTCCTAGTTTGAGGGGGGTTACCTTCACCCATGCTTGGGGAAATATCACCTTCACCCACATAGGGGAAAACCACATCTAATTTTTTTCAGCGTCGCTTACCAATACAAGCTACACAACAAAAAGGAGAAAAATTTAGACACCAAAATTGGGTCACACTCCCCTTGGTCCCCTGCGAAAAACCAACTCAAACATATTTACCTAACCATGACCCCTTTCACCCTACACTAATATTAATTTAACTAACTTAATTAAATTAATACCCATCCTCATAATATTCATTACTTAATTATTTTAATTAAGCTAATTTCCACCTCACCCTAGACCTATTCTTGGCATGTTTCCATAACTAACTAAGACTTGGTCTCACTTTCCTTAATGATATAAGACTTAGTTCAACCCTAAAAATCAATGCCTATTATCCCTCTAACCACATTCCTGATCATGAAAAAGGAAACTTCCGCCATAATTTAGAGCTGCCAAGACAGGTGCATGTTTAAGTGCTTCCATGATTCCTTCAAAAACCTGAATAGCAGCCTCCTCCCATTTGATAACTTGATCTTTCTTTAACATGCATGTGATAGGAAGAGTCAACTCAACAAAATTGGACACAAACCTTCTAATGAAATTGATTTTCCCAAAGAAAAATTGGATGCCCTTCTTCCATTATTGGAATTGGCACCTTGATGATTGCTTCTATTCTCTCAGGGTCAATCATGACACTAGCCCTTTAAAACAATATGACCAATCAGATTAGTCTTTTGCACCCCAAAGTGAAACTTCTTTGGATTGAGAGAGATTCCAAATTCTCTACATCTGATCAACATTATTTCAAAATGCTACAGGTTATCTTCTCTGCTCCTTGAAAACACAGTCACATCATCTTTATTAACTACAATGAAGTCATTTATATAACCTGCAAAAGCAACATCCATTGCTCTTTGAAAGGTAGCTCCAGCATTCATGAGACTAAACGGCATTCTCACATAAACATATGTTCCCCAAGGAGTGGTAAAGGTAGTTTTAAATCTTTCTGAATCCTTGACAACAACCTGATTGTAGCTAGAGAAACCATCCAAGGTGGACAAAAATTCAGATCCAGTCACTAACTGCAGCATGTTCTCCATGTTTATAAAAGGATAATTTTCTTTCAATGAATCTCTATTCATATTTCTGAAGTCTACACAAAGTTTGATATCTCCATTCTTCTTTCTGACTGGCACAAGGTTTGCAACCTAAGATGAATACCTTGTGGGCTGAATAAATCCCCCCCTCCTTCAATTTCTTCAATTCATCTTGCATTTTCATGGAGAGGAGTGGATTAATTGGCCTTTGCTTCTGTCTGAATGGTTTGGCATTTTTTTCAAGAGGGATCTCATGTTGAAACAAGTCCTCTCTATATGCTTTCAACTCTTAATATGACAAGGAAAGGCAGTCTTGATATTGTTTCAACAATTGGAGGTAGGAATATTTTTCTTCCTTGTTTAAACTCCTAACTAGCCAAAATTTTCTTGGTTTTCCCTTTGTTCCCAAGTCATGCTCTTCCACATCCCTTGAGGTATATATGCTTCTATTGATGAAGCAATCAGCATTGCTAAAATTTGACTCAAGAGCAACTAGACCTCTAGGAATGGTGTTAGTTTTCAATTGGATAATATATTTTCCAAAAAAAGTCTCTCTTCCTTTAGTTACACACACCATTGGTTCCCAATCAGTATGCTGATCCACAAAATCACCTTGATTTTGTAAGAACCTTTTCACTTGAGCATCATCATCAAATACTTTCCAATGTTTGATGTTGTCAGGGACAGTTGGCCTAGTTAACACTTCAACATTGTACTCAAAATGAGGTGAAACATTGCAATCTCAAAATCTTGACCCCATTACTACCAACATGTCAGCAGAAGCATTTAAACTTCTGTCATGGTGCACAATATTGAAGGAATCAAACATCTCAATTAGATCCCAAACTGCATGCTTATACTGCTTCATCCGCTGATTTTTTGTAGTATACATTTTTCTTATTTGTTTGACAACTAGATCTTAATCTTCCTTTGTAAAGATGTCCTTGACACCATACTTCCATGAAATTATCAAACCTAATAATAAGGATGCATACTCAGTAATGTTGTTAGTACATTCAAAATTAAGCTTGAAGGAAAAAACAAATTCTTCCAAGCTAGGAAAAATCAGAATTACACCAGCACCATTTCCAAATTTGGAGCAAGATCCATCAAATAGCAAGGTCCAAGGAGAACATACCTATTCAAGGCACTTTGACTGATCCATTTTGTGTTCTTTTCCATCAGCAAAACCAACAAAATTATTAGCATCAACATCAGCAAATAATACTTCATAAGAAGCATTGTTTGGGTCCTAAATTAGATGCAACATTTTCTTTACTCCATAGAGCTTGACAAGGCTGCCCTCAATGGGAATGGTGGGAAAAGACATATCCATTTGGACACTCCCTCCAACACTTGTAACCCACTTTCTTGACAATAACATACCCCATTTGGCAGGGAAATCAACAATCACAACATCCAATTTTAAATTCCTCCCGGGATAAGATGCAAGCTGCACTACCAAACCCTTCACACAACCAACAACCAGAACTTCTCTTGAGTCCATGGTAGTACATTTTCCATAGGATTTTATCACTTTGATATCCAACTCTTTCATGACTCTAGAGGCATGACATTACATGATGCACCGGAATAAAATATACAATTGTGAAGTAGCCTATCCTTTATAATCAAAGTTGTGAAAAATGGATCAACATTCAATTGGGAATCAACCAAGGATAACCCCAAATATACCTTAGGTGTCTCTCCAATATCCTCTACTGTTGGTGGGTATTTCAAGGTCAGCAATGATCTGAGTAGGAGTTTCAATAATATTTATATTTCTGCTTGGGGTACTCTTCTCCTCCTTTAATCCCAAGTACTCAAATGCTCTCTTCTTATGCTCAGGAATTCTAAGCAACTCAATGATTCAAACACTCACTTTTATTGGATAAATACTTGTGTTATGTCATAGGGAACACTCTTTGGCAAAACAGCATTAGAAGGGAGACAAGAAGATTCATCAGATGGCATGGGACTCTTGGTAGCTTGGGCATGAGGAGGATTGTAATTTTTGCTTGGGACAGAAGAGATTTTGGAAATTGTTTCTCTCCTAAGAGCTTCTTTTGGAATGCTTGTGAGAAACGGTGTTTTAGGTTTGGCTTGAGGCCCAACTCCCTTAACATCTTTTCTTCTAGTGTTATAATATTTCTCTTGAGCTACAACAGCATTCATCAACAATTGTCTATATTTCTCTGAAGGGATACCACCATCATACTTCTTAATCATCAAAGCTCTTAAGTATTCAAAGTCATTGTTAGGAATTTCAAAAGCTTGCACTACATCAACTTCAAGAGTATAAGGGGGAAGGAAAACTTGTACCCGTTTGATGCAATCCCAAAAGGTTGTAGTTATCCTTGCACTTATCACTTCAGTAGATGTTGCTCCTCCTTGTGGACTTGAAGAACAACCCATCATGCAAATATCATCATCAGTACCATCATCATTTTTAACTTCACCATCTTGTTGGTCCACTTCACATGGAGGATGGGGTAAAAAACACCTATCACACCAATCCATATCAGTAACTTCTTTAACAGAAGCAACCCTAGCAATTAAGGGATCAAGTAACACTCTTCCTTCACGTGCTTGAGGATGTCTATTTGCAGACCCCATGGGTCCTCTTCCTCTATCATCTACCCTTTGATCACCTCTAGGATGATTGGAAAATGTTTCATGGTTTTGTGCTCTTGGATGACCTTGTGAAGTTTGCCCAATTCCTTTCTCAACTCTTGCCAACTTGTATGAGATTTATTTGACAGCCCCTACCTAAGTTTTCACAACCTCCTCTAAATCAAAACCCTTGCTAGCTTGAGCTTTTTCAAGGTTTATCAACTTTACACCATCCCTCTTGAGAGGTTTCCCAATTACTTTGATATTGTTTTCAATTTGAAGTGCCATGGTGAAATCTTGTCTTAGATTGGTAGGGTTCTTGTCTCTTAGGTAATACGCTTCCTTTTTATCAAATGCATCTGCATATTTGATTAAACAAGACTCATCACAAGGCCTTAGACTAACAGGAAACCTTCTCAAAAAAAATTTAAACCTTGTGATAAAGTCATGGACTAATTCATTGGGGTTCTTCTTAATATTCTCAAACTCAGACAAGAGAAATCTAGGATCAGTCTTGTCACCATATTGCAACCTAAATGCATTCTTCATCTCAGTCCAAGAATCAATTGAATTATCAGGGAGAACCTTATACCAATCCCTAGAATCCTCTTCTAGTGTATGAATGAACAATTTAATATACACATTTTCAAACTCTATCTCAAAATCTTCCATCATGTTGACAAAAAGTTTGAGATGTTGATCACCAATTATTGCATTGTTACCTTGGAATTTTGGCAATCTATTTCTGACATCTTGTGGGACAGAATTTGGGTAACCATCCATTCCTCTAAATTCTATTTGACTAAAGGTGTTAAAAAAAAATAGAGGTCTAGGCTGAGCCATATTGTTTGGTGGAGGTGATCTTGGGGGTGACACAAGATGATGAGGAGTGCAAGGTCTTCGGGGCTCAAGAATGTGATTCACAAGACTGGTATTCTCTAAGTGTTGATTTTCTTGGAAAATTTTATTTGAATTGAAATACAGAGGTGTAGATTGGAGAAGGAACTTACCCAGTACATCAGAAGGACCTTCACTAGATGAGGCAAACAATTTTATGAGAGGATTGCTTGAATCAGAATCAATTGAAGAAGAGTGATAATCCTCTACCAAAGGTTGATCTCTCTCACCATTGGATATATCTTTTCTTGATGTCTGACCTTTAATGACCTTCCAAACTCTTCTCCCTTCCAACTCTGAGTTTCTTGAATTTGTAAAAAACTTCTTAGTAGAGTCTCTAATGAAGAGAGATCTTCTTCCTTCAAGTTTTTTAGAGATTAGAAACACCAAAGTAAATGACAGAAAGGTTAAGAAACTAGTATTTATAAAGATCAAATCAGCATGCAGTCGCCACTAAGTACTTTCACCCTAGTTGTGCAAATGCACTAAAATACTTTGTAAAATATCTATCAGCACTTAAAATCCTACCAAAATTTATAGATCAGACCTTCCTTTCTCTTCAGTCTATCAACCATAAATGCAAATGAAGTGCAACAACTGCTGGAAACTGACAAAATTGCAGGTAGATCTTATATCTTCACTTAATCCTTACAAATATGATTATAAAATTATGCTTCAACAATGCATTTTCATGCAGAATTTGCAAGGGACTTTACCAAGGTTCTATATGCATTCAAATATCTCAAATATGTATGCACATGGATCATATTGAACTAAGAGAATATCAAACTTAGAACTCTACTCTTTATTCCAATCTTATAAATTTGATCAGAATATGATACTCAGATTTATAATTGCACATAAATCACACAAGAAGTATTACCAGGGATCTGAAATACTGAAATACTTAATAATGTCCCTAATAATAGTGCAATTTGGGTGTTGTTGACGAGCTAAATAGACATAGACTAGCAAATGAATCATAAAATCAATCTCAGCACTGTAAATTATTTCCCAGGAAATCAAAACAAGTCCCTGGAAATGGTGTCATTTGGGTGTTGGTACCCAGATTTAATCTCCTTCACAACTTGATAAGCATCATGGATTTTACAAGACACTCAGAGGCAAATAAATGATCTATATGTCGTTTTGTAGCCAGGGAAGCAATTTATCTGACTTGTTAGCACTCAGTCTTTGAAGAAGTGGGTAGAATCTTGAAAGGATTTTTATCTAATCCTCACTATTTTAGGTTGTGCCTTTCAACCAAGGTAAGAGAACCTATATTGCAGCCTTTGTTTTGTGAAGGAGGTGGAGATATCCTTATACTGTGCATATTGTATGGAGATGGCCTTGGGAAAACATGATCAATTTTCCATTATTCAAACTCAACAGAGATGTCACTACTAAATGATGGAAATGCTTTCAAGACAAGGATGAGGTTGCTAGAGACATGGTATGATCATGATTTGATTTGTGCATTTTTGTAAATGGATTGTGTTCCTTTTTTGACACACAATGCAATGCAAGGGTAGTATGGGTTAGGATTAGTTATTCTGAATGAAATTATTGGTGGGAGATTTTAGACAGGACTAACCAGAATTTTCCAAATTCTTTGAGGACCTTTACAAGAAATTTGTAACACCTAAATAACAGAATGCTTCAAAGGGGTTAAGGTACTCCTTCAACCAGGATATGTGCATCAAATGGAGGCCCAGATTTTCACTCTTCCACACAAAATTTGACAACCTGCCACAAAATCTTGAAGCAGATGAACCAAAAAAGTATCCAGAAATCTCTATTTTATCATGACCTAAGGTGCACCCAAAGGTTTACAAACAATCTCAGAATTCAAGGAAGGTAAAGTGATTTTAAATCTATTTATCTCTTTATCAGATGAAAGCTCTTTTGAATGTGAGACTGCAAATGCCACTAAACTATTAACAAGAAATGAGATCATGTATGATCAAGAGATATTTTAAACACAAGACTGCAACAAGAGAAAGAAACACAAATTAAAAACATTCTAAAACATAAGTGCATGTAAAATTTTCCAAGAGACAACACAAAATAATCCAACATGACCAAATTTATCAGCAGGGGAATGTTATAAGAACAATCTCAGAGCTTGTTGATGTATTTACAACTGAAACCAACTCAACATTAATGAGTGTATAGATTGGCTCATTAATATCACTTCTTCGGACCATAAATGCTCTTCGTGATATGACTTATTTGTATATGGGGATGTTTTGTATAGTCACGTCTTAGTAGATTGATGCATTTTTCCTTGACATTATTTATAAAAGTCGTTTATCACATGACCTCCTACTAACTATTTTTATGTGATCAAATATGATGATGTGTGCAGGAATGATGGAGGTTACTGGTGGATAAGTTTCCTGAGTTCGATGCATGTGGCTGAAGACTATTTCCAAATTGACCTATTAGTTTGGGCTTGACTCTAACGGCCCATATGAATCTAAGAGTTTTAATTGATATTTGATGAAACAGTGTTTAATGCCACCTGATATGGTGGATCTTGTAACAAACATTATCTATATGAAGACTTTGTCTTCAGAACTAGAGTACCACTTTTTGATCGCGGAAAAAAGAGGATTATTGGCATACTGTTTTGTTCTGGATTTGTTTTTTTTTATATGTTATGAACTCATTTGGAAGTTAATGAAATCTTTGGCATTTTGAGAATTAGAATTTGTTGAAAACTCTATCCCAAGGAAGAGCAAGGGCCAACTCAACTGAGGAGATACGAGGTTACTCTGTGTTTTACATGCATACAATCCTTCGATTATTTTTACTACAGTTGTCATTTAATGAGTTTTACATGCATGCTTTGATTAACTATCTCTACTTTCTCCATTATCGCTTTTTCTTAGATTAAATGCTCTTGTTATGCAAATCTAATTCATGAATAGTCTTGCTTTCTGCTAAAAATTCAAGTTATTCAGTTATGGTTTAATTTATTAAGAATAAGTGTATGCGCATTTTACTTTACAGTAGAATATTAGTTGTTGAAATCCATTCTATTGCACAGAGTTGAATTCCATAGATTTGTATTTGATTTCCATAGATTTCAACTGCACTTCCGTAGAATAGTCATTAAAACTAAAACAATCCCCCAACAAACTCAACGTATAACTGGTTCTTCTAGACTCTATTGCATATTGCCTTGGACATAGTCCTGGTTTAGAATGACACTGAAAAAGATTATGTTGGTTAAATGATTGGATGAATAAAATGACCCATCATTTTTGGCGCCGTTGTCGGGGACTACATAACCATAAGCTCCATTATTTTATTCCATATGTTATGGGTGTTAATAGAGTTCATATAAGAAACCAGTAGTTCTCTTGGACCTCAATTTAAACCAACCAACCTAGATGCATAGGTCAAGAGATAACCAAGGGAGAATTTAAGCACGCAATATTCAACAAATCTCTTTAGATACTTCATAAGAGAGAAACACTGAGAGTGATACAGACTCTGATTCCATTCCTAGAACCTTTTTTGAGCATTTTGTATCCTCTTTCACATCATTCTGCAATGGGGGGTCTTGGGAATGTAGAATAAAAACCTTTAGGATGAACATTTACATACCCCATTGTCCTTGATGCAGATGAGGATGCACCCATGAAAAAAATCTCACCATCCATCTTCCCCCTCTTTCAAGGAATGACTAAAGAAGACCCTGATCATTTTCTGTTTGAATTTAAAAGCATGTACCAAACATATGATTACCGAACAGACAATCAAAAACTCAAATTATTTCCCTCCACTCTAAAGGATTCTGTTATGAGATGGTTTATGGGGTTACCATTAATTCCTGGGAAGCCATGGAAATAGCCTTCCTAGATAAATACCAAGACTATTGTAGAGGAAGGGATAGGCGGGAGGATTTCTTTCACATACGGCAAAAGGAAGATGAGAATATAGAAGATTATTTGGATAGATTCCTCTTTCTCCATAAACGCAGTGGGTATGAATTACATGCAGACATCACTAAAACAGTCTTTCTGAAAGGACTGGATGAATAAGCCAAGGATTCTCTCCACCTCATGGGAGGAGGAGACGTGCATAAGCTTACCATGGAAAAAATTACTGAGCTATGTAGAAGATATTCTAGAACACGTGGAGGAATAAAAAGGAAACCAGCATCCAAGTCTTTGGGTACCTCTGAACTTATAGAAGAAATGGCCAACATGAAAACAGACATTCTGCTACAATTGACATCCACCATAGATGGACTCAAGGAAAAATCCACCCCTATTAAAGAACCATTGGACATGTATTGCCCTAAATTTTGGAAGAGACACCCCTTGAGAGAATGTCCTTTGGATGTCACAGATATGTGCTTAATCTACAAAGTAACTGACCATGACACTAAACATTGCACACTTTTACCAAAATTGAAGGGAGGTTTGAATGCAATCTCTCAAACAAGTGATAAATTAAATTTTGTCCAAAGACTAAACAATCAGGTTGGATTCCCATCTAGACATACTCATAATCCCTGGAGAATGCCATGGCCAAATCAGGCCTCTTAGTCTTCTTAGGGACAACCTGAGTGGGAAAACTCAAACTAGATGACTTATCCATATCCATCACCTTGGAAAAATCCCTACACTCAACTGGGTTGGGCTCCACCACCTGCAAAAAATCCTTGGCACAATCAGTAGTGGGGTACTCAACAAAATTTTAGCCAAAATCAATCTTGGGCACCACCACAAAATAATAATCAACAACATAGGTTCTAGCAGCCACAACAAGATTTAATGCCTCCACCTCAAGCCTACCAAAATCAAGGACAAGAAACACAAACACAACTTCCATCTCAGCCAGTGGTCAATCCTAAAAATCAAAAAACAGCTTTGATTGATGACACAGATGTGGGTAACACCATGCAGGTTAACGCTATTGGAAATTTACGATTACGATCTAGCAAAATATTGAACCCTCCTGTTGTTATCAAAGAACTGCCTAATGATGCCAATAAGGAAGAAAAACTTAAGGGTAACACTGGTTCTTTACCACTACCAGGTAAACAAGATGATCAAATACCCACACTGACTACATATCCTTTTCCTGAGTGATTACAGAACACTCGGATTGTAGATGAAACAGAACTAGTTTAGGAATTGAAAAAAGCAAATATTGAGGTTCCACTGCTACGTGTAATAAGGAACATCCCCGAACTAAACCAAACCATTAGAAACAAATGTATAAAGATGCCAGGAAGAAAAAATAAATACCCAAAAACTGTTAGAGTCGAAGGAAATTTGGCTGATTTAGTTGCTGGCACCCTTATCTCACCAAAATATGGGGATCCTGGGAGCCCTGTTATTACTATTTGTATAAACAACCAGTCAATATATAATGTTTTGGTGGATCTTAGTTCTGATATTAATGTCATCACAACAGAAATGTTTAACCAACTATCCTTGATAGGACTTCAACCAACCAACATTGTTCTATAGTTAGCAAATCAATCCATTGTTGTACCTGATGGTGTGGTTGAAGATATAATGGTCACTGTTGAATCATGGGAATACCCAGTTGATTTCATGGTTTTGAAGCCTAAAGCTCGAAAGTTAGGATATCCAGTCATCTTGGGGAGACCTTGGTTGGCTACGGTTGCTGCTTACATTGATTGTAGATCAGGCAACATGACAATTCTAAATGGGCAGAAATCCAAACACATTTCGTTATATCCTCTTGCCCAGCCTTATACGAACAATTGTGACTAGGTATGGGTGGATTCTTTGGATGCTAACTCTTTGAATTCTTCTTTTCTGGCCACTATTTTAGTACACAATCATATGACGGAGGTTACAGAGTCTTATATGCTGACTAATTCTAAGGACTCTACAACTACAGAAATCAGTATTTACTTCTATGGAAGTCAGAATGTCGGAAGAAGACATTACCACTACTGAGTCTAGTAGGAAACTCTATGCTTATAATTCCGAACATCTAATTCCTAATTTATTTTTTCCTTTAACTAAGGTTCTATCTTTTGATAACGTATCCATCCTTCACATGCTCTAGCCCCATGTTTGCCCATTGAATTCTTTTATCACTAGTACGGAGCTTGCTCTTGCGGATGATACTAAGTAGGTGCTTGTCAGTATGGGTAGAGAGCTAACTATAGGAAGTGACTTGGAGGTCAATCAAGAAGCTAGGGTGCTTGAGGTTCTGAAGAGACATTCCCATGCTTTTACTTTGGATTACACTGATATGAAAGGAATTCATCCTAGCATCTGTACACATCATATTTACACCGATGATGCCAAACCTATAAGGCAGCCGCAACAAAGAATCAATCCAACATTGAGAGACATATTCAAAATTGAGATTGAAAATCTCCTAAAGGTAGGTTTCATCTATCCTACATCCAATAGTCAGTGGGTTTCCCCATTAGTTATTGTTCCCAAGAAGAACGGTAAATGGAAAATATGTGTTGATTACAGGGAACTTAACAAAGCCACCAAGAAAGATTATTTTCCCCTGCCTTTTATTGACCAAGTCCTGGACAATTTGGCTGGTAAGAAATATTTCTCTTTCTTGGATGGGTTTAGTGGGTATAATCAAATTAGTATTGCTCCTACTAATCAGGATAAGACTACTTTTACATGCCCTTGGGGTACATTCGCTTACAAAGTCTTACCTTTTGGGCTTTGTAATGCCCCTGCCACATTTCAGCGGGCAGTCTTGGCCATTTTTACAGATCTTGCTAATGATTGTGTTGAGGTTTATATGGATGATTTCACTGTCCATGGATCCACTTTTGATGAATCTTTGAATAATCTTGAGAAAGTACTCAGTAGATGTGAACAACACCAGCTATCTCTGAGTCATGAAAAATGTCTAATGATGGTTGATCAAGAAATTGTCTTAGGTCACCCTGTTTCAGCCCAAAGTATAAAGGTGGATCCCAAAATGATATCAGTCATCACCCAATTACCTACACCAGCTAATAAGACTGACATCAAAAGTTTCCTTGGCCATGCAGGTTATTACTGCCGATTCATAAAATATTTTAGCAAAATTACCGCCCCAATGTTTTCATTACTAACCAAAGATTGTGTTTTTGAATGGTCTTCTCAGTGTCAAAAAGCATTTGATTCTATCAAAGAGAAGCTGACAACAGTCCCCATCTTACGTGGCCCTGAGTGGGGACAACCTTTCCATATCCACACTGATGCTTCTAATACAGCTATGGGCATTGTCCTTGGAAAAAAAGATTCAGAAGATCATATGTATGCAAGTTACTTTATCAGCAAAAATCTGACTCCTACAGAAAATAATTACACTACTACGGAAAAAGAGTTGTTGGCTGTGGTATATGCTTTGAATAAATTTCATCATTACATCACTGGATATAAAAAATTTGTTTACAGTGACCACTCTACCATTTGATATTTGATGAACAAACCAGTGGTTGGCAGAAGGCTCATTCGCTAGTTGCTCTTGTTGCAAGAATTCAATCTCACTATCATAGATAAGCCTAGGAAATCTAACGTTGTTGCTGAATTTATTTCTAGAATAAATGTTTCAGGTGATGACGAAGTAGTCCAAGATCAATTTCCCGATGAACACTTGTTTGCTGTCTTCACTAAGAATCCCTCGTTCATTGATCTCACAAATTATTTAACAACAGGGAAGTTTCCTGCTTATTTTGCTCATAAATAAAGAAGGTGATTGATTAGAAATAGTGCAACATATAAATGGTTTAACAGATTCTTATTCAATTTTTTTCCTGACATGGTTCTTCACAGGTGTGTTCGTGAGGATGAGGTACATGACATATTGCGCGCATGTCATGATGAGCTAGGTGGTGGGCATTATTCAGTGAAACGAACAATTCACAAAATATTTGGAGCAAGGTATTATTGGCGTTCCCTCCATAATATTGTCAAGAAGTATGTGTGGCAGTGTGATGCATGCCAATGAATGGGAAAACCTACACTTTCTACGGAAATGCCTCTTAACCCTCAGTTGGTTCTAGGACCATTTGAGAAATGGGGTATTGATTTTTTTGGACCATTTGATCCTCCATCTTTTTGGAAGGAGTATCTCTTGGTATGCATGGACTATGTCACCAAATGGGCTGAAGTTCAAGCATTGGCATCTACTAATGAATATGTTGTTGCTGATTTTCTCTACAACTAGATATTGCTGCGACTTGGAGCACCAAGGGCCATTGTATCTAATTAAGGTCCTCAATTTGTTTCAAATATGATTGAATCTTTCTTAGTAATCTACAGAATCAGGCACCGAAAATCAACACCATATCACCCCCAATCCAATGGGCAAGTGGAGGTAACCAATCGAGAGCTCGAAAATATTCTAACTAAGGTGGTTAATGCCAATAGAAAGAATTGGGTACCAAAGCTTCCTGAGGCTGTCTGGGCCTACAACACGACCTAGAAAACAACTACTGGTTTCTCTCCCTATGAGATGGTCTTTGGGAAGAAGCCATTTTTACTTGTTGAGTTTGAGTTGCGCACCTGGTGAACAGCGTTAGAAGTTGGGATTGATTTGGATGAAGCACAGCGTGAATGAGTGTTGCAGTTGAATGAACTAGATGAAATGCGGATGGAGGCACAGCAGCAGACTGAAATTCTATAGCATCAATAGAAAACTTGGCATGATACTCACATCAGAAAAAGGATATTTTATGAAGGACAATGGGTTTTACTCTTTGATTCCCGCTATCAACAGTTTAAAGGAAAGTTGCGTACACATTGGTTAGTTCCCTATCAAGTGCATCAAGTATTTGATAATGGCTCTATTTGATTAATACCGATTGATGGAGATAAATGCACTCTTTTGTTGAATGGGAATAGGCTCCGAGTTTACCACCAACCACTGGATAAGAAGACCTTCACCGATCGACATTCTGTTACAAACAGATATGCATGCTGAGGAGGCTCTTTGCCTCTCACGCATGGAGTAATTAATCTTTTGCAAATTCAATAAAGGAAGATGATCCTTCCTTCGAATCTTCTTCCCTTAGTTTGTGGTTTTCATTGTAATTTCCAATAAATGCAAGAATTTCCATTATTTCTACTGTCGCTAATCATGTTTCATCCCAAAATTACAAGGTGTAGGAATCTACAGATATCAGCTGATTAAATATGGCATGGGTAAGTGAATTTTAACCTGCTAATGATATTTCTATGCGAACATTTCCCCATGTATCCATTTTTCATTATGACGCTGTCATCAAATGATTACTATGGTCATCTTGGATCTCCTTCTAAATTTGGCTTTATGAATGACGGCATAAGAGGAGTAATGGTTCATAAATAACCACATGCTTTGATGTTTCGCACTCTCCAGCGTTGGGACAGGTGGCGCATGCTCCTTAACCATGGGATATGTGCCGCTATAAAAATCTTAATCTCATGCAGGTGGCCGGTCTCATCACTATTTTTCCACTGTCACCCTCGCTTGATGATTGCGCTACCCAAGGAATTTGGTGTCATTTGAAATTTAATGCTCTATAGCTGCTTCTTTCCGTTGTGGTATTCCCATCAATCACGACTGGTTTTATTGGACACTAAACAGGAAGTGGAAGGGAGGCTCAACTCTAGTTTTTCCTCGATGCCGTGTATTTCTCACTTTTTGGCTCAGCATGGGACCATGAAAGACATCAGAACCTACTTCACCTGACACCTTGCTCAGGAATACCACCCTTTCATAGGTATTTCATGATTTCATATGGTTATATTTCATTCGGAAATTTGAAGGGTTTGATGAGAACATTGTGGAAGAGTTCTTGAACAATTTTGAGTCCACATGCTCGCAAGTTGGTGGATGATGAGTTGAAATCACCAGTCAGGTCATTTCTGACTTGTCTGGCTTACCAAATTTTGGATTAAAGGTTATTACAAATGCCCCTTTACAAATTATTATTTCTCAGTTCCATGATGAAGGAGAGGCACTCCTAAAGGTCATCCTAACTCCATTGGGTGTCCAAAAGGGTGTTAAGCAGAAAAGTTTTCCTAGAATCTGGGGTGAGATTGCTAAATGGGTCAACAGGTATTTTATATTCGATGGACAGGCTTCTATTCTAGGTGGTGATGTGCTCAAAATGCTCATTCACCTTAAAAAGGGACATGTTAACCAGGCCCTTCGGGTCAATTTGCCAGAGTACATTGCATAGATTCTATCATTAAGGTATGCCAAAAGCACCGGTCCAGTGGGGGTAAGTCCATGCTTAAGCACCCAGGGTTGATTCATCTATTGTGTTCACACCAAGTTTTCTTTCACCCAAAGTGGAGACTCGAGGGACATGTTGGTAGTAAAGGGTCTAGGCCTAACCAACTAAAATCTGGCATCTCTTCTGCACCTTGGTCTACCCTTGCATCGGGCCCTTCACATAGTCAAGCGGAGGCAGCTAACGTTCCTGAGGGACCATCCCTGTCCATTTTTGATTCAAAAGGAAAGTGTCCCATGGCCCCATATTCCTCCATGCAACTACGGTCCCGGTGGCTTAGCTCATCCCTACAGACCAGTGGTTTCCAATCGAAGTCCTTGCATGATGACTCCGCCCACATTCAGGAGGAACTGCATACGGAGGATGTCTCGGCTGCTCCATCATCTACTGTTCCGTCATCTACGGAAATTCACACTGTAACTCTGAAAATTCTTGACACTCAAGTGACGCCTTCTTACAACTATCTGGAGGAGATAGCACTACTAAAATATCAGTTACAAGGTATGGAATAATCCACCCTTTTATTACAAGCTAAATTTACACAAAAGACAGTAGAAAAAATTCGGGAGATTGCTACCCTGCAGCATGAGGTGAGTTTTCTAAAGTGACAACGTGATACAAGTCTTACCCTCTTAGATAATTTCCAACAATTGTCCTTTCAAAAAAGGGAATTGCAGCAAGAAAATCAAAAATTAAAAAAGGAAAAAGAATCTTTGGAAGAGGAAAAACAAAAGTTAACATATATCTTAGACCTTGTTTGTCCTTTAGCCATCAAACTACTGTCCTATAGGAAACCCTCCTCAGTCTACAGCATGTATGTCCAAGAACAATTTTATTCTTGGTAGTTATTTCAATTGTGTTCTCAAGCCCCTCACAAAATTCCCGATGGACCTAGTTTTTTATCAGTCTACAAGAACAGCACCCCGAAAATTCAAAATTTACTCTGTGAATTTTATTTACATAACATGGTAGTAACTAATGTCCCTGATTTCTTGATCAACCTATTTGTGGGGGATTTTCAAATTAAAGCATTTCAGTCTGTATTGAGGAATCAGATAACTTGGAGACAACAAAGAGATAGTTTCAATAACACTACTCAGTCAATCAGATTTTACATTCACCCAACCCATCACACAGATGTCACCCTACGGAAGAACTTTAGATCATTATATTACTAGGTAGGGTTGGGGTGCATACTTCTCAGATTTTGCTTCAGTGTATTATTGATTTTGAAAATTATAGTCAGGATAATTTTAGAGCTGCTTGGCAAGCTTGCAATAGGATATGGGATACTTTAAGCCTACCTTTAAAATGTAGGGAAGTCCTCTCTCCTAAGAATTTGAGCTGGAGCATGTGAAGGGGTGATGCCCTCATCGCCATTATCAAACAAACTATAGAGAAAACCAGCCAGAAATACACTGATGAATGGGCAGGCCTCCAGGTATGACCTCCACTCCTCTTGAGCTCTCTCACAACATGGTAGAACAATGCAGCATAGTCCCATGACAGTTTCACTGTCTCGGTGGAAATTACCTCCAATACTCAGGGCTGCAAGAATACCACAAAGCAATACACTGATCAATTCGAGGAGTATGACATGGCTGAACAACTTGGAAGGCGATCAGGGCGCAGATGAGTTGCATTGGAACATGCAACAGGTAAAGTCATGGGGAATGATGAGTGCATAGATTGGCTCATTAATATCACTTCTTCAAACCAGAAATGCTCTTTGTGATATGACTTATTTGTATATGGGGATGTTTTGTATAGTCATGTCTTATTAGATTGATGCATTTTTCCTTTCCATTATTTATAAAATCCATTTATCACATGACCTCCTACTAACTATTTTTATGGGATAAAATATGATGATGTGTGCAGGAATGATGGAGGTTACTGGTGGATAAGTTTCCCGAGTTCGATGCATGCGGCTGAAGACTGTTTCCAAATTAACCTATTAGTTTGGGCTTGACTCTAACGGCCCGTATGAATCTAATATTTTTAATTGATATTTGATGAAACAGTGTTTAATGCCGCCTGATATGGCGGATCTGTTAACAAACATTATCTATATGAAGACTTTGTCTTCAGAACTAGAGTACCACTTTTTGACCGCGGAAAAAAGAGGATTATTGGCATACTGTTCTGTTCTGGATTTGTTTTTTTGATATGTTATGAACTCATTTGGAAGTTAATGAAATCTCTAGCATTTTGAGAATCAGAAGTTGTTGATCACTCTATCCTGAGGAAGAGCAAGGGCCCACTCAACCGAGGAGATATGAGGTTACTCTGTGTTTTACATGCATACAGTCCTTCGATTAGTTTTACTATAGTTTTCATTTGATGAGTTTTACATGCATGCTTTGATTAACTATCTCTACTTTCTCCATTATCACTTTTGCTTAGAGTAGATGCTCTTGTTATGCAAATCTAATTCATGAATAGTCTTGCTTTCTGCTGAAAATTCCAGTTATTCAATTATGGTTTAATTTATAAAGAATAAGTGTATGCACATTTTAATTTATAGTAGAAGATTAGTTGTTGAAATCCATTCCATTGCACATAGCTGAATTCCATAGATTTGTATTTGATTTCTGTAGATTTCAACTGCACTTCCGTAGAATAGTCATTAAAACTAAAACAATCCCCCAACAAACTCAACATATAACTGGTTCTTCTAGAATCTATTGCATATTGCCTTGGACACAGCCCTGGTTTAGAATGACACTGACAAAGAGTATGTCTGTTAAATTATTGGATGAATACAATGACCCATCAAACATGATACAAATCTGATGCAAAAAGGAATTAGAAATGGTTCTCAAGTAGTTTCTCAGAGAATGGGCTTCTTCCTAGATTTTCCCTTGAAATTCTAAGTTTCTCTAACCTTTTGCATGTCTCAAAACATGCATTATATAAATTTCAATTAAATTTTATCCTTCTTTCCCAAGAAAATAATATGCCCAACATCAATTTTATTACAAAATTCCAACATGATTCGCAGATAGGGACATTTAACAAATTTGCAACCAAAGTTGCCATGTGTTTCAAAAATGGTGAATCATTACAAATCCTTCATCATTATCCATTGTGGAGGCATGTTTTTCATTCTCCAAGCATGCAGACCCCTTTCACTTCATCATTTCATCCTTATCATTCCAAAATTTGATTCTGCAACTTTATAATTTGATATTTCATGTTTTACACGGGCCTGAGTAAAAATTTATTTCAAAAACACCTCAAATCTAAAAATTAATCCCTAAAACCACTTGCACTGATCTTTGCAGGCACAAAGGACATGAATTCACCAAAAATTCAATGAAAAATGATGCAAAATTTACATCTCCAAGATTCCTGGAGAAAAAATGGTGGCCAAAATGAAAATGTACAGCTACCCTTGATCTGCTCTTTCTCCTTTAATCTGGGCCTTCCACGTGTTAAAATACGATTGGGAATGAATTCAGACTCACTTTTTTACTTTTTAACATTTTTGGAAAAATGGAAAAATTAACTTTTTTCTCCGCCCCTCCGCCCTTGAAATTTGATGATGACACATGGCATATGGTGGGTCCCATTGGGATCGCGGCTCAATGTTGCACATTTTGACCCTTTTTTGGAGTTTGGAAATTTTTCACTTTTTTCCCCGCAGGCCCACACGTCCATCTCTATCCTTGACACGTGTCATGCTCTCTATCGCTAAAATTCCGTGGGCTTATTTCATGTTTTAACCCCTTTTTCACCAAGGGAAAATTTTCCATTTTTCTTCTGCAGGCCCGCGCCTCTGATTTCTCCCTGCCATGTGTCTCCTTTTGATTTTTCATGGATCCACGCCTCAATATTTCATTCTATGTCATTTTGTAAAAAGGGAAAAAATTCCCTTTTTCCTCTGCTAGCCCGCTGTCCCGCTCTACCCGCCACATGTCTCCTTTTACGCAGTTGCGGACCCACGGTTCCATTTGTAACTTTCATCCCTTTCGTCAAAAAAGGAAAAAAAATGCCTAAGTCTTCCACTAGTCCATGCTCCCTTCTAACCCCGCTCTGCCATGTGTCCACCCCCTGCTCCATAGCAGACCCGCGGGCCTTTCCACACTATTTTTCCTTTCACCAAAAAGTAAAAACTTGCCTAATTCACCCGCCAACCTCCCACTCTGCCTTCACATGAAAATGAGACACATGTCCTCCTCTGGGACCTGCGGAGCTGCGGGAAATATTTGTAATTTTTTCCAAAAATCAAAAACACTACATTTTTAGAAAAAACCCGCCGAATCTCATCCAACCAGAAGTAGCCATGTGTGAGGGACGGATTGAGCTTAATTTTTATGGGCAAATGAACCCGTATAACGGTCAAAAAACACAAAATTCACCAGAGATGCCCGAATTTTATTTTTTCTTCATGGGTGAAGGATTTTTTTGGTCAAAAAACAAGGGGAAATTGATTTTATGCAAGTTTCGACCATGGGGATAGATATTTTGAGGGAAAAGAGAAAAAAATGAGCAACTACGAGGTCCATATGCCAGGAAAATGGAAACAACGACAGAGGCCCATGGATTTGGAAATTTAGGGCACAATGTAAGGCACACATGTATTTTTCTTTCAAAATGGGGAAAAATAATAAGTTTCTGAGCATTTGAAAGCATTCAATCTATAGAACAAAGTTTTCAGACCACCAAATTCAAAGAAACATTTTTAGAGCACATAGAAAAAAGGGGAAAGATGGGAAAATAACAGAGGATAAAAAAGGGCACCAATAGTAAGAGTAGAAACAGGTTGTTACATCCCTCAAATAAATGTCAAAACTATCCATTTAGTGGATCTAATAGCCCCTGAATCTAACACTTCGATCCCCCTCTCGTAGGGGATGATTCTCTCATATACCCAAGTCATAACTAAAGTAGGGTGGCTCAAGGACTTTCCCTAAAGCCTAAAAAATCAGTACAAGTCATGATAAGTAGATCCCAAGATGTCCACTCCCCAATAAAATACCCTATCATGATTCTCAATAGCCTAAATGATGGGAGCACAATAGTACAAGAGCTTTTCCTTGCCCTTTTCTCCCACCAAGTGCGAAGAGAAAATACCAATAATGTTCTTTCGCAAGGCAAGGATAGGTGTGGAGGCAACAACAAGTATCCACATACCCTGTTTGGCACCCACATTGGGTGCCCCACCATCTCCCATAAATATAACCCACTACCTAGATATGGCAGGCAATCCCACACTACCCAGTGTCAATCTCTTGTTGGTCACAAGAAAACCCAAAATCTTGTGAACATCCTCAAGAGTGATATTCCACTCTCTTCCGACCTAAGGAAACCAGAAAGTGTTTTGTTTGGTATCCCAATAGCTCAATAAGTTACACAATAAATGACTACTTGGCGCTAATGACATTGTCTAAGAGATCCTCCATATGCCAGCTCTATGTAACAAATCTCTCTCTTTCTAGGACAGTTAATCGATAGTCCTCGAAAGCCACTCACACTCTATGGCCTGGCACCATTGGACGTAGGAATCCTTGTACATCCACCAAAATAAGAAAAAATTAAAGTTAGTAACATGATTCAACATCTTGTGCATAGAAAGCTCATCAAAAACAATACAAAACAACTTAAAATCCAAAAAAAATAGTCTAAGTTGGTCAAAAAAAGCTTCTGCCTCGACAATTACACAACCATCGCCCTATGTAGAGAGGCAATTTTGTAATTTCTATAGTGGTTACAACATTTTTGCCTTGTGTAGGGCAGTGGTTGTGTAACCACTACCCTATGTAGGGCGACAGTCGTGTCCATAATGGAAAAAGCCATCCCCCATGACCCAAAAACTCAAAAAAAAATACAAAAATTGATCATTTTAGACAAACTAGGGAACATTTTCACTAAAATATTTGTGAAAATAACCCCCCTAGGTGTGGATTTTTCAATTTTCCACATTTTAGGTTTCAAATAAATAATTACAAAATACTAACCCTTATCTTAGCCATTGGTTCTCTCACTAGAAGGTCCATGACCATGTCATCGCGCTCTTTGATTTGACTATATCCTCGTTGAAAATGGTCACAGGTAGTCAAGAGCTCCAAATTCTCTACAAGGGTGAGTACAAATGAATTTGAAAATAATGGTTTTAGATATATATATATGGCTTGTTTTAATTTTTTTTTGAGTATGTGTGTTTTGCAAGACTGGAGCATTGGCGTAGGTATGTTTGTATCCCCATGGGTATGGTAAGTACTTTTGTCATTTTAGTCTTAGTATGTTCTTTCAATTTTATATCTATCTGCACTTGAGTCTTGTTTGTATTTTACTGGTAGTGGGAGCTTGGATGGCATTACTTCGGCACATGAGCGTGTCAGGTATAACATGTAGCTTCCTAGTTTGGGAATGTCATACTCAGACTCTACGTTTTATGCCTATTCATGGCTAAAATGCTTCTCCGAGGGGGCAATATGTATGCACCCAAATTTTCACATGCTACATTGTTAGAAACGGTTCAAAATTCCCCAATGATGATTCAGGTATTTTCCAAAGGTGTTCAATCCCCTTTAAATATTCATAGTTTATATTTGTATCTTAGATTACCTTACTTAGTGTTGGGCCCCTAAAATATCAGCTAAGTACAAAAATGCATGTGGGTTCACAATGCATATTTAAAGAAGGGCATGCAAGGTGAAAGTGTGCAGGATAGGGTTCTAGGAGGGTTTAATAGAACAAGTGGCACATGTGCAAGGCAAAAAAAGCGTTTAAGGACTTAGCCATATTTGATGCATCAGGCAGAACACGAGAAAAGCGTGACCCAACTATGCATGCGGAGTGGATAAGGTATCAGCCTGGCAACTTGAGTCCCACGAAAGGAATATACCTCGCAATATAAGATTCAAAAATACCATCATTGCAAGGAGTGGAGAGATCGGGCTTGAAGGATCATGCCCCCATGGAGGAAAACATTTGACACTTGATGATGGATCTGAAGCCATGAAAGACAAGTTGGCGATTCAAGAAGCCTATATATACAAGCACCTACTGGGGATAAGGGATATAGATAGACAGATATAGATTAGTAGAGAGTGGAGCTCTGTAGATATACTACAAGGAACTATGTAGAGTTGGGTATAAATCTATAGGAAAAGGATGTAATAAGGGGTTAGGATTGTAAATTTTCTCTTTAGAACTGAGGGGTATAAATCTAGCTATGATGTATGACTTGGGTCTGCACAGTTGTGGTAGTCTGTAATGGATCCAATAGATGTAATGAGGTTACCAAAATTGATTGAATATGTTTATTAATGATTTTGGTCCATATTTATAGCTTACATTTCTGATCCAAAAATGTTTATGGAATAAATATAAATCCGTATGCATTTCCATTCTATTTTGGTTCCTATCTATAATCTATTAAGTACCATTCGGTCTGGGATGATTGCATTTGTCTAGAAGCCATTATGATTTCTATGATAAATGTGTGTCTCATTTCCACTCACTCTTTTTAAGTTCTTATCATATATGATTTTTCCCCACTTAACTCACATAAAAGAGAGACTCGGTGCCCGCGCGTTCCCCGGGTGAGCGCCCACTGGGTGCTAGGAAAGCGTGCATGGGATTCCCTTGTTCTTTGGTGGGTTTAAAAATGAATACACTTAGCCATTTCCTGATTTTTTGTGGATTTTTGTATCATTTTTCCTTTATTTTTGTCCTTGAGTTACATAATCACCACCCTACCTAGATGGTGGTTGTGTAAACATTGTTGCATAGCCACTACCCTATGTTGACCGACGGTTCTGTTTAAATTGGCTTATACTTCTCAAGAGTGAATTGGATGCATGTTAACTCACTCTAGTTCACCTGTAGTGCACATTTCATAGTTAGTTTGATTGATTTTAATCTTAAATGATTTGTATCAACCTCCTATTCTAATTCTAATTGTTGATTGATAGTTAAACTACCCCTCCTTATTTTGATGTGGCATCCCATTGTTCTCAAATGGCTTAGACCATTTCTTAGCCTATCTTCTACAAAAACCAACACTTATTTTGAAGCAAAAGGCTAGATATTTTTATTGTGATTACACCATTATGCTGTTAAAATCCTACTAGACACAACTAAGCATTTTTCTCTTAAAATGTTCTTCCTCCACCTGCATTGCTACCAGACCACTTGTAAGCCACCATTACTCCAGTTCCTTCTTCTTACTTCCTCTGCATTCCCATTTCCCTAGACTCACATGGACACGGAAGATTGGAAAAGATAACTGAGGGGACATAGAGTGATACCACAACTAGCAAGGCCTCAGCGCTATAATTTCTAGGTTGGGGTTGTTATTGAGTTTCTTCATTTCTTCATTTATTTATTTCTAAATTTATACGCACACTTATTTTCTAAATTAGCAAAATTCATTTCCATTCCAATTGTTTCACTAGATAGATCAAATATTGTAGCTTCCATTTCATTTGAAAATATTCTAGTGATAGATAGCTTCCCTACCTATCCCTGTGGGTTTGCAAGGGAAGTGTGTCTAGAGGAAAGCCTATGTGTTAATTTAGAATCAACTCTAATATCAATTCATTATTAGAACTTCCATTGAATCCTTCTTTACTTTTTTCGGGGAAGTTGCAGGGGAAGAAAAGATTATAAGAAGCTATGATTTCTTATTATGCTTCTGAGGAAGAATAGAGGATTCACATCCACAATTGCAATTTAGGAAAATAATTGTTTAATTAGGATAGATTAGATTTATTTTAGCACAGATAAATAGTTACATCTGACTATTTATTTTTATATAATTTTTGAAATTATAATTAGAGGCAATTCATTTCCTCTGTTAATGCTAGAAATATTAGAAAATATAAAAAGATGTTTTAAGTATATTAATTGTTTTATATTACTTCATTTCTCTTATATAGGAAAATACAGAAAACATAGATTAGATTTCCTTTTTTTAATTAATTTTATTTCCTTGCAATTAGATTACTTGAAAACACATCTTGTATGGCCATTTTGGGACCTAGAGAACCTAGATACTATATAATTGAACCAATCATACCTCAACCAAATCATGTAGTGGAATTAGTAGACATTCACCAAGGTCTTCGGATCCAGATCTTTCGATCCACTTTATACTTACAAACTATCACTGAATAATTAAGAGTATTAAACATCGAAGACAATAGAGCTCATGATCTTTGGGAAAAATTGTCTGGATATAGGTTGACTTGATCACTTAGTGGTCAATTCTACCCATCCGCCATACTCAATTATCCCATATGACCATTCTCGGACCACAACAAGAGAGATTTTATGGTTGTGATCCCAAGGTCCCCCAACTGAACAGGCCTAAATAACTCACAAATTTAGACACCAGATTACATGCCCTAGTCTTTAAAACATCCCCACACCCACCAGATATTGTTAGGTAGTTGAACCTCATGAACAATGATGCTTATAGATCTTTCGCATTCTATACTGAACAAGCTCACTGTGCATAGATATAGCAAAACCATGCCTCTCTTATTTATTCCATGAGCTTTTCTAGACATCATTACGAGGTTCCCGCTAGTTACTTTGATCCCGCAACCTGTTGAGACAAATCTTGGAGCTTTCAATATTGATCGAAGCATTCACATTGTTATAATTCTTGACAGGTCCATTCGAACATTGTGGGTTAGAGAGAATTTTCTTGCCCTTGACGACAAAATCTCGATATTGCGCGTCAAGGAAATTATTTTTCTTTGATAACTTGTTTGCTCATTTTCATACATTTCATCCACATATCACATTTACACTACAAATCCATTATCCATCTCATTTTGGCTGTCCTAGCATGACCTCGAGACGTCACGTGCACTTCAAAGATCATGTGTCAATTTTCAGGTGTACAATGTCCCATGCCTAAAACCCACTTTTCACAGTCCATCTTGTATGCAAACTTGTTTGTTACATTTTTTTTTTATTATATTTTTTCTACTTTTCCACTAACATATGCATGTAGCCACTTTGTATTCATGTGCCTTAGTTTCTACCATGCACATCCCCTCCCCCTGCAAGGATAAAGTTTCATAACATCATCTAGTCCTCTCCTTTGGGCCACATTCTCCTAGCGACATCGTGTACACCCTAAATGAGGGGGGCATACATTGGTTGAATCAATCACCAAATACATTAGCTCAAAGCTTCAGCACAGGCCTACACAATACAGGAATAGAATTCCATAGTTACAGAAATGGCCCAAAATCTGACTTGGGTCCTCAATTCAACACAAACACCGGTGCCCAGACATAGACACTAGCGCCTGGACACTCCAAGGTGCCTATGTCCTTGGGGTAGATATAATCAATTTCTAATATCATCACAATTTATAGTAGTTCATAGATCAGTTTCATAGGATTAGGCGTTGGCCTTAGAATAAATAATGCATGCAATCTCCTTCAATTAGGACAATCAGTACACTTGGAACAACACAAAACAAACATGAGAGGTACCATATGTAGTGGTGCTTATTAGGGAAGTAGTCATAGACGGAGAGTAACATTATACCTATTTACCTAACACTCTTCTTTCATGACATGAGATCGCCCAAAAAACTTGCACTCGGCATGAGATCACCCAAAAAACTCATTTTTGGTATGAGATCACCCAAAAAACTTACCCTTAGCATGAGATTGCCAAAAAAAATTACTCTTCTACAACATTTTAGGACATTTTCTATCCTTTTACACTCTTTATCATCAAGTGCACACTTTCCTTTTATAAATTTACACATTTACATACTTTTATATACTTTTGCAAGAGTTGTCATAATACATGACTTTGACTACTCTTTCACTCTTCTTTTACAAGACCATCCTTAATACACAACAAAAAGCATCCATGTATCAAGCTACAACAACAATGGGTATAACATGATATAAAACAATATGCTTCACCCCTAGGGTCACTTCCTCTTTCTTAGCTTCCATACTTCATTTTTATCACTACATCATTTCACTTATCTCTTCAGCACACTATCACCATCAAATTCTACATGGTTATTAGGTACGCATCTATTATATTCTTTATGTTATTGAGTATTCACTCAAAAACATAAAGTGGGGAAAATATAAACACAAAATCACACACTTGGCTACATTTCTACATCCTAAGAACACACTTGCATTCATATGATTCCTATGCTATAAAACTAGTAATTGACCGTTGTCTTTTGCCTCCTTTCTATCTTTTTGGCTCTCTTTGGTCTTGCAATCCCTATAGCCTAGTCTGAAATTTATTGCTTTATCTTTCATAACTCTAGACACCAACACCTAGGTGCCCTCATCCCCTTTGGGCGCCCCCGACCTCTTTCTATCTTACCCACTCCTTTTGAGCCTCTTTTATCTTTTGGGCATCTTATTTTCTTATGGGTGAGCCTTCTAGTTGTCAATTATGAAATTCAACCAAGGGAATCATATAAATACAAAGCTATGTTACCAAAATAAAGGACCAAGCTCTAAGTATCTATTAGGATCACCTAAGGTTGCATCTAAATGCATATATGAGCATCAAAGGCATTCATCTAGCATCCATTCAAGGGAAAAAGGACTGCATTTTATGCATATATGCATAGGAGGGGAAGCTCATTTTCCATCCATAGATTTATTTACATTGGTACATCTGATTCTTTCAAGTTATCATGTGTACTTACAAAAGGGTTTCCTAGGGCATGATTCTATCACACACTCACAAGAACTACAAGGAGTCTAATATGTAGTGCAACCCTCAATCGTAAGTTCACTCAGTCGAGTGATCGTCAGGGTCAGCCCGACTCCCCATATTACATCTTTCATTTTTGGGATTTTATGTAGTTTGATGGTTTTACAGGTCATCATCTCTTTGCAGGTTACAGGAAAATTTACAATCACAGTGTGACATACAAGTGACCAGCAGTGACTATCATCAACCATCTTTTGACACCAAAAAAACTAGGTTCTAAGCTCCTACGTAGTCACAAGTGCCCAATAGAGGTCTATGGTGCCTAGGCACACTCATTGTGGTCCATGATTATCTGACTGCTCCATTATTTTGTGCTCAATTGTGACAGTATGCCCTTCCTGTTCATCATGTTTTCCAGTCTGCACAGTCCTAGATCAAGTGCAAATCAGCTAAGTCATTCTTTCCCTCCTTTGCATTTAGGGTTTCATATTTTACTTTTTTATTTCTTCGGTCATCTATATTCTAGTATTATCTTAGAATTTATTTATCATACGTGACTCTATAATTAGGTTTTTACAAATTCTATATTACAATTTGTATGAGACCTAAAGGGACAAGGATGGCTAATGCAAGGACAACTAAGGTTAGGACCAAATAGTCATGCTCTCTTTATGTACTATCTCTAACCCATAATGGTTATATGAATAACCATTCCCCATTTCTAACATGCCCCTTAAGTTACCCGCTCAAGAAATAGATGCATCAGTGACCCTTATTTGCACAAAGAAATTGTTAGTAACAACTATGAAAGAAGAAATGTGAAAAATTAGGTGTATATAGAGGAAGAATATATGTAATATTTAAATTAAATATTTAAAACATTTTGAATTAATTATTTCAGTATGGGAGATGTGATTAAAATAGTTTGCAAGAATCGTATCGAAAACTGTGCACCATGATGAAGTTGCACTCTAAAGGAAACGTAATAGCTCCAACATAATCACAAGGAGGAATCGATCAATCAATGGAAGAACTTGCATAACAGAACAAAGCTTGCACATAGAGAAAGACAACAGAGTGTCTTGTCATTCTCATAAATGTCAAATGAAGGGATACATATAGGGTGTTGAGTAAACCTAGTGCATGACACATAAGCAAACCCATGTGAGATGACCCTCCATATGTGAGTGGAGGACACATAGGATCCCACACACCAACAGTAATAACCTTTTAAATGAAATATAAATTAATGGTCATACTTATTTTTCGTTATTTTAACACCTCAATAAATCCTATGAGAACGTGTAGCTACCAATTCTATTCAAAATACAAATGTTATCTTTATTCTTCCTTTATACTTCCTAAATGGGAATTTTTGGAATGGGAAAATGCCCATTCTCATTCAATAAATATTAATAGAGGAGGAATAGATGTTACATTTTTATGTTGTATATAATGGACGGTTGCCCATTCTCATAGGTTTTATAAAGGGAGTGTAATGGCTTAAGCTATGAAGCATATGCATATTAATTTTGTTTTTGTGAATTTTTGACTAAATTTTATTAAGTGTTTGAAGAGTGGGGCCAAATCAAGTTGTATTTAATATAGATTATTTTTTCTTCATGTTTGGAATGGGAAAATTCCTATTTTCATGGTCATTATAAAAAATTATTATTGTTGTTAATGTCTAAGTTTATTTTAATAAGCTTGGGACCCATTCTTAGCAAGTTGAAATAATCATTTAGTCAAATTAAAAAATCGATGGCTATTGTATGTAAATAGTCTGTTTTTGCATATTTTTGCATGATTTCAATATATATTTAGTTTTTGAAATTAATAATTTAACTTTAAAATGTTTACTAATAATTTATAACATAAAACTTTGTAATAGAGGGTATGGTCCCTTCAAAATCATTTACCAATAGTAAAAAAACATCATAACATAAAATAATGGCTCTTATTAGCACTACCCCATACCAAGATATTTCATTTATAGATGGTGCAGCTGATTGGGAAAGGAAAGATAAAGAATGGTTTGTAGAGATTTATAGTCCAGATAAATATCAAAATGACATTTGATTTTTTCATTCATTATCAAGTTAACATCAACCAATTAGTATAGTGTTGACCCACTATTGAGCACAAAAATTATTTTAGATATTATTTTAAGTGTTCAAGTAGAACATATTAAAAACCAAGTGAGATCATGTCAAATTATTCAGATTGATTTAGAAGTTTCCTTATATAAAAAATGTGGCATTGTAAGTTTACCAAAGCATCAAAAGGATTATTGTTATAGTTATGGTTGGAAAATAGAACCCTATACAGATGGAAACAACACTGGTGTGGAAAATAGTCAAATTATTTGTATTTACAATTGAATTGTAATTATATTTTTAAAACTTTACCAATATGGATTCACTTCATCTATTTTTCATTGATTTAATATGGATAAAGAATTGAGAAAGAAAATTTATATTCCAAAAAAATTTACGATGATAAGAAGAAAAATATTGTCTAAGCTAAAAAATTATACTTTTTTATCACACTTTCAAGGGCTAAGGGGATCTGGGAGGGAGAAAACTATGTTGAAGCAAATTGAAAATGAATTTAAGAAAAGTGAATCTTCAACATTGCAATGGATTCAAATTTTCTTATTTAGTGAAAAATCATTTAAGATTCGAGTTGAGCACCGCCATTAAGCTCCTCCAAATTACCAATATCAATCCCTATATTTAGCAAGAGTTGATATGCCAATTAGTGCTATGTTGTGTAACCATGTGCGTCTTCAGCGGGATGCAATATTGTTTCTATTCAAAAAATTAACTAGTGATATCTTCAACATTGAATTTGAACATGAATTATAGGATTTTGAGACTCATTTTTACATTACTTATGGACAACATACCATCGCAAATCAAAAACTTATCTTAGAAAATTAGGAATTTACATATGTTCATGATAGAATGAACGTATTTTATCTTCTAAAGTAACAATAGAGAAAATAATCAGCATCTATAAACAACATATTATGGAAAACAAAAAATGGGTTTGAATAAAATTTATTGACCAGTTGTACAAATCTAGGTTGATATGGATCATAGAAAAAAGGCCACAACATCCTAGTTCTGGCCATGACAAGACACAATTAAAAGGTATTTGTAATTTTTAGTTCATTTTAATAGACAAATAAATGACCTAAATGCTAAATTTACATTTTCTTGTATAATGTGTTATTAATATAAATTATTTTATGCTCACATACAGGCATTTGAGAAGCATATTTTGTATATTTTGAAAAAATTAAATTAGATGGTTTGAATGATAAACTACCATTTCTTCTTCTTCCAGATGTAATTTGGAAAAATGGGTTTTTCTTTTTTATTTGTACGTAAATGGTGGGATGACGTGTTTCCCAAGAAAGGATAATTTCCCTAATTGCAAGGTGAACTCATTGGATATTCTTACAGAAAGTCTATTTAGAGGCATAAGGGATAATATTTTGCATGAACTAGAAATATTTGCAAACAAATGATTAATTGTATGAGTTTTGTTGATAAAAACTATTGAACCTTGTGCGAAGGTAGTAACATTAGTTTCCTATTGCAAAATATTTAAAGAACATAAAGCCATAAGGACAAAAATTATGTCCTATTTACAAACATGAGTTCCTAGACAAGTTATTCTAAAGTGATGTGTTGCATTTAATGTGGTTGAAAAGTTTGACATACATGAAACACATTTTTCTCAACTCTATAAATAATTTGGAGATGAAAAGAAAAAATAAAAAGAATAATTGTTCAAACAAGGCAAGGGAGAAGGGAAATGAGCCAAAAATATCAAAGAATTCTATTGATATAATACAATTATATTTATCGTTAATTGCTATAAATTTTCAACAAAAGGAGAAGAATACTTATGAGTTTTCATATTAATGTGTTTTTTTATTTTTGTTGAGTAAAACATTAGCAGGTCTACAAACTATCTCTCTCTACTAAGTACAAAAGTTGTTATTGTTGATTTTTGTAACATTGTGAATAACATCTCACAAAAATATATTATAGATCTTCTCTTATGCATTAGGTCTAGCACAATGAGCTGTGTATGCATATTTCTTATTCCTATGGTCAACACTTACTTGTTTCATAATTTTGTATACATCTACATGGGGAAGTGATCTGAAAATCAAATTTAACTAGCAATTGTGCACACACATTTCTTTTCTTTGTATTGATTTTCGATGTAAAAATTGAGCATTATATCCTTTTGTATTTTTAATAAAATAATTAAAACTACAAGTACTATGCAAATATTTAAAGAAATGAAGAGAATTCACTAGCAATTTGACACAAGAATTGATAACGGAGTTCGGCGTTTGAGGCCTACGTCTCCGGGTCTAGTTGAATGGGACCGATCTATTAAAATCTTGAAAATAATTCTTTACAAATAATTATACAAAATTCTGACCTTCTCACAGTCTTCCTCTGTCAAAAATAAGAGGGGTTGCTTTTTACATCTCCTCAAAATTCCACTCCTAGCTCAAGTTATGAGCATTTCAATATTTTTGCACAGACCCGAATGTTATTCAAATAAAATAACACTCCTTTTATATTGTTTCTAAGCCTCCTAGCATACCGGCTGGGTGCTTATCCTTTTACACGGTCCACCCAAGTTCCATTCTCCTCCCCATGCATTTTACTTATCTCTTAGGGAACAATATCCCACATTTGGCGCATTTTAAAGTGGAGGAGGTTTTAAAAAGGTGGGCAGTGCAATGTTTAAGTGGCTTAAGAGCCACCTTAGCCATGGGAAGTGGGCGTATTTGTTGGTTGGAAGGATGGCGCATGGATAGACATAGCCATAGTATTCTTAGGCACCTAGAATAATGCCAAATATAATGTGTGGAATAGGTAATAGGGAATTGGATTAAATGCGTGGAATATGGAATTAAATAAAAATGCGTGGAATATGGTAATTGCATATCAAATAGTCCCACAAATGCAATTATAGGAATATATATACACAAGTTGGTATAGTGATAAAATGAGAAGGAGACCAAGACACCCCTCCATAATCGAGTGTGTCAAACCTGGCTGAGGGCCCCCAGCTAGTAAATAGCGGGGTCCATTTGTCTATGAACGAGTGTTCAAGACCGGTGTTCCCAAAAACCACTTTTAGTTCGTCACACAATTGTCCACATGTCACAATATAATTGAAACACTTGGCGAGTGTGCACACGTCTAACCTGCACAAAACTCCAAATTTTGCCAGTTGCCTAAAAATTTTAGCGGGCTATAACTTTTGCAAACAAGCTCCATTTCCTGCAAACAAGATATCGACGGAATCGTATAATTTTTCTCCACGCTTTAAAAAAGACTGCAACTTATTTTGAGAAGATCTTAGATTAGTGTTTCTCTGTGAGGATCCTCTGGATCATTCCTCCCCACTGAGAAACTTTTGGACCGCAAAATTCAACTTAATTGGTGAATAGGTGAGGGTATTTCTCCCTCACCTTTCCGGTTTCCATCCATTTAGCCTTGTTTGGATGCATGTCTTTGAACCTAATATGAAGATACTCAATCACCTCTTCACGAATTTCTTACTTTCCTGTCCAAAATGATGTCTTCCTGCAACTCATCAAGATACTTAGAAGAAAAATCATCAATGGAAGGCATTATGTTAGAATCATCATGATCAACAATCGTAGGCGGTTCATACAATCTTAAATTCTCAACATTTACAACTGAGTAGATTTGCATATATGGAGGTAAATCCAACCGGAAAGCGTTGTTACCAATATTTGGAATGGACCATACTGTATAGGTTTCAATTTTTTACCTTCACCTGTCAGTCTTTCCTTAATGATGTGAAGCCAAACTGAATAACCAACTTTGAACTTGTGATCAATTCTATGTTTATCATGCCTAACTTTGTACTTGGCCTGAATTTTCTCCAATTGTTCACAGACATACTGATGAACCTGTTGTATTCTCTGCACAAATATTTTAGCCTTGTCAGAATCACTTGAACCATTAACAACAGTTTCATGTCCATAATATATATCTAATGGAGAATTATGCAGATATCCATAACAAGTCTCAAATGGAGACTTCAAAGTAGAAGAATGTAAGGCACGATTATAAGCATGTTGCACATAATAAAGATGTTCATCCCATAATTTAGGATGTTTTCTACTATAGCCCCTAATTAATTGTACCACTATGCGGTTTACAACCTCTGTTTGACCATCAGTCTGTGGATGAAAAGCAGTGCTCTTTTTCAGTTTTGTGTCCATTAACCCCCACAATGTTGACCAAAATTCCCCAAGAAATCTATAATCCCGATCAGATATAATTGAAGTAGGTAAACCAAAATGAACCCAAAAAAAATGAAAAAACAAATGTGCAGTTCCCTCACCAGTTATTTGTTTAATACATGGAACGAACACACACATTTTGCTAAATCTATCCACTACCACATATAAGTAATCATGTTTCTTCCACGTCATGGTAAATCCTCCTACAAAGTCCATGGAAACACTTTCCCAAGGCCTTGTTGGAACAGGAAGAGGAGTGTAAAGTCCTAATTTCCTGTTACTTGGCTTGCTTGTGGCACAAAGAACACATCCCTTAATATACTTGTTTACATGTTCATGCATTCTAGGCCAGTAACAATATTTTTGTAAATGTGCAACTGTCTTACTAATACCAAAATTCCCTAAAATAAGAGAAGTATGTGCTTCCCTAATCATATGCACATGCTCATTTTCTGGAATACAAAGTTTTCCAAAATGATATAACAATCCTTCATGCAAATGATAATATTTTTTTCCTACTTGTTTCCCACTTACTATATCCTCATACACTTCTCTAAAGTCAACATCATTTACATATTGTTCCTTGTAACTAACATGAGCCAAAGAACTATGCTGCAAAAGAATAGATGCTACTACCACTGGTGGTCTAGATAACATGTCGGCAACCTTGTTTTGAATACCTTTTTTATACCTGATTACAAGATGAAATTTTTACAAAAATCCCATCCACCTGAAATGTCTAGATTGTTGCAATTTGTTTTGTGTTTGTAAGTATTGAAGTGGTTGATGGTCAGTATGTATAATTGTTTCTTTTCCCATTAAATAATGCTTCCAATTTTTAACACTTTGAACCAAAGCATACAACTCTTTATCATAAGCTGGATAGTTTCTTACCACACTTGTAAAGGTTTCTGAATGGTAACACACTTGTCATTTGTTCTGCATCAAAACTGCCCCTATTACATAGTCACTAGCATCTGTCTCAATCTCAAATGAATTTTGTAAATTTGGAAGTGCCAAGATCAGAGTGGTACTTATCTTCTCTTTCATTGTATCAAAGGGCTTTCTGTTGTTTTCCTCCCCACTGAAAGACCTATTTAATACTTGTCAAAGCATGCAAAGGAGATGCAATATATGAGAAGTTAGCAATAAATTTTCTCCAGTACTAAATTGCACCTAGAAAACTCCTAAATTCCATCACATTAGTGGGTCTAGGACTATTTCACAATAACCTCTATTTTTGTAGGATCAATTCTCAATTCTCCATTTCCTACAATATAACCCAAGTAAATTAAAGATGTTTTTCCAAATTCACATTTTGACATCTTCAAATACAATTTCTCTTTCCTTAGTGCATCTAAGAATTTTCTGGATGTGTTTAACACGTTCATCCCATGACTTACTGAAAAAAAAAAATATCATCTAAGTAGACAATAACAAAATTATCAATGAATGGTCTAAATATTTCATTCATAACTCTCATGAATGTTGCTTGGTGCATTGCACAAACCAAAAGACATCACTAACCATTCAAACAATCCTTGTTTCATTTTAAAAGTAGTTTTCCACACATCACCTTCTACAATTCTTACTTGGTGATAACCACTTCTTAAGTCTAACTTAGTGAAATAAATTACATTCTTTAATTGATCCAGTAAATCACCTATTCTAGGAAGAGGGTAACGATTATTTATAGTAATATTATTTAAAGCATAGAAAAAAAAAACACATTCGCCAAGTGCCATCCTTCTTAGGAACCAATATAATTGGTGAACCCCATGGGGATGTACTTGGATGAATTATACCTTGAGCCAAAAGTTCCATTACCTGTCTCTTGATTTCCTCATTCTCTACTACTAACAACCTGTACATTCCGATATTGGGAAGAGGTGCATCCTGAAGAAACTGTATCTCATGTTGAACCCCTCTTTTGGGAGGTAGACCTTGTGGATCCTGAAAAACATCATCAAAATGAGAAACAATTTTTACCAATTCATTCTTATGTTTCAAATCACAAGTCTCAAAATCCATCTCATTTTCTTTTTCTTTGGCTTTGACCACCATGAGCACAAAACTTTTTCTTGAGTTTACAAGCCTTTTCATTTGACCTGCAGTTACCAACGATAGATTATTCTTTTCATGGTGAGCTCTAATAATAAACTCAATTCCATCCTTTACAAGCAAATATTTATTTTCTTCCCTATAGAAGATTGATTTACGATCATACAAATAAGGACTTCCCAAAAACACCCCACAAATATCCAAAGGAACTACATCCAATTCAACCTCATCAATAAACTTGTCTGTAATGGCAAATCTGAAAGTACAAGTTTTAGTTACCTGCAGTTTTGTATCATCACAAACCCAGCCCAAAGGATAAGGCTTAGGATGTGGTTTAGTTTTGAGTCCTATTTCTTAACAACCTCCTCAGAAATTAGATTATCTTGAGATCCACTATCAAAAAGAGTATCAATTTTCATATGCTATGAAATTACTCTAATGTGGAAAAGCTCATTCCTTTTCTTATCATCAGGTATAGTTTGTTTACTAGAAGAAGATGCAACATCTATACTACTATTGTTGGAAATTGAAATAGTTGATTTACCTTGAAAACTCATAGCTGTGATTTTGGTTTCATCACCTAAATCAGAACAAAGATCATGCACTACAGTGTTTGTTTTCTTTTCTTTTCCTTTCTTAACCATCCATTTAGGATTCTTTTTAGGATGTAATTTCCAACATTTAGACTCATCATGGTTTTTTTTACAATGATTACAAAATGGTTTTTCATCTTCCTTCTTAATAGTAGAGTTTATTTTATGCTTACCCTTTCCTTTTCCTTGTTCTTTCGAACCTTTTTCCTTCAGATTGTTTGTTCTTCCTGATTAAAAGAAGAGAAAGAGGACTCCTTTGTCATTTTCCCTCGTGCTTCCAAATGGGTTGCTTGAACACATACTGCATCAAGATTAGTAGGACCTAAAACAAGTATCATATGCCTTAGATAACTATGCAATCCTCCAATATATTTGAGCAGTGTTTCTTCTATGTTTAGGGAAATTCCTAGAATTAGAGCCCTTTTCCTAAATTATTGTGTGTATTCTTGAACACTTTGTCCCTTAGTTTTGTCTTAATGTTTTCCAATCCATCATAGCTTGTTGCTTATAACCAAGAGGATAAAATTGTTGCCTAAGATTTGAAACAAATTCAGACCAAGAAGTGATTTCTATACCTTTGTTTTCTTCCACTTCCTAAAGCTTACTCTCCCACCAAATGAGTGTTGTGCCACCCATCTAAAGAGTTGCCAGATGAATCTTTTCTTCATCATCAACAATTCTCTGAACCCTGCAATATACTTCTATCTGCTTGACCCAGTTATCCAACTTCTCTGCATTTAGCTCTCCAGTATACATAGGCAATTCAAACTTGATATCTAACTTTAATGAAGGAAAATTAGATTTTAAAGAGTCTCTTTTTGGAATATCAGAACTAGAGCTTTCTTCTTTCTTACCTTCTCTAGTTCCCTTTTCCCTTTGTTTATCTTGGTACATTTCTTCCACCATTTCCTTCATTTGTAGGAATGATTGACAAAAAGTTTTTTCCACTTCCTCTCGATCCACCATTGTAGGACTTCGAGATCGTCTGGTACCAATTTTGGGATCTCCTTCAACTAACTCTCCTTCACCCTTCTTAGATCGAGACCTTGTTAACATCCAACACACAACCTGTAATCCAAAAACAGTTAATCTGAACCAAAAATCAGTCAAAACCAGCTCTGATACCAATGATCTGAAAATCAAATTTAACTAGCAATTGTGCACACACATTTCTTTGCTTTGTATTGATTTTCGATGTAAAAATTGAGCATTATATCCTTTTGTATTTTTAATAAAATAATTAAAACTACAAGTACTATGCAAATATTTAAATAAATGAAGAGAATTCACCAGCAATTTGACACAAGAATTGATAACGGAGTTCGGCGTTTGAGGCCTACATCTCCGGGTCTAGTTGAATGGGACCGATCTATTAAAATCTTGAAAATAATTCTTTACAAATAATTCTACAAAATTCTGACCTTCTCACAGTCTTCCTCTATCAAAAATAATAGGGGTTGCTTTTTACATCTCCTCAAAATTCCACTCCTAGCTCAAGTTATGAGCATTTCAATATTTTTGCACAGACCTGAATGCTATTCAAATAAAATAACACTCCTTTTATATTGTTTCTAAGCCTCCTAGCATACCGGCTGGGTGCTTATCCTTTTACACGGCCCACCCGGGTTCCATTCTCCTCCCCATGCATTTGACTTATCTCTTAGGGAACAATATCCCACATTTGGCGCATTTTAAAGTGGAGGAGATTTTAAAAAGGTGGGCGGTGCAATGTTTAAGTGGCTTAAGAGCCACCTTAGCCATGGGAAGTGGGCGCATTTGTTGGTTGGAAGGATGGCACATGGATAGACATAGCCACAATATTTTTTAGGTGCCTAGAATAATGCCAAATATAATGCGTGGAATAAGTAATAGGGAATTGGATTAAATGCGTGGAATATGGAATTAAATAAAAATGAGTGGAATATGGTAATTGCATAAAAATGCATGGAATATGGTAATTGCATAGTTTAAAATGGCATATCAAATAGTCCCACATGCATAGCACAAATGCAATTATAGGCATATATATACACAAGTTGGTATAGTGATAAAATGAGAAGGAGGCCAAGACACCCCTCCATAATCGAGTGTGTCGAACCTGGTTGAGGGCCCCCAGCCAGTAAATAGCGGGGTCCATTTGTCCGTGAACGAGTGTCCAAGACCGGCGTTCCCAAAAACCACTTTTAGTTTGTCACACAATTTTCCACGTGTTGTAATATAATTGAAACACTTGGCGAGTGTGCACACGTCCAACCTGCACAAAACTCCAAATTTTGCCAGTTGCCCAAAAAATTCAGCGGGCTATAACTTTTGCAAACGAGCTCTCGTTTCCTGCAAACAAGATATCGACGGAATCGTATAATTTTTCTCCACGCTTTAAAAATGACTGAAACTTATTCTAAGAAGATCTTAGATCGGTTTTTCTTTGTGAGGATCCTCTGGATCAAGAAGGCTAAAAATATGAATGAAATCATTTTTGAATGATGTTACATGATTCTAAATAAGGAAGGTGGGCTTCAGGAACTGATAAAAAAATTTAGCATGAAAGGAACGATAAGAAGATTGTTCTAAGATGAAATCTTAGATGATAATAACACACCACATTAGATTTACAAAATAGAAGATCTGAAATACCATATATGGAAATCCATCATAATCCATAATGCTCAATACATTACAATACAATGACTTGAATTAATCAATAATAAAGATGTACATATAGGAGGAGGGAAGTGCAACTACTACCTAAATTAGTGGTGAATAAATCCCACTAACTGATATTGGTAGTTAAGTTAACTCCAAAAGACTAGTAAGCTAACTCCACATAACTGAGAAGCTAACTCATCACAACTAGTAAGCTAACTCCACACAACTAGTAAACCTAAGCAAGCTAACCCAACAAGTGTAGGGCTAACACAAGTGTAAGAATTATCCTAATAAATAAATAGAAGGATAAATAATAATCTACACTAACACCCTCTCATAAGAATAGCTTAGGTGGGTGAAAAAAAAAGGTGGGTCTTGGAAACAAGGCCTGATGAGGTACCCACATACAATAACTAGGAAAATTAGACACCGAAAGGTACCCAAAACCAGTAGTAACAAAGTAGAGAGAGAAAAATCCCACTGCAAGATATCCTCAAAAGCTCAGCTCCAAAAACTCGTACAATGTAGAAGAAGTGTGGTGCACATTGTGGTCTGAATCCACTTCTCGATCATAGAACTCAAAAACAATTGACATTGAGCTTCACCATAATAGCTCCATGCAAGGATACTTTCAATGGATTGATGTTGAAAATTCAAAAAAAAACACCAAACATAATTTGATCAACTGCTACGAATAAGTGTACTACGATCCAAGAACAACCAAGGCAATAAGGCAAGGACATAGGATCCAAATAAATAGGAGTGTTCACGATCCAAGAAAATCCAAAGTAACAAGGTAAGGATACAAAATCTGAAGAAACAATATCAACTATTACAAATAGGTGTGTCACGATCCAAGAACAATAACCAAGGCAACAAGTCAAGGACACGAGATCCAAATAAATATGAGTGCCATGATCCAATAAAAGCCAAGGTAACAAGGCAAGCACATGAAACCTGAAGAAGAAGTATCAACACCACTCATTCCCATACTGTTGAATGAGTAGAGTGATACCACAGATCTGTATGAGTTGCAAAAATCAACTACTCGAACACTGACAAAACTAACACTGGGCTCCACCAGAATAGCTCCCCCACAAGAGAGACTGTCAACATGCCACAAAAAAGTGTCAAAAATACAGATCCAAAATATCTCAACAAACAAGAGAGATATAAATGTATACACCCATAGATACAAGAATGTAATACCCAAAATTTTAGGATGTCGTGCTCAACCAAAATTGCATCCACAAGTGATCACAACACCCTCCCAAATTTGGCACTTTATAATTGAGTGCATGTAAATATTACAATGAGTAATAGTACCTTTTACATTTGAAATATGTGTATAAAAATGTCCACCAATGCATAGATCTTGAAAAAATACACAATTTCAAAAAAAACATCACCTTAATCCAAGCTACGGATCAAAAGTTATGAGCTCTAGAAGGTTTTGCTATTAAAATAATATTTTAATGCCGATGTTTTTTTTTAAAGGTACATGTGACACCCAAATGTCCAAAGGGTAAAAGAGTGCATCCACACGATATAGGGTTGTGACCAAAGGATAAAATTTTGTGCCTAAAACCTAAATTTCTAGAGGGTAAATCATTGCATTCATAGGGTACACGTCAATATCCAATGATAAAAGAATGCACCCAGAGGGTACATATCTGCGTCCAATGGATAACAGACTGCAACCAAAATAGAAATATTCATAGGGTAAAATAATCATCCAGAAGGTACATGCTTATATCCAATGGATACAAAGAATGCACCCAGAGGGTACAGATCTGCGTCCTAGTGGATAAAAGACTGCATCCAAAACAGAAATATCCATAGGGTAAAAGAATGCATCTGGAAGGTACACGCTTATATCCAATGGATAAAAGAATGCACCCAGAGGGTACCGATCTGCGTCCAGTGGATAAAAGACTGCATCCAAAATAGAAATATCTAGAGGGTAAAATAATGCATCTGGAAGGTACACGCTTATATCCAATTGATAAAAGAACGCACCCAAAAAGTACAATTGTTAATACAAACTTTAACTACAAATATTTATTTTTCTGGCACCTATATAAAAAACAAAGAGAAACCCAAAAAGTTACTTGAAAAACCCAAAAAGTTGATATAATTTTTCAGTCAAAAAATATGTCTATACATAATTATACGGATTTTTTTTAAAATGTTCCAAAAAAACCCCTCAAAATGTCCATATTTGACTATCTCAAAACATGGTTGAGTTTACAGTCGATTCTAGGGTTTTGGCACCTTCCAAATCCAATGGCACACTCCATTTTGCATAAAAATGAATGCTGCAGAAAAGTGCTAAAAAATTCTGATTACATGAAAATAATAAACCCTTGCTTGCAAAGAAAAACTTACAAATGGATGTCTACATCATCTATAACTTTGATACCATGAAAGGAATGAGAAGAATATTGTTCCAAGCCGTGATCTCAAATGATAATAGCACACCACATTAGATTTGCGAAACAGAAGATCTAAAATACCATATATGGAAATCCATCATAATCCATAATGCTCAATACATTACAATAGAATGACTTGAATTATTCAATAAGAAAGATGTACATATAGGAGGAGGGAAGTGCAAATACTACCTAAATCAGTGGTGAAGAACTCCCACTAACTGATACTGGTAGTTAAGTTAACTCCAAAAGACTAGTAAGCTAACTCCACATAACTAACTCAACACAACTAGTAAGCTAACTCCACACAACTAGTACACGTAAGCAAGCTAACCCAACAAGTGTAGGGCTAACACAAGTGTAATAATTATCCTAATAAATAAATAAAAGGATAAATAATAACCTACACTAACATAGCATTTATGGTGTCCATAAGTTTTTCAAATGACATTGTCAATGAAGAAGTGGCAGTAGAAGTTGACTAGTCACATATCGAGACCTTAAGAATATTGTATGTCTAAATTGAAATTGGCATTTTTATTCTAAAGTATTCAACATTTGAGTATGTGAGATATGTGTATATTCTGGGAGCACATTGATCAAAATATGTGGAACATATTCATCCCCTATTTTAAAACTTTATAGAGGTACAAATGTGAGGTAAAATCAATGCACAATTTAAAGAGAACATCCAAGGAGACTAGTGTATATTAGAAAATGCAAAGTAGGAGTTGATGCTTAAATAGTAATACAAATAGCTCATAACTACAACTCTAGGTGATTACCTACTCTAAATACCTTTTTTCGATTAATTTTCTTTATATCTAGGAGAATTTTATGCAATTCAGAACAGGTAACTTCCTGGATTCTTAACAATTTGAATTTTCAATCTAGCAACTTATGAATGTTAAGATGGTAAAAAATTTTGAACCACTACAAACATGTGTGAGCAAAGATTAAAATTTAATTCATGGATTAAATCTATGTTAGATCACAAGTGTTATTGATGATAACATAACATTCACACATCCAATGTAAAGATGGAAGATTTTCCTCAATAGAACAACCAACTAGTGGTGGTTAACATAGAAACTACATCAAACCCTATACTTTAAATTATGACAATTGGCTTGTAAACAGATATTAAATACTACTTATTAATTATTGAAAATACTCAATACTTCTCAATATTGGCTCACAAACATGTATGAAATATTATTTAATAATGGGATTTGAAAATAAATACTTGGAAGATTCAAAGCTTGATTTGAATGTGAATTTGTCAAACATTGGTTATTTAAAATTCTTATGTGCAGATATAGCTGAGGACAATATAAAATTTATGAAAATTTGCAAAGCTAGAGCTAAAGTCTATAGTGAAATAATCCTATTACATTCAAAATAAATATAATGTAATGATGAGTATGAATATTATTTTTTGCAGTCCCTCCAAAGAAATATTTGCTTGTTTTTTATTTACAAGGATTGTTAATTTATAAACATAGTTAGTGTTATCCAAATATCTCTCCTAGAGATTTGGGTAACTTCCATACACATTTTGGCTCTAGGTTATTCATTGCAGAAACGAGTACTGCTAAAAATCACTTGGCACATTCCCTTGGTCACAGTTTCCCTGCATGCCCTTTCCTTCTCTCTCTTCTTCCATCTCTCCCTTACACCCACCTTCTGTGCATTCACCTTCTTCCTAATCAATTTCTTCCCTTCCTGCATGCCTCGCACTTGCTTCAATCAGCTAAGTCCCTGGCCCTCCTTGAGTGCCATGCCCATTACTTTGTAATAGTTTTGGCCTTGACCATATACTCTCTACTCACCAGTTAGCCTCATTTCCCCATGTGCATCGTGTGCGCTCCCTCTTTGGTTCCTTTCTCCATTTTTATGTGCCCTTGCACCCTTCTGTACCAGGTCATCTTTTGACACTAATGGTGCCACGTGGAACAACCATTCAAGTGTCAAATCCTTACAACTAAATTAGCAAGTGACACGTGGTAGAAATGACAAATATTTGTATAGTTGGCCATCATTTCATAGTGAATCCACATGCGCCAAGTGTTTTTGTATGTGCCGATGACTCTGACATCTTCTATTACAGTCATATATTTTGCTACAAAGCTCAGATTGGCATGCGCCTAGACCTGTCAGAGAATTGCTGACATCAGCTATAGTGCTCAGAAATTCAAATTCAAATTCTTGATGGTTTTGGTAGGTGAGAAATGGGAAAACATCTTTCTGAAACATTGATGAGCAAATCTGATTGCTCCAACCACCAAATTTGATATGATCCACCCTCCTTTCTTCTTCAGGCATGTCAAATAGGCATGGGGAAGCATATTTCATAGATCTCCAGGAGGATTTGCAGGCATTGAATGCTTCTTATTGGTGGTTGTGTTTCAAATACAGGTTTTCCCTCCCTTCTCCCTTCTTCCTCCATGGATTCATCTATAAATGTAAAAGCAAGGCTCATTTGTTATAAAGGACACTCTAGATCCTTACACGTTTTAGCTTAAGGACTCCTTATTTTCTATATTTTGAGTTGCAGACCTCTATGTTTGGCTCTTGCATGTGGATATCGGCCTCCTTCATCATTGTAACAACTCTGTGCATTTCTGGAAGTAATAGAAACATCATTTTGTGAATATTCTAGATGTCCTAACATGTTTGCATTCCTTCTTCTTTCCTTTTCTTTTATGTTGTGTGTTGCATTTTCTTTTATGTTGTGCTATTTCAGGTCCCTTGCAGCTCCATATTTAGTTTTGTTCCATGAGAACAATCCAGTTGAATACATGCTTTCACTGTGTCTACTCATGCCTAGCCTCCTTTCATGCATTTCCATGTCATTCTCACTCAGAATAGATATTGTTCATCCCTTTTTCTAGTGCTATCACCTTTTAGTGTAGTTTCCTTTCATGTTATCCTTCTATCCTTGGTCCCTTGGCATCATTAGCTTAGTTTTTTCCTTCCAGAACTAGGAGTAGTAATAGCATAGAAATAGATATAGGAACCTAGAATCCCTTCTCCAGAGATCTGTCCCAAGCTCACAAGGTCCCACAACTTGGGGACGGTTCCATTGTGGTCTCAAACACTTCAGCCCTTGCCTGATATCCGAGACATGGGTGCACGTTTGAGCAACCAACAGTTTCTGGCACGCCCAGTGGGGAGCAGCATTATAAGCTCAAATTTCATATCTCTAAGTTCTGGTGTGTGGACTTAGTGTTTCATCCTTTGAAGGCTCATTTCAAACACATCTAGTGACTCCCAATATTTTAAGATCTTTGTTTCAGCAGTCCTGAGCACCTTTTATGAGAAGAGTGCAGAAAAGAAGAAGTGCAGCAGCTGAATATTATTTCGAGTACCTCCAACTATCCCTGAGAAGATCTTGTTCTAGAAATCCCATGCCTGCATCTCTATCTCCATCGTGTCACACCCATTCAACACCTCCTCAAAACAAACAATCTACGCGCCCTGTAATGGCGCATCAGCAACCTCCTCCACTTAAGAAACATTGCAAACTTTTCTTGAAGGAGTCCCTTACTCCTGGCCGTGTAGCATGATATGCCAAATGGCGCATTCAAGAGTATTCCTTAATTTACTGGTGAGAATCAATTCACCCCTTAGGATCATATCCAGGATATAGCAAATGTGTGTTCACTCTATCTGATCACACATGATGATGTAGCAGTCAGTTTGCTTGCAGCCTCTTTCAAAGGTAAAGCACTTCAATGGTACCGAGGCTTGAGACTTGGATCCATCACCACCTAGGATGAGCTGGGAATAGTTCTTTGCAATTACTTTGAAGATAAGTCAGATCACCTATCATTGGTGGAGCAACTAACAACAACAAGGAGGGCGCCTAATGAGCAAATGATTGATTTCAACATCAGATTTCAGAAGACTTGGGACAAAATCCCTCTTGTGGTAAGATCTACATACCAACATGCTTTCCTTATTATTTGAAGGCATTCAACAGTGATATTTCAGTTATGATACATTCTATGGGAGGTAGGAATTTACTAGATGCTTATAGTATTGCAGTAAGGGAAGAAAATAGTCTTATTCGGGTGGGAAAGTTAGCTCCCAGACCACCTATGCCCTTGTTCCCAGAAATGTCACAAGCATCCCAACCTTTTGTAGCCTCTATTTTGTTCCTGAGTAAAGTGTGAAACCAGTTGCCTTAACATCCTACTCTCCAGAACAGTAGAAGGAAGATGAAGAATTGAATTCCTTGATTAGAAATTTATCAAACAATGTCATATCATTAGAAAAGAAACAAGCGCAAGCCTATAGAGGTAATTCCAATCAGGCACATGGCCAAGGAAATCAGCCTTGGTGGAATCAATATGGAAATCAAAGATACGCACCCAACCAGCAGAATGATAGATGGTAGCCTAATGCATATCTACCCTTGCAAGTTGTTCCTCCTGTGCCTTCTCTCCCAGCACCTAGTGCAAGTCAAGCACTTGTTCCAGTTCAGAACAATTTGGCACAGGAGTCATAATGGTGATTCCCATGCAACATACCTCATAGTCAATATCATTTTGCTAATTCCGTGCACACCCAATCCTTCATGATCTAGAATGCTTCATCCTGTGAGCCCTCAACAAGCACCCATGAAGCAGATAATCCAAAAAGAATAGAAGTTCCTCTGGAAACAAATTTGATGTTCTTTGGCGTGAAGGACTTTTGTGCAATCAACCAAGCTTTAGAAGATAGCAACAGACCATGCGCCCAAGTTGCAGACAACACAAGATACAAGAAAATAATGTTAGATTCAGGCACGCAGGTCACAATCCCAGCAACACAAGTAGATCTTCAGAAGAAGAAAGAAGAATAAAAGATCTCTTGTATCAAAAGTGCTCAAATCCCTATGTAGGAGGCCTCATGTAAAGCTCCTTCTGAAGTAGCACGCGCCCATCCTTTGGTAGGTCAGGCCTCTGCTCCAGCTAAAATTTAGGATTCCGTGCCTGAACAGTCAAGAAGGGATGTTGTTCCCCAAATGCACAAGATGGGGGGCCTTCCATTTAGCATTATTGACCAGATGAAGAGAAAAAATATAAATGTAATAATATGGGATTCCCTGACCATTCCATCTCAGCAAGATCTATTGCATGAAGCTCTAGCGCAACTCCCACGTGTTGATCCAGTTATGCATAAGCCATGTGCTTCTATCAAAATCTATCAAGAAGAAGAGAAACAAGTAAGTAAATTTTTTAAAATTGTGCACCCTTCTATATGTCATTTATTATAGGTAAACACCTAGTGCATAACTGCATGATTGACTCAGGCACTAGTACTTCTGTTATGCCTTAGAAGATAGTTGATGTCTTAGGTCTGAAATATAGCCCTTTGTCTAAAGGAGTCCTACAACTTGATGGCTCAATTGTTACCACATTAGGAGTCATCAAGGATCTTGAGTTAACCCTCCATGTATGTCCAAGCCTGACAATTACTCAAGATGTGTCAATCATTGACCTACCTCCTTTGTTTGCCCTATGTTTATCAAAATAATTTACTGCTAAAGTGGGTGGTTACTTGTCTTCCGATTGGTCTCATATATTACTCAAGACATGGTATGGTACCCAATTTACTATACTTGTTAAGCCTATATTTTCCTATCACATAGATTCATATGTCCCATCCTCCCTCCAAGCCAACTGTTTGATCCAAGAAGAACAAGCTTTAGTTCCTGAAGAGCATTCTCTTCCACCTTTTATTCCTAACTTAGTGCTTGATGAATGAGTGGAAAGATATTACAAATTTTATTCCTATGCTGAAGAACTAGAAGCCTATAAAACTGGGCTTGGTACTTATTGCATTCTAGAAGAAGACGTTATGCTTCCACGTGCACTCATGAAAGACAAAGTTTAAACTAGTCTATGGAAGTTGTACTTTGATGGATCCAGAAGCAGAAATGGTGTGGGAGCAGGAGTGGTTCTCATTTCCCCTAAGGATGAGAAATCATTCTTCATGCACAAGCTGCAGTTTGCATACTCTAATAATGTGGCAAAGTATGAAAGTGCTAGTGCATGGCTTGCTCATTGCTTCGAAGAAGAAAATTAAGGTGTTACAGATCTTTGGGGACATAGAATTGATCATCCACTAGGTTACCAACAAGTGCCAGATAAATAATAAGCTTCTCAAAGCTTATAAATACATAGTATGGAACCTACTTAAGAGCTTTGATGCCCTTAATCTGCAGGTGATTCCATGCAAAATGAACAAAGAAGCTGACCAGATGGCCATGCTTGGTTCATAGTCTTCTGCTATTGAGGATTTTTTCAAAGGAAACACTCAACACATTAAGGTGGTGATCAGACCATCCATCCCAGACAATAACACCAGCAGGAAAATGTTCGACAGTGACATGCAAATTATCCAGTTTATCAAGAATGAAGCTGAATTTTCATCAAGTACGCAAGATTACTTGCATGACAGCTATGGTGACCAAGTAATACAGCTGAAGACAAATAAGTTTCCTAAAGGGTTGGTCACCTTAGAGAAAATGTTCAGCCCTAATGATGAGTTTAAGGGTGAAGAAATATACATGCGTGCTGCATAAGAAGACTACTCTTCAGTCACTATTACATGGGGGAAAGAGTTTTTTCTCAGCAGGACTTGTGTGCATGAAGAAAGATAGACCTTCATCTCTCTCTGTCAAAGATACAATGATATTTTCTCATGGAAGTATGAAGACCTCAAAGTTTTTGATCCAAGTGTTATTGAACACTCTATTGACCTTGATCTTGGTATCAAGCTTGTCAAACAAAAGAATCAGATAATAAATCCAAATATAGAACCCCTCATGAGGAAGGACTTATCCAAACTCATTGAGGAAAAAATACTCTACTTGGGTTACAAATCTGGTTCTAGTACACAAGAATAATGGTGAAATCAGACTTTGTGTTGATTTCAGATATTTGAAAAAGGTATCTCTAAAGTATCATTATCATTTTCCTTCAATGGAGTAGATTCTACAGACTGTGGCTAGCGCACAAAGGTTCTCCATGTTGGATGGATACTCAGGTTTCAACCAGATCCTGGTCAAGGAAGAGGATCAATTCAAGACACCATTTACAACCAAGTGGGGAACATATTCATACCAGAAAATTCCCTTTGGTCTATCAAATGCGGGCACCACATTTCAGCATGCTATGGATATTACCTTCAAAGGATACATTAATGAGTTCATCCTAGTTTACCTTGATGACATAAATATCTTCTCAAAGCAGAGCACGGATCATATGGCGCACCTGGAAAAGATATTTGATAGATGTAGAGAATTTGGGGTATCTCTTAACCCCAAAAAGTGTAATTTTACGGTGGCACAGGGCAAGCTCTTGGGCCATGTGGTTTCAAAGGATGGCATCACAATTGATCCTGAATGCGTTTCAGGCATCCTAGCTCTTTCCCTACTAGTGCACAAAAAGGCCCTACAGTCCTTCCTTGGCAAGATCAATTTTGTGAGTTGTTTTATCCCTAATTTTATGGGACTGGTTTGGCCCACCACCTTGATGCTCAAAAAGGACAAATCCTTTAGATGGACGGTAGAAGGAAGAGAAATCTTCAACAAGGTCAAGCAAGAGATTGCTTGTGCACCAACACTCAACAATCTGGATTATTCAAAGGATTTCATCCTTTATGCTTATGGCGCTGATGCAAGCATTGTTTCTATCCTAACACAAGGACATGGACAAGGGCTAGAACAGCCAGTGGCTTTCTTCAGCCAGACGTTGAGGGATTATGAACTAAAATATAGTCACAAAGAGAAGCAGTTATTTTCCATCATGAGCATGTTCAATAAATTCAAAAGTATGCTTGCCACTAATCATATCAAGGTGTTAGTATCCCACTCTTTGATCAAATACTTCATTATGGGAGCATAAATCAATGAGAAAATAGCAATATGGAAGACCAAAATCATGGAATACGATGTGACTATCAAGGCCAAGAAATTGATAAGAGGTAGTGCGCTCTGCAGGTAGATTACTAAGGATGCGCAGAGTGAACCTAAAGATTCATTATTTTTGGATGAAGACCTTCTGCGTGTAGAACTTTAATAAAATATATACCCTGGTGAACATGACTAGATGAAGGACATGATTACATTCCTTTCCGATGGTGCATACCCTCCCGGTTTAAATAAAGCAAAGAGAAGACATCTAAGGTTACAATCTATCCCTTATGTGTTGATTAATGGACTTATCTTCAAAAGGAATCTTGATGGCGTGTTGTTAAGATGTATCAATGGCACGTAGACTAAAAAATTGTTAGCAAAATTTCATGATGGATTCTCTGGTGGACACTTCTCTACCAAGACTACAGCAATGAAGATCATAATGGTTGGTATCTTTTGGCCTACCCTATTTGCAGATGCACACAAGTGGGTCACACAATGCAAGGAATGTGCTTTCTTTATAGGAAATAAAATATTGGTAGCGCTTCCCCTCTAACCAATCCAAGTGGATCAGCCTTTTGTGTACAATGGGGTCTCGACTTCATAGGCATGATCAATCCACCTTCAAGCATTGGACATAAATGGGTGCTGATAACTACAGATTACTTCACTAGATGGACAGAAGTTGTTGTGCTTAAGGAATCAACTGAGATCATCATCCTTGACTTTCTTGATGGTTTAGTCACAAGGTTTTGCATTCCTCAAACCATTATCTCTGATAATGCAAAGGCCTTCCTTGGTGCTAAAATCATTTATTGGGCTCTAAGTCTAGGCATTTACCTGAAAACCTCTTCCAACTATTACCCTTAGGGCAACGATCTGGCAGAATCAACAAACAAGAACCTGATCAGAATCATGAAGTGCATAATGAACATCAGCTAAAGACAGTGGCATACAAAGGTCTCGTGCACGCTTTGGGTAGATAGAATCACAGTAAAAAAGGCAATACGAAATTCACCTTACAAGCTTGTTTATGGCAAGGAGGTTGCCCTTCCTTTGACACTAGAACTAAATTCATTGGTGCTTACCCAGCAGCTAGAATTTGAAGGTGCAGACCAGAGAGAAATCAGAATGGCAGAGCTAGTTCATCTTGAATAACTTAGGAACTCTATCATGATCAAGCTAGAACAACATCAGCAAGTAACAAAGAAATGGTTTGACAGAAAGGCTAGGCCTCAAGATTTCAAAATTGGGGACTTGGTTCTAAAATGGGATGGTGAACAAAACTAAGCCAGGGTGCCATTCAAACTTTGATGCACTTTGGAGTGGCCCATACATCATCAGTTCCTGTAAAGTAGCTAACTCTTTCAAGTTAACTCATCTTGATGGAGGCGTGCTGCAAATCCCAGTAAACGGGGATCTATCTCAAATCCTTCCATTAATTTTACTACATCATGTTATATATATTAGAATATTTTCAATTCCTCCAAGTGTGGTCTACGCACATTGTTCATTTGTACATAGTTATTTCTTCTCGTGTGCTTCCTGCGTGCACTCTTTTATTGCTTTAAGAATGCAGATCTTTTCTCAATAGTTGCAAGATTCGGAATAAGAATAAAAAATGATCTTCAAATGATTACAGGGGGTATTTTTCATGATTACATAATAGACTCCATGCCCAATAGATGCTCTAAGCCATTGATCTTCTTCATCTAGTAGGCAGATGGCCCCAAAAGTCACCAAAACTGTTATCCAAATATCTCTCCTAGCAATTTAGGTAACTTGCATACACATTTTAGCTCTAGGTTATTCATTGCAGAAATGTTAGCATGCTCAAAATCACTTGGCACATTCCTTTGGTCACAGTTTTGTTGTGCGCCCCCTTTTCTTTCTCTCCTTCCATCTCTCCCTTGCGCCCATCTTCCATGCATGTTACCTTCTTCCTAATCCAGCTTCTTCCCTTCCCGTGTTCCTTACACTTGCTTTAATCAGCTAGGTCCCTGGCCTCCTCACGCACTACACCCATTACTTTATAATAGTTGTGCCTTGACCATGTGTTCTCTACTCACCAGTTTTCCTCATTTCCCTACACGCATCATGTGCGCCCCCTCTGTGCCTTCCTCTATTTTTCTTCATGCACCCTTCTGTGCCAGGTCATATTTTGACATGCTTGAGAGTGTCACGCGTAACCAGTCAAAGCGCACCAATAGGGTGCCAAATACTTGCAAGAAATTAGTGAGCGACACGTGGCATAAAGGAACAAATATTTGTACACAGTTGGCCATCATTTCATCCAATCTACACGTGCACCATGTGTTTTACGTGTGCAGATGAATCTGACCTTTTCTGACAACCATATCTTCCACTATAGAGCTTAGATCGGTGCGCGCCTGGACCTACCAGAGAACTATTGACATCAGCTACAGTATCAAAAATTCAAATTCAAATTCTTGATAGTTTTGGTAGGTGAGAAATGGGAAAATATCTCTCTAAACATTGATGAGTAGATCTGATTGCTCTAACCAGCTAGATTTGATATGATCTGCCCTCCTTTCTTCTCTAGGCAGGTCAAATAGGCATGGGGAAGTGTATTTCACAAATCTCCAAGTGGATTTGTAGGCATTGAATGCTTCTTGTTGGTGGTTATGTTTCAAATTTAGGTTTTCCCTCCTCCTTTCTTCCTCCACAGATTCATCTATAAATGTAAGAGCAAGGTTCATTTTTTATGTTGGACACTCTGGATCCTTACGTGTTTTGCCAAGGACTCCTTATTTTCTATATTTTGAGTTTCAGACCTCTATGTTTGGCTCTTGCATGTGGATATCATCCTCCATCATTGTAACAGCTCTGTGCATTTCTGGAAGTAATAGAAACCATCATTTTGAGACTATTCTTTGTCCTAACATTTTTGCATTCCTTCTTCTTTTCTTTTCTCTTGTGTTGTGTGTTGGTTGTGCTATTTCATGTCCCTTACAACTCCATATTTAGTTATGTTCCATGAGAATGATCTGATTGATACGTGTTTTTTTGTGCTACTCGTGTCTAGCCTCTTTTCACGCATTTCCCCTCATTCTTGCTCAGAATAGATAGTGTTCATCCCTCTTTTCTGGTGCTATCTCCTTTTAGTGTAGTTTCCTTTCATGTTATCCCTCTTTCCTTGGTCCCTTGGCATCATTAGCTTAGTTTTTTCCCTTCCAGCACTAGGAGCACCAGTAGCAGTAGGAAAGAGATAGAGGAACCGGCCTTCTCTGAAGATCCATCCCAATCTTGCAAGGTCCCCACAACTTGGGGATGATTCCATTGTGGTCTCAAACACCTCAGTCCTTCCAAGATCCAAGATGCGAGTGCACGTTTGAGAAACCAACAGTTATAATAAGAAAATCACATTCCAATTGAATAACGATCACATACAACTAAGAGGATATGTTACCTAATTTCTAATTGTTGTATCTACACAATTTCAAATAACATTTTAGTCTACAATTTATACATATGTTTTTTTTATTAAGGGTAAATAGTTTTGAAGGGACTATACCCTGTATACAAAAGGGCTCAAAAGATAGATACCAAAAGTGGAAGAAACAGCCCAAAGAAGGGAAAAAACAACTAACACCAGAGGGGCTCAACAACCAGAAACCAATTTAGACATATGTTAATGTAAAAAAAATGCAATGAAATTACTACAAACAACTTAAGTTAAAACTACTACAAATAGCTTAAAGTAGAGGTGCGTCCTTTTTTTTGGGGTTCATAATACTACAGTAAGAATGGGGAAATGTTTATTAAAAAATTGGATATAATTTGGAAATAATCAAAAATTCTAATATAATTGTGCAAGTACTATTATAGTCATTGCACTAAAAAAAGGTGTGCCTAAATAGAATTTTTTTGTTTCCTGAAGGTGTCTTCTAATAAAGAATTTAAAAATGGAAAATGGCCTTATGATGATGTCGTTTACACAACTATACTTAATAAGGGATGAAGATGATGTAATAAAAGTTATAAATCAATGTAGTCTATCTCATTCAACTATTGAACAAAGCAATATATAAACTATATTAACAAAATCGTACACTATAAAATATTATTTGATTTATTGAAAAGGAATTATTGTGTATTGGTTGACTTTTCAGATCTCATTCTACTTGGAAGGAATTTATTGGTATTGGGAATATAATGAATTTTTAGACTCCAGTCACTTTTAATAGTGTTTTCATTGATGTCAAGTGTTGTTGATGGAAAAAAGGGTTGATTGGTGAAGTGAAGAAGTCAAAGACATGAGGTTTGATTGGTAGTTTCCTTTCAAGATATTTTCTGGTGCATGATGAGATGTGAAATGTGGGTAAATATCAAGGCAAGGTCATGTGAGCATGATAATATTCTATAAATAGTGTCTACATTATGTGTGAGCAAAAACATGGCTATATTTAACTCCTTGAGTCATAATTCAAGAATCTCACAGAAAGTGGCTTTGAAAACCCAGTTATTCTTGCATGTAAATGGGATCGGTTAGAGATTTATAGGAAAACCTATGGCTAACCAACTCTTTAAATGTGTATAGTTATGTCTTGTAATTCCCCATGTCAAATTTCATCAAATTCTATAGTGGGAATTTTGAGTTATTCGAGCTTTTCCAAAACCACCTTCTTAAAATGTGCATTTGGAGTTGTCTGGCTTCTTAGGTGTCAAGAAAAAATATGAATACCTCTTTGGATAAATCATAGAATAAATGTTTATATTATATTCTAAGCCTAAGGTAATACAAAAAAAAAAGATTAAATGGATATGTTTCAAGAAAGTTATGATCTTTTTTTTAGAGAGGTTACTTCTCCTTCCTTACATGTATCTTGAGCAGACAAAGTCAAGCTGAGTTGTTTTGGCATTCAATCAATATCTTGAGAGCTGAAAATATTTTAGGAATCTCAAAGCATAGCTTCTTTCTCTGACAGTGACCAACACAATGTCACAAGGTGAATTTTTCAGGTGATGCCTTCAGTGATCATAGAATAGCAATGTTCCTCTCTTGAGCCTCAATGGTCTAGTCTTGTACAAGAACCCATCAATGATGAAATGGTTACAACAAGAGCTCAAAAATTCTTAACAATCCATTTTCAAGGTGTTTGAAGGAGTCAAAAATGGTTTCCAATTGGAGGACAAAGTGTGTATTCATCCTCTTGATGATGTCCTTAAGTTTAAATCAAGAAACATTGTCCTAACCCTTGTGGATGATATAAACACTCCTCAAAATTGGAACTGCTTTTGAACCTATTGGCTCAAAGGAGTCTACTCTCAGCATTTCCTCAAATATTTATGCTATAAATAGAAAATTTATCCTTTGAAAGTGGATATAGGGACATGTTTAGGTAAAGAAAGGCTCAATTCTTGAAAAACAGTCATGCAATTCAATCTGCTAGTATGAGAAAGACAGAAATTGTGAGTTCTTTAGGTTAAGGTGACACTTCAATCTTGTCTCAAGATGACTGGGATCTAATGGAAGTTTTTAAAGTTTTATTTTTTCTTGTATTATATGGAAGATAACCCCAAGAATCCTGAAAAAGTAACAATTTTTGAATTCCATACATTATGAAGGGAGAAATCATTTTTTATTGGCTCACGGATCTCACTGTCACTGCAACCCTGTACTAGGGTTTTTGCAAGAAATTTTTGATCAATTTTTTTGTTTCCTCCAACCAAAAATAATTATATTTGAAATTAATTCCTATGGATATGTTACGAAAAATATGGAAGAATAATTTTTTGAATTCACTATGTATATTTAGATCATTCTTCAGCAGAAGTTTTAAAAAATGTGCTCAATCATTATTTGATAGGAAAACAACCTTTTTGAGATTGTTTTAACACAAATCCATTCAAAGGATCTCATTCCTTAGTTGTTTCACAACTTTTGGAGGGTGTTTTCTATGTTGGAAATTATTCTAGTGTATGAATTGAGTTTCTCTGGCAACTATAAACCTTTCTCCTTCCCAAATCTCAAGAAACCTGTGTAGAGACAAAATTACAGAGTTATGAGAATTTACAGCATTTGAAGTCAAAATTTCTTGTGGAAAATATTATAAATCCTCTCAGAGTAATCTTCTTGAAGGATTTATTCAACTTGAAATGGAATTCATAAAGCCTTGTGGCCTTGTTTCCTTCAAATGTCAGTTACAAGCTTGAAATAAACAAAATAGTTAGTTTGTCATATATATTAGTTTTGAAGGTCAATGTGTTGATCTAAAAAAATTTAAGATGAAAATTCATGTTTGGTTGTTTTTCTATGGTGGATGTTGAACCATCACTAAGAAAAGACAAAAATTGAGAATAGATAGAGTCTACGTAGTTTTGTCATTTTTGAAGAGAGCTGACAAAAATAGTGAAATACAAAATTTTAAGAGGAAATGAATGTTATGAGTTGTGAATTGAATAAAAAGGAATATGAATACTGAGGGATATTGATTTGATGTAGAGGATATAAATATACAGAGGATAACTAGTAAATCAATGTATAGAAGAATTAAATTGTTGAGTTGTTGAGCTCAATTACTTCATTTTAGCATGCAATTGGAACTTCTTGGAAAATACAGTAACCAACATCGGTTAAGGGAAAACCAGCATTGGTCAATGACAAGTAGGAATGGTGACGGTTAGGCAGAACTAGTATCGGTTACCTGTGCGACGAATTTTTAATTAACTCTCAGGAATTATATCTATTTTTAGCATTAAAATAGATTTATTAATTGTAATTACATGGCTAAGTGCCCTAAGTCTATAAATGACTATATAAGCATAAATATAGGGTTTTAGAAGTAATATGATCAACAAGAATTATAAATAACTTGAAAAAGGTTGGTGAGAGAGAATTCTTGGTGGTAGAGAAAAATCTTGAAGTAAGAAAGTACTGAACATCTAAGAGGTGTGGAAGATTGTAAATCTTCATTGTATATCTTGCCAAAGCTATGGATAATAGATTGGCTTGTTTGTTGGTGGATGTAGCCCACATTGGGTGAACCACATTAAATCTATTGTTGATTTATGTCTCTTGTTTTATATATTTATTCTGGTAGAATATCCACTTGTATTTGCATGTATGCTTAGATCTGATATATTGTCTGTATAACCAGTGTGCTAACCCCAACAACTGGTATCAGAGATTTGTTTGAGGGTTTTGTGTGTTGACAGATTTACTCACAGAGGGATTTCTAATTGAGTGGGAGCTAAAGCAATGGCAGAAGATAACAAATACAAGGTAGAGAAATTTGACAGCTGAAATTATCAATTATGGAAGATGCAGATTGAGGATTATCTATATCAAAGAGAGTTGTACTTACCATTAGATGAGAAGTCTAGACCTACAAAGATGACTGATGAAGAATGGAAGATTCTTCACATAAAGGTTTTAGGATCTATAAGATTGATCCTGGTAGCATCTGTGGCTTCATATATTATAGAAGCATATTCTACGGTAGAATTAATGAAATCTCTTGCTAATTTATATGAAAAACCTAGTGCTTCAAATAAAGTTTATTTGATGAAGAAACTATTTAGTTCTAAGATGCATGAAGGTGAATCTGCCTCTAGTTATTTGAATGATTTTTGATCTATAGTAAATCAATTAAAATTAGTTGCTATAACCATTTGATGATTAAGTAAAAGCACTTTTATTCTTATGTTATTTTCCTGATAGTTGGGACAACTTGGTAATGGTTGTTAGTAATAAAACATCTGCTAATAATATTTTGAATTTTGATGATGTGGTTAGTATAATATTGAATGAAGAAATTTGTAGGAAGAGTACAGAGGAAACATCATTTGGAAATGCTTTGAATTTAGAAAGTAGGGGTAGGCAGAAGGAGAGATATAAGAGTAAGAGTAATGGGAAATCAAAGTCAAGGGGTAGCAGATATAAATCCAAAAGTAAGGGAATTAGTTGTTGGAAATGTGGAAAGAAAGGGCATGCAAAGAAAGATTGTTGGTCAAAGGATAAAGAGAATCAACAACCAGACAAAGGTAAAGAGGTGAATCTTGCTTCATCAGAGGTTAATGCAAGATTCTCTTATTCTTTCTTTGAACAATATAATTGAAACTTGGGTTTTAGATTCAGGAGCTTCTTTCCATGCAACCCCTAATAAGGGTTATTTCAGAAACTATGTCCAGGTCAATTTTGGGCATGTTTATTTGGGTGATGATGAACCTTGTAGTATTGCTGGTAAAGGGGAAGTTCATCTAAAATTGCATAATGGAAATACATGGGTATTGAAAGATGTGCGGCATGTGTCAAGCCTCGGGAGGAATCTTATTTCTGCAGGGCAACTAGGTGAATTTTGTTGGATGGTTACTTTTACAGGAGACTCATGGAAATTCATCAAGGGTTGTTTTTTTCGTGGCAAGAGGTAAGAAGGTGGGAACGTTATATTTGACTAGTTGTATTACTGATTCCTTTTCTGCATTATCTAATTTAGATTCAGATGCATGCATGTGGCATAATAATTTGGGTCATATGAGTCAAAAGGAATGCAAATCTTAAAGGATAAGGGTAAGTTATTAGATTTGAAAGATTTAGATCTTGATTTCTGTGAGCATTGTATCTTTGGAAAGTAAAAGAGAGTGAGATTTCTCAAAGTTGGGGCAAACTAAGAAGGAGTAGAAATTGGATCTTGTACACTCAGATGTGTGGGGACCAGCTCAGGTAGCTTCTCATGGAGGATCCCATTATTATGTTACTTTCATTGATGATGCTACAAGAAAGGTATGGGTTGATTGTATTAAACGTAAATCTAATGTTTTTTAGACTTTTAAAAGATGGAAATTCCTTGTTGAGAATGAATCAAATATAAGTTAAAGTGCCTTAGATCTGACACTGGTGGTGGAATACTATAGCAAGGCTTTTAATGATTATTGTTTAGTGAATGGGATACGTAGAGAAATAATGGTTCCAAGAACACCACAAGAGAATGGTGTTGCAGAAAGAATGAATAGGACAATCATGGAACGTGCTAGAAGTATGAGGATACATTGGATTTCCCTTGTAGTTTTGGGCAGAAGCAGTTAATACAATGGTTTATTGATTAATTGTGGGCCTTCAAGTTCACTATATGAAGAAATACCAGAGGAAGCTTGGACCGGAAAAGAGGTAGATCTTTCTTTTCTTAAAGTTTTTGGTTCAGAATCTTTTGTGCCTGTGATAAGGAAACACCTACACAAATACACAGTCAAACTGTCCCCCCCCCCCCCACCAGTTAGTCCCCCCCCTTGAACCAAGCATCAATCAAATGAACAAACCGATTGTTTTAGAGGAAATCTGAAACCGATTATCAACTTTAAGTAAATCCCGCAAAATCGGTTTTAGAGGTGACCCCGCAATTGGGTCCATTTTTTCGGAAAAAGTTTTTGATACTAAATGTTTTTTCAGGAGCCCCCCCTAAAGATTTTAGCCTCTAGTAAAACCCCAAACTCCTATGAGCAAAGGCCACAAAAGGGTAAAAAAAGTAAACCTTCCCCAAAAAATATTTACACCTCTATTTTTTTAATTTTATTCTTGACTGGTAGTGGTTTAACCCGAGAAGATTTTAAGAAGCAATTGTCAGATTAAGACCTCCCACCGTTCCAGTGGGAGCAGCATGTATAGGAAGATTTTTGAACGCCCTTTGGAAAAATGAACAAAAAACAAAAACTTGGGGATTTTTTGGTTTAAGTTTGGTTTTCGAGCAAGTATAGGAACATTTGCAAAGAACAAGTGGGTTTTTTTTTTACAAAGAATCAAGGGACAGAAAGAGGGTGGACAGAAAGGTAACAGGCAGTGCCTTTTGTAAAGGGCCTTTTAAAAACACAGAAATCGGGTATGACTTTGGTGGAAATTTTTTTTCCTCATGTTGTTTTTAGATGACTTCTAATTCCCAAATACTAAATAACTTGAGGGTTGTTAGTTTGTTTTTTTGGCAAATAGAAATATTTTTGCAAAAATTTTTAGAGAACCTTAATGGTAAGGAAACGCTTTGTCCCTTCATGGTGAATTTTTTTGTAATGAAGACTTTTTTTCTCTAGCACAATCCATTGGTCTGAAATGTCCCCCCAAGTTAAGGAGAAATTATGGGGGGTTGTAGGTTTGAAAAAGGAGTCCTTAATAGGTTCAATCCAGCTTCCACGGACATGGTACAAAATGAGGTTTTTTTTTGATAATTTTTTTAATGCAAATAGCAAATTGTTTACTAATAATGTTTTTGGAATTTTTGTTACCATTTGGTTTTTTTAATTTTCCAAGAAGCTTTTTGGAAAATGGAGCTAATTTAAATTTTTTTTTTACTGGTTAATTGGTGGGGATTATGCCCTTATTGCAGTCTAGTAAAAAAAAAATGCAGGACATTGGTGACTTAAGAAATAAAGCTAAGCCCCTTTTTTTAAAACAACATTTGGAATATAAGGAAATTTTAAGGAAGCCCGCAAACAAATCCCCTTGGCCAGTGGGTACATTACATTAGAGACAAAACACAACAAAAAAAACAAGAAAATTGTAATTTTTTTTTTTTTTGTCCCTTCACGAGGATTTATATTCTACAAGTTGTGTTTTTTTTGTTCGAAAGGTTTTCAACAATGCAAGATACAAAATGTTAGGTTTTTTTTTTGCAACAAACCTTGGCAAAAAGGACCCAACTTCATTTTTGAGCAAAATCAAGTGTCCCCCCCCCCACCCCCCCCCCCATTCATCCCCAACATTGAAAGGAAAGTAAACAAACATACAATGGACCAACGAGGTCCCAGATGCCCTTCAGCCCATTTTTTGGAAGTAACAATCAAATGGTATGTTAAATGTTTTTTTTTTTTTTTTTTGGGTCAACCAAGACCCAAACATTTTTCCACAGGCCCAGTGGGGGGTTTGAGTAGAATTATACGGCTAATTCCCAAGGTAAAGAGCCTTTTTTGGAAAGTAGTTAAATGGAACTCAGTTAACTGGTTTGAAAGAAAAAACCTCTAAGCATTGCACAATTAAATGCCTTAATAAAATAAGTTTCCATATATTTCCCCCATTACGTTGCTTATTTTGATTTCAAAACCCCTGCTGGAGAAAACAAAATCCTAGAATTTGGTAGGAATGGCGCAAAAACTAATTTGGATATAATTTTCCCCCCACATTAAGGGGGAAATGACCAAGTTTATCCTGGATTTCGAGAAGTGATAAGAAAAGGGTGTGATTTTGTCCTACTACCAAGTTAATTGGCAAAGAAACTCAAGCTTTTCATTCGAGGAATGAACCACATTCAGTTGAGGTATCACTTCATACAGGGAAAAGGTATTGGAGGATGGACAGTTGAATCTGGAAAAAATTCATACGAGCAAGAACCCCTACTGGATATGCTAAACTGAAGCCATTAGCAAAGGAGAAGTTGGAGCTACAGTCTGAACTCCACCACTTATTGGTCTTCAAGTTTGAAGACTTGAGGGAGAAGGAAAAAAAAGCCAAGGAAGGATCCAAAGAATGAGTGGCTATGATGTTATTGTATAGGTACAGGTATGGTAGTAATTAATCTCCAAGTGGGAGATTGTTGAGTTGTGGAGCTCAAATAAAACTCATGTTTAGATTGATTGTTGTAAATGAAACTTGACAGGCTAGTTAACAAAATTAGGGTGGAGTAAGAAAGGGGGGGGGACATCAGTTCAAGGATAGCGGGTCAAAGGCAGGTCAGGAGCTGGACTGGGCATTGGTCAGTAAGGGAGGTTAAGGAGGAATTGACATCGGTTAGGGCTAACCGACGTCGGTTATCGTCGGTTACCTGTGTGAGTGTTTGTTTTAATTAACTCTCAGGAATTAGATTCTTTTTTAGCATTAAAATATATTATTGATTGTAATTACATGGCTAAGTGCCCTAAGTCCCTTATAACATGACTATATAAGCATAAAAGCTAGGGTTTAGAATAAGAAGGAAGAATAGATAACAAGAATTGATGAAAACTTTGACAAGATAATTTGTGAGAGAGAGAATTCTTGGTGAAGAAGAAAAATTGAAGGAAAGAAAGTACTGTACATCTGAGAGGTGTGGAAGATTGTAAATCTTCATTGTATATCTTGTCAAAGCTTTGGATAATAGATTGGCTTGTTTCTTGGTGGGGTAGCCCACACTGGGTGAACCACATTAAATCTATCCTGGTGTTGATTTATGTCTCTTTTTTTTTGTATATTCTTCTGGTAGAATATCCACTTTTATTTGCATGTATGCTTAGATCTAATATATATAGCATTCTTGTACAACCGGTGAAAAAAATTTTGACAAACGACCGTTTGTGATAAAATGGGTTGGAAGGTAAACAGAACAAACTTGGATTAAATAAACAAACAAAGAAGATTTTGATTGCAAACTTATGTTTTCATAAGAAGTCTAGACCCTACGAAGATGACATGATGAAGAATGGAATCTTCTTAACAAAAAGGCTTTGGGATCTATAAGATTGAGCCACATTAGTTGAAATAGGCATATTGCCATATCCAATATTACAGAAGTGCACAAATTGGCCTTTCTCCGGTAGATTAATGTAAACTCTTGCCCGATTATATGACTTTCCCTGTGCTTCAAATACAAGTTATTTAATTTGATGCAGAAGAAATAATTTAGTTCTAAGATGCGGGCTCAGAGTAACTTCGTTTGAAGGATTTATATTCAACTTGAATGGAATTCATAAAGCCTTGTGGCCTTGTTTCCTTCAAATGTCAGTTACAAGCTTGAAATAAACAAAATAGTTAGTTTGTCATATATATTAGTTTTGAAGGTCAATGTGTGATCTAAAAAAATTTAAGATGAAAATTCATGTTGGTTGTTTTTCTATGGTGGATGTTGAACCATCACTAAGAAAAGACAAAAATTGAGAATAGATAGAGTCTACGTAGTTTTGTCATTTTGAAGAGAGCTGACAAAAATAGTGAAATACAAAATTTTAAGAGGAAATGAATGTTATGAGTTGTGAATTGAATAAAAAGGAATATGAATACTGAGGGATATTGATTTGATGTAGAGGATATAAATATACAGAGGATAACTAGTAAATCAATGTATAGAAGAATTAAATTGTTGAGTTGTTGAGCTCAATTACTTCATTTTAGCATGCAATTGGAACTTCTTGGAAAATACAGTAACCAACATCGGTTAAGGGAAAACCAGCATTGGTCAATGACAAGTAGGAATGGTGACGGTTAGGCAGAACTAGTATCGGTTACCTGTGCGACGAATTTTTAATTAACTCTCAGGAATTATATCTATTTTAGCATTAAAATAGATTTATTAATTGTAATTACATGGCTAAGTGCCCTAAGTCTATAAATGACTATATAAGCATAAAATATAGGGTTTTAGAAGTAATATGATCAACAAGAATTATAAATAACTTGAAAAAGGTTGGTGAGAGAGAATTCTTGGTGGTAGAGAAAAATCTTGAAGTAAGAAAGTACTGAACATCTAAGAGGTGTGGAAGATTGTAAATCTTCATTGTATATCTTGCCAAAGCTATGGATAATAGATTGGCTTGTTTGTTGGTGGATGTAGCCCACATTGGGTGAACCACATTAAATCTATTGTTGATTTATGTCTCTTGTTTTATATATTTATTCTGGTAGAATATCCACTTGTATTTGCATGTATGCTTAGATCTGATATATTGTCTGTATAACCAGTGTGCTAACCCCAACAACTGGTATCAGAGATTGTTTGAGGGTTTTGTGTGTTGACAGATTTACTCACAGAGGGATTTCTAATTGAGTGGGAGCTAAAGCAATGGCAGAAGATAACAAATACAAGGTAGAGAAATTTGACAGCTGAAATTATCAATTATGGAAGATGCAGATTGAGGATTATCTATATCAAAGAGAGTTGTACTTACCATTAGATGAGAAGTCTAGACCTACAAAGATGACTGATGAAGAATGGAAGATTCTTCACATAAAGGTTTTAGGATCTATAAGATTGATCCTGGTAGCATCTGTGGCTTCATATATTATAGAAGCATATTCTACTACGGTAGAATTAATGAAATCTCTTGCTAATTTATATGAAAAAACCTAGTGCTTCAAATAAGTTTATTTGATGAAGAAACTATTTAGTTCTAAGATGCATGAAGGTGAATCTGCCTCTAGTTATTTGAATGATTTTTGATCTATAGTAAATCAATTAAAATTAGTTGCTATACCATTTGATGATTAAGTAAAAGCACTTTTATTCTTATGTTATTTTCCTGATAGTTGGGACAACTTGGTAATGGTTGTTAGTAATAAAACATCTGCTAATAATATTTTGAATTTTGATGATGTGGTTAGTATAATATTGAATGAAGAAATTTGTAGGAAGAGTACAGAGGAAACATCATTTGGAAATGCTTTGAATTTAGAAAGTAGGGGTAGGCAGAAGGAGAGATATAAGAGTAAGAGTAATGGGAAATCAAAGTCAAGGGGTAGCAGATATAAATCCAAAAGTAAGGGAATTAGTTGTTGGAAATGTGGAAAGAAAGGGCATGCAAAGAAAGATTGTTGGTCAAAGGATAAAGAGAATCAACAACCAGACAAAGGTAAAGAGGTGAATCTTGCTTCATCAGAGGTAATGCAAGATTCTCTTATTCTTTCTTTGAACAATATAATTGAAACTTGGGTTTTAGATTCAGGAGCTTCTTTCCATGCAACCCCTAATAAGGGTTATTTCAGAAACTATGTCCAGGTCAATTTTGGGCATGTTTATTTGGGTGATGATGAACCTTGTAGTATTGCTGGTAAAGGGGAAGTTCATCTAAAATTGCATAATGGAAATACATGGGTATTGAAAGATGTGCGGCATGTGTCAAGCCTCGGGAGGAATCTTATTTCTGCAGGGCAACTAGGTGAATTTTGTTGGATGGTTACTTTTACAGGAGACTCATGGAAAGTCATCAAGGGTGTTTTTTTTGTGGAAAGAGGTAAGAAGGTGGGAACATTATATTTTACTAGTTGTATTACTGATTCCTTTTCTGCATTATCTACTTCAGATTCAGATGCATGCATGTGGCATAATCATGGCTGGGTCATATGAGTCAAAAAGGAATTCAGATCTTAAAGGCTAAGGGTAAGTTATCATATTTGAAAAATTTAGATCTTGATTTCTGTGAGCATTGTATCTTTGGAAAGCAAAAGAGAGTGAGATTTCTCAAAGTTGAGGCAACTAAGAAGGAGTAGAAATTGGATCTTGTACACTCAGATGTGTGGGGACCAACTGAGGTAGATTCCCTTGGAGGATCCCAGTATTATGTTACTTTCATTGATGATGTTACAACAAAGGTATGGGTTTATTGTATTAAACATAAATTTGATGTTTTTTGATACTTATAAAAGATGGAAATCCCTTATTGATAATGAATCAAATTCTAAGTTAAAGTGCCTTAGATCTGATAATGGTGTGTGAATAATGTAGCAAGGCTTTCAATGATTATTGTTCAGTGAATGGGATACGTAGAGAAAGAATTGTTCCAAGAACACCACAAGAGAATGGAGTTGTAGAAAGAATGAACAAGAAAATCATGGAACATGCTAGAAGTATGAGGATACATTCAGGATTACCTTTGGAGTTTTGGGTAGAAGCAGTTTAATACAACGGTTTATTTAATTAATCATGGCCCTTCAAGTTCACTAGATGGAAGGAATACTAGAGGCAGCTTGGACCAGAAAAGAGGTAGATCTTTCTTTTCTTAAATTTTTTTGTTTAGAAGCTTTTGTGCATGTTAATAGGGAAAATAGGACAGAATTTTGGATGTAAAATATAAGAGCTACACTTTCACTATTTATGGATTTAGTGATTTCGGTTTCCATTTTTGGGATTTAGAGAATTCTAAAATTATTAGGAGTTCATGATGTTGAATGTAATGAAAAGATAATGTACAGGGATCAAATTTTGGTACCCAAGGATAAGAAAATTGAGAAGTTTATTGATGAAAATGAACTCTCGGGTTTTTAAAGAAACACCTACAGAAATACACAGTAATTGTGGTCAGTTAGTCCCTAACCAGCATCAGTTAGATGAACCACTGATGGTTTTACAGGATCTGAACCAATATCGCTTAGTATAACCGATGTCGGTTAGAGGTGACCAGTGCATTGGGTCACTGTTGTCAGAAGTTGATACTAATATTCAGGAGGCCCGGATTAGAGCCTCTGGTACCCCAAACTCCTATGAGAAGGTCACAAAGGTTAAGTAAACTTCCAGAAAGATATTATACACTTCTCTATTTTATTTATTGTTCACTGATAGTGGTGAACCAAAGAGCTTTAAAGAAGCAATGCAGGATAAGACTCGCGTTTAGTGGGAGTGTGGCATGGATGAGGAGATGGAACTCCTTGGAACAGAACCAAACTTGGTATTTGGTTAAGTTGCCAGCAAGTAAGAGGACATTGCAGAACAAGTGGGTTTATAGGATTAAGGAAGAAGAGGGTGGACAGAAAAGTTACAAGGCAAGGCTTCTATTAAATGGATTTACAAAGAAAGTAGGTATTGACTTTGGTGAAATATTTTCTCCTGTTGTTAAGATGACTTCTATTCATACTGTATTGAGTTTAGTTGTAGTAGAAGATTTGCATTTAGAGCAACTAGATGTGAAGATGGATTTCCTTCATGGTGATTTGGATGAAGAAATTTATATGCAGCAGCTCATTTGGGTATGAAGTCAAGTGTAAGGAAAAACTAATGTGCAGGTTGAAAAAGAGCCTATATGGGCTCAAGTCAAGCTCCAAGGTAATGGTAAATGAGGTTTGATAGTTTTATACATGAGCATGGTTACTTGAGATGTGAATTTGGCCATTGTGTTTATTTCAAGAAGCTTGAAAATGGGAGCTATACTATTTTGTTATTGTATGTGGATGATATGCTTATTGCAGGATCTAGTATGTAGGACATTGGTGAGCTTAAGAGAAAGCTAGCTCACACATTTGCTATGAAGGATTTAGGAGCTACAAAAAGAATCCTTAGCATGTAAATACATAGAGATATGGAAAAACAAGAAATTGTATTTGTCTCGGGAGGATTATATCTACAAAGTTGTTAGAAAAGTTCAACATGTAAAATGCAAAATTTGCTAGCACACTTATGGCTAGGACACTTCAAATTGAGAAAAGATCAGTGTCCTTCATCATATGAGGAGGTCAAATACATGACACAAGTACCATATGCTTCAACAGTTGGAAGTCTCATGTACGTTATGGTTTGTACCAGACCAGACATTACACAGGTAGTGGGAGTTGTGAGTAGATATATGGCTAATCTAGGCAAAGAGCATTAGAAAGCAGTCCAATGGATACTTAGGTATTTGAAAGGAACATCTAGCATGTAGTTATGCTATAGAGGTTCATGGATATTTCATTACGTGGCTATGTTGATTCAGATATGGCTAGAGATCTGGATGGTAAGAGGAGCACTATTGGATATATTTTCACAGTAGGTGGAATGGTAATTAGCTAGATTTCAAGATTGCAGAAGGTTATGGCTTTGTCTACTATAGAGGCAAAGTATGTTACAGCTATAGATGCTAGCAAGGAGATGATATGAATGAGTAGGTTCATGGAAGAGTTGGGAAAGGAGTAAAGTGATTGTAAACTATTTATTGACAATCAGAGAGCAATTCATTTGGAAAAGAACTCGAGTGTTTCATTCGAGAATGAAACACATTCAGTTGAGGTATCACTTCCTACAGACAGTTATTAGAGGATGGACCGTTGAATCTAGAAAAGATTCAAATGAGCAAGAACCCTGTAGATATGCTAATGAAGCCATTAGTAAAGGAGAAGTTGGAGCTACACTCCACTTTTGTTGCTCTTCAATTTTGAGACTTAAAGAGGAAGAAAAAAATCCAAAGAAGGATCCAAAGAATGACGTTGTACAGGTATGGTGTAGTAATTAAACTCCAAGTGGGAGATTGTTGAGTTGTGGAGCTCAATTACTTCATTTTAGAATGTAATTGAAACTTGTTAGAAAACACAGTAACCAGCATCGGTTAAGGGTCAGACTGGCATTGGTCAGGGCAGACTAACATCGGTCAACGGCAAGTAAGAACCGGCGACAGTTAGGCAAAACCAGCGTCGATTACCTGTGCGACGAAGTTTTAATTAAATCTCAAGAAATATATCTATTTTTAGCATTAAAATATATTTATTGATTGTAATTACATGGCTAAGTGCCCTAAGCCTATAAACAACTATATAAGCACAAAAGCTAGGGTTTTAAAAGTAATGATGATCAACAAGAATTAGAAAGAACTTGAAAAGGGTTGGTGAGAGAGAATTCTTAGTGGTAGAGTAAAATCTTGAAGGAAGAAAGTATTGAACATCTGAGAGGTGTGGAAGATTGTAAATCTTCATTGTATATCTTGTCAAAGCTTTGGATAATAGATTGGTTTGTTTCTTGATAGACGTAGCCCACACTAGGTGAACCACGTTAAATCTGGTGTTGATTTATGTCTCTTATTTTGTATATTTCTTCTAGTAGAATATCCACTTTTATTTGTATGTATGATTAGATCTGATATATTGTCTGTACAACCGGTGTGCTTAAATCTATTGTTGATTTATGTCTCATGTTTTGTATATTTTTTCTGGTAGAATATCTACTTTTATTTGCATGTATGCTTAGATATGATATATTTTCTGTACAAAATAAATAATCAGAAAACTGAAACATTCAGATAACAAAAGAGATTGTTTACGAGGTTCGGAAATTCCTACGTCCCCGGGTTCAGATTGAACTGATCCATTAATAATATTGAAATTCAAGTACAATAAATCTTACAAACAACCAATAATGAATCAAAACCTGAAAATGAGCTGATCAATGTCCCAAGAACTCTGAAAAATAGTAGAAACTGTCCCAAGAACGATCCGTGGCTCCTACAGTGTTTTCACAATGTGATCTCCCTGCAAATGTGTTAGAAAAACACCTACAAATGGATATTTAAAAAAAATATATGAAAAAAAAAACATATTTTTGAGTTCATATCTAAATTTTGAACAATTTTCATGTTTACACCAAGTCATAATTCGGACTAGAAGTGCATTGAAATTCGTGTTTTCCAACTAGCTGTCTTGAAGATCCCTGTTAAAATCTGCATTCAGAGCTTCCAAAAATAGGATAAAAATCATCAAAAAAGATCAAACCTTACATTTTTGGAATCTTCTCATAATTTCCTTCATTTCATATTTTTACTCCGAATTCCCAATCTGATTACACGGCCTTCAAAAATGGCGTTCTCTGCAATCTGGTCCTTAAGCTCCTTTACACAGACCTGTACCCCCCTCTATTCAAATACAATATACCTCCTTTTAAATTGTTTCCAAACAGCTGGCGCATTGGTTAGGTGCCTATACTTTTGGATGGGAGGTCAGCTGTTCCAATCCCCTCCCCTTCTCCTTGGGCGCATTTTTAGTGTTTTATCCATATTTTAAATGCATTTAAAAAGGTTGGCATGTATTTTTAATATAATAATCCCATAAGCCACTTAGCATGTGTGATGGGATTAACATCCCTCATGAGTCTGATTTGAAGTGGGTGAATCCCACATTTTTTGGCCCCTTATAAAAATGTGCTCCATATTATCCAAGGCTATTATTATCCTTAACCGTGCATATTTAGGACTCCTCCACGCATGGGCTTAGGCCCCTCCACCGCTCCACATTTGATTGCATGGGTGGTACATGGTTGTTTTGGCTAATAAGTGGGTCACATAAATGGGTAAGGCTGGGGGTGTTGACCACTTCACGTGCATGCTTGAATTGGTAAATGTAGTCTATTGACTCCGCTAGTTTATACGTGGTCCCACTCAATGAATAGAATTTGATCCATTCGATGATGTGTAATTCGAACGACATGGCCCCACTTGTCGAGTTGCGATTAGAAGATCGAACTCGTGGTGGCTCTCTTACTCCCAGTGTGCTTGTCGAAGACCGGTGATCAAAAACCCACAAACAACTCTCTTTTTCCTTTTCGCCACGTGTCGCAGTGCGATTGGTCCATGATTGACCAGTTGACTAGAGTTGACTTTCCTGTTGACCGAACTTTGACCAGACATATCTAGAGCTCCCGATGTCCATTTTTCATGTTATCACAGTCGTTGGAAAGCTCTCAAGATGATCTACTACACTGACACCATTTAGGGATGTTTAGGGAACGTTTTCAAAAATGATCCCCTGATCGGCAGCTGGTAAGATGAGTTTGGGTTAGTATAAAAACTATTATTGTTGAGTGAAGATATTTAGTATTGTTGATTGAAGAGCTTTAGTAAAGTTTCCATACTCAGTTGAAGAAGAAAAAAGATAACTAAATGGTGATTTTAGTTTAAAAATACTTGAATTGTCTAAGTATGTGCTTAGGATAGAAGAATTTGGTGCTTCTTACTTTGTCAGCTGAGTAGGTGCTCAGTTCTTCATCTAGTTAGCGTTAGGTGACATCTAAATTTGGTGCTTCACAGATCAAGTGGGTGCTTAATCAATTGTAAATCAGTACTTAAAATCAATGTTCTAAATAAAAGGCTGATTTTAAAGTGGGTTTTTTCTCTTCTTGGGTTTTCCCACTATAAACATTGAGTCACTCTCATTTTTGTTGATTGTTTCAAGTTCTTCTTGTGTTCTTAGTTTAACTATTGGTTCAATTTAAGTAACATATAAAGTTTGAAAATATATTATTTTTTCTAAACACCGATTCACTCCCCCACCTCTTAGTGCTTGTGATATCTAACAATTGGTTTCAGAGTGTAGTCCTCATGAATCAAGCCTAACAACTTGGTGGTGATCCTGAAGTCACAAGCATGTGTACATCAGCAGAGTCTATGTTGAAGAAGAAGTATGAAATTTCTCAAGATATTATAAAAGAGATTAAAGAAGAAATTAAGATTAAGGAAGCTCGCCATGTTAAAGAACTAAATGAAGTGGCTTCATTTGTAGAGAATGTCTCAAGATCTCTGAAATAAAAGGAGAATTATTGCCTAAAATTTTAAAATGAATTAAAGACCCTAAAGATTGAACTAGAACAGGTAGCTAACCAACTTGATGATTTGCAAAGAAAATAGAGTCAGTCTAATGAAATAAATCATTAAGTATGTCACGTAGTTGTTCAAGCCAAGAATGAAGAATGTGAAAAATTAAGAGAATATTTGAATACTATCAGAGAAGAAATGGAGCAATCAAGGAAAAGAGAATTGAATGTTGAATCAGTCCATGAATGTTGTCAAATGTGTTCAGAGAACAAGGAATAAGAAATGGTAGGTCCCAGAAAGAAAAAAAATAATAAGCAGACTAAGGATATCAACACAGGAAGGTCCAAGTCAATCAAAAAACCAAATGCATCCACGTATGAGGGAAAATTTAATGGATATTGTTTCTCATGCTATGCTTTTTGACATAGATCTAAAGACTGTGTGAGAAAGATATACAAGGAGCATCCATGGAGAGATTGTAGAACTGAAGATGAGAAGAAAAAAGTTTGTTATAATTTCCATGAGAAGGGTCATATAGTAAAATTTTGTCTTGAAGAACCTATGAAGTAAGAGTGGACAAAAAGAACACCTAGAAACGAGATTCAACTTGTATGCTTCAAGTGTAACGGAGTTGGACACTTTGCAAGCCATTGTCTTAAGAGGAAACTCATATATAAGAGAAAATATGAAATCAAACACAATATTATAGAATTAGCCAAGAAATGATCATAACTAGCAAATAAAGAGGCATAGCAAGCTAATGCAGTGACAAGAGAAACTAATTCACATGAGATATGAGAAGATCTTGAAAAAGGTAAGAAACATGAAAAAAATTCCAATTCCAAGGATGAGAAATTTCTTCCTCAAGTTGTGGTAGAATAGGTGTATGAATTTCAACACGCATGCTTATCAGGAACTCTAAAATATGATGAGAGCTCATGTAATGAAGTTATCTTACCTAGAAATCCAGCTAAGAAGTTCAATAGGGTTATGAGGACAAGAAAAGGGAAAATTGAGGAGTCATCATGTTGTTTTGAGATGATTCAAGGCTCACAGTATGCCTTCTCTAAGCTTCTAGGAGGCATATTCACTTAAATGAAGCATTGGAGTTAGAATGAGTCTTCTCCAAGATGCATAAGGTATGTAGTCCTATGATTTTTCAAGGTTTAGTTTGGGTTCTCTTGTGTAAAAATAATGAAATCAATTTTATGGTGATTTGAAGTACTCGGATATGCCTTTTATGATATGACCATATGCATTTAAGGTCTTCAACTGTGAGTCATGTTTTTTTTTCTCCTAATAGTCATGATCATTTTATAACCTTTGAGTTTGTAGGTTTGACATGTTGTAAAAATATGATCCTTTAGCTTAAATAAGTTTATCTGTGTGAAATGTGTTGGTGCAAAATCACAGCACCCCTGGATGCAGATCAGGCTTCTAGGTTGATCACTCAGGCATCCAGTGCGATTGCACAACATGGAAACCTCTCTCCAGGTGTGGGACCTATGAAACGAGAAAGGAATCTCCAGAGAAGGCTGGTTCCTATTCCTCTGTTCAGATGCACACGAAATATGCAGAGGCTTTTCTCAAAACCTAATCTAATCTGCCAAGGAGACAAGGTAAGAAGATGCATAAAATAAATCTAAGCTAATAGAGGTGATGCACCGAGGAATGAAGAACACCTATTTTTCCAGTAAACACAGACCATTTGAATGTGATATAAGATCATGCATAGATGACAAAAAACCTGCAGTGAAAGACTAGGAGGATGCAAGAAAGAACACAGAGAGGGCTGAGAATCATCCACAAACTTGCATTACTTGCTCCAAAGATTGATACAATACACTACAGAATGCCATGAGGCATAATAGTATTACAGTTCAAATGAGAGGTTCGAATTCCACAAATTCACCTGAAGAGAAGAAGGGAGAGGCAAAACAGAAAAATGTTCGACCCTGAAAAGAAGCTCCTCTTTACAATATATAGAAAGAATGAGAGAGGAAAGAGAGGAGGGAAAGCCAAATCTACCCCAACCACCTCTAGGTTGCATTCATTTCATCCATCATGGCAGAAGCGGAGGATCCTGGCAAAACATTGGGCTGCCTAATCAGAAGCGGCGAACTGTCTGCTGCATTAAAGTTGTTTGTTGAAGCATTACTTCTGTTTGTTTTTTTGTGCCAGAGGCGTTTCTTGATTTTCTCTCTCCATAATAAACCAAAATGCAAGATTGACCCTGGAATCATGTAGAGAATATCACAAGCTTTCCGTTGATATAAAGAACGTGCAAATCCGAGCCCTGGATAAAAAGATATGTCGATCTGAAGATTTAGGGCACGGAACAGACCAAAACAGATTTTGAAATATTTTCCCACGCTTCGCCACCTGGACGACACGTGGCAGGCTCTGATTCGCTGAGCAACTCTCTCTCCTCCACCTCTTGGTGGGTTCTCCTTTTAAATTTCCTTGTGGGCCCTAGCTGGGACACGTGGCATTATCCCATTGGTTCGGATCAGTGCTCGAAACTTTGCCCTTTGACTTTTGACTTTTTTCCCCCGTGACACGTGTCATGATTTCATTGGTCCTTGGCCCTGCCAGCTCTTTTGCGCCCTTCGCGTCATTTTGTCCCGGATTTCCCAGTGCTTCATGGGACAAATTCTTCCAGTTCACCCGATTCGGTCGGTTCGCGTACTCGCGGCCCAAATGTCCCGCTTTGTTTTGGACTACTTGTGCTTATTTCGGCTGATCCGGCCGGTTCGCATCCATTTGTCCCAGATGTCCCAGTGCTTCGTGGGACAAATTCTTCCGGTTCACCTGATTCGGCTGGTTCACGTACTCGCGGCCCAAATTTCCCGCTCAGCAGTTAGTCGTTTTTCTTCCTCTTTCGGCCGGATCGGCTTCTCACGCCCACCGCGTACTTCTGGCCCGATTGTCCCAAATGCTTAGCGGGCCGCCTGGAGGCTTTTCGGCCGATCCGCATCTTTTTGTCCCACACGTCCCAAAGGAGACCTTGAGCAGGACTTAGCCAATTTTCACGATTTTTCCTGGATCAACCTACTTGCCTGGAACTGTAAAATTCTGATGCATGTTATCGAAATTTACCCTGGGGGGTAAATTTTGACGACTCAGCGGGGTTACCTGCCTGCTAGGTAGAAGATCAGTGGCCTTTTAACGATCCATTGGGCATGGAGTTATAGCATTGACCTGCAACGAGCCTGATACTGCAACTTCTTCTCCAGCAACACTCCGAATTGTAGAAAACAACCTGAGAGCAGCAAAACCTGTGCCAAAGCACTTAGGGAAACTGAAACCTAACTACAACAAGACAATGTGCATATGCACTTAGAGGAATTGAAATCTAGGCTAATATTTACAAGGGTAGAACTTTTCTCTTTTTAGTAGAAATGTTTAAGATATATTCCGTTGACCGGAATTGGGTTTTCTTCTCCGTCCAATGTAGACAATTGGAAGGCATTGCTATTCTTACATCCCGTGACCATGTAGGGGCCACTCCAAATGGCATCAAATTTGGAATGCCTTCCCGGTTTTGCCCGGTCTACATCCCATTTCAGAACTAAGTCTCCTTCTGAGAAGGTCCTTGCTCTTGCTTTCTTATCAAACCATCTTCTCACTAAGGCCTGATCTTTCTCAATCGTTTGAGCTGCATGCTCTCTAATTTCTTCCAATTCCATCAACTCTGCATACCTAGCCTCCATTGGTTCGAACTCAGCCAACTCCAATTGCTTCATGAACTCCAATGCAGGCAGTTCTAATGATATAGGCAATACTGCCTCTTTTCCATAGACCAACTTGTAAGGGGAATTTCCTGTAGACCTCTTTGGTGTTATTCTATCAGCCCATAATGCTGATTTCAGCCTGGTATGCCATGTTCTTTGGTTTTCATCTAGAGTCCTCCTGATGATTCTTAGCAAATTTTTGTTCGTGGACTCTGCCTGCCCATTACCCTATGGGTAATAATTTGAAGAGGTGCTCAAATAGATTCCATTCTTGATAGCCCATTATGTAATCCTGGAACCTATGAATGCCAATTCATTATCTGATATGATAGTGACCGGCACACCAAACCTGGTCACTATTCCTTCATAAAACTCTAGTATATTAGACTCGTTGGCCTCTTTGAGCGCTACTGCTTCAGTCCACTTGGTGAAGTAGTCCGTTGCCATGAGAATCCAATTGTGGCCTTGGCTTGAGTTTGGGTTGATGACCCCGATGAAGTCCAATCCCCATTTCATAAATGGTTGGTCAACCAAAATTGGGTGCAATGGAAGTGCTACTAGTCTTTCTTTGCCTGTGAAGAGTGCACATTTCTTGCAATTTCTTATCCATGTATAACAGTCACTGAACACTGTGGGCCAATAATACCCTGCCTTCATTATCTTGAGAGCTGTTACTCGTGGGGCAAAATGTCCTCCAAAATCTCCATCGTGAAAATCTCATAACACCCTCTCAATTTGACCTGTCCCAATGCACCTCAATAAAACTCCATTGATGTCTTTCCTGAACAAAACACCATCAACCAGCACATATGGAATAGCTTGTAATCTGAAGTATCTCCTTTTTGCTTTGCTCATTCCTGGAGGGCATAGTCCTGTCTGTAGGAAGTGTATCATATTCTGAGTCCAACAAGGAGTGGGCACATCATCATTTTCCTATTCCTGACCATCCCGTAGTACCAAGACAGTCTCCTTTTCATCACCTGCTTCAACTTGTTGACTCAAGGCTAGCTGTTCGCATAGTCCCTTCCCACGTACTAGTTTGGTGACCTTGATCTCGATGTCATATTCCATGACACGAGTGATCCATCCTGCACGCTTCTCATTCAGATCCTTGTTTAGAAGGAAGTCCTTAACTCCCGCATGAGAGACCAACAATTGGATTTTGTTGTTTGAGACTAGGTGCTTGAATTTCTTTAAACTCCTGATCACTGCAAGTACATGCTTTTCAATGAAAGAGTACCTAGTATCATATTCCTCCAAGCCTTGACTGAAGAAAGCAACTGGTTGCTCTAATCCTCCTTTGTTTTGTTGGACCAGGATTGCAGAAATTGTGTCTCCACCACCGAAGGCATATAACATGAAATCTTTGGAGAAGTCTGGATTGACAAGAGTCGGAACTTGAGATATAACTTCCTTTATTGCCTCGAAACTTGCCTTGCCTTCAGATGTCCACCTAAATGCCATGCTCTTCTTTAACATCAGCGTTATTGGTTTTACGAGAGCTGCAAAGTTTGGAAAAAACCTGCGGACAAAATTGATCCTTCCTAAGAAGCTTTGAAGAGCCTTCTTGTGACTTGGCAATGGCAATGCTTGAGTTGCTTCAACTCTTTCTGGGTCAATCGCCAACCCCTCCTTTGAAACAATGTGGCCTAGGAGTTTTCCCTCGTGAGCCAAAAATATGCATTTTTTGGGATTCAATGATACCCCAAATCTTCTACATCTCTGAAATACTTGCCTCAAATGACAGAGGTGATCCGCTGCATTTTTTGAGAATACAATGATTTCATCAAGATATATTAGAACTATTTTATTGATCAACCCCTTAAATTCCATATCCATTGCCCTTTGGAAAGTGGCTCCAGCATTTGATAGCCCAAATGGAATTTTCTTATAGGCATATGTCCCCCATTTGGTGGTGAAAGCTGTCTTGAACTGGTCATCTTCTTTCACCATCACCTGATTATACCCTGAGTAGCCATCTAGGAGAGAAAACCTCTTTGAACCAGATACTACTTGCAATATCTGTTCCATCAAAGGATGTGGGTAATGATCTTTGAGGGATGCCCTGTTGAGGTCTCAGAAGTCCACACATAACCTAATTTCTCCGCTCTTCTTCCTGACTGGAACCAAGTTCGCAACCCAGTCTAAGTGCTTGATCGGGAATATAATGCTTGCCTCTATTAGCTTGTTAAGCTCTTTCTTCATTAGAGGCTCAATGTGAGGGTTGACTGGTCTCTGCCTTTGCCTTATGGGCTTAGCATCCGGATCCAATTCTATTGTATGTTGTGCCAAATTTGGATCGAATCCTCTTAAGTCTTCATAGCTCCAAGCGAAGACATCCGGAAACTCTTGGCAAAGCTGTGTGAAATCTGATTTCTCCTGCTCAGTGGCCACTTTACCAATTTGAAGTGTTTTGCCTCCCCGACCAGAATTGGCTCTGAATCTTCTCTCTTGACCTGTATATTAGCCTTTTCCTTATGAAACTGGTCGTTAGTGTTGAAGATAGACTCCAAAGTTACCAAACCTTTAGGAAGCTTGTTTGTCCGCAGCTGCACTACTTGATCTCCATACTGCTGCTCTAGTCTGTCCTGATTTCTAGCTGAGAATTCAGCTTCTTCTTGCAAGAAATTGACAATCTGTTGATCGTTCTCAAACACCTGCTAGCTTGTGTTATTATCTGGCACTGCCGGCCTCACAACTACATGGATATGTGGCTGCATTTTTTCTCTTCTGATGTTGTCAACCACATCAAATGTTGCTCCAATTGATGCGAGCCTATCTGTGGCTTCATTTTTCTTCCTGGGTATGGACACAATGCTGAAAGCTTCGAAATCCTCAATGAGGTCCCATACCCTATTCTTGTAGCTCTTTAGCAGGTCGTTCTTTGTGGCATGTTGCCCCCTAACTTGGTTGACGATTAGCTCGCTATCTCCAAACACCTGCAAGTTCTTTATGCCCCTTTTCCTGGCCCAATGAAGTCCATGAATCAAGGCCTCATATTCAGCTGTGTTGTTTGAACAAGAAAACTGGTAACGAAAAGTTGAATAGTACTTGATGTCTTGTGGTGAAATCAACACTGCACCACCTCCAGCACCTTGTCTGCTTCTCGACCCATCGAAGAATAATTTCCAAACTTCGTTTTCATCCTTTTGTTCGAGCTGAATGATGTTGGGAATGGGTGAATTTTCTTCGTGTACACAATATACGCCCAATTCAGCTTCTTCAATTTCCTTGTATGGGTCAAACTCATGACTTTTGTTTTCCCATTCATCTAAAGTCAAATCAGGAATTCCCTCGACCTTAGTACCTGCTTCTAGATCACTTGAACACTCCTCTTGGTCAAAAGCTGAGAAATTTGCATTGATAGGGCCTGGTACATAAGGCTTAATATGGAAATTGGCAATCGATTCTGATCTGATTGTTGCTTTGGCTCCATACCTTGTCCTAAAGATCATGTGCGACCAATCTGCAGATAAATATCCACCGATCTTTGCAGTGAATTCTTGATAGACACAACGCAAAGAGTGGTGGAAGGTCAATTACAGACACATCTTGCAAGACTGTAACATTAGGACATGAATGTAGTGTTAGGCTTAACCCTTTGATGACTCCAACAGTTCCTACTGCCGTACCATCCAGCTGTACTACTCCTTTTAGCACTGGTTCATACTTCAGACCCAGTTGATCCGCTATTTGCTTTGGCATCACTGAACTACTTGCTCCTGAATCTATCATTCAGTTGTGTACCAAGTGGTTTCCAACAATCAATGAAACATAGAAAGGTGGAGGCTTCAAATTTTTCCTTGTTTGGCCCCCATCATGTTGCACTGCATTAGTGAGAACTTTCTCATGTCCTTGGTTTGATACATTTGTGGCAGAACAATTGGCCATTGCAGCTTGCAACAAATCTCATTGCCCTGGGATTGCCAGTGATTCCCACATGGAAATGTTCACATGTGTCTTCTTCATTTGATCGATGATGTTGAAGGGGGATGAACTATCCTTTTGCTGCCCCTTACTTGGTGCAAGCTTTTCTGGAGCTTGAACGGGTGCATGTGTTGCTACAACAGGTATCTTAGGCTGATTTTGCACATTTGGAGTTATGTTTGGTCTGCCGACCCCCTGTTGTGTAAGAGTGGGTTGAGAAATAACTGGATTAGATGGTCGTCCCTCTTCTATGCCTCTCTTCTTTGACCGTGTGTTGGCAGCCATGCCTTGAAAAGGCTGTTGGTTAACTCCACAGAAGTCTTCCGTTTTCCAATTGGCCAATGTGGTCTCTGTCGGAGGTCTCTCTTGTTGCGTTTCTTACTGCTGATTCCCTTCTTGGCTTGGTTCTTGAGGCACACCAATGGTTTGCACCATCAAGGCCTGATTCAATGCACCATTGAAACATGCTAACTGATTGTGAGGTAGATTGTAAGGGTAACACCAGTTGTACTCCTGTGCCATGTTATTTTGTGTCGGGACCAAGGCTCTCGAGGATGTCGTTGCATTTGGATCATACGGTCGAAATGGCCTGGCAGCCTGAGGTTGTCCTTGGCTTTGGCTTGCAGCCTGAGGTGGCGGTGGACTACTCTGTTGGTATGAGGGCCTAGCTTGGTACTTTGCTTGAGGCTGATACGGTCTGGAACTTTGAGCTTGCTGTCTTTTGATAGTCACAAGCTCATTTCTGAGGTTCTGCAGTTGTTTCATGACTTCTTGCAATTCCTTTGAACTATTTGAAGAAGTCGATGCCTCATTATTGCTTTGATTTCTAGGAGTTGGAATGGGATTCAACTCTGGTGCTTGGCTGGTTGTAGGATTTCCCATATCTGGATAGAGATGCATTGGCGGCCTTGGTGCAAGCTTGCCAGCTTCGATCAAATAGTTCTCTGCTCTGATTGCTGTGTCATAGGCCCCTGGCAGCGTTGTCCCTCCCATTGATTGGATCATCACGGCTATGTCTGAATTTATAGCCTTTAAAAAATAAAGGAATGCTCCTTCGGCAGTTGGCCTAACAGCTATTGGAATTCTGTCCCATGTCCGTTGGAACCTGAAGTTGAAATCTGCCATTTGTTCGTTAGGAGCCCTTTTGATTGTTGTCAGTTGTTCCAATAGAGACAAATTATCTGCCCATTCCCCAAACTGGCTGTAAAGAGCTGAACAAAGCTGGTTCCAATTTGTAATAGACCCTGCTATAAGGCTCCTAAACCATTGTAAGGCCTTACCTTTAAAAGATGAAGCCAACAACTTGACTGTAACATCCATTTCATTTATTTCGTGGATTGCACATACATTAGCAATATCCTGGATTTGATCAATAGGAGTAGTATGATTTTCTCCTGTGAAGTAGGGGATATTTTTTAGCGCTGTAACTGGAATTTGGTTCTGAGCATTTAGGGCAATTGGACTACTGCCCGTGAAATTGACAAAGGGATTCAATGGTAGATGCACCATTATGATTGGCCTAAGAACCCTGGTTTATGCGAGAAAAGGCCTACCAGGTGGAGGTGTAGACAAAGTCCTATTAGGCGGAGATGGTGATCTTTGTGGTCTTCTTCCTCTCCTTCCTCTGCCTGGTGATAGTTGCAAGTGGAAAAATAGCCCTTCTTCTCAAGTATTGGACCTGGTTCGAATTCTTCTCATGTGCCTGGGAAACTTGTGTTGCTACACCACTGAACTCTATCCCTTCGGAGTCGCCAGATATGCAAATAATAGCTCTTTTCAAGCAAGAAAATTGCAGCAGATGCATATCAACTTTGCTGCAATAAAAATGAGACCTCTAGGTCCCACCGGGCGTGCCAAAACTGTTGGTGCAAAATCACAGCACCCCTGGATGCAGATCAGGCTTCTAGGTTGATCACTCAGGCATCCAGTGTGATTGCACAACATGGAAACCTCTCTCCAAGTGTGGGACCTGTGAAACGAGAAAGTAATCTCCAGAGAAGGCTGGTTCCTATTCCTCTGTTCAGATGCACACGAAATATGTAGAGGCTTTTCTCAAAACCTAATCTAATCTGCCAAGGAGACAAGGTAAGAAGATGCATAAAATAAATCTAAGCTAATAGAGGTGATGCACCGAGGAATGAAGAACACCTATTTTGCCAATAAACACAGACCATTTGAATGTGATATAAGATCATGCACAGATGACAAAAAACCTGCAGTGAAAGACTAGGAGGATGCAAGAAAGAACACAGAGAGGGCTGAGAATCATCCAAAAACTTGCATTACTTGCTCCAAAGATTGATACAATACACTACAGAATGCCATGAGGCAGAATAGTATTATAGTTCAAATGAGAGGTTCGAATTCCACAAATTCACCTGAAGAGAAGAAGGGAGAGGCAAAACAGAAAAATGTTCGACCCTGAAAAGAAGCTCCTCTTTACAATATATAGAAATAATGAGAGAGGAAAGAGAGGAGGGAAAGCCAAATCTACCCCAACCACCTCTAGGTTGCATTCATTTCATCCATCATGGCAGAAGTGGCGGATCCTAGCAAAATGGCGGGCTGCCTAATCAGAAGTGGTGAACTATCTGCTGCATTAAATTTATTTGTTGAAGCATTACTTCTGTTTGTTTTTTCGTGCCAGAGACGTTTCTTGATTTTCTCTCTCCATACTGAACCAAAATGCAAGATTGACCCTGGAATCATGTAGATAATCTCACAAGCTTTCCGTTGATATAAAGAACGTGCAAATCCGAGCCCTGGATCGAAAGATATGTCGATCTGAAGATTTAGGGCACGGAACAGACCAAAACGGATTTTGAAATATTTTCCTGCGCTTCGCCACCTGGACGACACGTGGCAGGCTCTGATTCACTGAGAAACTCTCTCTCCTCCACCTCTTGGCGGGTTCTCCTTTTAAATTTCCTTGTGGACCCTAGCTGGGACACGTGGCATTATCCCATTGGTTTGGATCAGTGCTCGAAACTTCACCCTTTGACTTTTGACTTTTTTCCCTAGTGACACATGTCATGATTTCATTGGTCCTCAGCCCTACCGGCTCTTTCGCGCCCTTCACATCTTTTTGTCCTGGATGTCCCAATGCTTCGTGGGACAAATTCTTCCGGTTCACCTGATTCGGCCGGTTCGCGTACTCGCGGCCCAAATGTCCCGCTTTGTTTTGGACTGCTTGTGCTTATTTCGGCCGATCCGGCCGGTTCGCGTCCATTTGTCCCAGATGTCCCAGTGCTTCACGGGACAAATTCTTCCGGTTCGCCCGATTCGGCCGGTTCGCATACTCACGGCCCAAATGTCCCGCTCAGCAGTTAGTTGTTTTTCTTCCTCTTTCGGCCGGATCGGCTTCTCGCACCCACCGCGTACTTCTGGCCCGATTGTCCCAAATGCTTAGCGGGCCGCCTGGAGGATTTTCGGCCGATCCGCATCTTTTTTTCCCACACGTCCCAAAGGCGACCTTGAGCAGGACTTAGCCAATTTTCACGATTTTTCCTGGATCAACCTACTTGCCTGGAACTATAAAATTCTGATGCATGTTATCGAAATTTACCCTGGGGGGGGTAAATTTTTGACAAAAAAATGTATTTATGCCTCTGAAGTGGTTAAGTCATATGAAAGGAATATTTTCTTTGTATTTCATTCTCAAAGGGATATGTTGTCTGTCATTATGAAGTCTATATGTGTCAAAAGTTTTATGAAGATTCTCATTATCAATATGCTCAGGATTCTATGTGCATGGTCTATGTAAGTGTTCATATGTCTTCTCATATCTTTATCAAGATGAGACTGCAGACTTACAATCTGGTTAGGTTTCTTTATGGTTGTTCCATGTTTAGGGTTTTCTCATCAAGGTCTTTTATCTCAATTGGTTTCCTCCAATGTGAGTTATGTTTGTCCATGTTAGTATTTTGTTTGTCATCAAGTATGTACTATTGTTTAAATATTTGTCATAAATTTTATTGGTCAATAGGCCTAAAATCTATGTTCAAGGTTTGTCATTCATTCATTGAGAAATCTAATTTGTGAAAGTGGTCAAGAGGATTCAGTACAAATTTATTAGCTTGTTGGAGATAGTCACAAGGAAGCTTGATGCTTCAAAACCACGAATGAGTACCTTCATGTGTGTACTTAAAGGTCTTGAACCATGGATATGTATTTTAGTATGTTCTTAGACCTAGAATAATATATGTAGATTCATGAAGTGTTAAGACTTAATCTTGATCCCATGGGGAGTTGGATCAGCTAAGAAGGTGTTTTCTCATTCAAACCCTAACTCCTGGATGTCTCATAGACTTGACAAAGGTTTTTTGTTGTTATTTACTATGGTGAGTGTCAAGTATCTATCAAGAAAAAACTTGTCATCCCATAAGATAAAGTACAAGGCTTCAAATCAGAATGGACTCAGAGAAAAGAGGTACAATTATGCACATTAATGGTACAAGATATTCATAATATGTTATAGTATAGGTTGCATGATATATGAATATGTTGAGGACTGTATCTAGGAGGGGTTAAGATGCTTATAGAATTTATCATGCTTAGGGAGTGAGTTTGGTATAAAGGTCAGTAAATATGACCAAAACATGGGATTAAAGCTAATATCTTATGAAGTGTGCTCTCAAGATCCACTCAGGTGAAGAAATAATCATGAAGGCCTTTTGGTTTATGAAAAATCCTGAGTTTCAGTGAATGATAGTGAACTAAAGTGCTCCATGTTGAGGATTCAGACTTGTGTATTAAAAGCAATGAACAAAGGAGTGCAAGTTCAATGAAGATATACCTATTTCTATGGTGTGTATCAATTCTATATTGTCTTTTCATGGGATCCATGTGTATATGATGTGTTATACCTTGACAAGTATCAAGGTGATAATATATTATAGTGGGATGAGTGAGTTTATGCAAAATCATAAAGCCCCAAGTGTGGTTTTTTGGTCTGTGCCATGATGACCTTGAATTGTTATTATAAATTTTGATTATCACAAAGGGTCTAAATTTAACATGGAATGCCAACAAGGTGTGATTGTATGCTTGCAAATAAGTATGACTATGTATTCTCTGAAAATTGTGTGGACAGTGGAACTAGATAGTGAAGAGTATTCCTAAGAAAAAATGAATGTTTAATGCCTCATCAAAAGTTTGTGCATGATTAATATTCATTTGAAAAGGTATTGTACATGGTTACAGATGTTTTTTCAAGGTGTGTGCACTATATTTGAGGAGATGAGAGAAAAATTAAGACAAAATGTTACCTCACTATCTTGACTGGGTTTACACAGTCCTCGTGAGTAGTATACATGGAAACTCACATTTGAGTGGTCAAATGATGGATTTTTGGTCTGAAACTTTGTATGAAACATCTAGACTCATTGGGATAGAGGAGGTGAGATTTTAAAGCTTCAGGTATGCAAAATTTCTATGTTATACATGACAATATTAAAAAGTTTCCTTTATGACCTAAAAAGGGCTATTTGAGAGGTTTACAATGGTTTTTGGCCTACGATATGACTTTTCATGATTTGAGAAATTGATTTACATTTGGCATGTGCCTCATGAAGTGTCAAAATTCATGAATAAGATGAGATATATAGTCTATCTCAATTCTTCTTGGTTATTTGGTTGTTTTGCATCATAATTTGATCCAAAAAGTGAAATCTATAGTATAGTGGCATAGTTGACTATGTCTAGGGTTTGAAAAATTGTTTTCCTAAATTTCGATATGGTTCTTGAAGTATCCTTACTTGCAAAATGTTCTCAAGATGCTTGTGACCACTTTAGTTGATGATCTCAACTAAAGTATACTTGTATGAGTCTAATGTTTCTCCTAGTGGAGAATGAAGATCTACATGTACAGAAGAGGTAGAGTAGTAGTATATTTAGAGGTATGATGTGGCTCTCTAAGCATTTCCTTAGTTGAAATGGGTATGCCTTTAATTTATATAGGTTGCAAGTAATGGTGGTTGTTAGAAGATTGACATTTTCTTGTGAAGAACTATTAAGTACTTGATGAGGCTTGAAAATTGGCATTTACCTCAAAAATAGCACTCTCCAGGACTATCGATGCTCATTTTATGCATGGAGTCAGTAGTAGTGAATTCATAAATTTTTCTCTCAATATTTTTTATGGGATTTTCATGATGGTTGTTTATGAATTAGTTCATTCAAGGGTGAATTGATCAAGACATAGGTATTTACATTGACATTGACCTTCAAGTGAAGGATAATACTCAGAGACAGTGGTATGAATGTTGAGAAGGTTGCATTTTTAACTTTAAAGAGAGAGAGAGAGAGAGAGAGAGAGAGAGAGCTTGATATAGCCCACAATGCAAGTAGTTCTCTAACAATGTTGGCATGTCACTATTGCAAGAAGAACTTTTTCTCATAGTGTATATGGTTGTGTATGCTTGGTAAAGGGTTAGAAAGGTTGTTCTTGATCTCAGAAGTAATAAATTGTTGATACTATATTGGAAGAGAAAGGAGATGGAGCAGACTAACATGGATTAATTTTCTACTCAATGGGAGTCAAAGAAGATGGATTACAATCTCAAGGGGAGCCTATGTAAAAGGAAAACTAATTGCTATCTCAAGAAAAATGGTGTGAAGCATATCATGCATCATCCAAGGGGGGGATACTAAAGGTCATTTCATGATTGGATGTTTCTCATTGTGTTGATTGCGCATCCCTTTTTCAATGATGTCAAATGGGGAGAGATACAAAGTTTGCAATCAAAAACTAGGTATCCAAATGATTTTTCCATCAAATTCTATAGGTAAAGGGGGATTTTTTTGGACTCCAGTCACTATCAGTAGTTTTTTCATTGATGTCAAGTGGTGTTAATGGAAAAAAGGGTTTATTGGTGAAGTGAAGAAGTTAGGGAAATGAAGGTTGATTAGTAGTGCCCTTTCAGGATAGTTTCTGGTGTTTAACAAGATGTGATAGGTTGGTGTAGGTAATGTTATCATGGTAATAGTCTATAAATAGTGTCTACGTCATGTGTGAGAAAAACATATTTAACTCCTGGAGTCATAATTCAAGAATACACAGAAAGTGGCTTTGAAAACCTAGTTTTTCTTGCATGCAAATGGGATTGGTTAGAGCTTCACAAACAAACCTACGACTAACCAACTCTTGGAATGTGTATAGGGATGTATTGTAATGTTCCATGTCAAATTTCATCATATTATGTAATGTTTATTTTTATTTATTCGAGTTTTTCCAAAACTACCTTGTTGAAAAGTGCATTTGGAGTTCTTTGGCTTCTTATGTGTCAAGAAAAAATATGAAGAACTATTCAGATAAATCATAGAATAAATGTTTATAGTATATTCCAATCCTGAGATAATTCAAAAAGTTTTAGATCAAATGGATATATTTCAAGAAAGTTATGATGTTTTTTTCAGAGAGGTTACTTCTTCTTCCTGACATGTATCTTAAGAAGTCAAAGTCAAGCTGAGTTGTTTTAGCATTCAATCAATATCTTGAGAGCTGATAGTATTTTAGGGATCTATAAGGATATTTTCTTTCTTTGAAAATGACCAACACAATGTGACAAGGTGTATTTTTCATGTGACTCCTTCAGTAATCATAGAATAGCAATGTTGCTCTCTTAAGTCTGACTGGTCCAGTCTTGTACAAGACCCCATCAGTGATGAAATGGTTACAACAAGAGTTAAAAACTTATTCACAATCCATTTGCAATGTGTTTGATGAGTTAATATGGTTTCTATTTGGAGTAAAAAGTGTGAATTCATCCTCTTGATGTTTTCTTTAAGTTTGAATCAAGAAACACTGTCATAACCCTTGTGGATGGTATATAAACACTCCTCAAAATGCAACTTCTTGAGAACTTATTGGCTAAGTGGAGTCTTCTCTCAATATTTCCTTAAAGATTTATTCTATAAATGGAAAATGTAGTCTTTGGAAATAGAGATAGGGACATTCTTAGGTAAAGAAAGGCTCGGTTCTTGAAAAATAGTCATGCAATTCAATCTACTAGTATGAGCAAGACAAAAATTGTGAGTTCTTTAGCTTAAGGTGACACTTCAATCTTGTCTCAAGATGACTAGGAGCTAATGGAAGTTTTTCAAGTTTTAATTTTTCTTGAAGTAGATGGAGAATAACCCCAAGAAGTTGTAGAAGGAACAATTTTTGAATTCCATACGTTATGAAGGGAGAAATCAATTTTTATTGGCTCACAGGTCTCATTATCACTGCAACCCTGAACTAGGGTTTTTGCAAGAAAATTTTGATCGAATCTTTCGTTTCCTCCAACTAAAAATCATGATATTTTAAACAAATTCCTTTGGGTATGATACAAAGAATATGGAAGAAGAATTTTTTGAATTCACCATGTAAGTTTAGAGAATTCTTTAACAGAAGTTTTAAAAAATGTGATCAGTCATTCTTTGATAGGAAAACAGCCTTTTTGAGATTATTTTAACAAAAATACATTCAATGGAACTCATTACATGGTTGTTTCATGAATATTGGAGGGTTTTTTGTATGTTTTAATTTATTCTAGTGTATGAAATGAGTTTCTCCTGCAACTACAAACCTTTCTCCCTCCTAAAGCTCAAGAAACCTGTGCGGAGACAAAATTATAGACTTATGAGAATTTACAACATTGGAAGTCAAAAGGTCTTGTGGAAAATATTATAAATCCTCTCAGAGAAATCTTCTTAAAGGATTTATTCACCTTGAAATGGAAGGTAGAAAGTATTATGGCCTTGTCTCCTTCAAATGTCAGTTACAAGCTTAAAATAAAATAAAACAGTTAGTTTGTCCTATATACTAGTTGTGAAGGTAAAATTATTGATCTAAAAAAAGGTAAGATGAAAATTCATGTCTAGTTGGAATTCTGTGGTGGAGCTTGAACCATCACCAAGAATAGACAAAATTTTATAATAGATAAAGTCTATGTAGTTTTGTCATTTTTTAAGAGAGCTGAAAAAAAACAGTGAAATATAAAATTTGAAGAGTGTTATCCCGTAAAATTGGCAAGGGAAATTTTACAGATAACCCTACCAAAATTTTGTTCTGGTCCCTCGTCAGGGACTCTTTGCGTTTGGAACGTTGCAAAATCCCTTCCAGGGAAATCTAGTTTTCCGAGCGTAGCCATTTTTGGTCTTTTTTGGTCGGGCGCACATAATGTCTATGCGACATCAGGTTTTGGTGCGCCCCCTTTAAATCCTTTGGCGCACGGTTTGAAGTGTCAGCAGGCGTTTGGTGTGCCTCTATATGTTGCGCCCTTCTTGCATGTGCCCTCATGTCAACAATACTTTTGTTGCGTCGAGTTTTGGTGCACCAAGGGCACACATATTTCTGTGTCAACAGCACTTTCGGTGTGCCAAAGGCACACATAACTTCGTGTTAACAGGTGTTTCGATGCGCCAAAGGGCACATCCTTTCCAGTGTCGACAGCACTTTTGGTGCGCCACTTGAAAAAGTGGGTGGTGCATTTATTACCACCTCGCCTATATATAGGCGCATCTGCACTGTCATTTTCATCCGTCAGAATCACGTGATTTTCTCTTCCCTCTGTACCTGTCAGCGCGCCTACCCTGTCATTTTTGAATCACTTTGTGGACCTCGTTTCACACTTCTCCATTATATAATCCTAGTAAGAGGTCCTCATTTATTTTTTTTGTGTTTTGTGTCTTGGTTTTTGGCTGCTTGTTGGTGTGGATTTGATTAAATAAGGCTGTGAAACCATGAACTCCCCCCCCTTGTTGTTTTTTCTATTCCTCCACATGCATTTCCCCCTCTTTCAAGATCTGCTGGTAAAGGGGACTCTGTCTTGAAAAGATTGCTTGAAACTCTTATTTCTAGCTTCTTCATCACCCAAAGACATCCTGCAAGAGAAGCTTAAATGCATGTAACCCCTCAGGAGAAAGAATCATGGCTTAAAAATAAGACTGTACTATTTCCTCTTTTGGCGCATCTGTCACCCCTGCAACATGATATACAGTCACGCCAATGGCGCATATACCATGCCTGTTACATAAAGAACAGCTGTGCCCTCAAGGCGCACTTCCCTGGCTTGTTGCAACCGCTTTCCCTGCTCCCTACTTGGCGCACCAAACTCATATGTTACATTATTAAAACTTGCACCATTGGCGCACCCTGCATCCATGCAACACCAACTTTATATGCGCCAAGTAAAAAATTGTTATAAGGCGCAAGCGCATCCATTGTTACAGCAACATCATGTTATGCAGACCTTCCATGCGTCGTGCCAAGTTCTCCTGTGGCACATGAAAAAATGATGTTACACGCATTAAACCTACACCCTTTGGCACATCCGGTACCCGTGTAACATGAAAAATATCATTTCCCTTTATAAAATGCATACATATGGTGCAGGCGCACTTATGCTTACAACAAAAAAAAATGCAATCTGCAGTATCTATGTGCCATGCGCCCTTTGGTGCTGATTTATCCCTTGCAACAGCCTTTTCTTGTGCGCATACTATTTAACCCTGTAACCTGCAGTATTCATGCGCCCTGCGCCCTGATGCCTTAAAACCACTAACTCTTTCTTCTATTGACGCTTTAATGGAAGATCAAACAGCTAATATAACTTTCTTGCGTTGGGTTTCACTTCTTCTTCTTGCAGATCAGCAATTGAGTTCAGAGTCACATATGTCAACATCAAGCAAGAGACCTACCAAATCTAAGGGAAAAAGCCAAGCTCATAGAAGAAGAAATGAAGTATAAATATCAAAGGGTCAGGATGCTCGAATCCCAAGCAGAGTGTGACCTAGACATCAGAGACTGAGAACTGGGTCATATTGACGTGGAGGATTTCTGAGCCAGAACCCGGAAGGTCACAGGAAGTATGTGGATGGACAAACTAATGGGCATTGGGTTACATTTTGCTCGAGGGATCCTAGTTAGTGCCGTGAACAATGAGTTCATGATGGTAGTAGCCCGATACTACAACAAATACACCAGATGTGTCGAGAATGAGAAGGGCAAGATCATAATCAACCTCACTACCTGACATTTTGAAATAATGCTCAGCATTCCTCACCACCGGCACTTTGTGGCCGTCAGCCAAGAAGATTGCATCAAGGCTTGGGATGACAATGAGGATCATTGTATGCAGGTAATGAACGAAGTATACCTGAAGAACAAAAAGGTGGTGACCAGATGGCCACAAGTCATTCATCGCAGTGACTTTTCAGAGGAACTCAGTGATACAATCACGTTCCTGAGTAGAGTATTTGGGCTTCCTGATACCCACTACTTTCACAAGTGGATGCTGCGATACCTAGAAATAATGAACAAAAATGTGCCTGATCAACGCTTTGAGTGGGCAGAGATCATAAGCAGCACAATATCTGAGAAGCTCCAACAACTTACCACAACGGGGAAGTTCTATAAGAACTCCTACGTAGTCTATGTTGCGGCTTCAGAGAGAGACTATCCAGCTTTGATGTGGTGTGGGGTTTGGCCCCAAGTTAAAATATATGAATACTATCCAGAACTGAAGCTGGAGAATAGTATACCCCAGTTCACAAAGATCAACGATGCCTTCTTCTATGGCATCATCTGCCTTCTGAGGCCAAATATGACTCACGGTTGTATGACCAAAAGCATTGTCGCAGCCACAGAGAAATGGGAGGCCTTGTTCACTCAATTCCCCACCTTTACCTATCTGAGGGTAGTCAACTTCTTAGGGGAACCAACCAAACTACCGAGATATGTTGGCCCCAACTTGATCCTGTTGGAGCTATCAAGACAGCTTATCACCTATCACAAGAAGTGTCTCAAGAGAAAGAAGGGTGGAACTCCTTTCCCCCTCACAGTGGGCAGGTATACTTGTCTCTCCCACCACAAGGCGAAGGATATGTTTGCAGAACTAGAACTGCTAAATCTAAAGCATAACTTCCCAGCAAGGCCCAATTTCGACCCAAGAAATTCTCCCCAGGGCTAAACTCGATCCGATCCACATCCCTTAGATCGAGGATATTTACATCGACTTATATCATGAGGTTGAGCTCAGGAGGAAGGATCATTCCCACTTGGCCTTGGCTAAAATCATCCAGTACGGTGTGGCCATCGTCCCAAAAGGCTACCAAACTACTGATCAAGAAGTTGATCAGGTATATCTTGACACAAATGGGGACGATTAGCCTTTCGCGGTGATCGACAGAAACAAAGATCCTCAAATAATAGAGGAAAGGGTCAAGGAAACTCTGCAAAGAATAGAGCATTGGTGCCGAATGAATGGTCTCATCTACCTCGGAGTTGATTTCATCACATCTCCATTGGGCAATGCACCTCCTCGGTCCAAACAGCTACCAAAGGGCAAGGGGAAAGGCAAAGAGGGTGAATCTAGCTCCACCCAAGAGGAAGCTCTTGAAAGTCCTCCTTCCACTTCACAAGAATGGGTTGTAATCCTAAAAAGCTTAGAAGAAGAAGCAGCGGAAGATGTTCCGATAGGCACATCCACTTAGGCTGTTGCCACGACTGTAACTATTGAGGTCCCGTCTTTCCCTTCTCCTTCTCCTCCTTCCCCTCCTCGAGTGACCCAAGCGACCATTCCTTTGGTCGTGTCCTCTCCCCCATCTTCTACTATTCCCCCTTCTTCCTCATCCATCTTCTCTTCTCTCGCAGAGCTTTCCCCCACCATTTCTTCCCTCATCTCTGAGCTCCCTTCCATTCCTATGTCTACTTCCCCTGCAGTATCCCTTCCTCTCGTGAGCACTTCCTCAGCTTTCCTCTCAATGTCGCCTCCAAGTGTCTCCACGTTTTTCCCTTCTACTAATGCAGCTACCCCCTTCTCTATTTCTGGTCCCACTGCCTTAAGTCTAACATAGATCTCCCAGCACCTGAGTTAGCATAAGAGGAAAGTCCCCATTGTACCGATGGACTTCTTCCGTTATCCCAGTCAAAAGGGGCTAAGAAGAAAAATCCTATAACCCACTTCTCTCATAGTGCATCGAGAGAAAGAGTAATGGATATTGATATCCTGATCCTACAAAGGATAAAATAAGTCTGTCCCCTACAGATTATACAGTGATGTAGGTCACAATGGGAACGTGATCCGAGAGCCTTCAAGGAGAGGCCCTATCTGTGGTGGATGCCCTTTGCAACAAGCTTCAAGAAGAAAAGGAAGAGAAGAGACTACTGAAAGAGTAGAATAAGCATCTTCTCCATGCCCTACAGAAAATGGGTAGTGCACCTCCTACAACTGCCACTGAAACTCCTAAAGCCATTAGTCAGGATAAGATAAACAAATACACCAAGATTGGCGAACAAGGCATGGTAGTATCCACCTGGAGAGACCAGATCCTCAGAGACAGCGAGGAAGTAATTGTCAAGTTCACTGAGTTATATCAGAACATCAGTCGGGTAAACAAGGAACTCCAGGCGATTGCATGACCTATCTCCGAAGAGTTGGACCATGCTAGGTTGTAACATGAGACATTCTAGAAGCTACTCGACTGCTCAGTTGATGAGTTAGTTAAATTCAGCATTTTCGATCACCCCAGAGTACCCAGCAAAATCCTTGCTGGTTTGGACTACTGGGTCAATTAGATGGAATTTGTCCTGGAGAAGATAGACAAGGTCAAGGAGGAAGCCCTGGATGTAATGCATCAAATGGAGAAAATTTTCCTAAGGATTTCTCCAGGATTGCTCACTCCGTCATTCGCCTTGAGGAAGGCAGATGAAACCATTCGGATCTTCAAAGAGATCATCTCGTAAGGATTAAGGCCAAAAGTTACTTTTGACACTGAATCCATCAATAACCTTCTGGCCTACCGCGATTTTGTGGGGTACCTGATGGAGGAAGGTAATGAATATTTCAAGCTCCCTGAAAAAATTAGAGATGAATGGGAGACTTGTGAGGTCATCAGCGATCATACCAAGGGTCCTGTCTAGGATCAACTTCAGCCGATGGTCAGTAAATTCATGGAGTACCGAGCTCAATTCCACATCGTCTCTCCTGAGTAGAAGTAAGATACTCCTTTCCAGCCATGAGATGACAATGAATATCCTTCTTCCTCTTGGCTTTCATTTTGTAAATATCTAAAAGTATGTTGGTGCACAAATGATGACATCATCCATGTTGCACCATGGGATGTTGTCATCCACCAAGTTGTCCCAAAAGTCAATAGTTGACTTTTAGATATTTTGTAAATTTTTTAATTAGTTGTTGGTTTCTTTTTGCCTTCTCTCTATCCTCCTTTTATAAATACTTGAATACTTGTTGTATTTAGGGTGGAAACTTTTTAGATAAATAATAGAAGTGAGAAGAAAAGGATTTGTACTTTTTGTAACAGAAGAAAACATTAATAAAAAATAAATTAAGACTTTGTGCTAAATATGTGTGTTATGGACATCTGATCTTTCTTATGTCAGATCTATGTGTTTATTCTATTAGATCTATCTCTACTTTTTTTTCATTTGTTCATCAGTATTGCTTTGTTTGTCTATGCAAGTAGGTTCGGCTCTGTTTACTACCAACCAAAAACATAGACCCTCTGACCTTTCTACTTTGGAATTCATTTCTTTTCTCCCTTCAAAAACATTGTTTCCTTGTCTTTCTCTCCATTCCTTTCTTTTCGGCAGTTGGAAATACCCCAACTGGGACGAGATCCCAAACCCCTAAAGGAAAAATACTGTAAGAATTACACAGGTTCTTGCTAGTAGAATAGCAATAAACCAGTTTTGCTTTGCTGTCTCAAAAAGGGGCCATGCCCCGCACACTGTTGGCTCGTCTATCCATAGATCTGCCCACCCAACAAATTTTTGGACCAACAAGCCCATTTGCAAGAGAATATTGTGCAAAGAAAATGGAAGCAGAGAGATAGTTCTTCTCCATTCAAAATCATTGAGGAAATTAAGATAACCAACGTGAACATTTCAATGTGGGAGTCATTAGCTATCCCAGGCCAAAGGGATATGTTGCAAGCTGCCATAGAAAATTGGTCCACAAAAAATCATTCATCCAAATATCAAGAGAAGGTTCTCACAAATGCAACTCAACATGAAGAAATCAAGGAGGTCAACATGGTAAAAACATGAATCCTCATCCATTTTCCATAACTCTGATCATTGGAAACATCTTGTACATAATTGCATGATTGATTTGGGAGAAAGTGGCTCTGTAATGCCAAAAAAATAGTTGATTAGTTGGGTCTTCAATTTGAAGTCATTTCTAGAGGTGTGGTGTAATTAGACGGGACAACAGTAACCACAGTTGGAGTAATCAAGGGATTGAACCTCACATTGCATGTTTTTACCAATGTTACGGTGTTTCTAGATGTTTTAGTCATTAAATTTCCACCACTCTTCACTCTATGCTTGCCAAAGGAATTTACTGCTAAAATTGGAGGCTACTTGTCCATTGATTGGTCACAAAATGTTATTCAGAACAAGGTATGGAGCTAAGGCCATAATGATATCTTATCCAATTGCTAATTTTCATATTGAAACACATGTACCGAGTCCAATCAATGCAAATTTCTCAGCATTTGATCAAGAATATCATCTAAGTATTTATGAAACAAATGCTAAGGTTGGAATCATTCCAAACTTGAATCTTCACGATTGGGCCAACAAAAGACATGATTTTGATCCTTATAAAGAGATGGAAAAAAGGTAAGCAAGGAGTCTATTGTTTTCATGAAGAGAATCCACTTCTTCATAACATCACCATGCCAGATCACAAAGATGATAATGAGGCATGAAAACTATTCTTTAATGGCTCACGGAGTAAGCAAGTGTTAGGATAAATTTTATTATCCTATTATGAATTATGCATAGTAGGATTATTTAATTAATTTTATTAATTAAATAATTAATGATTAAATTGTTATATTGGTTAAACAACCATATTTGTCTGTTTGCACATTGTTATATTGTTATAAACAATATATTTGTCTTTATGTAATTTTGCTTCCCGGATGTTATTGGAAGCTTGTGAAATCTGGTTTTTGGTTGCACCTGTGCAACTCATTTTCCCGGATGTATTTGGCTGTGCAATATCTATAAATATTGCAGCCCATTCTCTGTAATGTTTTACTGATTGAGATTAATAAAAATATACACAGGCTTCCGTCCCTGTTTCTCAATCTACATTTGGTACCAGAGCAAAATTCTGGCCCTGTGAAGGTGTGGAAGAGAGAGCAGCAGAGAAAGAGGAGATTGGAGACATATTTGCAGCATTCGAGAGCCTGTGCAGCCTCGTGCAAACTCCCAGCCCCCATCCCTGCCTCCCCCACATCCGCCTGTTCCTTCTAGGTACTTGGAAGGCAAATTTTTTTTGCACTGGTGCACTCAACACCAGGCAAAAATTGCTACAGGTATTGAATTTTAAAAAAAAAAAAAAATTTCCCCAATCAGGGTTTTGATTTTACTGCATTTAGAGGTATATTTTGTTTTCGAGGATTGCTTTGCTGTGTATATGCACCTGCAGTGAATACATAGAGCAAAGAAAAAAAAAAAAAAAAGAGAAGAGGCGTTTTTCTTGATCTAGCACCTGTACAAGGAGAAGAAAAAGTGTTTTTTTGAGAGCATATGCGCCCTTTGCTGTCCCATGTGCGCCCTGCAAAGGCAATAAACAATTAAAAATGAAGCCATAGCTCAAAATCACAACCCTTGCTGTCCCCCACGGCCTGTCCAAAGGAAAACAACAGGAAAAACACGCCATTTGCTGCCCCCAGCGCCTGCACAAAGGAGAAAAAATGTTTTTGTGAGCACATTCAACAAAAAAACCACGGCCCAGGCATTGAAAAAATGCGGCCAGTGATCAAAAACGCAGTCCCAAGCAAAGAATACAGCAAAAAAAAAACGCGCCCCAGCAACTAAAATATGCGGCCAAGCAAGTAAAAAAAAACGCCCCACGGAGAAAAATACAGCAAAAAGGGCCTGTACAGTGCGGCCAAAGGAGAAAAAACACGCCCCAACACAAAAAACCGCGGCCTGGGAAGGAGAAAATGTGGCCTGAACAAAGAAATAAAACCTCAGATCCGTTTTTTGGGCAAATAGAACCTTAAAAACGCCCCTTCACCAGTGTGCGCCACGTGGCATTCATTTTTCAAGAGGTAAGTCAATTTATTTGACATTAAATACAAATTTCTTCCATTCATAGTCCAAGCGCCCCAAGTGGCCAAGTTGGTTAGTGCATGTGCCTTAGGAGTGAGAGGTTTGAGGATCAAATCCCACAAAAAACACTAAAAAAACTCTCCTTTTGCATCTGGCGGAAATTTTGGCAGAACTGCTAAATTTAGCAGGTTTTTTGAATTTAGTTACGACTAACTAAATTTAGCGGAGAATCCCTAATTTAGGGTAAAAAAAAAAATTCTCCTATTTGGTCTGTTTTCTCATTCCAGACATTTTTTGCAAAAGGAGACCCACTTAAAAATTGCATTTTCAGCTATTTTTTTGCAATTTTTAGCATTTTGGGTTCAGGAGGTCACCAGGACCCCGAAATTGTAAATTTTTTGCCTGCTCATTCAAATTGTATTGTATATTGTACTAATTTGCAGGTTGCCATAGTCAACTGCAAAACTTTGTAACTGCTCAGAAACTGGCAGAATTGTAATAAAAAATAGTAAATTTGGTTCTGTAACACTCACGAGATCCTAGATCTCATTCGCAGCGTTCGGCTATATACTGTGCCTCTGGGAAGCGCTTACGGGTAAAGCCGTCGCGACTACTACTGCAACTTAACGCCTAATATAGCTATAACAACGTCGTCTGGGCATCGTCCCTATAAATCGACGGGGAGTAATAAGGTCATAGTGCACACACTATGAACCATCCCATCCGTCTGTGAACGATTGCAAGACATAAATCCGGACTGAGAAATTATCCGAGTATATAGCGAAGTTACGCGCGCGTATGAGGATATTTCTTTGAGCCGGTGTCAATAATCACACAGACCCCATCAGTACTGTCTTGGTACCACGTATCGAATTCTTTCACGTACGTTAACGCCTCTTTTCACGTACCGTCGGGTATATAGAAAGGGCGAGCTTCTTCCACGTACCGATGGGTATATTGGAAGGGCGCGTATATAGAAAGGTTCGGTATATCGGACTGACGGTATATAGATTGGGAGACCTTATACCTGGAGTGATAAGAGCCAAACCCTGTCAGTGATCTCTACAAAATGGGCACCAATGCCCCCAAATTTTTTCTTCTGGATTCACAATTGCTCAGAGGAAGCAACTATGCTGCTTGGAAGACAAAAACCAAGACACAGCTTGAGTTTGAAGAAATCTAGCCTGTTGTGACTGGCACTCTAAACCAGATCACCAACGGATGCAACACAACAACGACAATTTGATAGAGCAGATCAGAAAGCAAAACTCATCATCTTGTTTGGAGTATCCGACGATGTGCAAGTCCACATTCGAGATGCTAAATCAACAAAAGAAGCTTGGGATAAACTGAGCACAATATATGAGGCCAAGAACAAGAATGTCATACTCAATTTGCAGAGTCAGTTACATACGTTGAAATTGAAACAGAATGAGAAAATTGAAGCCTTCCTAAGAAGAGTTGCAGAGTTGAGGGCTTCACTTCTAGCCCTAGGAGAAAGAGGTCAAAGATGAGTCTCTCGTTCCAATTGTTCAGAGAGCTCTCCCTTCTTCTTACCGAATTTTTTTTCACAACTCTAAACTTGTCAGATACGACAATTAGTTTTGACAAGTTAGTAAACATACTGCAACAAGTGGAAGCAATGCACAACAAGGATGATGAAGAAGAGCAAGCACTGTCTTCACATCAAAAAATGGAAAGGAAAAGGTAAAGGAAAACCTAAATCCTATCAGAAGTCCCCACATCAGAATTAGTATCATGGGGACAATCAACAGAAGAAGCGATGTCCCATTTGTAAAAGAGGACATGACTTGCAAGAATGTTGGTTTAACACATATAAAGAAAGGTTCATCAAGCAATTCTGGACCTCAACAACAACAAACTTACAAGGGACATTCAAACAACTATCACGGGTAGAAAAAGGGGAACTGGAAAAGAAGACCCCACCAGCAAGGTAATATTGCTGAGCAACAAGATTAGTCAGAAAATGAAGACTTCTTGTTCACTGCTCGATCAAGTGAACCATCCACGTCATCTAGTGACATCTGGGATGTTGATTCGGGAGCCACTCGACCACATGACCGGCCATAGAGACTGGTTTATTTCAATGAGGGACATGCCATCGAAAAATCATGTTTCGTTGGGAGATGATTCTTCATATACAGTTCAGGGGATTGGAAACATTTCTCTACCCCTTGGTTCACGCAACTGTAGACTATCAGATGTTCTATATGTCCCTGGGTTGACAAAGAACCTTCTTTCGGTCAGTCAACTCCTAGATCACAACTTGAAAATTGACTTTGATAGTCAATCCGGCAAGAAAATGTGTTTGATTCGAGATAAATCCAGAGGCTCGAAAATAATTGCAAAATCCTCAAATGTGGGACGAATGTTTCAACTTGATTTCATTCACAAAAATGATCAAGCACTCGTGGCTAAAAACTCCACCTCAGCTCAGTTGTGGCATCAGAGATTTGGTCATGTAAGTTTCAAATATCTCGAAACACTTCGCCGGGGTAATATGGTACATGGGCTACCATCTCTTCAGAAGGATACATACAAGTGTCCTCACTGCTTAGCAGGGAAACAACACAGAGTTTCATTCCAAACAAGTACTTTTCGAGCTCATGGAAAACTTGACCTGGTTCATACCGATCTGTGCGGTCCAATGCAGCCAAGTCATTTAGGGTTCTAGTACTTCATGCTCTGTGTTGACGACTATTCATGAAAAATGTGGATTTTTTGTCTTCGCAAGAAAAGTGAAGCCTTTGAAACATTCAAAAAGTTCAAAGTGGTAGTTGAGAAAGAAACTGGTCATCACATCAGAACTCTCCGCTCAGATCGAGGGGGGGAATTCACCAGTGATGAGTTCAGAGACTATCTACAAACTCACGGGATTCGTCGACAAATGCCTCCACACACACCGCAGCAAAATGGTGTTGTCGAGAGAAGAAATCGTACTATCATGGAAATGGTGCGATGCATGATCGATGATTCCGGACTTGCAAAGACATTTTGGGCAGAAGCAGCAAAAACAACAGTGTATTTGTTAAACAAAGCGCCCACAACTGCTCTTGATGGAATTACACCACAAGAAGCATGGTCAAAAAGGAAACCATCCATTGCACCACCTCAGAGTATTCGAGTGCAAAGCCAGCATGCACATACCCAAACAGAACAGAAAGAAATTGGACATGAAGTCACAAAATCTCATCTTCATTGGATACAGTGAAGAGACTCTTGGGTATAGATTGATGGATCCTAAGACCAGAAAAGTCTACACAAGCAGAGATGTTGAGTTTTTTGAGAAAAAGGAAGCAGAGACTCCTCCTCCGGACTCGCAAGATGTAGATTTTTCACCTACTGTAAAAGTTAAAGCTAATGTTCCCTCAGAATATGAAAGTGATGATGGGGATGATGGTGTTGATTAGATAAAACCACAACCCATGGGAACAGTTCAACGTATGCCTAAATGGTGTACAAGTACATTACGAGATGCAAGATTGGATGCTCCACTGGATACATCCCACCCCTGGACCATGGACTCGTAGTGAAGCAAGAGAAGAAGTTAACTTTGCTTTGATGAGTAAAGTTATTGAATCAGACGAGCCCTCTATAGTCCAGGAAGCCCTACAGTCAAAAGCTTGGAAAGATGCCATGGATTCTGAATATCAATCAGTGATAAAGAATAACACTTGGCAGCTTGTTGATCTTCCACCAGGGAAGAAACCCATTGGATGCAGATGGATATTCAAAATGAAGTACAAAGCAGATGGGACAGTGGACAAACACAAAGCAAGACTTGTAGCAAAGGGGTACGCACAAAAAAGAAGGCATTGACTATGAGGAGACATTTGCTCCCACAGCTAAGTGTTTCACTCGGAATGTTTCGGCTTCTGGGAATAGAGTTGCTTCTATCCTTTCATTCCTTTTAGAAACAGATAAGGTTAGGGCTAGGAGGAATACCTGTGAAATGTCGAGATGGTGTGCGCGTACCGTAGAGAAAGATCAGGTTGATTGCGAAGAACTCCTTTTTGTCTTGGAAGGACTACCTGCAAATAAGAACACAAGACCACAAGATTTTGATTAGACAATAAATGAGGAAACTGCCTTGGGCCCAGGAAATATAAAACTTCCTTTCGAAGGTGGTCAGTTTCCCTGCTAATATGAATTAACACAAAAGACTGTAAAATATCAATTAAATTACTTCGTTGAAACAGGTAGGGGAAAGGTTGATTTCTGGTTTTGAATCACAATAACCGATACCGGTTGCTGATAGCCGATACCGGTTGGGTTTAGGATCTGTAGGTTGGTTGTTTTGTGGAGTGGTTGTGCTGTAGGGTAGCTATGTTGTTTGTAAGGCTGGTTTTATGGGTGATATTAGGAAATGAGATGATGAGAGATAAAAGAATGATAGTTAGATGCAATGGCACGCTGGGTAGTGGATTCAGGAATGGGTTTATGAGGACTGTGATTCAAAAAGCATAAGAAATGTTATAACAGAGGACATGCAAGATGTGACTTACTGGTTTTTGACGAAGATGCAAGTTGATCTCCTTTGCTGCAAACTCTTCTGGTTTCTTCACTCGTCTCTGCTCGGTCAAGTGAAGATCTGGACTCTGTTGATCGCTCCCAACGATCTCTGTTGATTCAAAAATCCTTCCCCCTTTTATTTTGGTTCGGGGAGCCCATTTACAGGGAGCCGATGGCGGTTACGTAACCGACGGCGGTCGAGTAGGAACCGGCATCGGTAAGGAAAAAGTAGGCTATTTTTAGTAAAATAGCCCACTAAAAATAGCCCACCTTCCCTGCTTTTCTCCCGAGAGATCAGTTGCGGGCTTGGTCAAGTAACTAGAAGGTCGGTTTTGGGTGCGAGAAAGGGGCCATTCGTCATGGGTGTAGGTGTGGACCAAGTTATAAGTCTTAATTAGGTTAGTTTAGGGTTAGGGCTAGGTCATGATGAAGTGGCAAAATGAGGTGGCAGGTAAGGTGATGTGGATTTATCAATTACAAGGTAATTAATAAATAATTGTGTAAGGTTTAGGTGATGAGGTTAGATTGCAAGATGAGATGCGGGTCACAAGGGGTCGTAAGACACAAATTTGGTGTCTACATTAGCCCCTTATTGTCGTGTAGCTTGTTTTGTAAAGCTGCACAGACAATAATATGAAGTGGTTTCCCCTGTTAAGGGCATAGGTAATCCCCCTCAAATCTATCACAGATTGAGTGAACGGGAAATCAGGGATAGGGTTGATAAAGGGTAAATGGTGTAGAAGGGATGGTAAGGTGGTGGGGTAGGTCCAAGGAAGCAGACGCATGTTGAAATGCAATAGTACGACTAGGGTACATGATTTGACGAGCAAACCGGCAATGCATAGGCAAAGGTCGATAGTTTATCCAAACAAGGGTGATATAATCCTGGTATCCAAGGCATAGGAAGTAGCTCCAGGGTATATAACAAGTAAGGTACAGGAACGTTTAGGCATGTTCGGCAGTACCAAATGGTTGGTTTGGTTGAGATAAACGTCATGGTCTAGGTCTGGGCAAAGTTGGTCGACAGATCAAGTCAAGGACCCTAATTATGCTAAAACACGAACAGGTGAGCTTGATTGGACAAAAAACTACAGGATGGGTGGATAAGAGTGTATGTTGGTGATGTTGGGTAAGGTATGGAAGTGGTACAGCCTTGGGTCGGGCCAAATGGTTGGGGTGAGGCCTTGGGTCGGGCAGGATGGTTAGGGTTGCGGCCTTGGGTCGGGCCGGATGGTTAGGGTTGCGGCCTTGGGTCGGGCCAAATGGGTAGGGTGAGGCCTTGGGTTGGGCCAGATGGTTATGGTTAGGGCGGGTGGCGGCTAAAGAGCGATAGAGCATATAGGCGATGTGGTAAATAGGCAATATAGTTAATAAGGGCAAAAAGTAGGGTGAAAAGGATAAAACCGATATCGGTTATCTATGACCGGTACCGGTTAGATAACCGACGGCGGTTCTTTAGGGCACGATTTGACCGGTATCGGTTCCATGTGAAAAACCTATAAAAAGAAAAATACGGTCGGTCATTGTCACTTGTCTAATTTGAAAATCGATTTGAGTTGTCTGACGTGGAGAGTGGAGATTGGAGCATTTGGTGTGTGAGGTGGCGTTATTTGACTGGAGGAGTGAGTTGTTAGCGGGCCTGAGTGAGGAGGAGGCAGTAGGTGATTGGTTGAGGACCCAGAAGAGGACATTTGGAGCCATGGCACAGCCAGGAGGAGCAGGAGGAGCTGGACCAGCTGGACCACCACCACCCATCCCACCACGACAACGTGTCGTTGTACCGGTAGGTTCAAAGCCCCTTATTGTGTTTATTTGAGGTTATTAATGTAAATGTGGGGTTTGGGTAGGAATTTACATTTTTTTAGGAAATAAGTAAAAAATGGAAATAATTTGAAAAAGGGAGAGGGTAGATAGGCTAAATAGGCTAAGGCAGCTAGGTGGGTAGGTTTTTAGGGTGTTTGGGTGGGTATGTAGGTAGAAAAATGAAAAAATGGAGGTGGGGGGCCACGCGGGGGTTCGGCTCCGGGAAATGACAGCGACCGATGTCGGTTGCTAGGCGACCGGCATCGGTTGCAAAATTCACGGGTGGGGTGCTTTGTGCGTGACCGGCGTCGGTCGTATATCGGCCGACGTCGGTTGGCATTGTTTTGTTTTTGTTTTTGTTGTTTTATTTTTTGTTTTTGTTTGTGTTTGTGTTTTTTTTTGTTTTTGTTTTGTTTTTTGTTTGTGTTTTTTTTTTGTTTTTGTTTGTGTTGGTTGCGGTATTGGTTTTTGTTTTGTGTGAAGAGGGAGGGGGATAGTGGAGAATATGGGTGGGTAGAGGTTTGGGTTTAGAGAGTCGGGGTGTGGTCGGGGGGATAAAAGGGGGTATAGGTAGATATCGTGATAAAGAGTAGGGTTAATGTAGTGGGTGGGTTTTGCAGGCACGTCAGCAGCTGACGATGCGGGACAGGATGCCCCCGCTGTTGGTGCGGATGCGACCACATGTGTCCACAGCGCATTGGGCTATCATGCGCGAGGTGGGACTCAGCGGAGTCCAGCGATATAGAGCGATCGACAGAGATCATAGCTTGATGGTTGCCCTCATCGAGAGATGGGATCCGGCAACCAATGTGTTCCATCTCCCGACTGGGGAGATGACTATCACATTGGAGGATGTGTATCGCATCCTTCGACTGCCGATCAAGGGAGAGGCAGTCTTCCAGGTAGATTCTGAGACGGCCATGGACAGCGTCCTACAGGTTTTTGGAGATGCAGCAGTGCTACTTACCTATCACAGCGTGAGTATCGGATATGGTGATATGTACCATGCGCACCGACACGAGACACGGCTTGCCGTGTTGATGATGATCGGGATCACCTGCTTCGCCCTCCCGGACTTAGAGGGAGGGCGCTTTCCCCTGACATTGATGGGGGTGCTGCATGAGATGGTGGAGGAGCACACCTATTACGCTTGGGCACCAGTATACCTGGTGCAGTTATACAGGGAGCTATGGGGCTATCGCCAGATGAGGCGATTTGGGATTTGCTCTACATTTTTACTTCACTGTTGGGCATATGAGCACATCATATGCATCAGACCAGTAGGGTTACCCCAGCAGCCAGGGCCACAGGTCATATATAGATACGGCTTTCAGAGGTGGTTGGGGGTCGTGGGGCAGCCACGAGCAGTGCTTGCAGGGCGGGATGTTGCCTATTATAGACATTTGTTAGAGGGCCTGACAGCGGTAGATGTCGTATGGAGACCTTACAGAGGTCATCACCCTCGCAGAGGAACCCGCTTACATTTGCGCCTGATCCAGTACACATTCTGGATAGCAGGACGGAGGCCGAGAGAGTACGAGAGGATACCCCTAGAGAGGGTACGCAGGCAGATGGGGCTGCGACAGGACGAGCCACCTCCCTTCCCTCAGTACAGGAGGGATGATGTAGAGGCCCCACTGCCTGCACCACAGCCCTTGGACCCAGATTGGGTTGCAGAGAGGCCAGCAGGTGATGCGGTAGATGATGCTGGGTGTACGGGGGCATTCATGGTTTGGTGGGCTGGTCAGAGAGCAGCTAGGATAGCACCGCCAGCACAGCCAGACTTGGCTGCAGTGATAGCAGAGCGAGATCAACTCAAGGGCCAGGTGTAACTATTACAGGGGCAGTTGGCTGCTGCACAGGCACAGATAGGTGTCCTACAGGGGCAGCTAGCCCAGGTGCAGGTACAGGCACAGGCACAGGCACCACCACCAGCAGCGGCACAGCCACAGCCCCAGGCACAGGTATAGATACCACCACGGCCACAGGCACCACCAGCGACACCAGCACAGGCATAAGGGGTACTGGCAGTAGGAGTTCGGGGACCAGCCCCAGTACCTACGGTGGCACGGGACAGATATATGGAGGCGAGAGCGGAGGCCCGGTACTATCAAGATGTTCTTGATGGTACGGGAGCTGAGTATTAGCCATATGTAGCTTATAGAGCAGAGACCTCCCATAGTCAGAGATCGCAGGGAGGTGCAACTACAGCCGGCGTGTCTGTTACAGGCAGGAGGCGAGAGGCACCATAGGGACCAGCAAGGAGAGGTGCTGAGGGTGGTGGGGAGAGCTGAGGGATCCCTGCATAGTTTTTTTATATGGACATGGGCACCGGTCTGCGAACCAGTTATGTTGATAGAGGCCTGCGTGCCTACATTTATTCATTTATCCATTCAGTTATTCATTATATACCGGCCTGCGAGCCGAGTACCGGTTGTACAGTTGATACCGGCCTGCGAGTCGAGTATATTTTTGATATGAGGGACTGGCCTGCGTGCCAGCTTTGTTGGATTATGAGATCACAAAGGCCCCGATGCCGGGCACATTGTATATTTGAAAACTTCTATATATATATAGAGATGATGTTTTGATCCACATGCTGTGTTCAAAATGTTTTTAAGTATTTCGTCAATGGTTTGTGATATAGAATGTATGATGAGTTTAATTGACATGTTGATATATGGATGATGTTGATGTCTTTTGCACGTATATATGGATGACATGTTATATGATGAAATATTGCATGTTTTGGTGCTGGTTTTGTGACATTGTTATATATGTATCTGATGAGTTGGATCCAAATGATGTATAGATTGATAGTTTTTTGATATCCTTAGTTGATGGCTTGTTTGTTTTTGTAAAATAGATGATGTTAATGAAACTGTAATGATATGTGTGGTGGATGGACAAATATGGATAATGGTGTTGTTATGCAGGAAAAGAGGCGGGCGCGACAAAAATTAGGTAGAAAATGAAGAAAAGAACCATGTTTCAAAAAGGCAGGTGTGTAACCGATATCGGTTAGGGAACCGATGGCGGTAGCTGATAGACCGATATCGGTTATATAACCGATACCGGTTATTTAGGGATGAGCTTTTCTAAAAATAGAAAAGCTAGGGTGGCAACTTAAGTTCTAATTTTGAGAGCCATGCAAGAAGTTAAATACGCGAACGCGACGCTTTTTGACGACTGGGACAGGTATTTGCATGAGAGATTTGAGTGATAAGGATAAAAAGAGACAGGGAATTGCATGAGATATTTGGGTGATAAGAAAAGAGACAGGGAAAGTGAATGTGATCTGAGATTCAGACGGTAGAAAGGTGAATTTGAAAAGAGTGGTGATCATGGCAGAACGAGGAGAAGCATCCAGCAGGCAGGGACGAGAGGGAAGACAAGTGCCACCGCAAGCTGCTGCAACCCAAGAGGTAAACGTTTTGGTTGTGATTTGATTTTTGCATGTTTTGTGAATAGGAGGAGGGAGATTAAGTGGGTAGATATGAGAAAGAAAACATGATAGCAAGGGTTATAGATGAGGTGAATGTTACGGGGTAGGTAATCAGGGGTTTCAGGTATGTTTGTATGTACAGAAAGGAATAAACGCTCAAATTATTGTCGTAGGTGGTGTGTTTAGGCAGGCTGTATGAAGGTAACAGTGACCGATATCGGTTAGGGATAACCGGTATCGGTTACTCGAACCGGTACCGGTTAGCTATAAACGATACCGGTTTCTGTAGGAATTTCTAGAATGTGAGAAAAAAAGCCGGGGGGATTTGATGGATTGAATGGTTGTTTGTTATTTTGATGTATGTAGGAAGAGGCAGGGTTGAGGATGAATGATAGTGTACCAGCGCTGTTGTCACGAATCTGAGCGGATGTAACGCCAGCTGAATGGACATTGATAAATCGTTTGGGGTTAAGTGGAATCCGCTATTATTCACGAATCGCATGTAACCATGCTATGTTACAGGCGTTGATTGAGAGATGGAATCCTGAGAAAAATACCTTCTATCTGCCAACAGGGGAGATGACAGTGACATTGGAAGATGTGTTCCGTATTTTAAGACTCCCAATTATAGGAACACTAGTATATCAGGCAATGCCTAATGTAGGGCGGGCAGCGATAACATTAGTATTTGGTCCATACGCACGAGATCTGACACAACGAGGTTTGACATTCACATATGGGGTAATGTATACAGCACACCCTGAGGAGACAAGGTTAGCAGTGATATTAATGATAGCGGTAGGGTATTATGCATTACCGAGGGCGGATGGGGGAAGATTTCCAAAGGCATTGATATGTGTTATTTGGGAAATGATAGAAAGGAACGTGACTTTTGCATGGGCACCTGCATATTTGGCGGAACTATACAGGGGTTTATGGGCTTGTAGGCGAAATCACAGGACGACATTGGATGGTTCATACTTATTACACTGTTGGGCCTATAAGCACATTGTTTGTGTGTGACCAATAGGCCGACCCATCCAGTCAGGAGAGACCGGAGTACAGAGGTTGGGGTTTAGACGATGGGTCCAGACGGAACAAGAGGCAAGATCCCAGGCTATGACGGGTGACATTGAGTATTATAGGCAGGTATGGGAGAGGGTGACGATTGCGGATATCTGTTGGAGGCCTTACGGGAACTATATGGTAACAGAGAACATAGCTGAGGAGTTGAGGGGTGTAAAGTGATTGAGGTGGATTGCGGGGCACAGGCCAGGTGAATATGAGAGGATTCCTATAGATCGCGTGCGGCGACAATTTGGATTTGTGCAGGACATACCCCAGGCTTATAGACCATATATGAGGATCGACGCAGAGGCAACATTCTCACCTCCCCGGCTAACACCTCCAGAAGGTCCTGAAGAGGTAGCAGCCGATCGCAGGGTAATGGATGCAGGAATGACAGAGGCCTATAGATTATGGTGGGTAGCAGAGCTGCAAGGTGTACGTGATCGTCCTGACATAGCGGTGATTACAGCAGAGAGAGATCGTCTGCAGAGTTTAGTTCAGCAGCTCCAAACGCAGGTGAATGAGACAAGAGGATTGTTAGCGGTTGCGGAGTCACGGGCAGAGAGACTAGAGGCTGGAGTCCTCCATGCGAGAGGGCGTATTCATATGTTACAGGAGAGATTGGTAGATCAGTGGGCGGTACCAATAGTCGTGGTACCTTTGAGGACAGAGAGGCCTGGCGAGAGGGGTCGACGATCACGATCATCACCTGGTTCGGGATGAGGCGTAAGGGTCTAAATAAATGTTAGCAAGTTAGAAGAATAAATAATGATGCCGACCTGCGTGTCGATGATAGAGAAGATGTATTTGTTTAACATCTAAATAAAGCTGAATATGTATGTTGATTTGAGTTACGATAATAATAAGAATGTTTGTGTTTTGATTTTCGATGTTTTGAAAAAAGGATAAAGAGGAATGTGATTAAATAGAAATACACAAAAAATATTTAAATTTACTACACATGATAGGTTATGGTAGGGGATGGTCGAGCTAACCTTGGGAGACCCCATGTCTCCGAAGTGCTGCCTACATAGCCCATTGCACAAATCAAGAAGGGGCCTCAGACCGATGTAGTTCTCCCTTAGGACCAGGGAGAGGTGAATTCAGGCAATTTAGGTATGGTTAGGCGATTGGTTGGTTGGTAAAAGTATTGATAGTAATATTGGTAAGGTAAGGTTGATGGTGTTGGTAACGAATTGGTGATATTGTAAAAGGTATAAGGGAAGTGAAAGTTAGCCTACCCAAGTGGTAGGGAACCATGTCCTGATTAAGATCAACACACAATCCTAGATGCAAGGCAAAGAGGAAAGAGTGCTCCGTAGGTGAAAAGAGCTAAACAAACCACACAACATAGAACGAACTTGAAGCCCTAGGTACCGGTGCATAGACGAGAAGTCAATAGGTGAAAAGAGTTGTATGATCACAACATATCAGGTGTACGTCACGTCCCTTGAGTTGAAACAAATGGTGAGGTGAGGTGAATGGTATAGTTGAGGTACGGAGAACTTTATTACAAAGTGAGTGTTCTGACGAAAGAGAACCTACCCTAAATAGACAAGTCCATGACTCAAAAGTTCTTTTGAATGAGGCTTTTATTTTACTGAATATAGACTGATCGATGCGGGAAGTCTACAAGGGATATTGATTGTATTATTCTTGAGGTCTTCACGAAGCTGATCAATGCGAGAAGCTTCTGATAAAGGCTGACTGTGTATAGCTGTCCTTCGAGGGAGCAGTCTATTTATAGTAGCAGATATGATTTTAATGCATAGCTGTCCTTCGGGGGAGCAGTCTATATATAATAGCAGCAATAGTTCGGCATATAGCTGTCCTTCGAGGGAGCAGTCTATATTTAATTTAGATGACTAGATGTTCTTTTGGCGTGAAGCATCTAGTTTGGTAGGAAGTTTGACTCAAGAAAATCCCATAAGAATACGGCTTATTTTAATACTTTGAAGTCATGGACTAGACTAAAAAGGGGAAGGCATCGTTAAGGGGAGGTGAGAAGTGAGCTTGATTTTATTTTGAGATGTAGGAAAACAAAGTGTATGTAGCGGTAAATGAGCTCAAGGGACGAGCAGTAGGTAGATAAGAAGTGATATAACACTAAATTCAACTAGTAGAATGGTCGAAGATGCAAGGCATTAAGGGGCTCAGGCTCAGGTTTACCATTAAGCGAAGCTAAACGATAAGTGCCTGATCCATAAGTATGAGTGATTATATAAGGCCCAATCCAATTGGGAGCAAATTTTCCACGTTTGCTCTTTTCTAGTTTGGTTACATGTTGATTCTCTTTGAGGACAAGATCACCAACCTTAAAGGTACGCTCATGAAGTCGCTTATCATAAGCACGCTTGATGCGTTTTTGATAGATTTGAAGGTGATCGAGAGCTGTAAGACGACGTTCGTCAAGAAGCTCCAATTGGGCTAACCGCTCTTGGCGGAAATCATCGTTGGTGAGAATATCCTAAAGGGATATTCTGAGGGAGGGTATTTGTATTTCGAGAGGTAAGACAGCCTCGGTACCATATACCAAAGAAAAAGGTGTGGCATTAGTAGAGGTACGAATGCTAGTACGATAAGCCCAAAGGGCAAAGGGGATGTGATCGTGCCAATTTCGTCCGGACTCATTGACAACTTTCATGAGGATTTTGGTTAGGGTTTTATTAGAGGATTCGGCTTGTCCATTGGCTTGTGGATAGTAGGGTGATGAGAAGCTGAGTTTGATACCAAAGTTGTCACAAAGGTCTTGCAACAACTTATTTTTGAAATATTTACCATTATCTGTAATCAGGCGATGAGGAACACCAAAACGACAGATAATGTGGTGGTTAATGAACTCTACAATTTTTTCTTTTTTAGTTGAAATGAGTGGGATAGCCTCCACCCATTTTGTGTAATATTCGGTTGCTGTGATAATCCATCGGTGACGTTGTGAAGAGGACGGGTGAATCTCACCAATAAGGTCTAAACCCCATTGTGAGAAAGGCCAAAGATCTCGGGCGACCTGTAGCGGGTGGCTAGGAGTATGTTGAAGATTGGCATGTTGTTGACACATAACACAACGCTTGACATATTCGTAGCAATCGTTATTGAGAGTAGGCCAATAATAACCAAGGCGAAGGATTCGTTTGGCCACGGCAAGGCCGCTAAAATGTCCGCCACAGATACCGTCATGGACCTGTTGGATGGTATGGGTGACTTCCGCGCCGGTGAGACATCAAAGGAGGATGCCATCAAAGCCACGTTTATAAAGGAGTCCCCCCATAACTACATAATGAGAAACGCATTTAAGAAAAGTGCGTGTTTAACAGTACTAGTAAGGTCAGAAGGGAGAACAGAGGTTGTAATGTAGTCGTGGAATTGGTGAAACCAAGTATCCTGCGAGTTAGCAGACACAGTATTTATCGTATAAACAACCGGGGCTGAATAAGATGGGACAAAGAGTTGTTGGACCAAAACAAAAATGTCAAAGTCAGTTGATGAAGCTGGAATTTGCGAGGCTAAGCAAGCCATAGTATCCGCAAATTTGTTAGTGGAGTGGGGAATGGTTTGGATATAATAGTGAGTAAATAAGGCTAGAAGTGAATCCACGTAGTGTTTGTACTTTTGAAGTTCCTCATTTTTTGCATTGGTAGATGCCCATAACTTGATTGACTACCAATTGAGAGTCGCCAAAAATATTGATAGATTTGATGCCTAAGTGTAGCGCAACTTAGAGACCCAGAACAAGGGCCTCGTATTCCGCTATATTATTAGTGCAAAGGGAAATCAAGTCGGAATGAAAGAGGCATAGGCTTGGCGTCGAGAGGAATGAGAACAACGCCAGCTCCTCCACCGCGCTGGCATTTGGATCCATCGAAGAAGAGGGTCATTGGATACGACTCCTCCTCGAGGGAAAGAGTAGCGATGAGTTTGTCTGGGAATGTAAAATTGGTAAATTGTTCCCCAGGTAAAGGGGCTTCCGCAAGTTGGTCTGCTATGGTTTGTCCTTTGATTGATTTCTGGTGGACGAACTCAAGGTCAAGGTCGGCGAGCAGCATGAGCCATCGGGCGATGCGTTGGTTTAGATGAGGTTTGGCATACATGTAATGGATGGGGTCCGTGTGGGTGATGACGAAAGTTTTGTGATTCAGAAGGTAGTGTCGGAGTTTGGTAGCCATGAATGATAGGGCTAGGCACAACTTTTCTACATGTGTATACCTAGTCTCATAGTCCACCAAAGTACGACTTATATAGTAAACGGCTTGTTCTCGATTCTCAGAGTCACGATGTACAAGCATGGCCCCTACAGCGTGGTCAGTGGCGGAAAGGTAAAGGTAGAAAGGGCGGTCGTCTTGAGGTGGGATAAGCACGGGTGGCTGTAAGAGATAAGTTTTGAGAGCTTCAAAGGCTTGGTGGCACTCTTTGCTCCATTGAAAATCAATGTCCTTCTTAAGGAGGTGATGGAAAGGTTGACATCGATCCAAGAGTTGGGAGATGAAACGTCAGATAGATTGGAGCTTACCTTGTAAACTACGCAATTGTTTGAGATTGGTAGGTGGGGGCATTTCTAGGATAGCTTTGACTTTAAATGGGTCGACCTCAATGCCACGCAAAGAGACGATAAAGCCAAGAAGTTTTCCCGAAAGGACACCAAAGACACATTTTTTTGGTTGAAGACGGACAGAATATTGTAACAGGCGATCAAAAATAATGGTTAAAACATTGAGATGTTCACTGCGATGTTTAGATTTGCCAAGAAGATCATCAACATAATCTTCAAGGATAGTGTGCATAATGTCATGAAAAATATAGGTCATAGCCCGCTGATAGGTTGCACCAGCATTCTTAAGGCCAAATGGCATTACACGATAACAGAAGGTTCCCCAAGGAGTTATGAAGGCAGTTTTGTGTTGATCGGTAGGGGCAACCAAAATTTGGTTGTATCCTGAAAAGCCATCCATGAGAGAGAGCATCTCATGGCCTGCAGTGAGATCAACAAGTTGGTCAATACTAGGTAGGGGGAAGTCATCCTTAGGGCAAGTGAGGTTAAGATCCTGGAAGTCCGTGCATATCTGAAGTCCCCCCGTCGCTTTAGTGACAGGTACGATGTTAGAAATCCATTGAGGATAGTCAATAGGTAGAATGAACGAAATAGAAAGGAGTCGTTGGAGCTCCTCTTTGACCAAGAGGGAAATGCGTGGATGCATTTTTCTCAATTTCTGTTTAATTGGCTTAGAATCGGGTTTCAGTGTAATGTTATGGACAGCAATGTCAGGATCAATTCCTGGCATGTCAGCGTAGGACCAAGCGAAAGCTTGGTTGCAAGCACGGAGAAAAGTAGTAAAGGCGACTTGTTCTGATGCGTTAAGGGATTGTCCGATCTTCACAATGTGAGGATCCTCCTCCGTGTGGATGTTGATTTCTATAGTAGACTCGTTTAGCATGGTTTGGGTTTCAGATGGTAAGGCACGTTGAATATAAGAGTCATCCGTGCCAAGGTAAGTGAGGATGGAGTCATCATCCTGGCACTCAACAACATTAATTGAAGGTGAGTCCTCTTCAATCATGTCTGGATACAGAAGGGGAATAGAAGAGGGGTCCTCATTATCGTGTTGATAAATGAGAGGACCTAGGAAGATAGCATTTATGAACAAAAAAAGTTAGGAGGGATAGATTCAGGATCTATCGACTCTGTGGGAGACGAAGGCAAAATGGGTGATGATGGTTCGGTAGGGGTGACGTCATCGTCTTCTAGAAGACAATTGACACGAGGTTCCGTCGAAAGAAGTGTTCCCGGAAATCCGAGACCACTACGATCATTGTGCTTGCGTGTAGTAACGGGAATAATCGTGTGTCGGCCTTGTTCATAAAGACCGAAACCAAAGCCTTTCCAAGCACAGCGAGTCAAGAAGGTGAGGGAAAAACGACGATTGGTAAGGTATTGAAAATCATACTGAAAAGGAACCACACCAAGAGGAGGCTCAGGGGCAACGGAAGATGCGTCGACACCCCCATACGTTAGGTTAGTGCGGCAGTGAGGTGGTCCGTAGGAGATTACTTCCCCCACATGACGGTCATAGGTAGGATGTGCATGTACCTGTCTGTACTCCTATGGGGTATGGAAAGAACTAACGTTATATAGGCGATACTCCCCTAGCGTAAGGCATTGAAAAACATCTACTAAGGGATCAGCAGTTGGAATGTTAGCTGCGGGAAGGGAAGTGGTTTTTACGACGGTAGTTTCATCAGTTGAAGGCGTAGGTGCAGTTGAGGTGGATGGTTGAGGCACAGTTGAAGAGGATGGTTGGGTTGAATGAATGGGTGTCTTGATTGGTACAAGCACATCGTTTGGGCGGTATAACATATTGCAGGTTTTAAATGGGGGAGGATCAGCTTTTACGGTGTAGGACTTCCCCTCATACTCAAATTTTATGCATCTATGTAATGTTGAGGGAACGCATCCCATAGCCTGGATCCAAGGGTGACCTAGCAATATGTTATATTGGAACTCTCCCTCAAGGACATAGAAGATTTCGGGTAAAGTATGTGGTCCTACCCGAATGTTGAGGATCACGGTGCCTAAGGTAGAGGTAATAGCGTCATTAAATGACCGCAACATGATGGGGTTGGCACACATGTAGCTAGAAGGGATATTCATTTGTTGGAAGGCTTTTGAAGAGATGATGTTTAGGCTAGCACCCCCGTCAATCATAACACGACATACCCGAATGTCCCGGACATAAGCGAAGATGAAAAGGGTAGGGTCAGGGTCTTCTGTACCAAAGTCAACAATTTCATCTTCATAGAAACTGACTGCAGCAGCTTGTGGTACAGAGACAGAAGTGGTTGGGGCAGTGGGTTGTTTGGTGAGAGAGGCAACGTGATTGGGTGTTAGAATGGAGGCAACGGGCAGGGTTTCATTAGGTAAGACCTCGATCCCTTGAATAATTTCAACGAGAGCTTGTCGATGAGATTCAGAAGTCTGAATGAGATCATATAGTGTCATTTTTACGGGTGATTGGTGAAGCTGTTTGATCATGGCTCGATGGGCAGCTCCATTAGAGACGGGGTAAGCAGGTCCACGAATAACCACTTTGGGTGGTGGTGCAATCGGGATACTGGACGGAGAAGGAGAGGACGCAGGTGTGCTTTCTTTCGTTTTCTCATTGTTTTTCTGCGCTCGAGTAGCAACACTAATCATATTAATCTCGTAAACCTGAGATGAGGAAGATGGTTGGGATAAATCATGGTTTTCAAGAGGTGGGGTTGTAATAATGATAGATCTTGGTGAGGCGGGGATAGATAGTACAGGAGAGGGAATGGAAGCTAAAGGTCTCTCCCTTCGTAAGTTGTCTTTATTAACCTTTCTATCTGGGAGAGGTGACTGACGAAGGATGGTTTTTAAAGCTTTGCATCCCTCCACATCATGTCCTGGTGTGCGGTGATAAGTGCAAATTTTAGACTTATCGTAACCTATAGGCCGAGGTTTAGACGGGTCATAAGGTCTAAGTGGGGGTAGTGAAATGGTCGCATTCTCCACCAACATAGCAAGGATTTTGGCGTAAGATCCTTTGAGTGGGTCAAAATCAGAGGAGGATGAGGGTATTGGTTGTGCGGGTTTCGGTAATGTTTGGGCGGGGTTGGTTTGTACGGGTGGTGGTTTAGCCAAGGGGTGTTGACACGTGGTTTTCACTAAACGTGGTTTCTTTGGCACAGGAGCTACATTCGTCTGGTTAGATGATGAGGCTACAGATGACGTGGTAGCGGGAAACAACCATGGAGAAAGGGGAGTGACAGAAAATAAATCCTTTGATGATGGAGTTTGTTTAGGGTTTATGGGTGGACAGGATACGTGGGGTGATAATATTGATATACCTTTAGATCGATGTATAGGTGCAGAAGGCATAGGTCGTTTTGAAGAAAACGCAGGAGGTATGATATATTGATGCAAGGTGGAGGGATGAGGTCCGAATATGGAAGGTAGGTGTGACGATGATGGTTTTAATTGTGATAGAGGCACGGATTGAGTTTGTCTCCTAGGTGGCGGGGCGGCTTTATTTTTGGACAAATCTAGTCGCTTAGGCGGGTGTGTTAGACTGGGTATTGGTGAGGTCCCAAGTGTAGGGGAAGGTTTGGTTAGGTTAATAGGGGTGGATGGGATACTTGATATAGATATGGGGGGTGAGAATGAGGACATAGGCATTTTGAGTTTCTGTAAACACTTCGGGTATATGGTAGAGGTGTCGGGATCGGTCATTTGCATTTGAGTAGAATAAGGGGTACTCAAACGTTCCCATAGGATTCGTCTATCTTCTGGAGAATGACAGTCTTCAGGTGTGAATTGTAATTTTTGTACGGAAGAAAGGTGGGTTGTGATTCCAATCCACTATGGGTGTGATACAGGGGGTAGATGAGGCACTGTATCAATAGATGTTAAGAGGTCGACCGGTCTTTGAAAATATTTAGGCGATGAAGAACTAATAGGTAAGAGGGCATGTTTGAGAGGATCTGTCATGGTTAAAGAATTTGGTGATGTCGGTGCAAGAGATTTCTCGTCTAAGGATGTCAAAAGGAGTGGCGTACCTTCCTCTTGTGCAGCAAGAGCAGTAGAAGGGGAAGTTTCGGAAATAGATAGATTAGATAACATCCGTTCGCAGTCTTGTAGGGATGTGGTATAAGAAGACTCGTTGATGGGAAGAGAAGTCTGGGCAGTTAATTCCTTTATGGGTAAAGGAATGATTTCACTTTGGCTTGATGGTGGTAAAGGAGGTTCAGGCTCCTGTGTTAGTGAAGAGGCTTGATTTAAACTTTTCTCGATAGAGGCTTTTGGCTGAGTATGGAAGACTGCATGGATCTCATGAACACTCTCCTCGGCTAAGATATCCTGGTTTGTGTTACTGTTGGAAGAGTGATTCGGGAATGGTTTGTTGAAGATTTTCAAATTTCGGTTGGCAGGGGCATTAGGATTATCGAGGGTTATATCGCCTGCGTCAACCATTTCCTGCACTATGTTTTTCAACATCTTGCAGTTTTCATGACTATGTCCCTTTACGCGGTGAAAGTTACAGAAGTCATTTTCTTTGTACCAGGAAGGTATAGCGCGGGTGGATTCAAACCCGGAGTGAGGTTTAATAGGAGGCAAGGTGATAGCTCCGGCTTTGAGCAATTTTTCCAAGATGACACCATAGTTTTCTCCCAAGGGAGTGTAATTGATGGGCTCTGCTTTATACTTATAGGTGGTTTTTGGTGGGGTATTAGACGGTGTTTGAGATTTAACCATCACTGCGTGGAAAGCTCTTTTTGATTTAGAAGAAGTGGATGCGTGAGGAGTGGTGGTGTTTGGCTTATTGGTGGAATCTGGAGTTCAAAAATTGGGGTTTTTGTTGCGCAACCACAATTTCTCTTCTTCTAAGGCCTGAATTTCTAGTTTCCGAGCCATGGTAAAGGCCTCATCAAATGTGCGGAAAGTTTGAATCTGAAGAGTAGGAGAAATGTGCTTAGCACATGCCCGTGTAAAAAGTTTTATAAGTTCAGCTTGAGGCAAGGCATATGTAAGTTGGTTGATAAGGCCACGCCATCGTCCGACGAAATCTGCGATAGATTCGTCTTCGAATTGTCGGATGGCATAGAGGTCGGTGATAGATACTTTCTTGGCAATATTAATGGAGAAATGATCCAAGAAAGATTGAGCTATTTGGTTAAAAGAGAAGATTGAGTGCTGGGTTAAAGCACTGTACCACTCCAAGGCGGGTCCTGATAAGGACATGGGAAATGTGCGGAGTAACAAAGCATCATCTTGAGCAATCAGATAACAAGCATGTCTAAACAATCGCAAGTGTTGTTGAGGATCCTCTTTACTATTAAAACGAGTAAATTTCGGCAATTCCCATTGAGGAGGATATGAGTGAAGGGGGAAAAAAGGGTGAATAGGCTCCCGACAAACTTGCTCGTATGTCAAGGCGCTACAACTTCCTGACACAGAAGCCTCCATATTTTGCATTTTGTCCATCATTTGTTTGATGAAATCCGTGGTTGGATGAGATGATGGTGCGGTTGTGGTAAACGGAGGCAAATTGGGCCAAGGGATTCTGCTAGATAATGGTGGGGTTAAGTGTTGATAAGGTACAGAGGATGAATATGTTGAGGCAACCAAATAGGGATGTCCCATATAAGATGTTGAGGTTACTGGATACGTGTATGGGAATGAAAAGGTATGCGGAGCTTGAGAAGGAAAGCTTGTGTGGATAGGTGGCAGCGAGCAAGTCATGAATGGAGCAGTCTGCAAGAGACACGAGGTAGGGGCAGTCGGTGGTAATGATATGTGGGGTCCAATATTAGCCAAAGGAAAGCCAATCTGAGTCGTATGAACCTCTGAAGCTGTCAGATTGGGAGAAGGGGCTAAAGGTGCAGGAAGCAAGGCGGTGTTATCAGGCGGAGTGGGAGCTAAATGAGCAGCTATACTAATAGGCATGCCAACAAGGAGCTGACCATCAGGTGTACGGTCAGGGGCATGAGACAAATAGTATTGTACAGCGCTAGGATTAGCGTCCAGAAACTTGGCAAATTCCTTATCTCCTACAGGAATTTTGGGGATCTCACTGGTGTCCGTAGGGTTCCCTATAGAATGTGAAGGGGGTGATTCAGGCAACGGCACAGAGCAGGCTTGTGAAACCATGGCGGCGGCTTGCTTCCGAGTGATAACAACCATGGGCAAGAGCACACAGTAAGTTTTCAATCTATCAAGAACAGAAACAACCTCAGAATGATGAATTTGGCAGGTTGCTTGTTTGTCAGGGGCTGTAGAAGACAGTAACCGATATCGGTCTAATAACCGATGTCAGTCAGAGAACAGACGACTTCAGTCAGTTAACTGATGCCGGTGTCAGAATTCTAGGATAACAAGATATAAAAGGCTGCTAATTTGATTTTTAACAACGTTTAGTATATTTGTCAAATTATTGGTCATAGAAGACAAATTATGACAGAGAAAACAGAACTGAAAACAAGTAAGATGCACACGCAAATCCAGAGACTAACCCTAGGGTTAATTTTAATTATCGTGGGCTTATGCCTTTAGACGTAGAATGATGTCAGAATCCTAAACAACAAGACCTAGGGGAAATGTCAAGTTTTTTTTGGCTTATAAGGTTACCTCAATTGGGCGGAGGAATACCGCGGAAAAAGGGGGGATGTTTGAGCTGTTGTGTTAATTGTGAAGTGATTCGGTATGTGTTGTGCAGTGAATGTAAGATTATTTTCCACTCAATACCGTGGATATCACCCCCACGTGTACGACTTGTTACTTAATCTATGTTCACTAGAATTGAAAACAGCAAGCAGGAATGCAATGCACGTGTTTTAAACCCAAATCGAAAATGATATTCGATGAAGCAAAAGAGATGACTTTCACTAATGCAAGATGCAAAAACAAAGCAAGTTCTTTTACCAAAATAATAATAAAATACCTTGTGAATATCTTTAGAAGAATAAAATAGTAGATATGCTCCCTATATGAAAGCAAGCAAGAAATAAAGAAACCCATAATGGGTCCCACCGGGCGTGCCAAAATGTTTCACTCGGTATGTTTCGGCTTCTGGGAATAGAGTTGCTTCTATCCTTTCATTCCTTTTAGAAACAGATAAGGTTAGGGCTAGGAGGAATACCTATGGAATGTCGAGATGGTGTGCGCGTACCGTAGAGAAAGATCAGGTTGACTCCGAAGAACTCCTTTTTGTCTTGGAAGGACTACCTGCAAATAAGAACACAAGACCACAAGATTTTGATTAGACAATAAATGAGGAAACTGCCTTGGGCCCAGGAAATATAAAACTTCCTTTTGAAGGTGGTCAGTTTCCCTGCTAATATGAATTAACACAAAAGACTGTAAAATATCAATTAAATTACTTCGTTGAAACAGATAGGGGAAAGGTTGATTTCTTGTTTTGAATCACAATAACCGATACCGGTTTCTGATAACCGATACCGGTTGGGTTTAGGATCTGTAGGTTGGTTGTTTTGTGGAGTTGTTGTGCTGTAGGGTAGCTATGTTGTTTGTAAGGCTGGTTTTATGGGTGATATTAGGAAATGAGATGATGAGAGATAAAAGAATGATAGTTAGATGCGATGGCACGCTAGGTAGTGGATTCAGGAATGGGTTTATGAGGACTGTGATTCAAAAAGCATAAGAAATGTTATAACAGAGGACATGCAAGATGTGACTTACTGGTTTTTGACGAAGATGCAAGTTGATCTCCTTTGCTGCAAACTCTTCTGGTTTCTTCACTCGTCTCTGCTCGGTCAAGTGAAGATCTGGACTCTGTTGATCGCTCCCAATGATCTCTGTTGATTCAAAAATCCTTCCACCTTTGATTTTGGTTCGGGGAGCCCATTTGCAGGGAGCCAATGGCGGTTACGTAACCGACAACGGTCGAGTAGGAACCGGCATCGGTAAGGAAAAAGTAGGCTATTTTTAGTAAAATAGCCCACCTTCCCTTCTTTTCTCCCAAGAGATCAGTTGCGGGCTTGGTCCAGTAACTAGAAGGTCAGTTTTGGGTGCAAGAAAGGGGTCATTAGTCATGGGTGTAGGTGTGGACCAAGTTATAGGTCTTAATTAGGTTAGTTTAGGGTTAGGGCTAGGTCATGATGAAGTGGCAAAATGAGGTGGCAGGTAAGGTGATGTGGATTTATCAATTACAAGGTAATAAATAAATAATTGTGTAAGGTTTAGGTGATGAGGTTAGGTTTCGAAATGAGATGCGGGTCACAAGGGGTCGTAAGACACAAATTTGGTGTCTACACTAAGATCAAAACGATCAGGATGATCTTTTCTCTAGCTGCTCAGTTTGGATGGAAAGTTCACCAAATGGACGTAAAAAGTGCCTTCCTGAATGGATATTTGCAAGAAGAAGTATACATGACTCAACCTGAGGGATATGTTGTACCTGGTCAAGAAGAAAAGGTATGCAGACTTAGGAAATCTCTGTATGGCCTCAAACAGGCACCCTGGGCATGGTACATCAAGATTGATGAGCATCTCGTACAACATGGATTCGTCAGAAATCCATACAATCCCAATCTCTACCTCAAAAAGCAAGGGGGGGAGATGGTGATTGTTGTAGTTTATGTCGATGATCTAGTCATCACTGGCAGTTCAGTGAAGATGATTGATGAAACAAAGAAAGATCTTAAGCAATCATTCGACATGACAGATCTCGGGCTTATGCACTACTGTCTTGGACTAGAAGTATGGCAGAAAGAGAATCATATCTTTGTTTCTCAAATGAAATATACCAATACAACGCTCAAGAAGTTTAGGATGATGGATTTCACACCAATTGCTACACCTATGGAGAACATATTACATTTATCTCGTTCAGATCCATCTCCTGAGGTAAGTGCCACTCTCTATCGGCAGCTGATTGGGAGTCTCATTTACCTGACCTACACTAGACCAGATATCAGCTTTGCAGTGAGCTATCTATCCAGGTTCATGCAGGAACCCAAAATTTGTCATTGGAAAGTAGAAAAGCGCATTTTGAGATATCTCAAAGGATCAGTGGATCTTGGTCTAGAATATAAGAAGAATGAAAACTTCTTCTTGACTGGATATTCGGATTCAGATCATGCAGGTAACATTGATGATAGAAAATCCACTTCTGGATTTGTATTCTTTATGGGATCTGGACCAATATCATGGGGAAGTAAGAAACAACACTTTATTTCTCGCTCTTCCACAGAAGCCGAGTATCGTTCTACAGGAGAAGCTGTCTGTGAAGTGATTTGGCTATGTCGCATACTAGAAGGACTTGGAATACCACAGGACAAACCGACCACCATGTATGTTGACAATGAAGGTGTTCTCAAACTTGTTCGCAATCCAGTTTTTCACGAGAGAACAAAGCACATTGAAGTTCAGGTTCATTTCATACGCAAACATGTGTTGAAGCACAACATCCAGCTTCAGTTTTGTCCAACGGCTGAACAACGAGTAGATATTTTCACAAAGTCACTTGCACGTGACAAGTTCGAGTTGTTCAGAGCATTTCTCTCCTCATCTCTTCAGACAATGCACAATTAAGGGGGGGAATGTTAGGATTAAATTTTATTATCCTAAATATTAATTATGCATAGTTTGAATTATTTAATTAATTTTGTTAATTAAATGGTTATATTGTTATATGGTTAATCAACCATATTTGTCTGTATGCATACTGTTATATTGTTTTAAACAATATATTTGTTTTTATGTAATTGTTGCTTCCCGGGTGATATTGGAAGCTTGTTTATTCTGGCATTTGGTTGCACCTGTGTAACTCATTCTTCCGGATGTATTTGGCTGTGCAATATCTATAAATATTGCAGCCTATTCACTGTAATTTTTTAGTTGATTGAGATTAATAAAACTACATAGGCTTCCGTCCCTGTTTCTCAATCTACAAAAATCCCACATGGATTATTGATACAATTTTAACTAACAATACTTTGACGGGAGTGGGAAAAATAAGAAAAATATTTCAGAAAGACTCTTTTGCAGGACATCAAGTCATTGACAAATGATAATCCTAAATTTTTGACCCATGAAGATGTGTCAGTTGGCCTCAATTACTGGAAACTATATCCAAGGGCCATCGTACCAGAAAAATAATTAAAAACTCTAAATGAAAAATCTGATTACTAGTTAGACAAACGACTTGCGGGACTTCTTTTGTAAGACAGGTACAAGCCTTCATTATAGATGCATAAGCACTATAGTCACAGAACACTTAAAAACCTCTAAAGACTATGAGGCCAATGATTACCTTTTAAAACTTTTATCGCTATGTTCAATGACACTGAAACAAATACGTATCCCATCCGTTGATAGATTTGGGCAGATTTGTTGACGGAAGCCCAAATGCCTAGAAGTGTTTCTTATTGAATGCTTATGTGTTTGATAAGTACACAGGAAGTTCTAGCAGGAAGAAGTAGCTTCCTCAATTGTCGCACAGGCCTATTCATATCCGAAATATCGACTAGACCAACTTGATAATAACTGGCGAATTGAAAAGGGACTCATCCAGGATGTGAGTCTTTAGGCACCTTCTATGCACTACTTCAAATAAATTAGGAAATAATCGGAACCATTATGGAAGAGATGGCTACAAAAATATCCATTACATGCAAAATGCTACAGCATATTAGCTCTAGCTTCCCCCAGAGGCTCAACACCCCCCTATTCCACGGAGGAATTAACACTTCCAACATTCTTCCACATAAGGTCGCGCTTACCTGGAAATAATCACGTGGTTGATACCAAAGGAAAATCCGGTCAAGAGCATTTCTATCGAAATCGAAGAAGAGCAAGAGTAGATTTACGAAGAACCTTCATCTCAAAGCGTACATGATCAATCATGTTGATGAGCCGACAAATGACTATACCTATCGTTTATCTCCTACATGTTGAGGAGTCAAATAATCTGACCACAGAAGATCCCACAATAGGGGTCTCTCATCCTTAGACAGATCATATGTATGCATGAATTAGTTACTCTATCGTAAGTAGAATTGAAGACTAACACCTAGGTAGCTTCAATATAATGCTAAAACTAGAACCTATGCATCAATCACGCCTCCAACCAGTGCTAAAAGCAGGTAATCCTCTTCCTACTCAACATTTCTACATTGAATCTTTTACAATGAACATATCAAGCTCGATATGCTCCTCCAAATTAACTTCTATCTCTCTATTGAATGCTAAATGAGATGACCATTGAATCCTACTGTACCATCTCTAGCGAAGTCAAAGAGTTGATTCCTGTCACTTGCACAATCCCAAGGTTAGCTAAGAATGGACATCTTATCAAATCATGGGTACAAGACCACTTGACATATCTCCATATGACTTCAAAACGATTGGGTGGAGTCGAATGCAAGAATAGCTGGAGAAGGTTGCTCCAAGTATGATTCAAAGCCATTGCTATCAGTGTATGCTCAGATGCTCATGAAAGGAATCCTGTCCAGGTCCTAAATAGAAAGGTCCCGGAGGAGGGCTGCCTTATATATCCCACATCAGGATAGATAGAACCTCTCTATCATCTCCTCTTCATGTGGGATAAATGGCCAGAGGTTAAGTAACTACATAATTGGATTAAGGGAGGTTCTAGATAAGGGTCATGCCGTCAACCTTCATGAGAGTGCTATTGTTTCCTTTACCCTGACTCATGGGGTTTGAGGAGATGTTATTAATTGGAAACCAAGCAGGTTCTGCTGATTGGTCAAATCAAATAGGTGTGCAGTTCGCATTATGCGAAGCGTTTTTAGAGGAATAATTAGCATAATTTAGACTATCCTCGTCGCCGATTTAATCAAATAAATAATGATTTATTGAATTTAATGCTAAGAGGAAGTTGATTAATTAATAATAATTAATTAGTCTAGGTAGAAAGGGAAATTAACTAACGGACTAGTCATTAATTGGCTAGTATCCCCGTTATTAGATAGTAATGCAGTTACATTGGAACTAGTGTAATGTAGCTAATTAATGTACCTGATATAATAAACTCTGTGTAGATCTAGAATTTCGACGATATGTTATCAATTTGCAGGAAATGATATAATGCAGCGAAATTTAATTATTTAAATTGCTTGAGATAAATTACAGGTGTCTACATTTGCCCCTCTTTGGGGTGGTGTATGTGACACCACTTCAAATATAGTAGACAAATAAGGATTTTGATGTAGCATAAGACGGGCGCACACGAGCAATTAGCAGAATTGAGAGATGCCCCCTTGAGTGTCGATGTTAGACACCGATGGGGTGACAGAAAGAAGGTGATCGAAGATCAAAATATAGGTGAGAGAAATGCCCGATAGAAGGATGGGTCCGGGTCAGCGATAAGCATCCTCAGCGAATCAGTCAGAATCCACGTGTTCAATTAGGAGGGTGATGTAGCATAGAGGATAGGAAGACGGAAAGAAAAGAGCAAGATTTTCTGATCTAGTAGTATTGAAACCGAACTTTAGTGTCATCAGTATTTCTAGAATATCTACAGTCATCAGGAAACTTATTAAAAATATAAGCATATGAAAAACGTAGAATGACCTGAAAAGTCCTTTTACCTATCAAACAGGATGATCTGCATCGATGCTGTAGAAACGGCGTCGATTTACTGCCATTCAACATACGACTGATGTAATGCAATGTCAAGAAAGTAAACAGATCGGCCTAACTCCTTGCAACATATCGGTCAATGCAATGACAATACGAGAAGATTAAAAAAAACTAACCTAACAGAGAAACATGAATGTAATGTTTTTGTTATCAATCATTTGATTCTGACCTGTGTAAATTAACGACAAGGGTTAAAATATCGTGCCCCAAGCAAGGATACATACAAGGGGAATAATGGAGGACACTTGGGTCTGAGTGAAAAGCAATCATGCACTATTGGAACACAGTCACCAGAGGACCAACTGGATACGTGCCCCAAATTGATAGACATAGTAAGCAAACTAGACGGTGCTCCTGATCAGAGGATAGATTCAGAGATGATCCGCGAGTCGTGCACAAGAATAGGACTTGATGAACCAAAGAGAAATGTCTTTCTTAGGACTTGATGTCTCTTTAGAAACATATTTGAATGTTTCTCTCTATCTGTTGAATTTTTTCCAAAGTGTATGCTATAAGAAACCAAGAAACATGGATGCCCCCATCAATGGACTGGGATGTATAATCGGCGCAGAATACCCCAGCGATTAGGCACCGACCGTATTTAAAGAAAAAATATTCACAGATAGAAGGGGGATCAGACTCCCGAGATGGTAAAAATAGGTTCAATTATGAGGGAGCATGAGGATTGCCCCTAGCATAAGCTGGCCAAGATATCCCGCATGAGAGAAAAGGAAGTAGAACATTGGGGGATACATAAATAGATTAAATTTGGGGTACATAAATGATTCCCAGGAAACATGGCAAAGAGGAGATCCGTAATTACACATGGATGTTCAATATTTGATTACTCACTGAATAACATAGGATGTTATGAATTAAGATTTAGGATAGGAATGTCATTGAATCACAAGTCGGATAATAGCCCAAGGCACAAATCGGTGACGACAAGACATGCCCCAAGTTACCTAAGCAAGAGTTTGAACGAAGGTCCAGGGAAAGTAACACTTGAGTAACCATACTAATCATGTTTACTACATCGAGATCCTATGTGTCAAGTAACATGCGATAATGCAAGGTTACCTGAGACTTGAAGGAAAGAGATTGATAGAAGGGAAGAATGAGTGAAGACACTGATCCCCAATCAAACTAGGGACTGGGATGGGTAGTTTGAACAGGTGATTTGGGAATGGATTGTGGAACGAGAGTAGATGACACTACTGCAGGATGCCCCAGCCAGATGTCGTCCAGTAGCCCTGATCATTGATGGCACATTTGATTCTAATCACAACATCGCTCTAGCTACCAGTCAGGAACTCACATAGCCCTGGTAGGAAAGATTAGACGGAAATACTCGTCAAGAGACGATGTTAGTACCTATCAGACCCATGAGTGTAAGGAGAACTTTTAGATAGTTTGCATCTTTTGATTGACACATTGATTTTGACAACTTTTTCTTTCTGCAATAGCAGACGACGTTCAGTGCCTACAGACTTGTTTAACTCCAAGCTGCCAAAAAGAACCAGTGATGGCTTGCATGTAAGGGATATGAAAGTGACCCGTGATGACGACATTGGCTAGATGTCGAAAAAATACACCCAAAGGCAATTATTCAGCACAAAACAAGTTTATTATATGGATAGATAAGTGATAGGATCAACTAAGATGGTCAATTCGTTCATGGAAAATTTACGGCGATCACAGTGATCGGTGAAGACCAAGGTAAAATGGCGTACCGATAGAGATAAATCGGCGCCGACCAAACGTAGTTCACATAATATATGCGATAACCACAATAACATCAAAGGGATTGAAAATCATCGTGATGACCTGATTCAGAGAGAGATATGAATTTGAAATGGAGGACCATGGAAGCATCCATGGGAGCTTGTCAGAAGCGCAGGAGGACACTGACCTGGGGTAAGTGTTTGATCTTCGCACCGGTTGCATTTGATTTTGTTTTTTTGTTTGATTTTTTTTTTGTGGGGGGATAGGGTCCGATTTATGTCCGGACAGTCAGTCGGCGTCGATTGGTATTAATCGGCGTCAATTGATATTAATCGGCATCGACTAGAAATAAACGACGCCGATTTTACCAATCGACGCCGATTGGAAGAGATGAGATTTTTGTTGTTGTTTTGGATGTTGTGATTTGGGACTAATATTGCTCTTGCTGTCATGGGTGCAGGCATGAGAGGCTCTACACATGAGGGATGCTATTCCCGAGTTACTGGAGACTATTCTCTCGGATGTGACTGATGCAGATTGGCGGCATCTAGAGTTAGCCGGGCTCGGGGGCTTCAGATATTACCGACAAGTGCCACGGGATGTGGAGCTGATGCGGGCACTAGTGCGACCTTGGGACAGCCACACGTGCACTTTTTGGTTTAGGACGGGTGAGATGACCATCACCCATGAGGACATATACAGGATTCTGAGACTGCCGATCACTGGGGACCCGATCGAGATTACACCGCGAGAGCAGCAGCAGAGGGCCCTAGTTCAATTATACGGAGACAGGGCAGATGACTCAGAGATAGTGTCCGGGGCAGTGAGGATAGCCTCACAGTACAGACAGGATAGTCCCCGGAGCAGACAGATAGTGTTGATTCAGATGGCTATATCCTACTTTGCTCTTCCAGATCAGGCGGTGGGAGATTCCCACTGTTGTTATTAGACTACGTTTGCGACATTCTGTAGTTCAAGCAGGTGTTCGCTTTTGCAGATGCTTTGATAGCTCAGATATATCATGAGCTATGGATGTACACCACAGGCCAGAGGACAGGTATAGATGTCAGTTTTGTGCTCCATTGCTGGGCCTATGAGCATATAGCGGTGATCAGGCCATTCAGGCTTCCTTGGATGCCAGCAGCAGTGGGGGGTGTTGATTATGGGTTCCGGCGATGGCGGGCTGACATGGCCGTTGGGGATACAGGGAGATCGGCTGATTGGTACAGCGAGCGTTTCAAGACGCTGACACCGGATCAGGTCATTTGGAGGCCATATCAAGCATTTCCGACATGGGCTGGTCAAGATGCCCACTTGGTGGCACTGAGACGGAGCAGGGTGGTTAGGGGCCGCAGGCCGGATATGTGGGAGCGAGTCCCGTTTATGCGGGTATTGAGACAGTTCGGCCTAGTGCAGACAGTGCCGACCACCTACACGCCTTATAGGTGGGATAGCAGGGAGACTTATCTGTCAATTTTGATCCCGGCAGATCCACTGAGAGAGGCCCCACCCTCCACAAACAGTGATGATGATGCAGGAGTAGACGAGGGCTACGCAGCATGGTATGATACATAGCTTCCACGACATCTCCCGGCATCTATAGATGCCGACGAGGATGACATAGCTGCGATGCTGGATAGACTGGAGGGAGAGCATGCCATCCTGACACAGACACATTAGGTAGCTCTTGAGGAGATCAGGGCTATGACAGAGGAGAGGGATGCCCTAATTTTGGAGAGAGACACCACTCGCCAGGAGCGAGATATAGCGATCCAGCAGAGGGATCGCTACCTTCGACACAGGGAGGCCCTCAGGGCCAAATATGGGGAGACAGGAACCATATCGGAGTCCGGCACATAGGGTACGACCCTAGGAGGAGCACCACCAGCAGTGCCAGCAGCCCCAGCAGCACCAGCAACACCATTACGAGCACCGGCTACCGTGAGTCTGAGCACATATCAGTCTCTCCTTGCTGAGGTGAGATACTATGAAGATGCCTTAGCGCAGCATGCCCCAGATGTGCCTCGGTACGGGGCGAGGAGGAGGTCGGCGACGGCTACAACGAGCGGGGCCTCAGGCGGAGGGAGCACCGGGAGAGACCGAGGTGGGTCGAGACCTCCAGTAGCAGGTGCATCCAGCTTGATAGGCGGCGGTCAGGAGAGACAGCCTGGTCCAGAGGAGGGTGGAGGAGATAGTGTCCTCCATGCATCGGACTTTACCATATAGGGATTGATGTATTTTGTATCCGTGTAGTGATGTAGCCTCGATTGGAAGGCATTGTATAGATGGCTTGATTGAAAGCCACCCATTTTTGTTGTATAGACATACATGTATATATAGATTCATCATTTCATTTGTCATATAATTGATCTCATGCGTTTGATTTTGATATACATGGATAGATGTAGCGTAATTGTGATGGATCTAAATATAGACTGATAGATGATGAATAGATGTGATTGGATAGATATAGACTAATAGAGGATAGAAATAGATGTGATTTTATTCGATGTGATTGATATGTGGATATAATTTTGATGGAAAATAGATATAGATAGATGTAATGTAACTTGGATGTACAAGTTTTTTCGATACTTTGATGGATAGATAGATAGATGTGATTGATGTATGGATTTAATTTTGATGAAAAAATGGATATAGATAGATGTAGTGTAACTTGGATGCACAAGTTTTTAGATATTTTGATGGGTAGATGGATAGATGTGATTGATGTATTCGGCATGGTTGAGATGTTAATTTAATTTTGATGAAAATAGATAGCCAGATCCACATGTGTTGACAATACATGCTTTAGTAGATAAGATGAAATTAGATAGAAGATAAATTTTGATTAAATTAACATGTGAAATGTCAATTTGACTGGATGAAAAACAAAGAATAATGGGGAATACTCTTTGTGAGAGCCAAGGATGTAATGAAAACAACCTTGACTAGAAGTAAAGAAAATATATCCGGATAAGAAAGAAAGTGATAAGTTGGACTCCCAACCGACCATAGATAGAATCTGGATAGGAAATCACAAGATCATGCATGTAAGGCCCTATATGAGGTTAAAATAAACCTGACACTAACTAGCCGCAAAACAGATCTAGGAGGGCAACGAGAGGAACAGTAAGTACGTACCTTTTCGGAATTTACAAGGGACAGAATACATGTCCATAGTGGGAAAATAGGATTCTCCATATGATCTACAAAAGGTCTTAAATCTCAGCTTCATGATTTTGACAGAAAAGCAAACTGATCAATGTGGGAAGTTTGCTTGACATGGAAAGACTGATCGATGCGGGAAGTCTTTCAGTGATGCTAAAAAGTGTATAAACTGACTGAAAGGCTGATTAATTGCAAGAAGCCTTGAATATATCTTTGAGAAATAGCCGTCCTTCAAGGGAGCGGTCTGTATTTTGATTTTTAATGATAGCCATCCTTCGAGGGTATGGTCTATATTTTTTCTTTTTGATTCATTTGATAATGTAGGGATAGCTGTCCTTCGAGGGATCAGTCTATCTTTTTGGATAGCATCTCTTTTTTTCTTTTTTCTTTTTTTGAAAATATTTTTAGAAGAAGTTGATTTTAGACCTAGATAGATCACATGGAGGGGAAGAGAACATAGAAGAACATGCACTCATGCCCTGAGTAGATCCGATTAAGATAAACACTTGGGACAGATGAAGTGGAGATTAAGGTATTCCTACCATGAGGAGGAACATATCCAAAAGAAAAATGTAATGAGTAGAGCCGTGATACTCATATTTTAAGGTAAAAGAGGTAGTAGGCGGAGAACCACATAGTTTCGAATCACCATGAAAGTATATGACTGGTTGTTTTAGACGGATGAAAGATATGTGTTGCGACTAGGCTTGTGTAAGATAGGTTTTAACAGTAGAAGGGCCGTAGATGCAAGGCATTAAGAGGTTCCGCTTCAGGTATACCATCCATGGAAGATAGACGATAAGCCCCAGACCCATATTTATGAGTGATAATGTATGGGCCCATCCAGTTGGGAGCAAACTTACCACGTTGATTTCTTTCGAGTGTAGTGACATTTTGATTTTCTTTAAGAACAAGATCCCCAATTTTGAAGTCACGGTGCTACAAGTGCTTGTTATAAGCACATTTGACACGCTCGAGATAGACTTGATGATGTTTGAGAGCGTTGAGATGCCGTTCATCTAATAATTCAAGTTGTGCTAGACGATTTTGACGATAGTCTTCATCAGAGACGAATTCTCTAAGAGAAACACGGAGAGATGGGATTTGGACTTCCAGAGGAAGAACAGCTTCAGACCCATAGACAAGAGAGAAGGGAGTAGCACCAGTAGGAGTACAGATGCTAGTCCGATAAGCCCAAAGAGCAAAAGGGATATGTAAATGCCAATCCCTACCAGCTCGACTAGTTACCTTTGCGAGGATATTACGTAAAGTTTTATTGGAAGCTTTGGCTTGACCATTAGCTTGAGGATAGTATGGAGAAGAAAAACTGAGTTTGATATTGAAAGCGTTGCAGAGATTCTGTAAATCAACGTTCTTAAAAGAATTGCCATTATCTGTGATTAGCTTGTGTGGAACGCCAAAGTGACAAATGATGTGTTGATAGACGAAATCAACTATGGGTTTAGCCTTTGTTGAAGAAAGAGGGATAGCCTCCACCCACTTAGTAAAGTACTCAGTGGCAGTAATGATAGAACGATGACGTTGTGAAGAACGAGGATTGATGAGACCAATAAGATCAAGACCCCATTGCGAAAAAGGCCACAAATCCGCCGTAGGTTGCAAAGCTTGACTAGGGATGTGTGTGAGATTGGAATGTTGTTGACACTTGACGCATTTCTTAGTGTATTCACAACAATCTTGATTAAGAGAAGGCCAATAATATCCCAAACGTAAAATGCGTTTAGCCACAACCAAGCCACTAAAATGTCCACCACAGATACTGTCATGGACCTCCTGGATGGCTTTAGATGATTCATGGGTTTTGAGGCACCGAAGAAAAATACCATCAAAGCCGCGTTTGCAGAGAATCCTGCCTAGAATAGTATAGCGATTAGTGCGTTGGATAAAATATCTTCTACCATTAGAAGTCAGATCTGGGGGAAGCACCGAATGAGATAGATAATCAACAATTTGTTGATACCACTCATCCTGAGTATGGGTTGTGACAGCATGGATTGAAGTTAGTTGCCTAAGATGAGATGGTTGATCTAATCATTGTACAGCCACATAAAGTCGCGAGTCTTCGGTAAAAGGTAGGATAAGTGAGGCTAACGAAGCCATTGTGTCTGTGAATCGATTTGCAGTGCGAGGAATAGCTTGGATAGTGAATTTATCGAAAGATTGGAGTTGAGAAAGAACGATGTCACGATATTTTTGAAGGATGTCATTCTTGCATTGATAGACACCCATGACTTGATTAACGATTAGTTCAGAATCACCAAAGATGTCAATATGACAAGCGCCGAGATTAATGGCATTTTGGAGACCTAAGACAAGAGCTTCATATTCAGCCATATTATTGGTACACTCAAAGTTCAATTTGTGTGCGACTGGGATAGGCGTACCCCAAGGAGGAATCATCACGAAACCCGCACCTCCCCCTTGCTGGCATTTGGATCCATCAAAGAAGAGCTTTACCTTAAATGGAGATAGACCAAAATCAATTTGTTGGATATATTCATCAGGGAATTGAGCAAGGGGGTCTTGAGTGTCCGGAAGAGGAGCATCAGCTAATTGATCTGCAATAACCTGACCCTTGATAGACTTTTGCGGGATAAACTCGAGGTAAAATTCTGTCATAAGCATGAGCCAACGAGTGATACGATCATTGTGATAAGGCTTTGCATGAATTGTCTTGAGTGGATTGACACTTGTGACAATATAAGTTTTGCGATTAAGGAGGTAATGACGAAGCTTAGAAGTTGCGAAGAAGAGAGCACAACATATCTTTTCAGCTTCGGAGTAACGTGTTTCATACTCATGGAGGGGTGCGACTGATGTAATAGACAGCTTGTTCTTTACCGCAAGTGTCCCGATGCGAAATCATGGCTCCCAGAGCATGGTCAGTCACAGAGATATAAAGATAGAAAGGCTCCCCCTCGCGTGGAGGTGTAAGCACAGGTGGAGAAAGAAGATAAGCTTTGAGATCATCAAAGGCCTTTTGGCAATGTTCATCCCATTCAAAATGAACATTCTTACGAAGGAGATGATGAAAAGGCTAACAACAGTCCTACAATTGTGAGATAAAACGACGCACTGATTGAAGACGTCCTTGGAGACTGCAGAGTTGCTTTAAGTTAGAAGGGGGAGGCATCTCAAGGATAGCTTTTATTTTTGCGGGGTCTACTTCAATACCCCTAATGGAAATGATAAAACCTAAAAGTTTACCTGTGAGAACGCCAAACACGCATTTAGAAGGATTTAGACGAAGACAAAAGCGGATAAGCCTCTCAAAGAGAGGTGCAAGGATGAAAAGATGATCCTGACGACATTTGGATTTACCGAGGAGATCGTCAACGTAATCTTCCATAGTTTTGTGTAAGAGATCATGGAAGATGTAGGTCATTGCTCACTGATAGGTTGCTCCAGCATTCTTAAGACCAAAAGGTCCCCCAAGGAGTTATGAAAGAAGTCTTATGTTGATCTCCTAGTGCGATGAGAATTTGATTATACCCAGAGAAACCATCCATAAGAGAAAGCATCTCATGACCCGCAGTTAAATCCACGAGTTGGTCGATATTAGGTAGAGGAAAATCATCTTTTGGACAAGCAAGATTAAGATCCCAGAAGTCGGTACAAATCCGAATTTTCCCAGTAGCCTTAGTTACTGGTACTACATTGGAAACCCATTGTGGATAATCAATGGGTTGGATGAAGTTAGCCGAGAGCAAGCGCTGTAACTCTTCTTTAACAAGAAGGGCTATTCTATGGTGCATTTTACGTAATTTTTGTTTAACTGGCTTGATGTTAGGAAGAGTAACGATATTGTGGACCACAATATCGGGATCGAGTCCTGGCATATCCTCATATGACCAAACAAAGGCTTGACGATGGTTGGAAAGAAAAGTGGTAAAATCTCCTAACTCCTATGGATTAAGGGATTGGCCGACCTTAATGATGCGAGGGTCTTCAGAAGTCCCTATATTAAGGTCGATAGTGGCTTCGTTGAGAAGCGTAGACGTGTCAGAAGGAATAGTCTTGGGAAGATATGAATCCTCTGCCCCCATATAGGTGAGGACAGAATCATCATCCGCACAGTGGATAGTGTTGATAGTAGGAGAGTCATCTCCAACTATTTCAGGGAAGATTAACGGTATGGAAGCGGACCGGTTGTTAGTCTTATAGGCTAGCGGCCCTAAGGAAATGGTATTGATCAAAAAAAAAAGTTAGGTGGGATGGAAATTTCATCGTCCACATCGAGTGATGCTTCTGACTTAGCGGGAGAAGATGGTTCCTCAATAGGAAGAGGCTCATCGAGAATATTGACGGTGGCTTTTGAAAGAGGTTTAAATCCTAAACCAAATTTTTGATGTGGCATGAGAGTAGGAATGGATGTGAGGTCATGCACACCTTGCTCATATTTTCCTAGGCCAAAACCCTTCCACGCGCATCGATATAAATAAGTTTTTGCAAACGTGGGATTCTGTAGATAATCGAACCCTGTTAAGTAAGGTTTGGTCCTAGGAGGAAAATCTGGGTGATAATGAGGCGTATCAAGACCACCGTAGACGAAATTAGTCTGTTGATGGGGTAGACCAATGGTGACGATGCAACCGAGACCTGGTTGATATTCAGGTTGTTTGTCCGGTCTACCATACTCACTAGGGTTGAGATGGGCGTCGAAAGAAAAGAGAGGAAGCTCTCCCAGTGAGAAACGCTGCAATGTTTCTTCTAGATTTTGTAAATCCGGTAGTTTGGTTGCCGGTATGGAAGAAGATGAGGCCCCGTCAGGAGAAGAAGTATTTTCTTTTAGAGGGGCAGACCTTGTGGTCATGTCGCATTGTGCGGAAGGAAAAGGATCTCCTGGATGAGTATATATTTTACCCTCATATTGATATTTTAAGCATCGATGGAGGTTGGATGGGACATAATGCATCGCGCGAATCCAGGAGCGTCCGAGGATCATATTATAGTGGAATTTTCCTTCGACAATGTAGAAGAGTTCATGAAGCAGCTTCTTACCTACTCGAATGGGTAAGACCACAGTTCCTAAAGTAACTGCTAGTTGATCGTTAAATGATCAAAGGGCAAAAGGTGGGGGTGACACTACGTTCTTTAGTAACTTAAGTTGCTCAAATGTGTGTGAGGAGATGACGTTGAGTGCAGCTCCACTGTCGATCATAACGCGTTTTAATGTGGTGTTGTCGATTTGGACAGTGATAAAGAGGGGAGCCTCCGAATCCTCTGGAGAAAGAGGAGGAATTTTTGAATCTTTAAAAGAAATGGTGGTTGATGGTCTATTCAATCCAACAACCAACTCATAGGGCTGAGGCTCATCTTAATTCACTGCGATGCGACGCAGATTATCAATCAGAGCCTGGCGATGTTGTGGAGAGGATTGGATGAGGTCAAAAAGAGACATTTTGACCAGAGCCTGAGTGAGTTGTTTCATAACACTTTCCTCAACTGACACAGGAATTTGAGCCCGAGGGGTAGCACGAATAAAGACCTTAGGTCATGGGGCTAATGAGGAAGGAGGGACTCCTTCAGGGGCTGCAGAAATGACAACCCGTGGTCGAGATGCTGTGGAAGAAGATGGATTATCATAGTGTTGGGTTCTAGTGGCGATATGGATTGTGTCAATTTGAGAAGGTGGAAGATCACTATAGGTTTGAGTGGTTTTTTGGGGCTCAGATGGGGCTCAGATGGGGCTCAGATGGGGCTAAGATGGCAGGAGATACTTGTTCCTCCTCCTCCAGCAAAAGGTCACTTTCTTCCAAAAGGTTGTTGACAACAACTTGAAGAGCTTTACATCCCTCAGTATCATGACCCGGGGTACGGTGGTAAGCGCAAATTAGATCAGAGTTAAACCAGGTAGGTTTAACTCCTTTAGGGTTATAGGGTTTAATCGGAGGAAGGGATATGGATGAAGATTGGATAAGTTGACGAAGGATTTCGGTGTAGAACCCGGTAGACGAAGATGAGGATAGAGGTGATGAAGGTGCCTCTTTTACCTTAACAGACTTCCGAGGCAAAAGAACCTGCATGTTAGGTTTGACAGTCTTTTTAGGGATCATCTTATTCTTTTGGACACTTGGAGGAGTATTCTTGGGCACTTGAGATGGAAGTAAGTGAGACATGATTGATTTTGGTGGGGGAGGAGCTCCTAAAATAGATTGCGAAGATGATGGAGATGTGACAAGTGTTGTAGTCTTCAAAAATGAAGGAGATTGTTTGGTCGAATTTACTGATGATTTGGATGATGTTGATTTAGATGAGGAAGAATCTCCCAAAGTAGGTGTAATCGGAGGGACATAGGGCACCCTGGCTTTTGGTAATGAAGATGATGATCCTGATAGAAGAGGTGACGTCCTTTTAGTAGGTAAGTCAGATTTTTGGGGTGTTGGTGATGGATGTGTTGTAGAAGAAGATGGTGGTTTTGATAAGTGTGTAGAAGAAGGTGCCTTCTCAGCGGACAAATCCAATCTTTTATGGGGCGTAGAGAGATATTTTTGTGGGAAAGCACCAAGGGTCTTGATGATTCGAAATATGGGCTTTCCTTTTTCAGGGATGGTGACAACTTCAACAGCATAAGGTGATTGTAATCTTTTCGGAGGAAGCAAATGGGGGGGACTAATGGCGCAATGTTAGATTTTGGTTGTCTCGGTTTAAGTTCAGGAATCGAGCGTATAGGTGTTGGTGCTACTTCTTTTGATTTTTCTTTAATGGGCGAAGCAGCACTAGTGGTGGAAGAAGTGAGTGATGAAGAAGTAGTTCCTTGCGAAGGGACTACTTCTGGTGCAGTAATTATGGGTGGAACTACTGTTGGAAAAGAGACAGGAAGAGTCAAAATCGAAGACGCTTCTGTCGGAGTTGGCACAATTATAGGTACGTTCACCAGGGGCATAGTTGCAGCGAGAATGGGAGCGACAGAAGTAGATGTATCTGTAGTGGAAACGCGAAGGGATGTAATTGCCTCGAGCATTGAAAGAATGTTCAATGATGAGACAGATGAGGATGACACTGTCTCGGGTATGGATGGAAGGTTAGACAAAGGAGTGGAGAGAGATGAACCCGTATCTAGCAATGTAGGAATATTCAAAGACGGGCTATCGGAAGATGGTGGAATTTTAGTGATTGGCGAAGTGGAAGGAGGTTCTGATTCGATTGATGTATTCACGGATGGCTTGGTTTCAGAAGAAGATTCTTCAGTAGAGATGAAGTTGATAGTATGAGTGTTTGGTTTTTGAGACTCTGAAGCATTATGGTTCGGGGAATGATTAGGAAAGGGTTGTTTAAAAACATCCATTGCCTGATTTGGGGGAGCATTTGGGTTATCCAGAATGAGCTCGCCTTTATCAATGAATTTCTGGACAAGATTTTTGAAAGTCTAACATCGTTCGATGTCATGACCTTTGGTTCTATGATAATGACAGAAATCATTTTCTCTATACCAGAATGGACGTTCTTGGCTTTCATCAATATTCCTAATAGGGGGAAGTTCGATCATGCGAACTTCCAACATTTTCTCTAAGATAGAGGCATATGATTCCCCCAATGGAGCGAAGGATCGAGATGATGAAGTCCCTTTTCGAGAAGATGAGGAGTCTCTTCGGGGTGTTTGATTAGAAGTATTATCGGTTCGTGATGTTTTTAATACGATAGCATTGGTGGATCCCTGATTCTTGTCTTTAGAAGGGGAAGAATTTGGTTTGGTAAACCGAGAAAAATCAGGTTTAGATTTAGAGCGAAGTTTTAGCTTCCCTTGTTCAATGGCGCGAGATTCAAGTTTGAGTGCCATTGTAAAGGCTTCTTCAAAGGTATGAAAATTCTGGATCCTTAAAGTGGAAGAAATGTGATTAGCACAAGATCGAGTAAACAACTCGATTTGTTGGGATTGAGGAAGGGAGAAAGACAATTGGTTGATTATCCCTCTCCAACAAGCGACAAAGTCTGCAATAGACTCATCATCGAATTGACGAATGTTATAAAGATCTGTAATCGAGATCTTATGTGCGATGTTTATTGAAAAGTTTTCAACAAACATCTGGGCCAATTGAGAGAAAGAAAACAAGGAATGTTGAGGAATGTTATTGTACCAGTCTAAAGCAGGACCTGCTAGAGACATAGGAAAGGTACAGAGCATAAGCTCCTGATCCTGGACTATAAGGTAGCAAGCATGTTTGAATGCTCGTAAATGTTGTTGAGGGTCCTTCCGACTATGAAACTTTGAAAATTTAGGAAGTTCCCATTGGGGAGGATAAGGCTTAAAAGCCACTGAGGGGTGAATGGGTTCATTACACACTTCTTCAAAAGAGTATGAAGGACGAGCCCCTTTGGTGGAGGCTTCCAAGTCTGCGATTTTCTTGAAAAGAATTTGAACCACGTCAGATTGAGGAGGAGGAAGACTGGCATGTCCTACATAAGAAGTAAATGGTGGATGTTGTTGAGGTGTCAATGGGGGATTCATCTGTTGATTGATAGGATGATAAGAGGAGTAACCAGGGGTTCTGGGTGACACCTGGTGGGGTATTTGTTGTGAAGGAGCCTGTGTATAGGCAGGTTGTGAGATAATAAGTGGTTGAGAAAATGAAGTTTGGATGATGAACGGAGCCTGTGATTGGTGGACTCCTGTGCTTGTTGACTGAATCGGAATAGATAGAGGAATATGGGTGCCGATTTGATTGGACATATTGGGGAACAAGACCTGAAAGGGGCCTGCTACTGCCGGATTAGGCATTAAGGGTGCCGATGCTAAAGGATGGGTGAAGGTCACTGTTGCTAGAATATTGGAAGAAAGGCCCACTAGAGGACGAGAAGCAGGAACCAACTGAATATTCGGAGGGGGTTGGCTCATAAAGGGGTATTGACCTTGGGACACAATGGAGGGCATAGATGAATTAACAGCAATATGCGGGTGCGCAGACGCATTCATTATAGCCAGGGCAGAAGACCTCTCAGAAGTAGGTTGTGGAATATTTGAGGTAACTGCGGTGTTAGGAATAGGTAAGACTATTTGAGAACTAGTCGATATGGTTGGTGGAAGAGAAAAAGGAGGCACAGGGGCACCGTCCTTCTCCGTGACTCGAGGCAAGAGAGATGATGCAAACTGTTCTACAAAGGCCTGGGATGGTTCATGAGAATAATCGTACACTTGCTGGATTGGTGGTCCTTGATCAGATATTTGAATAGACTTGTGTACTAGGTAGTCCATAAGGGCTACCGGATTACGATCGAGGAACGCCTGAAATTCAGGATCCCCGCGTGGAACATACTCTGAGTCAGAAGTAGATGATATTTCTGAAGGACTAGGGGAAGCTGGACGTGATGGGGTTGCTTTGGCTTGAAAGAAAGGATTATATGACCAGGATGGGGAACCAACTAGCAGTGGTCCCGAGGAAGATTTGGGGGGTGCCGAAACATCCACACTAGTGGTAATCTCGGAAGAAGAAGGAGCCAGTTGAGCCATTCTTCTAGATTGTAACCGAGTGATGACCGTCATAAACACGCAGAAAAGAAAATTGACCTAACTAATGCACAGACAATTCAAGCAACGCAGATGATTATCTCCTTTAAGTTTTGATGCTTTTAAGAAAGAAAATGTTAGGGAAGGCTTTTTAGAACAGGAACTACTCAGATAGCCAAACTAAGGATGGTTTGGGGGAATGTTTGGTGAGGAGTCCCGAAGGCACTTCATTAAAAGACCGGTACGTGGCTTGATATAGGGGCCTACCCCCGCACTTCACACACCACTGCGATAAGGGAGTCGGGTGCTTTGCCAATATATACCAGGATCTTCCGTGAATTTATAGCGCGGCCTGAGTACCGCGTAGGCTCTTCCTCTTGGATATCACTTCCAAGTAGGCGAGGCCAGGGAAGGAGTTTTGTTTAAATGCTTTATACCTAGTGATTTTGGCTTTGTGTGCAAGGGTGAAAAATGAAAATCAAATAGTGTCACTACCGATTTTGATCAATTTTCCAGCCTAATTAAAACTAGATAAGAAACATGCAGCAATGACAAAGAAAAGGTTCTTTTTAAGCACTTAAAAACGAAGTGTTTGATTTCGGTGAAGACAAGTCAAACAGATTCTTTCCCAAATGCGATAAAATTCCTTTTAAGCACCGAAAATTGAAATGTTTGGATGTGATAGACAACAAACAAAGAAATCCTAAAAAGGAGAAAACACCGCAAAAGAGAAATACCTGTAGATTTATCTCTCCAAGGTGTGTGGACTTCAAAAAGCGCGTTGTTGAGCTTTTCCCCTCGAACAATCCCACGAACAAGAAAAGTGCTCCGCAAGAAGAGGTTAAGAAAACACCAAACAAAATCCAGAAAGATATATCCGGATAATGGTGAAACGGAAATTTCTATTTCAAGGAACTAGGAAAATTCCAAGGAAATAAAAATTTCACAAAAAGAGCAAGACTAAAACGATGAAAGGAAATGCTCAAGCAGAACTGATAGGAATCAGTGAAGAAAAAGAACAAAGCTCAAAACTAGAAAAGAAATGAACTTACCAATAAGGGACTTTGGTTGGGTCCCACCGGGCGTGCCAGAATGTAGATCAAGAATTTCGCGCTTGTTACCTGTCCAAGTTAATGCACCAAACTAAACACAAAAACCCTGAAAAACTCCAATAAAATTGATACCTGATGGACAAGATCCGAAGATGTAGACGGATAAGGAGGTCGATGTAGATAAGACAAGCGCATACGAGCAATTCACACAATAGATCCGAGTAACCTGCAAGACACCGATGCTTGACAGAAAAAGATGGCGTTAAAAGATATTTGGGTGGACTGCCTGAGAAGCGGGTCCGGGAAGCGATAAGCTTCCTCGGCGGATGTCAGTCTTCAATTAAGTAAAGAAGCATACATGATAAAAGATGTACAAAAAGACTTGATTTTCTAATTATAGTAATGAAACCGAATTTAAACAGTAGACAGAAAGCTACAGAAAACAGGAAACTATGAAATAAAGCTGGATTTGTGTTACCTGTGTCCTTTTACCTATCTGCAGGATGATCGGCATCGATTATGTAGAATCGGCGTCGATTTATGCGATCGGCGTCGACTGATGTGATCGGTGTCGACTGAAACAGATCGGCGTCGACTGGGAGCAGATCGGTCAATCGGGGACAGTGCGAGAAGATTTGGAGATTGGAAAGTGAAGGACGGATCATCAACGTCTGTTGGATGTGCGAAATTTGATAGGATACTGGAACAGAGTCACCAGAGGACCGATGGATACGTGCGATGTTGATGTGATAGGAGCAGAGTAACGGTGCTCCTCTCAGGGATTGATTCGGACAGGATCCGATCTCATTTGATACACTTGATGCTAAAAGATTTCTCTTTCTTACCACCTGTGTCTCTTTCGTGATCTGTCTCTTTCTCTCTCTTTGTTTTCCTTTTTCCGTCATGTGTGCTTTTTGGTCCCTAGAACTGAGTTCTGGACTTGTATTTATAATCGGCGCCGCTCCTAGAAAATCGGCGCCGACCGTATAGGTCGGCGCCGATCGCCGGACAGACTCCCGAGATGGCAAAAATGATTGATTTCTAGAAAGATGAGAACTACCCCCAAATACAAGAAATATCCCGCTTGGGGAAAAGGAAAAATTGGGGGATACATAGATAGAATAAATTTGGGGTAGATAAGTGATTAGGATACATGGGAAGAAGTGTAATTAAATATTTAATATTTAATTACTCACTGGTAAGATACAATGGGGTGAATTAAACTTAGGATAGATGTTTAAATCACAAATCGGATAATATCCCAAGGGGATAGCGGTGACGTAAACGTGCCCCAGGTTACCTAGGCAGGTAAACGAATGTGAGGGACACTAAATTGAGTAACCAATTTTAAGTGTCTACACTCTGAGGACCCCAAAGCCCAAATTATTTTCGAATCATCAGGAATGAGGAACTATTTCTTGTCTACCAAGTCTGACAAAATCGTTGTTCTTGTCCAAGAATATCTTAATAAGGTCTGGACTTTGCAGTTTGATGGCAGCTGCGCGACTAGTGGATGTGGCGCCAGAACCGTGCTAATATCTCCCGAAGGGGAGATTATTCCTCTCTCTTTCAAGTTGCAGTTTTCAACACAAATAATACTACTGAGTATGAATCTCTGCTACTCTGCATGCAAGCCGCAAAGGAAAGAGGGATCAAAAATCTGAAAGTACAAGGTGATGCAGAGCTAGACGTGAATCAAGTTAAGAGGATATATCAAGTAAAGAATGAGAGGCTCAGGCATTACCGCAATGCAGTGTGGGACAGCATCGAATAATTTGATGCTTTTTCAATAGAATCCATTCCAAGAGCTCAGAATGACATGGCCGATTCATTGGCCGTTTCAGCATCCCTCATGATCCCTCACCCAGGTTTGAAAACAGAAAAATACACCATTGAGGTGGTTTTCTGCCCAAGCATGCCGGACAATTCTTAGCACTGGAAAGTATTCAATGATGACAATCAACGTATTGCCTTTCTAGAAAAGGTGGAAAATTTTAAGGAACTTCACTTTGAAGGATCCACTTCTACGTGCCGTGAATCAGTCACCGGTCAAGACGATGAATCTGAAGGGAACGATGGCATATGTCAGCTCAAAGGAAATAAAATTCCAAAGGCCCTGGTTTCTTTGGAGTGGTTATTCAATAGGCATGATCGTTTTGTAAAAAAGAAAAGGCGAGATGATACTGGCTCTTCCCCAGAAACCGAACCGGTTAATTTAGGGTCGGTAGAACATCCGCAGTTTGTGAACATTGGAAAATGTTGCACACCTGAAGAGAAGCGGAAGTTTTTCAAATTGCTGAAGAATTACATGGATGTATTGGCATGGTCCTACGCCGATCTAAAGTCTTTTAAGCCAAAGGACGTCCAGCATGACATCCCGTTGAAAGAGAACGTCAAACCCTTTCACCAGAAGCAGAGGCATTATAACCCTAAGATCTCAGGTACTATTCAGGCTGAAATTCAGAAAATGTTGGATGTGAGAATCATTTTTCCTATCCATCACAGTACTTGGGTGGAAAATATTGTGCCAGTGCACAAGAAAAATGGTGAAATACGCATATGCGTAGATTTTCAAAACCTAAATCAGGCTTGCTTAAAGGAAAACTACCCACTTCCTATAATGGATCAAGTTCTACAAGCGGTAACTGGATTAGAAATTTTGTCTATGCTTGATGGTTTTTCAAGCTACAATCAGATTGAAGTTTCACCTGAAGATCAATTTAAAACAACATTCACTACTCCCTGGGGCACGTTTGCTTACAGCAGGATGCCTTTTGGCCTGACCAATGCTGGCACCACTTTTCAGTGGGCCATGGACCTTGCATTCAAAGGTATGATGGGGAAGGTCATTGTGGTTTATCTGGATGACTTAATTGTGTTCTCTAAACAACGAAATGATCATTTTGATCATCTGGAGCAAGTATTGGCTAGATGCCGAGAGCATGGGATTTCCCTGAACCCAAAAAAGTCTATTTTTGGAGTCACAGAAGGAAAGTTGCTAGGACATGTTGTTAGCAAAGAAGGAATGAAGATAGACATTGAAAGAGTTAAGGCTATTCAGATCCTTACTTTGCCTACAAGCAAGACCGGCGTCCACTCTTTCTTCGGAAAGGTGAACTTTCTCAGGCGCTTTGTTCCTAACTTTTCTAAAAAGACTCGTCATATATTAGACATGATGAAAGGGTCATCAACTTTCTGATGGAGCGAAGAAGGGAAGAGGTCGTTCGAAGAAATAAAAGCTTCCGTCGCTCACGCACCAGTTCTAGTATGTCCTGATTTCTCCAAGGATTTTATCATGTATAGCTATGCATCTGAGCATACTGTATCTGCCATCTTGATGCTAAAGAATTCTGAGAATGTTGAATCCCCGATTGCGTTCATGAGCTCTCCCCTCAAGCCTCACGAATTAAAAATGTCTCGATTGGAAAAGCATGCCTTTGCCATTGTCAAAGCAATCAAAAACTTCAGGTATTACATTTTAAATTCTCATACAGTGGTGCTGGTCCCTGACACAGCAGTCAAGTCAATTTTAACTCAACAGGAGTTAGGAAGCTTGTGAGGAAATTGGATTGCAAAGGTCCAGGAGTACGATCTAGATATAAAACCAACTAAGTTGGTAAGAGGCAAAGGCTTGTGTCAACTTATGGCTGAAAATCAAGGGTCAGAAGTTTTCGAAGGAAAATATGATTACACCAATGGAGCACAAAGTGAGCTGGAGAAACCCGATTCACTGCCTCTGGTCCTATTTGTCGCAACCAGTGATGAGTGGTATGCCGATATTGCTTTTTTCCTCACCTACGGCGAATGCCGAGCTCACCTAACTGCAAAGGAGAAGCGCGCTATAAATCTCAGAGCAGCCAAATATGTCATCTGGGATGACGGTTTATACAAGAGCGGGATAGATGGCGTCTTATTGCGATGTGTCGACAAGCCACAGCAGGTGAAGTTACTTGAAAGTTTTCATAATTCAGCCTGTGGGGGCCATTTCTCCTCTTCCATGACGACACACAAGATCATCTGAGCCAGGTACTATTTGCCGACGCTCTTCCAAGATATAGCTACCTGGGTAGCAAAGTGTGAGCCTTTCCAGTAGTTCGTCGGCAAACCCAAGTTGGCTACTTTTCCCCGTAGGCCGGTCATTGTCAATGAACCATTCAAGAAATGGGGAATTGATTTTATCGGCGCACTCAATCCCCAATCGAGTGTCAGACACAATTATGTCCTAACAGTAATAGATTACTTCACCAAGTGGGTGGAAGCCATACCTTTCAAACATGCCACTTCCGAGGTTGTTTGCGGTTTCATTAAAGAAAATATCATTGTCAGGTTTGGCGTTCCAAACAAGATTGTTGCTGATAATGCTTCTAACTTTTCTTCGGGGGAAGTTGTTGGTTTTTGCTATGAATACGGAATAACTTTGGCTCACGCCTCAGATTATTACCCTTAGGGAAATGGTCAGGCAGAATCCAGTAACAAAAACTTGGTGACCATCATACGAAAGCTAGTGGATGAGAATCAACGAATGTGGCACAAGTCCTTATAAGACGCTTTATGGGCAGACCGCATTACTCCCAAGAGGTCTCTCGGTATGTCACCTTTTCAATTGTTATATGGCACCGATGCCGAGCTTCCCATTTCCACTGAAATCCCTGCTCTACACTTGGCACGAGCAATCGAAGATGAGACTTTCCAAAATTCCCTTGAAAAAAGGATCATGTACCTAGTAGAGCTCGAAGAAAAGAGAGTAAGGGTGGTCGACAAGATCACCGAACATCAGAATTAGGTTAAAATATTGTTCGATAAAAAAGCTAAGCAAAGAAATTTCCAGGTGGGATACCTCGTCCTTTTGTGGGACAAACGAAGAGAGTCAAAGGGCATGCACGGAAAGTTTGATTCCCTATGGAGAGGGCCTTTCAAGATCAAGCAGCTCAACGGAGAGAATAGTTTCTATCTCTCATATCTAGATGGAACTGAGCTCCCGCTTTCCTATAGCGGGCAACATCTAAAAACCTTCAGGAAGTAGAGCTTGCTCTCTTCTTTGTATAGTTTTCTTCAGTTGTGTGTTTTTTTTTGTCGTGTGTTTGCTTTTGTTGGTTGTGTGTTTCCCTTTCTGGTCTCCCTTGTTTTTTACTCTATTACCCAATGGATAGGCATGTGAGGTCTGGGATTCTCTACCCCTGAGGTTCGCTCAGAGATAGTCCGCAGAAAGAGCCAGTTGTTATCCTGTAAAATTGACAAGGGCAATTTTACAGATAACCCTACCAAAAAAAAAATTGGTCCCTCGTCAGGGACTCTTTGCGTTTGGAATGTTGCAAAATCCTTTCCCGAGAAATATAGTTTTCCGAACTTAGCCATTTTTGGTATTTTTTGGTCGGGCGCACATAATGTCTATGCAACATCAGGTTTTGGTGTGCCCCCTTTAAATCCTTTGGCGCACGGTTTGAAGTGTCAACAGGAATTTTGGTGCACCTCTATATGTTGCGCCCTTCTTGCATGCGCCAAGGCACATGCGCCTTCATGTCAACAATACTTTTGTTGCACCGAGTTTTGGTGCGCCAAGGGCGCACATATTTCTGTGTCAACAGCACTTTCGATGCGCCAAAGGTGCACATAACTTCGTGTTGACAGGTGTTTCGATGCACCAAAGGGCGCATCCTTTCCAGTGTCGACAGCACTTTTGGTGCGCCACTTGAAAAAGTAAGTGGCACATTTATTACCACCTCACCTATAAATAGGCGCATCTGCACTGTCATTTTCATCTGTCAGAATCACGTGATTTTCTCTTCCCTCCGTGCCTGTCAGCATGCTTGCCCTGTCATTTTTGAATCACTTCGTGGACCTGATTTCACACTTCTCCATTATATAATCTTGGTAAGAGGTCCTCATTTCTTTTGTGTGTGTTTTGTGTCTTGGTTTTTGGCTGCTTGTTGGTGTGGATTTGATTAAATAAGGCTATGAAACCAACTCCCCCCCTTGTTGTTTCTTCTATTCCTCCACATGCATTTCCCCCTCTTTCCAGATCTGCTGGTAAAGGGGACTCTGTCCTGAAAAGATTGCTTGAAACTCTTATTTCTACCTTCTTCATCACCCAAAGACATCCTACAAAAGAAGCTTAAATGCATGTAACCCCTCAGGAGAAAGAATCATGGCTTAAAAATAAGACTGTATTATTTCCTCTTTTGGCACATCTGTCACCCCTGCAACATGATATACAGTCACGCCAATGGCGCATATACCATGCATGTTACATAAAGAACAGTTGCGCCCTCAAGGTGCACTTCCCTGGCTTGTTGCAACCACTTTCCCTACGCCCTACTTAGCACACCAAACTCATATGTTGCATTATTAAAACTTGCGCCATTGGCGCACCCTGCATCCGTGCAACACCAACTTTATATGTGCCAAGTACAAAACTATTATAAGGCGCAGGCGCATCCATTGTTACAGTAACATCATGTTATGCAGACCTTCCATACGCCGCGCCAAGTTCTCCTGTGGCGCATGAAAAAATTATGTTACACGCATTAAACATGTGCCCTTTGGCGCATCATGTACCCGTGTAACATGAAAAGTATCAGCGCCCTTTATAAAATGCATACATATGGCGTAGGCACACTTATGCTTACAACAACAAAAAATGCAATCTGCAGTATCTATGCGCCATGCGCCCTTTGGTGCTGATTTATCCCTTGTAGCAGCCTTTTCCTTTGTGCCATACTATTTAACCCTGTAACCTGCAGTATTCATGCACCCTGCACCCTGAGGCCTTAAAACCACTAACTCTTTCTTCTGTTGACGCTTTAATGGAAGATCAAACAGCTAATATGACTTTCTTGCGTTAGGTTTCGCTTCTTCTTCTTGTAGATCAGCAACTGAGTTCAGAGTCACATATGTCAACATCAAGCAAGAGACCTACCAAATCTAAGGGCAAAGCCAAGCTCACAGAAGAAGAAATGAAGTATAAATATCAAAGGGTCAGGATACCCGAATCCCAAGCAGAGTGTGACCTAGACATTAGAGACTCAGAAATGGGTCATATTGACATGGAGGATTTCTGGGCCAGAACCCGAAAGGTCACAGGAAGTCCGTGGATGGACAAACTAATGGGAAATGGGTTACATTTTGCTGGAGGGATCCCAGTTAGTGCCATGAACAATGAGTTCATGATGGTAGTAGCTCGATGCTACAACAAAGACACCAGATGTGTCGAGAATGAGAAGGGTGAGATCATAATCAACCTCACTGCCTGACATTTTGAAATAATGCTCGGCATTCCTCACCACCGGCACTTTGTGGCCGTCAGCCAAGAATATTACATCAAGGCTTGGGATGACAATGAGGATCAGTGTATGCAGCTAATGAACGAAGTATACCTGAAGAACAAAAAGGTGGTGACATGATGGCCAAAAGTCATTCATCGCAGTGACTTTTCAAAGGAACTCAGTGATACAATCATGTTCCTGAGCAGATTATTTGGGCTTCCTGATACCCACTACTTTCACAAGCGGAATAGATGGAATAGAAAAGGTTTTAGAAAAGTATGCACACACATATGGAATAGATAACATATTATTAATAAGTAAAAACACATGAATTTTTCATGATAGAAAAGAAACTTGTTTATTTGAATTGTCTGTCAGTTGAAAATTTGATGGCATAATGCATTTCGATAGAAAAATATTCACACACTTAAATACATGGTTAGATCATGTAGGGGCACACCCAAATATGTGTTGCCCTTTGGAAATGTACAAAATAACAATTAATGACCTTGATTGAGTTTACATAATACTATTACATTGTTTATAAACACAAACAATTTAGTACATTTTTATAAACGGTTGAAATTATATTTATGTATAATGTACTTGAATATTTACCTTTTAATTTTTAGATAGAATATGATTATTTTTATAGTCATTTGAAATTATTTTGTATATATAAACAATTTGGTTAAATTTAATACTCGATTGGAATTCTTTTTAAAGTACATAGCTGATTGTTTGTAAAAATTTACTTTCACATTTTTAGGTGGACTTAATTTTATTTTGTATTAATTGCTTGCATATTGCAAACAAAAAAGATTATAATTGGTTGTGTTTGAATTAAATGGATTTTATCATTAAAGGCCAATATTTCACCTTGTTTAGAATGGATATTTTTCCATTTTCACATGTTTTGTGAATTTTTTTAATTTATTATCTCAAATAAATATTGTTGGCGTAGCAGTTGGTTAACACGATGAGATCCCTCTCCACCTCCAGTTCGAGCTTTTGGTGTGACAGCAAATTGTAACATGGTATCAGAGCCATGTAGTTAAGCACGCCTGACATGGAGTAGTATTGGGATGGGTGACCTCCCGAGAAGTCCCGGTGTCGTTTCCCTAGAGCTCACATGGTTGTATTTGGCTCCATTGTGTGGGGGTGTGTTGGCCTAGCAGTTGGTTAACACGATGATATCCTTCTCCACCACCAGTTCGAGCTTTTGGTGTGACGGAAAATCATAACAAATATAACATGAAATGTTATGTTATGTTTAGATACAAATGGTTCATCAAGAGATTAAAATCCAAAATTACAATCACCTTTTATTTTTCAAGACAGCCAGATGTCACAGAAATTATATCATTAGAAACACTTTTAATAATTATTTTCTTACTAACAATTACTTGCTAAATGCATTATGACCACTTTTGTTATAAATGAAAGATTTCATAGATGTAGGACAACTTGTAAATAAAATACATTCAATGAATGCTCAATAAAACAATAATTATTTGCAATAATTTCATCTCTCTTACAAAGACTTTGGAAATATTCTATCTGTAGACAAATACGTAATCAATTATTAGTAGATTATTTTTTATTCTTGTGATTCTTTACCAAATTGAATTCCTTTACAAAAAAAAAATCATAAACTCCTTTCAACACTAAAAATTAAAAACCTTAAAATTGAAATCAAAAAAACTTTGATATCTAATTCCAAAATCCTCTAAATTAGAATCCAATAATAGCAAAATCAGATTCCAATATTTGATACTATTAAAACTAATATAGACATTTTCAATTTTTAATCTGGACTAGAATATGTTTGTATTTAATGAAAATTTAGTTAGAAATATAAAACATCATTTATTTTACAATTATGTGTACCAAGGGGTAAAGAAATATTGACAATACCTTGGACATTTTATGACCTATCATCATGCATCGAAACTTGATTTTTGGTGGGTGTGTCACTCAAATTGAAAAACCAATCCTTGTGCCCAGTCATGTGTCAGGTGGCACCTGAAATCAACATACCAGATAGCATTGTGTGAAGATGATTCGTCATGTGACTAATAAGCATATAAGAAGTATTCATCATCAAGGTAATCTTCCTATTCAGCAACATTTCCTTCTTGTTATGGCTTTTTTTTTCCAATTCCCTATGTTTTACTTGTTTCATATTTTGTTGTCCCTCATATGATTATTGGTTTTTTTTTTTTATTGTCACGGGAGGATCCATACTAGAATTCATTGTACCAATAGTCTTTCAATTCATGGCCCTTATGACTAAACATTATGCATTACTTATGTTGTGTGTTCCCTTGTTTATTATACTGACTACTCTATTTCTAGGATTATTTAGAATATTTGAATGGTTTCCTTCCTTTTTGTGAGAAGAAAGAGTTTGTTCTTCTTCTTTTGTTGTATACATGGACTCTTCTTGTCGTAACATATTTTTTTAATATTGACAAACACTTTTGACCATAGCTATGAACCGGAGTACATTCAGCCAAGATATAGCATTCAAGCACAACAATTAGTGAACCAAAACCACCACACTTGAACACACTTCTAACGCAAGAAATCTTGAACTATAATCCACCTATGTTAAATCCTCCTACCAACCACACCACCTTAGACATTACCACCTCGAACGGGGATTGTGCCTAAGTGGTATTTGAGCCTGGGTGGAGCCAGAAAAAAACCATCCATGTTAACCACTTCACCTATACCACATCAGAAAATTGGGTTCCTTTAATGCTTTTAATATACCAAATCCATGAACTAGAGTGGTAGAGGAGTAATTTCTCTAAGTGGGACATGGGGGTGGTCTTTGGTCCTTAATGTTCACTAAGGGATCCACATCCAAAGTGCCCCAGTATGTTTCACTTGGTCCCTATGGAGAATTTTGACCCCTACCTCAAGGTGTCCTCATGGCCACTTACAAAAAGCATCCAATGAACTCAATGGGAATGGAACTTGGGTTGATGATTACAAACTACTAATAAATCACCAATAGCCCAAGACCTTGAGTTCCCTGTCACAACATATTTACCAATTGTTTAAAATGTGGTATTTCTCTCATACCATTTAGAGTGGTCATGAAGATCTGGTAAGGGGGGAAGTGCTCTTAAGATGATAGGAAAAATATATTCATTGGTTACTTCCTCTTTCAATGTTTGGAGTGATGCTTGCAAATTTGTAACACTAAAAGGACTCAATTTTCTTACCACTTTTCAATTTGAGACAATGAAACGCTTTGTAAGTGTAGAACAATGTTCCTATTTTTAGCCTCATAAACTCTGCTCAATTTGTCTCACACTGATTTTATCATTTTGGCATCTTGAATGTGTGGTTACAGGTCATCAGATACTGTAAATAAGATGATCAATTTGGCCTTCTAATTAGATTTATAAAATGGATGTTGTGTAGCAATATTTTCCTCTAGTCTCGTCAAATATCCTTCAACAACAAGTCATATGTCTTCAAACTCAAGTTGAGTTCTGATTTTGGCCTTTGTATCTATCTAGTTGTCTCATAAGAAATAAGAATTTGGTAGAGATACTTTAGGAGCATTTGCATCCATGATGGAGAATGTGAGGGATGGTAATGGTCCTTATGATTGTAAATTAGTATAATGATGTACAAATTATGTAAAAATAAATTACCCCCTTTTCCTGGAAAAAAATTGCAAAAAAAATATTTTGAACACTTTTTGCTTGTTAACAAATACCCTTTACAAATAGAAAAAATAGTTTTCTGTAATATTTACAAAAAATATCTATAATGGGCCTTGAAACCTCTTTCAACTTAAAAATATGGTGTGTTTTTTAATTTTTGAAAAAAAAAATCCCACCCCAACTATGGGTTTTACCTATAAACACTTTAAGTATCATTTTTTGTGATGCCACCAAATCTTAGTATGCTCCCTAGTGCAAAAACTAGGGGGAGGGGGTCGACCCCTTGTCCTCCACTATTCAAGTGTTTTAATAAAATCATTGTAATCAACTAAGAAGCCATTTCACATAACCACACATTGAAGGTCATATATTCTTAAAGAATATGATGTTGATTATAATTATAAAATCAAAGATAATCCATGTCACCTAACCATACATCGGAGGGTGTATATTCTTAAAATAATATAATTTTTAGTAGTTATTCATGTCTCATAACTAGGGATTTTACCTGTAAATAGTCTAGGTACTATTTTTAGCAGTGCCATCAATCGTAATAGGTCTGCTAGTTCAAAAACTAGGGGAGGGGATTGACCCCTTGTCCTCCACTAGTCAAGTGTTTTAATAAAATCCTTGTAATCAACTAACAAAACATGTTACCTAACCAAAATTGGAGGTTGTATATACTTAAATAATATAATGTTGAGTATACTTTTGAAATCGAAGATCATCCATATCACCAAACCAAAATTGGAGATTGTATATACTTAAAGAATATAATGTTGAGTATACTTTTAAAATCAAAGAGCATCCATATCACCTAACCACATATTGGAGGAAGTATCATCGTAACTAATATAATGTTAAGCATACTCTTAAAATCAAAGAGCACTCATATCACCTAACCACACATTGAAAGTCATATCTTCTTAAAAAAATATAATCTTGAGTATCATGTTAAAATCCAAAAGCAACCATATCACCTAACCAAACATTTTAAGTTGTATATTTTTGTATAACATTAAAATAAAATAGTTTGGAGGAGGCTGCAAAGGCTTGAAACCTATGACCTCTTTACTCTGAACCCTCTAAAATCCTTGTGTTAGCCAAAATCCCAAGGTGTTGCTCGTGTCTGAATAATTGAAGGACTTAGTTTTAATATTCTGCAAAAATAAATGTAATTAATAAAAACTAAAGGGACCACTTACCCAAGTTTCAGCTCAAATTCATTTAGTTATTTTAGACTGAATTTTCTTATTTTTGTCTCTTCCTTTCTACATGAAAAGCTTCTTATATTTCAAAGTGTCGTTGTTGGAGCAAGGGTTATTATATTTTTATAGGTCATGTGCATGGATGAGTTGCCCTTGTGTTTTTATCAGGATTCAATATATATTTTAAACACGGGGCTATGAGAAGAGGTTTTTCACTCAAGGTGCCAAACAATGTCAGATGGTCTTCAATGTTAGAGTACTTGACTTCGTCTAATGCAGTTAAATCCAATAATACTTGATTTATTCATTGATCAGGTGTCTTTACATAAGAAATAGCCACAATGTAGTTCACTCACATTGTTCTAATACCAAATTGGTAAATGTCGGGAGTTTATTAAGAGTAGGTCCAAGATTTAAACCCCATTAGCAGGCCCGAGAATGAGGAGTAATATGACCAGAGTCCCTGTGTGCAGTGGAAATAGTCTAATCAATGTCCCTGAGTGTGTGCCAGTTGTACAAAAATGGTATGAAACCTAGGCTCCAGTTGTATGAAGACAGTATGAAACTTGTGCACCTAGTGGTTCCTTCTTCACATCAGGATAAATTTTACTGAGGCCTAAAATCACATGATTGGCATAAAATTTAAATTTAATTTATGTATTTTTGACATGTTGATATAGATTAGGTAGATGTTTACTAGTTTTGTCAATTCAATTGGTTCGAGTTATAGTTGATGTTGTGCAAAGGAAGGATATATTATTTTATTATATTATTAACTTAATGCATTTATAACATAAAATTAAAATCAGTCCACAAATTCAAAACATTCAACTAACACAAAGAACTCCCTGAACTATCTCCACTATGTGTGTGTGTATTTATTTGTTTATATATGTATGTATATGTATGTATATGTATATGTATATATACATACATGTACATATGTATACATATATACATTATAACTCAAAATACATTACAATTCTATCTTAACCATAATTTTGTTAAATTTGGACATTTTACAATGTAGATTAAATACTGAAATCGTCTATGTTGGTTTTACTTATACACATTATTGAAATTTGATTTCGCTATTATTGGAATCCAAAAAGGGGTTTTTTGGAATTTGATTTGGCTACTATGGGAATCCAAAAAAAAGTTTTTTGGAATTATATATCATATATGAGGGATTTCCATTTTAGGGGTTTACAATTTTTCAGTAAGAATAGGAAATACTTATTAGAATAATTAATACATTTATAACTTTACAATGCATGGAAAATACTTATATTGTCCATTCTCATAAAAACAAACATTTTTATCTTGTATTGAATGGGCATATGTCCATTCTCATACAAACAAACATTTTTATTTTTATCTTGTATTGAACGGGCATATGCCCATTCTCATATAAGAATCATAGAAGAAAAATACACAGACAAAATGGTCATATGTCCATCCTCATACAAAGAAACATTTTAAATTTATCTTGTATTGAATGGGCATATGCCCATTCTCATATAAGAATCATAGACGAAAAATATAGGTAATATTTATTTTGTATTAAAATGGACAGTTGCCCATTCTCACATCATTTATAGAGATATTAAAATGATTAGGCTCAATATTGATTCAATGAGTTAAAATAGTATTGAAAACAAATATTTATGAATTTTTATGAGAGAGACTACAAAAATAAACTAAATTAAATCATAGATTATATTATCTGATTTTATTGATAATTAATTTCTTTTTGTACAGACCTATCAAAGCTAGTTTTGAGCATTAAATGGTAAACTATCAATAACCTCCTAAATTATCATCATGTATTAATCACATCATTTGGATGAAATGTGAAGAAGAACTAAAAATAGTAATAAACACATTTTGAGCATTACATACTAATAACCATCAATAACATCTTATTAAAGAATATATAATAATCACTTCAAATGGGAAAATGAACCACAAAAATGTAATGAACATGATTTTATTTATTGATTTGTTCCACTGTTGTTTGAAATAGAGAACATCCCTTTGAGATGTCTCTTACATCATCTGCAACCCCTACCAAAGCTAGTTTTGTAAACAACAATGACAAAAGCCACTTATTATTTTTAAATTCTTTATCGGAGACCTTTGGAGACACCAAAAAACTTATTCCAGAATTCCTTTGTTGATTACATTAACTACAACCATAGTTTCACATTTGTATGGAAATTCTGGTGTTTTCAAAATTGTTTCCAAATTTCTAATAAATTTTTCTCCCTCTTTTTCGCGATGCTCCATACCACAACAAAACAAAGGATGTGTGTCCACTTTAACTGTGTGTAACAATTTCGTTGCTATTTTTTCTACATTGGCATTTGTATCCAACGTAAACAAGAATGTTATTTGATGAAACTCTTTAGATACAAAATTTAGAAATTGGGAAATAGACATTCTTGGTAGGATGAACTTGTTGTTCAATTGAAATGTATTGGCATTTTTAGAAATATGCTTTTGAACTAACAATACTTTTAATTCAATAATAAGAAAATGTTTCTTGAGAGGCACTGCAAAAAAAATAAAATTATACTTCATTATTAGCTTGTATGTATTTCAAATACGATAATAACATTTCACAAAAAACAATATACATGTTTCTTTACATATATTTGTTGGTTTCTTTGGAGGCACTGCAAAATAATAATATTAAACTTAATTATTAACTTGTATGTATTTCAAATTCGATAATAATGGTTCACAAAATATTTTTACCTATTTCTTTACATATATTTGTTGGTTGTATATTTTCTAGATTTCCTTCAGTTGTATCTCCACATAAAAATTCAAATTAGGATATATTTATCAAATTGATTCCAACTAATATTGAAAATAAAAAGGATTAATATTTTTACCTATTTCTTTACATATATTTTTCAGATTTTCTCCAGCTGTATCTGCACATAAAAATTGAAATTAGGATATATTTTTCAAATCGATTCCAACTAATATTGACAAGTAAAAAGATTATTAAATTTTAAATAATACTTGATAATTATTCGTGAGCTAATGGGTTTGATGTAATTTCAGTATTAATCACCATCGGTTGCATGTTTTGTGTGTTTTGTTGGGCAATTTCTTGTTGGATGGACAACATCATGCTTTTTTCAGGAATAATTTCTTCCTCTAATGGATTAACCTTATGGCTTGCGCTTTGTTCTCCACTCAAAATAATTTGTAGGCTCAACAATTGCTTCCAATGAACATAAATACATAGAATGTAAAGTAAAAATTGTAAACAATTGAATGTTGTTCACTCTCACTTAATCACTGTCATACCTATTCAATCTTGTATTCACTTGGTGGATACCTGTTCTCATTTAGGAATCACATAAGAAGAATAGAATGTTGCTAAATTTATTTGTTTGTAAGAGAGAAATGTTACTTAATCTGGTTGTCTGACACAAATTCTAAATCACTTGCAATCTATCAACAAGGTTAGAATGATCCAAGACTTCAAATACTACCTTTTACTTGGCCAATAAATACTTTTCTCTAGGTATCCACTCTTAAAAACTTGTAATTTTCACCTTATGAAAGTCTCTTTAATTATTCATAATTGTCTTATATTGGGTGGACTATCCCTGACAGACCTAAGTGTTGCACTACGTACCCTCGACGAGAGGGATCAAGCCTTATGTATTTTTCCTTTTTTAGAAGGTATAAGGGTCATTCCCCATTATTTCTAACATACTTTAGAGAGGTATTCAAATGATTAAGTTCAATCTTGTACTGAATGTGCAGATGTATATTCTTCTATAGGAATCATTGAGGAAAAACATATTATTGATATATGATAATGGAAATATGCCCATTCAATACATGGAATATTGAACTTAATCATTTTAAAACCTCTATAATGGAAGTGGTTAAAAAAATAGTAGAGCAAGCTTATCCATGCAACAGTGGAATTTTTATTGGCAATTAATGTTTTCAAAGGCAGTGGATTTCTTGGGAATGGTAAACTTCACCAGGATGTTATTGTAAGCGATATATTTTTTTATTATAAACACCAATACGTTCACAGGCATGATATTTTTTGACTCTACCCATGATTTAGAATGTCATCTGGTTTCCTTTCCCTTTCATGCTGGAAAATTTACCATTGTAAAAAAAGTATACTTTTAACTCTTCATGTCAATCCTATTCTCAATAAAAATAATAGAGATAAAATTTACTATGTCTTACAATGAGAAGTTGTGCATTCTCACAACCTTATCTTGTTTACATATATTCTATAATATGAAAAGAACCTTTAGGAGTAAACTATATAAAGTATGTACATCTTAATATTAGAACAAAGTAAGCATTGTTAAGATTTAATATATACATAATGACTATAATAAGAACACAAAAATCATAGAGGCTATTCACCTAAAGGTTTTATTCTTTTGTTTACCTATTTTATGTACTTCCAATTCAATACAAAGACAAAATTGTTTTTTTGTCTAAGAATGGGCATATGCCCATTATAAACATTCAAATACAAGAAATATTGAACTTAATCATTTTAATACCTCTAAATATTATGAAACATATTTAATTTTTTCTATGTTCGTATTCTATGATATCTATATGAGAATGGGCATATACCCAAGTAAAATTGAATTTAATCATTTTACGAAATCTATAAAAGTTGTGAGAATGGAGAAATTTTAACTCTTTTCTTCTAATTAAACTTATGACTTTTTCTTAGATATATTACATAATATGAAAATAAATTTTAGGAGCAAATTATATGAAAGATGTACATCTTAATATTAGAAAAAAGTAAACATTTTTAAGAATTAACATATACATAATGACTATAATAAAAAAAACACAAAAATCGTAGAGGTTATTCACCTAGATGTATAGTTAGACATTTATAATATTGTTAGAGCATGATCTCCTGCTTTTTATTCTAAAAATTAAATATAAGTGAGGACCTATTTGTATTATGTGACTCCTTTCATGTATTTGTCCCACCATATAATATTAATATAGGTGACGCATTAGAGTTACATCTCTCAATCATGTGCCCCCAAAAATGCACTGATCTTGATTATTTGAAAGGATGTTCAGGGATGAAAAATTTAATTTCATTTGGTTTGATAATATCCAAGGGCTCTAAATGTTGCCAATCCATATCCACTGTCACATATTCCACCTGTATACCAGTTGAATTATGAAATCCATATATGGAAAAAATCACTGGACATCCCTTAAAATGCATGTTCTGCAGTCATAATTCATATATGTTTATAATTGTATAATATTGGCTGGACTATCCCTTAGAATAGCCAAGTGATGCACCACATACCCTCTAGAGGGATCAAGCCTTATGTAGTTTTCATCATATTGAATACCGATGTTTATCAAGGAAGTAATAGAAGTGAAGCATTTCATTATGAAGATGAAGTGAAACGTAAAGATAGTAATAGAAGTGAAGCATTTCATCCCGATGATGTGATCCAAGCACATAATGGTATTGCATTACCAAACATCAACATGAATCAAATATTCATAGATTAAATGATAAAACTTCTATTATGACTATGCTAGTTGAATATTCCTTATTGAAGAAATGATTAGGTACTCATGTAGAAATGATTAGGTACTCATGTTTTCTTGCACCCCATCCTAAAAGCACAAAATGAGAAATCATTCAATGCATATCTCAAGTTCTTGTTTATAATTATATCATTTTGGTTGGGAGTAATAAATTCAAGAATAATAGAGACATTTTGAATGGGCAGTAATTATGCTCTACATATCCTTGAGAGGGATCCATTCTCTATGTAATTCTCATTCTACAATATATATATATATATATATATATATATGTAGTATATATATTTATATATATATATATATATATATACACTTTATTTTAACATGAGATAAGAATGAAAAGTTGTAACATTGGGACAGTTACCATTCTCATGTAGTTGTGCATGTTTAGGGTATGGACACTAAGTCCAGAAGAATAATAGAGATAACATTATAAGTTTTGAAGTAATTAACAATGGGATAGTATACTAGCTAGACTATCTTTGGCAGAGCCAAGTGTTGCACTATATACCCTAATAGAGGGATCATGCCTTATGTAGATCTCATCTCAAGTTAAGTTTAACATGGGAAGTTACCATTCTCATTTAGTTTTTTATATAACTAATGGAATAAGAATAGAGATAAATTTACATTTAATATGGAAGTTACTTTGTTTTAGAATGAGAATCTGTGTATTGTGACAACCTTTAAAGAAGTTGCCAACATTGTTTGTTTTGTAATTATTAATAATTGTTTGTTAGATAAAATTTAATTTGAAACATTGCTATATTTTTTTATAAATGAAAATAACCTAAACATGACTATGATATCAATGAAATTTAATTCACACCACTATGTAAAACATGGCTATGATATTATGCCCATTCAAAAATCCAAAGTAAATTTTAATTCTATTAAACAATTTTTTTTTGAACTTAATCAAACTAAATTTTAATTCTATGATATTAATGAACTTATTTGAACTTCACATCACTACTTGTATACATGTCTCATAAGTATTATTAATTTTCCATTTTCCATAGATACCCTCAAGAGGAGATCAAGCATTATGTAGTTATATTAAACATTTTTTTTTGAACTTAATCAAACTAAATTTACTAATCGTATTAAATAAGCTTATTTGAAACTAATCATCTTGGTGGATTGTCTCATAAGTGCCGTACATTTTCCAAGTGCTACACTACATACCCTCGAGAGGGATCAAGCCTTATGTAGTTCTATTATTTATTTTTAGAATGGGAAGGAAATATTAAACTCAAACATTTTGGTTGGACTAAGCATTGCTGTCTTTTGTTTATAATTGTCTCGTTTTGGATGTTATTATTTATTTATAGAATCAAAAGAATGCCCATTCTCATATAGGAATAATTAAAATATATTGTTTACCACTATGACATCTGTCCCATCCTCATATTATGTAGTTATATTATTTTGTTTTAGAATGGGCAGATGCACATTCTCATTCTCATATAGAAATCATTAAAATATTTTGTTTCTCATATTATATATATTTAACACCATTTATTTATTAGTTAAAGGTAATTATTTTAAAACATGTCTTCGACCACTCGTTGGAGGGAATTATTTACCACCGTTTTATTTTTATTAATTAAAGCTAATTATTTTAAAATACCATATTTGACCACTTTTTAGAGGGAAAAGTGAGATTGTGTTTTTTGCACATAAGTACGTGGAATTGTGTAGATATTAATGAAAGTTAATCCATGGCACTACGAGGCACTAGAATGGTAAAAAACTATTTGTTAGTTCAAGATCGTTGTTCATCATGGTTAGATAATAGTAATACAAGTAAAGCTTTTTATCTTGATGGTGAATTGTGTCTATCTAGGTCTTGTATCATTGGTGAATCGTGTCTATGTTGCTTTGATGTCGTATGTGTCCATTTTCCATTGAGTGGATGATTTACCAAACACGCAAGGGCAAGTTGCACATGGTTCATCGTTAGGGATTAAATGTCTGCACTTCCATTACTATGATCTAACCAACATTAATTACTATGATCTAACCTTGCTCATATATTAAGAATCATAGAATAATAATAGACATAAAATGTAAATTTTTAGATAGATATATTTGTGCCCATTCTCATATAAGAAATTATAGAAGATAGAATGGCAAGTTGTGCATTGTAACAATAATATTTTTTGTTTTGTAAATATTAATAATTGTATTATACTAGCTGGACTATCCCTGGTAGAGCCAAGTGCTGCACTACATATCGTCGAGAGGGATCAAGCCTTATGTGAGTTCTCAGTTCTCATATTACAATATATATATATATATATATATATATATATATATCCATTCACATTTAGTAAATATAGAAGAATAATAGATATTTTGAATGAGAATATGACCATTCTCATATATTTTGAATAGGCGAGGGCTCGGTTCCTCTCCGCCAAAGGTTCCACCAAATAATGATGAGCCCAACAAGCTTCCACATCAGGGGTCGACGAATAGGGACAGAGTGTTGAGATTACAATGCTCTGAGTTCTTCATCCAAACCAAGCAATATGAGAAGGAAAGATACAAAAAAATGAGCAATCATGGCAACTTACTAATTTGTTACGAGCTAACCATAAGTAGATTTGAAACAAATTATATGGAAGGAGAACCATATTGGCTAGACTATCTGTGGCGACACCCAAGTGTCTGTATTACATACCCTTAAGAGGGATCAAGCATTACGTAGTTCACGTTATGCTTAATTCAAATGTAGTGGAGTTTTTGGGTGAAGCCTCTATCTCTAATTATTGCTTATTCTTTTGCTTTTGGCCTCTCTTTATTTTCATGAAGAAAATCAACGAAATTTATGAGAAAAACCAATGAATTTTTCTAACTCTTCTCATGAAGAATATCATTTGGTTTTCCTTCCGTTGCAAAATGGGGAGCAGACGCATTGTAAAACAAAGTAATCTTCATCTTCATGTCAAGCCCATTCAAGTGGGCAGATTCCCATTCTCATATAGGAAACGTAGAAGAACTAGATAGAAAGAAGAATAAATGTTTAGAATGAGCATATGCCTATTCTCAAATAATAATCATAGAAGAATTGTGAGCATTTTTTAAACTCATATATAAAACATAGAAGAATCAACAGATGGAAGATGAATAAATGTTTAGAAGATACATATGAAAGATAAATTTTACTTTGTTTTAAAATGGGCATATGTCCATTTAACATATAAAAATCATGAAATAAAAATGACTCATAGAAGAAGAATTTACTTTTTTATAATGAAGAAAAAAATCACTTCTTTTTTAAATTGAAGATAAGTTTCAAAGACACTTCTAACTCTTCTCTGTTGATTTATTATGATATGAAGATTATAATCTAGCTTTCTTTCTCTTGTATTCTGATTTGGGTATAAAGATAATGCCATATTTTTATCTTTTGTATTTTTTATATGTGCTTTAAGAATATCACTTCAATCTTTTGTAATACTTACATAGTTGTTATCCTCCATAGTTATAAAAGGATGCATCTAAATATGACCGTTTCTTGCATGTTTTAGAGTCTCAACAATATCATTCCCTTGCAAAAAATGTATATGATTCTAAGAAATCCACTTCCAATCCCTCATGCTAAGTGGGGCAGGCGAGCTGACTTCTCGAGTTAGGTGGGTGTGCTCACCTACCGAGCTAAGCAATATTGAACTTAATCATTGTCATATATGAATTAAAATTATTAAGTTCAATGGTGTATCTAATGAGCAATTTTTTGTTCTCATAATTGGAATCATAAAAGAAGAACAAAGATAAAATCTAGCTTGTTTTATAATGGGCAGTTGCCCATTCTCACAGTTATAGAGTTAATAAAAATAATAAGTTCAATATTACTTGTATTACAATGATTAGAATTGGCATATGCCCATTCTCATACAAACAAACTTTTTTATCTTCCAGTGAATGATTAGGTATCCTTTCCTATAGAAGTATTAAAATGTTTAAGTTCAATATTGCTTTTATTAGAATGTTTAGAAGGAGCTTATGCCCATTTACATACAAACAAGCATTTATTTATTGTATTGAATGGGCAAATGCCTATTGTCATATAGGAATCATATATGAAGAATATAGATAAAATTAAATTTTTTTAGAATGGGCACTTTTTCCATTATCATATAGGAATCATATAAGAAAAATAAATCAAATTTACTTCGTTTTTATTTCTGACTATGGCATACTAAGACCATTAATTTGCTAATAAATTATTTTCCATAGTTTATTTATTAATTGAAGGTACTTTTTTGTCAAACGTGTCTTTGACCACCCATTAGAGAGAAATTAGTAAAATTAATGGAAAATAATTCACGCCACTTCATTGTGTGTAGAGAGATTGGTGTTAGATATTATTTTTGATTATGGTAGAGGTATTAGGAATCACAAGGTTCACCATGGGTCGGTGAATATATCTCTTTCTTGTTCATCCTTACCGCTTTATTTTTCATCTAGTTTCCACTTTTTTGTTCATTCTTCCACTTTTGACTTCCTATATTTCATAAAAATACATGTGTGTGTGTGTGTGTGAAGACGATTCACCTGCATTGAATGATTTTGCATGTTGTCTATGTAGTTAACCATTCAAGAGGGGGTGGAAGGAAACTAAGCTTTTAGGAGGGCTGCTATTATAATATAATTATTAATTATTACAAAACAAACAATGTTTATTTGTATGAGAATGGACTTGTTCCCATTATAAACATGCACATATTCTATAAAGGTTGTCACAATGCACAGCTTCCCATTCTAAAACAAAGTACCTTCCCATAGACTGTTTCATCCTGTGAAGCAGAATATTTGAAGAATATTTCTGAGATATTGTTTATTCTCTCCGCTAAATTTTTGTTGAACCTTTCTACTTTGGGCTCCCTCTATTTTCTAAGCCCATTTTGACTTGTGAAGTAAAATATTTGAAGAAAATTTTAGGCATGAATTATTCTAACTCTTATCTGTTGAATTATTATGAAATGAAGAATATCATTTGGTTTTCTTTCCAATATATTATGTTCTGGGTTTAAATATAATGCCCTATTTTTTATCTTCTATATTTTTTGATCTGGGTATTAAGAATATCACTTCAAATTTTTTTGAGAAATGTGTAGTTATTAACCAGTAATCATAGTTGTTAATATAGGGAGTTACTTCTTTTGCAAATTAAAGATAAGTTTCAGAGATCATTAAAACTCTTCTCGATTGTATTCCAAGTTTCTAGGTATAAAGATAAATTATAATGCATTATTTTAGATTTTTTTTATTTTTTATATGGGCTTTCATAATTTCACTTCAATCTTTAATAATACGTGCATAGTTGTTTTCATCCATAGTTATAAAAGGATACCTCTAAATATGACTGTTTCTTGCATGTTTTAGAGTCTGAACAAGATCATTCCCTTATAAAATTGTATATTATCAATGCCCAATGGACCTCCTATCTCATCCCATCCAAACTACTTATGTATATATAATAAATCCACTATTAATCCTTCATACTAAGACAAGGAGTTATCTGTTATTTTTTTACAAAAGTAAAAAGTGGACTTACCACCTAGGAGGCATTGTTTAGTTGTCAAATTGGACATGCAAGTTGATCAAAAAATAAATAATTATTATATAATTCTTTCTTTCATCTATAAAGTGATATTTTTTGTTCATGATCATTGTTCATCAAGGTTAGATAATAGTATAAAAGTAAATCGTTTTTATCCCAATGGTGAATCATTTACATCTTGGTCATGCATCATTGGTGAATCGTGTCACACCTTGTGTCATTGGTGAATCATGTCACATATGTTAGCCTTGGTATCATCTGTGTCTCTTGTTAGAGTAGGTATTTACCTTAGCTCATGTTCACCTAGGTACTTTATTTACCTTTGTTTTATTTATCCACACCCACTTATGTGTGTGGATATTTCTTTTATCTTATTTAGATATTAGGAGATATTATATAGTTTTTAGGTATAGTTCTTTCCTTGATCTATGGTATTGAATAGTTATCTCCTTGATCTATGGTATTGACTAGATCCTTAATGTCTAGTTCTCTCATAAATCTATGGCCTTGACTAGCTCTTTGATGACTAGTCATTTCCTTGATTTATGGTTTGATCTATGACCTTGAATGGTTCTTAGATTGTTATTCCTTGCCTATATAAGAAAGGCCCATTCTCATTGTATTTCATTGAGTTCCATAATAATATATGATATTGTTGCTCATTTGTTTGCAAAAGTTTATGTAAATTTATTCTGGTGAATCACTTTCATCTTATTGATCGTGGTGTTTGATTAGCATTTGTGTTATTGGCTTGGTACGATCTTGTTATCATTCCTTTTATGGTATTAGAGTAGGAGATTGCTATTGACATCCATCTATAAGTTTTATTTTACAAATAAATTGTTTGTATATTCATATATTTGGGATTTGGTCATATTTTGTTGTTGCATGTGGTTTTATGCAAAACATAGGCTTCCATTGGATCTGAAAGGTGGAAAAAACCCTAAGATTGACTGTAAACTTGACCATTTTTTGGAGGTAACCATTTTTTTGTTTTTTTGTTGTTGTAAAGAAACGCACAGGTTCACCTCGGGATCCGTTCCAACAAGAAAGCAATTTTTGGGTTTTGTTTAGTTTATTGAGATCTACTACTAACTACTGAACAGCAGTTTCAGATTACATGGGGGAAGCGTTTAGATTATTTCATTTTTTGGCAGGGGGTCCACGGACTGCTACGCACAAATTACTCTTTTGGGAAAATTTGCAGACATCTATTTTGGGCGGTGAAGTTCATTTTCGGCATAGCCCAAAATAGTAAGTTACATAAACCCCCATTAAAATACTTAGCCCTTGGTCATATGAGGTCTTAAATCTTGTGATTCTTACTAGTAGGTGCTTAACTCCAGCCCCCTGAACATTCTGCTTTGTTTCAGTGGCATCTAAAATAAATAAGTAGAGCATAATGTTGAAAAGCTTGTATCTTTTGATCAGTAACTCGGTTTTGAGTGCCATTTTTTTTGCAGAAGTGCTTATAAAGTTTTTGTCATGCTCTTGTCCATTGAAAATATTTAGTTTTGAGAATTTTACTATAATTATAATTATAAAGTTCCTAAATTTTTGGGAGTTGCATTCTTGTATCTATCATGGATTCTAAGAATGATATGCTTTTCTCTAAAGTGTGTGGACCTCAAGAGGATATTGTAAAAAATTTGGAAGAAAATAGATCGTTCAAGAAGTGAAATTCTCTTCTACAATCAATCATTTATAATAAGGATGCATTAATACACTCCCTACAACAAAAACTTTCTAGCCTATAGCATGACCATCATATTTTGGACAACCATGTCCATAATCCTAGTCCACTCACAGATGTTGCTCTTGTACCCACTGACATTGATATGCCAGTCTTTAAGCCTATTACTACTCTTGATGCTCTTAATCCTGTGAGGCTTGTTATTGCATGTTCTTCCACATATGTGCCTATTCCAGTAACACATGTTGTGTATCCTACTTCTACTCATACGCATGGCTCTTTTGAGAAGCATACCACTGCATTTAGTTCTCGCATGCATGGGTTTCTAGCGGAGGTATTGGTATACATTCACAGGGTATTGTTTCCCCTATTCCACATGTTAAGTGGAATTCTCGCCATGACATTGATTTTCAAGCAGATACTTCATTGGGATCACACATTGACAAAGCTCATATTTTTATTCGCCTCACCTATTTCTTAGGATCATGAGCAACATATGAGTTCTACACCTTCATTCAGGCTTGAAAAACCTGAGATTTCAGCTGTCAGACATGAGCAACCTGACACAAATTCTAATGTTCCTTTGCATCCACTCATTGTGCATTTTGCACCAATTCATATGCAGGCATCTTCTTCATCCATCCATGTTAATTTAGGGTGGATATATGATCACTCATGGTGGTGACATAGGCATTCATTGAGATGACTCTACAGGTGTGGCTCCTCCATCATTCGGCCTCTTGATCCACTTTCTATACCTTTTGCATTGTAATGTATAATTTTTCTTTAGCAGGTGTAGTGTATCTCTCTTGTTTGTTGAGAGATTTTGTATCTGTATTTTTGACACTTTTAGCATGTTAACAGTCTCTCTTATGGGGGAGCTATTCTAGTGAATCCCAGTGTTATAGTGTCAGTGTTTGAGTAGTTGATTTTGGGCAACTCATATATATCTATGGTGTCACTCCACCCATTCAGCACTATGGGAGGGTGTAGTGTTGATCCTGCTTCTTCAAGTTTTGTGTCCTTTCCTTATTACCTTGGCTTCTCTTGGATCATGACACTCTGGATTTTGTGTCCTTGCCAAAGCACACCTATTTGTAGCAGTTGATCGAATTATGTTTGGTGTTTTTTCTTGCACTTTCGACATCACTCCATTGACAGTCTCCTTGTATGGAGATATTCTGGTGAAGCCTAGTGTCTGTTGTTTTTAATTTTTTTGATTGAGCAATGGATTCAGACCATAGTGCACCAGCAAACTTCTTTAACATTGTACGATTTTTTGAGTTGAGCTTCTTGGGATGCCTTGCAGTGGGTTTTTACTCTCTTTACTTTTTTGTTACTGGTTTTTGGTACAGTGTAGTTAAAGGTCACGTGTTCATTTGCACGTTGGTGTAATATCTATTAGAGCCAAATGGCTCACCAAACTCTCTTCTAGACATATTTTAAAAAGTATAAAATACCTACCAAAAATAGGGGAAGAAATAGAGAGGTGATGTAATAACAATGAAAGAAAAGGAAACAAGAAGGAATTAATCCTTCACGTCGGGTTCACCAATTTGTATGGATGAAAATGAACACGTGACCTTCAACCGCACTCGACCCCTCGAGGTCGTGTCGGAGCAGCTGATGTTTGAATGTGTATGGCTAACTATAGGAGGATCAGTGACTAAGATATGGTAGTGTGATCTCCTGGTAGCAGAGTTGAAAAAGGGGAGATTTAGAGGCTATGAATGGGTAGTGTAAATTCCCTATGTTTTGTTTTCCTAACTTGGATCTAAGTGTTGATCTAGTTTGAAGTGTTCATGTAAACTGAATGAAATTAACAATCTATGTTACTGTTGAAAGAAAACTAATCTAAAAAAATCACAAAACTAAAATATTACAATCACAAACAATAATTCACTTCTATTCTAAATAATCAAATCTAATTCTACACTAAAACTAAACAAGCGAGATAACCCGATGTGATTATTCACCTATGTTGAGTGTATTAAATCTAAACTAACTTAAAACAAGATCTTTTCCAAATGATCTATGAAATGTAGATAACCTCCTACAGATATTCTCTCCTTCAGATCCACAGGGATGGGAAGAAGAGGATCCATCACCGGGGGTTGCTATGAAAGATTCAAACCCTCTTGGAAATTAACTCATTACCTTAGCTATAAGTAGGTATTTACCTTAGCTCATGTTCACCTAGGTACTTTATTTACTTTTATTTTATTCATCCTCACCCACTTATGTGTGTGGATATTTCTTTTTATTTATTTAGATATTAGGAGATATTATATAGTTGTTAGGTCTAGTTCTTTCATTAATCTATGGTCTTGACTAGTTCTTTGATGACTAGTTATTTTCTTGATTTATGGCTTGATGTACGACCTTGACTGGTTCTTAGATTGTTATTCCTTACCTATTTAAGCAAGGCCCATTCTCAATGTATTGCACTAAGTTCCATAATAATATATGATATTGCTACTTATTTGTTTGCAAAGGTTTATGTAAAATTATTTTGCCAAATTAATTTCATCTTTTTGATCATGGTGTTTGATTAGCATATATGTTCTTGGCTTGGTATGATCTGGTTATCGTTCCTTTTATTTGATATGCAATTAAAATTAACAATTCGTAATTGATAATTTGATAAACAAAGAAAAAAAGTACACAACTCCAACCTGTAAGAGTAAGAACCTTAGCAAATCTAGTAACATCAGTATATGTCCCCTCAGTTATTTCCTTTCTTTCTCTGAGTGTTCATGTGAGTCCAAAGGATTGGAAATGCAAAGAACAACTAAAAGAGAATGGCGCTTGAGCAATGGCAGCTTGGAAGTAATCTAGATGAAATGTAAGTAGAAGAGAGATAGCACAGGAGATTTGAGTTTGGCTATGTAATTCCTAGCGAGATTATGGAAGCAAAACAAAACAAGATACCCAAAATTCTCAAGCCCTTTTGCTTGAATACAAGCATCCAATATATAGGAATGGAGGATAAGAGGTTACTTCATGCACAAGGTAATAAGGAAGAGTTCCAACCAATTAAATATATTTAAAAATAGAAGAGGGAAGGAATACCATGAAAATAAGACTATTTTTAGGCAATTTGGTTCACAAACGCACCCTAAAAGTCGAGTTAAGTGCAGTGTCGCGTGTCAAAAACACGCATGAAGAGTTCTAGAAAAAACATTCAGGACCACCACCCTGCATAAGGAGGTGGTCCTAGCACCACCACCCAAGCTTAGGAGGCGATCCTAGAACCACCACCCAAGCTTGGGAGGCATTCTTAGAACCGCCGCCCAAGCCTGGGAGGCGGTCCTATCACTAAAGCCAAAAATGCATAGAAATGAGAGAGAAGCTAGAAGAAAGCATGGAAAGGATAAATAAGGATGTCTAGGCTACAAATATAAACCACAAATGGGTTTTGGAGCTTGAACACCTTCTTGAAAGGATGTTGAATCATCATTAGGGACTTTTGTAACCATTTTCTTAACAATGTAGCACGTGTAATTTTGGGTGTGTACAGGTACCTTACGCTGTCCCTTTTTCCTAGTTTTTTGACATGAGTACCTCATCATACCTAGTTTCCGGGACTCATATTGTGGACATGCCACTTCTATTTTGGCCCCTACCTTAACTTGAGGGGGGGTGTAAGAGTAGGTATTTACCTTAGCTTATGTTCACCTAGATACTTTATTTACTTTTATTGTATTTATCCTCAGCCACTTATGTGTGTGGATATTTCTTTTATCTTATTTAGATATTAGGAAATATTATCTAGTTGTTAGGTATAGTTCTTTCCTTGATCTATGGTATTGACTATTTGTTTCCTTGATCTATAGTATTGACTATATCCTTGAAGTCTAGTTCTCTCCTAAATCTATAGGTCTTAACTAGTTCTTTGATGACTAGTTATTTCCTTGATTTATGGCTTGATCTACAACCTTGACTGGTTCTTAAATTGTTATTCCTTGCCTATATAATCAAGGCCCATTCTCATTATATTTCATGAGTTCCATAATAATATATGATATTGATGCTCATTTGTTTGCAAAGGTTTATGTAAAGTTATTCTGGCGAATCACTTGCATCTTATTGATCATGGTGTATGATTAGCATCTGTGTTCTTGGCTTGGTACGATCTGGTTATCATTCATTTTATCTTTTTGCATTGTTGAATGATTTACCAAATATGAAAGACCAAGATACACATGGTTTATCCTTCAATATTAAATTCATCACTTCCATTACTATTATCAAACCTTGTTGAACAAAAGTCTTCCATTGTATAGTATTGGGTATTAGAATTTTTAGATCCCTTGTTGAAAATAGTTGTTCAGTAAGGTTAGTAATAGTAATATAAGTGTGTCATTTAATCCCAACTCATGAAGGTTAAATAGTAACATCTATATTATTTTCAAGATGTCTATAGGTCTATTAAATAACTATATAATTGTATCCTATTGGATGGACTAGCACGATGTACCCTCTAAACTACAGCAAATAAAGTTTTTTTTTGTTATCCAGATGGGCAAGTGTTGATATAAATTTTACTTTTGTTTGTGAATGGGCAGATGCAAAAATGATTGGTTTTGCAATTCAATACAAGAAAAAAGGTTTTCTTAATATGAGAATTTGCATATGCCCATTCTAAATGTTCAATATGACCATTCTAAATGTTTAAATGAAAGTAATTATTTTTTAAAAAATCATACCTTTATAAAGGTTGTGAGAATGGGCAACTTCCAATTCAATACAAGACATAATTGTTTGTTTATATGAGAATTGACATATGCTCATTCTAAGCATTCAAATACAAGCAATATTATAAAAATGTTTTTTTTGTATTATTTATTTTTAAATATTTTAATAACTCTCTAAAACATTTGAATGTGTCTAAACATTAGGATATTAAATCATTAAAGCATGATTCGTAAAACAATTTATAGAAATATGGGTCTCATGTTATGTTTCATGTCACTCCATATTTTTAAATAGGCTTTGCGACTACGACTGGAATTAGTCACATTGTGACGCTTGTAAACAATTGTATTGTTTTGGCTAGACTAACCCTGATGGAGACAAGTTGTGATTCTGACAAGTGTTGCACTACATACCCTCAAAGGGGATCAAGACTTATGTAGTTCTATTATTTTGTTTTAGAAAGGGCATATTGGCTCCGCTAAGTGCTACACTACATACCCTTGGGCATCTACCAGGGATAAATTAACATACATTGTTTAAGACCATGACATATCGAGACCAACATCCAAATATATTATTTACCATGACCATGAATTTATTAATTAAAGGTAATTGTTTTAATACAAGACCTGGACCACTCATAATAATGATAATAGCCATTATCCAATTCTCTAGACTTTCTAACATTTTGTTTTGGCCATATTTTTGGTCAGTTGTATTAGACTATTTAGAAATACGGGCATTTGTCCATCATCAAACAAAAAAGAATTTATTTTTGGGTGGTTCCCCATTTTGCATTGAAGGAGGACCATATTATAAGAATAATAGTGTACAAAAAAATTTACTAGCCTTTATAGAGTTAATAATTGTATCATAGTGGTTGGAGTATCCCTGGCAGAGCCTATTGTTGCATTGCATATCATTAAAGGGTGATCAAGCCTCTATCTCTATTTTTTTATTATTTCACTTTTGGGCTCTCTTTCTTTTCATGAAGAATATCTAGGAAATTTCTAGGAAACAAAAATGAATATTTCTAACTCTTCTCAATGTAAAGAATAACATCATATTTTCCTTTAATTGCCAAATGGGGAACCACCCACTTCATCTTCATGTCATGTCAATTTGAGTATACATATGCCCATATGTGGTTTTCCTTATGCCTATTTTTCTCTGTGATTCCCATATTAGATTGGGCATACGCTCATGTTCTAAACATTCTAATACAAGAATTATTGATCTAAAATGTCATATGCCCATTCTAATCATTCTAATACTTGCAATATTTAACTTATTTTGTTTAGTACTTTATATTAGTCATAGCTAGTCCACAATGCAGGATGCTAGTGGAGAGAAAAAAATTATTTACTCTGTCTTTATTTAAGAATGGGTAGTTATCAGTTCTCTCATACAAACAAGAAGAAGTTTTTCTAATTTTATCCTGCATATAATGAAATTTTTCTAATACATATATTAGAATAAATTGATACAAATTGAATGGGAAAATTCCCGCTCAATTATAATATGAGTAATAGAAGAAAATTATTTAATTTTAGCACTTCTGTAGACTTGATCATATCTAACTACATAATGAAATATGTTAGAGGAGAGATAAAATTTACTTTACCTTTTTTAAGAATGGGCAGGTGCCCATTCTTTCATATAAACAAACAAACATTTTTTCATTTTATCTTGAGTACAATTGTATCATTTTAATTGGACTATCCCTAGCTGAGCCAAGTTCTACCTCCGCCAAGTGTTGCACTACATACCCTCGAGAGGGATCAAGCCTTATGTAGTTTTAATATTTTGTTTTAGGAACGGGCATCTTGGCTCCACCAAGTGTTACACTACGTACCCTTGGGTAGATGCCCATTCTCAGAGTTCCATTAATTTGATTTAACAATGGCAGATGCCCATTTTCATATAGGATAAATTAACATATATTTTTTAATATCATTACATATCGAGACCAGCATGCAAATATATTGTTTACCACCATGTATTTATTAATTAAAGACAATTGTTTTAAAACAAGACTTGGACCGCTCGTAATAATGAGAATAGGCACTATCTCATTCTCTATACATTCTAACATTTTGGTTTGGCCATAGTTTTCATCAGTTATATTGGACTATTTAGAAATATGGGCATTTTTCCATCCTCGAACAAACAAACATTTACTGTTGGGTTGTTCCCCATTTTACATGGAAGGAGGACCATTTAAATGGAAGGAGGACTAGATTAGAATAAGAATTATAGTGTAAAAATATTTTGACATCCTCTCTAGAGTTAATAATTTTATCATATTGGTTGGACTATCCTTGGAGGAGCCTAATGTTGCACTACATACCCTTAAAGGGAGATCAAGCCTCTATCTCTAATTGTTGTTTATTCTTTCACTTTTGGTCTCACTCTTTTCATGAAAAACAAAAAAACTGTTTATTTATAACTCTTATCAATGTGAAGAATAACATCTAGTTTTCCTTTCATATAAAAATGGGGAACAAACCACTTCATCTTCATGTCATGTCATTCAAGTAGACAAATGCCCATATGTAGTTTACCTTATGTCTATTTTTCTCTATGATTCCTATTATTAGAATGGGTATATGCTCATGTTCTAAACATTTTAATACATGCACTATTGATCTAAAATTTCATATGCTCATTCCAAACATTTTAATACATGCAATATTGAACTTAGTCTAGTTAGTACTTCTATATTACTCATAGCTAGTCCACAATGCAAGATGTTAGTGAAGAGATAAAATTTACTTACTCTGTCTATATTTAAGAATGGGAAATTTCTCATTCTCTCATACAAACAAATAAACTTTTTTTTTTCATTTTATCTTGCATATAATGAAATTTTTCTAATACGTATAATATAATAAATTGTGGTGTCCCCGAGATTTCACCCTGAAATCTGGGACTACCCCTTTTTTAAAAAATTGTTCTATTCGAGGTGATGGGTCTGTTTTGTGTTTGTTTCACCTGCAGTTGTCTTCATTGCTTTAGAACATCTCCAGGGAGTCATAAAAGTCAAAATCAACAAATACCCACATGTTAAAACTCACTTTATCCCTTCACCAGGTTTTTCTGAGAGAATTTTATTTATTTATTTATTAAATAAATAAAGTTTTGTTTAAAAATAAATTGTGCTGCAGTTGAAACCTACTGAGGATTTTCACACCAGTATTGCTTCCACCTCTCAATGGAGTGTTCACCAAGGAAGAATTTTTACTCACCAACTAATTGGTAGGTTATTTTCAAAGTGATTGTCTGCAACTTCTGGCGGGGTTTTTCATTTTTATTTTATTTCCTTCTGTGTTTTGGTTTTTCTCTTTTTTTCATCTGGAAATCCCCGTAACCTATTCATTCTTCCTACCAGATATTTTTCCTAAGCCTAGGGTTTTGAAAAAATTTCCAATGTTTTTAATTACTAATTAATTCATCTATAGGTGACCAAAGCTCAAAATTCCTTCAAGAGATTGCAAGAGGTTTCTTGGTCCAAAAAGGTGCAATAATGTATTTAAAATAAGGAAAATACTACCACTAATGCATAGAGCTCGAGAAAATATGCACTTTTATTAAAAAAATGACACCTAAAATGAAGCCATAAAGTGAAATTTATGGCACTTGCAAGTTTTTACTTCTACATCTTCCCGGACCCTTTCCAAAAATGGAAAATTTTATTCTCTCCTTATGTTTTCTTCACCAAAAATGGAAAAAAATTCAGTCTTCATGTCAAGTCGCAATTTTCAAAGTTGTCATTCCATTTATTTTCCACGTAAAAATAAGTCAATTCACTTAAGTGAAAAACATAAAAAAGAGGCTTCCCAGTAGGTTGTAATTTAATGTTGCCCTTCCTTCATGTTTTTCACACAAACATTAGCCCATTCACTCAACCAAGTCACACTTTTTGGAGTTGTCTAGCAGGATGGTGTTTAACATTTTCACTTAAATGAAAACCGTAAAAAAAGGAGTTGTCAGCAGGTTGTATTTTTAACGTTGCCCTTTCTTCATGTTTTTCATGCAAGCATTAGCCAAAAGTGAGACCCATTCTGGAAAAAATTAATGCTTAAAATCTTATTTATTTTAATTATTTTTAGCAAAGGTTGGCACCTAAATTAAGAGCAAAGTCAAAGCAAAAGGCTAGGATTAAAAAAAAAATTCAAAAGAGTTTGCTAAAAATAGCGGAAAAAATTGCAAAGAAAAGCATGTTAAAAGCAAGCTAAAATTAGGAAAACTTGGGTGCCCAAATAAGGAGAAAAAGCACAACTTATTATTATTAAATTTCTAAAAATAAGAAGAAACATTTAGTAAAATTACCATGCGGTTTCCTATATAAGAAGTGGATGTCATAAGTAAATGGAAATTAATTCTTTTGTGTGGAGCATGTTTCCCAGCACAAGTTTGGGACCAAAGGGAGAAGTTATTAGCATTAAAAAATATTTTTAATTTCCGGGAAGCATCCAATTTTAGTGCCTATGGTTGGAAAGGATTTCTTTTTATTATTCTGGTTATCTGCATGTTGATGTGAGTGCATTGGTGAATAAAATAATATTTTATCTTGCTTGGCATACAAGCAAAGGCTGAAAATTGAGGGTAGCAGGCTTTATAATCAGGTTTTGGGTGAAGAAATTAGATATTCATGTTATTAGCTTCATGTGTGTCTGAATTATTTGCAGGTATACTTCATATGTGCCGATATTGGTGAAGGAAGCGAAGGTAAATATCTGATACATTGAACATATCTTCAGAATCAGAAGTAATTGGATAGCTTCTACACATGTGGATCTAGCTCTCACAATTGCAAAGGCTTCTGGAAAAAATAAAAGAAGAAAATCTCATAAAGGATTTTATTCAAGTATGATGAAAGGTGATGATAAATTTGATCCAGCTGAACCATGCATAATGTCTAAGGCTTGTTAGGATTTGTGATATAGACATGGGGCTCTGAGCCCATCAAGGATTTGATTGATAGATTTAGAGCAACCAATAGGACATTCCTTCCATGGGCTATAAGGGACAGCGGGATTATTTAGGCTACAACATTCCCGGCTATGGCCGAATTGCCTGAATTTTTTTAGCATGTGCAAAGTTATATCATCCTTTTTCTAGGAGAATTATGGATGTAACCGGATAGACAATGATTAGGCTAGATATGGAGTTCATCAACTATTGCCACTCAAAATTCCCTCAAGATCCAGAGTGATTACAATCAGCATGCAGGAGGCTTTTGATAGGTGGGAAAAAGACAAGGTGGATTGTGTGGGAATAATGAATAAGAATTATATGAAGAAGACCAAGGCACCATCCAAGTTTCCAAGGACCTTCCCAAGGTAAAATCTAGTGCAGGAGGTTGATGACATTTACCAGTTGTTGTGCAAGATAAATGGGGAAGGTAATACAAATAACTTCCACTCATGGATGTACTCCATCAGAAAAATTGAGATTAACAGGGTTGATTCTATGGTCAATTAGGCAGAAATCATCAGTAGCAACATTAGTGAGCAGCTCAGAAATGTGAGGCAGACATTCAGTTTCAAAATGAATTCATACCTTATGTATGTTGCAGCCTCATAGGGGATATTCTCTAAACTAGATAGAAGATGGGTTCTCGCAAAGGATCCTATTTATGAATGCTACCCACAACTGGTGATTCCTGAGTGCTACAAATATTATAGGGTAGTGAATGATGGCTTCTTATATGAATTTATTTTCAATCTAAACTGGTGATTTGAAGGCCAAGTCAGTGAGAAGGGAAGCCTAGGAATTTTTCTCTCCATACATTTGCATCTTTATCTAGTTTTTTGACTTCACGTATATCAGGGTTAGTGGCTTCTCCGACGAGCCAATCAAGCTGCCAAGATACCCAAATGATAATTTAATTATCATGGAATTATGCAGGAAGTTGGTAGAGTTACAATACCTATAATCAAAATGGCATAGAATAATGGTCAACTTCCCAGTCACAGTAGGCCATTATAGTTTTCAGAGCATCCACAAAGTCAGAAGAGTTTTAAGCAGAAATTTTTCTTTGCTATGTGTATGATTTCTTCCCAGCTCAAATGAATTTTGATCCTAATGGAATAGTAAGGAATACAATATCCCAAGATTACTCACACATTCCCATCATTGGAGGAATTTTGGATGCAGTACAGGAGAGAATACAAAGTCAGAAAAAGGGACTTCAGTAGATTATCAACTCAACAAGTGTCTGAATTCGAGTCTAACAAGGATACCAGCAAATATTTTAGATGATGGGCATGTGGTACTTGACACATATCATCAAATGGGAGGAGATAAAGTTACTCTTCAAGCCAGTGTAGGTGACAGCCAGACAATTGAGGAGAGGTCTTCAGCAGTCCGATTAACACCTCAAATTGGTTGTTAACAAAAAGATATTGCTTGGATGATGCTTTGATGAACCAGATCATAGGGAACTTTATCATAGGGAACCTCAACAAAAGAAAGCATGACTGTGAGAGCAACAGAAGTTACCGCAGAAGCTGAAAGTGCACAAAAAGTCTCAGGAATTGGAGAAGGGAATATCTTTATCTATTATATCAGTGTCGTTTGTAGATGAAGCTTCTCCTATTTCAACTCACAGCACTTCAAAAATTCGGTAACACCTCCTGCAGACATAGTTATTCCACCGTTGAATCCAGCATCATTCATATTTACTCCTCAGTACCACCTAGTTCTTCACCTTTTCCTAAAAAAACTTTGAAATCACAAATGGCACGGTTTGAGAGGGAAATATCCTTGGATGGCATAGGATAAGGCAGCCATAATACAATGGTGAAATCAGATGCAGCAGAGCCTGAGCAAGAAATGGCGGTGCACATTGAGGTTTCTCATTCCCTAAAGAGTAATTTCAACATCCTGAATGGCTTTGCAAATAGTTCTAGAGGCTAGAGAAGAAATCAACCTAGAGGAAGAAGACTTGCAAATAATCATGAGCTTGGGTGGAAAGGGTAGAAGACCTAAAGCTGCTAAAGTGACTTCATGGTTGGTTATTGAAGATTCAGGGAAAACATTTTTTGAAGTATCAATTCCAGCTAAGGGGAAGAAAAATGGAGAGCTAATAGCTACAAACATATCAGTAACCAAAGTGCCATTGGGGAAAATCACCACATAATGATTAAAGAAGGATACATAGACATTGATAGACATTTTATTCCTCAAACTTGACAAGGAGGAAGGCAAAGAAAGCCAAACTTTAGATGCATATCTCTCAGATATGTGAGATCATCACTAAGGTTACAAAACCTTCCTCTCGGCTGATATTATTACAAGATTAGGTGAGAAGCCATTTGATTAAAGAGGTTGAGGATGCATGTAATAAGGTCAAAGCTATTAATGAATGGAAAATCTAAATCATCCACCAAGCTTCAAAACAATTCAAGGAAGTACTAGATAGCCTGGAAAATATGGAAAGGGCATTGTCTCAGTTGAAACAACTGGTGACAATCACAGTGGATGAGAATATAGTGGCTGAGAGTAACTTGGATATATTGGTTAAGATAAATTAATTTTTAGAGGATGTTTTTATTTCATAATAGCTTGTATCTGATGGATTGGTGGAAAAGGGTAAGCAGTTAGAGATTGCAGTTTTTTTCTGCATGGATATTCTCAAGCTTATGCTGAAAAGAATGCAGTTGCTAGAGAATAAGATAAATTCAATGTCCACATAATGTAGTTGCTTTCATTGTGGAAGAGGTAGTTGATGGTATTCATTACTATATGAGAATCATTCCTAAAAAGTTTCCTTCTTCTCTTGAGGAATTGCTTCTAATTGTTTATAAGAAGATTTATAGAATTTTTCATGCCTTTCACATTCGATTAAATTAGCAAACTAGTGAGACTTCATGCAAACATCAAGGAATTCAAGCCTAGTTTGGAGGAACTGAAGGTAAGCATTAATTCTTTATCTGGGGGATTATTGCAGTTCAAGACTGAGAAAGAAGCTATTGTCTAAAATAGATGGGAAAACATTGAATTACATGTTTGATAAGTATATTCAATATCAGAACAAAGGGAAAGCATGATGTGTTACAACTAGCATATTTTCTTTCTTCCCTTATTTCTTCTCTCCTTTCTTATTTTCTCAGACAAAATTGTAAAACTAAAGTAATTGGTTGAAAGCCATTGCTTTAATTTATTTGAAAATGTCCTTTAGTTAAGGATAAGTGACAGATATGCAAAACTTTGATCTAGTCTTCAAATGGATGTCACTTAGAGAGGAATTCCATGGGAAATATTTCCAATTGTTTCCTTTATAGATTCCACATGTTTGATTTCAATTATAGTTTCCTATTTGTAGTTTCCCCTCCATACACTATAAATAGGGAAGAGCCTACATGGGTTAGAGGATCATAATTTGTAATTAAAATTCTTGAGTTCCAAACTTTGTGCTGTAACCTTGATGATGTCTATGAAAGCTAAGGAATTGAATCAGGTGGATTTCCAGAGATGCATTTCCTCTTACTTTTGTGTGGATTTTTAGATAAAATTTGTGTTATCTAAGGTTTATATTAGAATCTATTCCTTTCCTTTTCCTTTAGTTTTGTATTGTGAGATATATATTTTTTATCTATGTGTATGAGACCAAATCTGTAAACTATTGGTTAGATTACACATCTTCCTTTCTTCTTTTCCAAATTCCATTATTTCCCCCTTCTAAAAACACTTCATAAATAGTTTTTTACTTGTTGTAAAATTGCTAAGCTATGGTTCATGAGATTTTTAATTAAAGTAAAACCCCCTACAAATAGTTATTAGGATTCATATTACCATATTGATAAACATCTTACATGGGAGCCTCACTGGTAAATGAGGGAGATTTATCTCATGACTGCCTAGGTTTTTAGATGTTCAGAAAATCTAGCCAAAAAATGTATATGAATTGAATGGGCATATGCCCATTGAACTATAATATGAGTAATAGAAGAACATTATTGTCAGTTTAGCACTTCTGTAGACTTGATCATATCTAACTCCAAAATGCAAGATGTTAGTGGAGAGATAAAAATTTACTTTACCTTTATTTAAGAATGGGCAGGTGCCCATTCTATCATACAAACAAACAAACATTTTTTTTTCATTTTATCTTGAATACAATTGTATCGTTTTGGCTGAACTATCCCTAGTCGAGCCAAGTTCTATCTCCGCTAAGTTCTGCACTACATACCCTCGAGTGGAATCAAGTCTTTTATAGTTCTATTATTTTTTTTAGGAATGGGCATCTTGGATCCGCCAAGTGTTACACTACATACCCTTGGGCAGATGCCCATTCTCATAGTTCTATTAATTTGATTTAGAAATGGTTGATGCCCATTTTCATATATGATAAATTAACATATATTGTTTAAGACCATGACATGTCGAGACCAGCATGCAAATATATTGTTTACCACTGTGTATTTATTAATTAAAGGTAATTGTTTTAAAACATGACTTGGACCACTTGACATAATGAGAATAAACATTAGCTCATTCTTTAAACATTCTAAAATTTTGGTTTCGCCATATTTTTTGAGTTGTATTGGACTATTTGGAATTATGGGCATTTGTCCATTCTCGAACAAACAAACATTTATTGTTGGGTTATTCCCCATTTTGCATGGAAGGAGCACCATTGCAATGGAAGGTTAGAAGAATAATTATAGTGTAAAAACATTGTGACAGCCTTTATAGAGTTAATAATTGTATCAAATTGGTTGGATTATCCCTAGAGGAGCCTAGTGCTACACTGCATACCCTGAAAGGGAGATCACGCCTTTATCTCTAATTGATGTTTATTATTTCACATTTGGTCTCTCTCTTTTCATGAAAAACAACAATGAATATTTCTAACTCTTCTCAATGTGAAGAATAACATCTAGTTTTCCTTTCATAGAAAAATAAGAAACAATCCCCTTCATCTTCATTTCATGCCCATTCAAGTAAACAGATGCCCATATGTAGTTTACCTTATGCCTATTTTTCTCTGTGACTCCTATTATTAGAATGGGCATATGCTCATGTTCTAAACATTCTAATACATATAATATTTATCTAAAATGCCATATGCTCATTCTAATACATGTAATTGTAGACACCTATTTTTGGTATAGCACCCCTCTGACATCTCACATTCATGCAATTTCCATTCTTTCTTCTCTTTTTCTTAAATTAAATGAAATCTTACCTATTTGCTCACATTAGTTGATTAATTATCAAATGGGATCCATGTAGACCCATTTGATAATTCAAATTTTTGATATTATCCCCATCTTCCACAAATTATTCAATCCATGGGTATTAATACACCCATCTGACACCCTTTTTTAAAAATGGAATCTTTATCTCACACACCATGTTGATCATGCTCCCCACTCCATCTAATAATTCAAGCTGTGGTCCCCACGTGATCACATCATATCCCTAACTCAAGATTACTTTACTCAAGCTCGATTACTTGTTAACCTCAATCTAACCTCACATCTAAGTTATAAATATGGGTTTTTTTTCCCATATTAGGGAGGAAGAAAAAGTTAGAAAATTCAGGTGAATGCTGTGAGGTTTTAGTCATTTTATAATATCATTATTATTCTATCTGGGTGATAGCACGTGGAATTTTCATGACATTATACTCATGATTTGGGTTCATATGATGAGATTCATATTGCACGCATCAGATCAGTAATTCCATCTGCACACTGGTACCATCTAGGTTATTTTATTTATCAATTTGTATGTCATCTGTTTTGGATGCTATTGTACTATTATTCTTATCGCACGGGGTTTGATAGCCACCAAGGAAGTTAACGCTTCCTAGATCTACTTTTTTAGGAAGCCCCCGCATAAAATATCTAATCATTATTTTCTTAGTGTATGTGAGCTATAGGTTTGTCAGGATCACACCGAGGAGTCCAATATCAACTTTGCGCTTGTATCATCCATTGTCATCTCCAAAGTACTAAGCCCTTGTATACTCGACGTTGTTTAGTGTTTCTTGATTACTCATGTAATCATCTGGATAGGAATTTGGAAATGCAAATCAACATTTGGCACGCCCGGTGGGACCAGATCTAAGTTTTGGTCATGTTTTTGCTTGCTCACTTTGTATAGGTGTCATATGTATAACATTTATTGTATTTTATATTATTGAAAGTATGACATCATTTCAATCTAGATATTTCTTTTGCATTTGTCTTTTATAGACTCACCTGTTTGCAGGATCATTGGTACTATTTTTATCCAGGTGTTGTAGTGCGTACAGGTAATTGATTATGTCGTCATTAAGGTACGTCAATTTTTCGTTTGAAAAGGTATGTTATTAATTTGTCTATAATCAGGGTAAAATCTTAGTATTATTGTTATTTTTTGATTATATATAATGTATATATATATATATACGTATATATAATAAAATAATAGTAATAATAATAATTAATTTTTAAAAAAAAAATCTTACCCTTACCATACACTTCCCCATCTCCATCTTACTCTCCATTCCCCCTAACCGACCTACCCTTCTCCTCCCCAAGCCCACTCATTCCATCTGTTCATGTCTTCCCACACATACTTATCCTCCAACTATTCCCTAGCCACTTAATCATCAACACCCTTCCAATCAACCACTTTTTAGGAAATAAGGGATAAAATATGTTGGAATAATCCCTCACAGAATCGCAACAGTAGAAACTAATATGCAGAAATTATTACAGATCTCAAATAAAATTACAAAATAAAATAACACAACACAAAGAGACAGTATTTAATGTGGTTCACCCAATTTGGGCTACGTCCACCAAGAATCACTTGCTCAGATTTTATTACAAGCCATCACTCTCTCAATACAATACCCAGATCTGTTTGGAGCTATGCTCAACAAACTCTACATAATTCGCACCCAAATTCAAAACACATCTGCAATACATTTGCTTGTACCTCTATCATATGCATAAGACCATATAAATAGACAACTGCTTAAGCAGTTTTACGAAACCGTGGGTATCAAAACCATGGGTAAAACCTGTCCCATAAACCTATGGGTCAAAAACTCACCCATATGAGAAGAGCACGTTTCCCGATATATCGGGTGCATTTTTTGAGGCCAGAAAAATTTACTCCTAAAGGATACATGAAAAGTGTACAGTACTCTTAGTGTACAGTCTTCAACACTTTCACACATGAAAACAGGCTCCACAACCTAACAATCTCCCACTTGGAGACTAGTTTTCCTCTGAGCAAGCTTCTCAACCCTTCACTAGTTTCTGTGAAGACCAACCAAAGTTGAACACAACTTTAGTTTTTCCCTTATGACCACCTTGGTCATCATGTCTGTAGGATTCTGACTGGTATGAATCTTCTCCAACTTCAACTTCTCTTCCTTCAAAGTTGTCCTGATGAAATGGTACCTTAACTGTATATGCTTCGTCCTGGAGTGGAAAGCAGAGTTCTTAGCTAGGTGTATAGCACTCTGACTATCACTATGCAGCTTACATTCCTCCTGCTTATGCTCCAACTCCTCAAGCAATTGTTGTAACCAAATCATCTCTTTACTTACCTCTGTGGCAGCAACATACTCAGCCTCCGTGGTTGACAAAGCCATCAGCTTCTGTAGTCGTGAAATCCAGCTCACTGTTGTCCCACCTACAGTGTAAATATAACCTGTCGTGCTCCTCCTACTGTCTACATCTCCAGCTATGTCTGAATCTACATAACCACGTAAAGTGGTGTCTGATCCATTGTAGCACAAAACTACCCCCATGGTCCCTCTCAAATACCGAAGGATCCACTTTACTGCTTGCCAATGCTCTTTACCTGGATCACTCATAAATCTACTCACATCTCCCACTGCATGGGCAATATCAGGCCTAGTGCACACCATAGCATACATCAAACTGCCAACTGATGATGAGTAAGGTACCTTGGACATCTGGTTTCTTTCCTACTCTGTCTTGGGACACTGCTCCTTTGATAACTTAAAATGGCCTGCCAAAGGAGTCCCAACCGGTTTAGCATCCTGCATGTTAAACCTATCCAATACCTTCTTAATGTACTCTTCCTGAGATAAAGTCAGCTTCCGTTCCTTCCTATCCCGAGTTATCCTCATACCAAGGATTTTTCTGGCTGCCCCCAAATCCTTCATATCAAAGGATTCACTTAGCTGTTTCTTGAGTACTTTTATTTTCCTGCATGTTTTTACCTGCAACCAAAATGTCATCTACATACAAACACAGGATAATATAACTTCCATCCTCAAGTTTCTTTGTATACACACAATGGTCAGAATGACATCTAATATAACCTTGCTCCATCATGAAGCTATCAAACTTCTTATACCATTGACGTGGAGCTTGTTTCAGGCCATACAAGCTCTTCTTCAGTTTCCACACCATCTCCTCTTTACCTTTGACTTCATATCCTTCTGGCTGCTGCATATATAGCTCCTCCTCCAAATCACTATGGAGAAATGCAGTCTTTACATCTAACTGTTCTAAGTGCAAGTCTTCTGCTACTACTATTCCAAGAACAGTTCTGATAGAATTCATTTTTACTACAGGAGAAAAAATCTCATCAAATTCTATACCTTGTTTCTGTGCAAACCCCTTGACCACCAACCAGGCCTTATATCTTTTCTTTCCTCCTTCTTCATCTTTAACTCTGTACACCCACTTGTTCTGCAATGCTCTTTTTCCTTCCGGTAGCTTCACCAAATCCCAAGTCTGGTTCTCCATGAGAGACTTATGCTCCTCATCCATGGCTTGCTCCCACTTCTTACTGGCATCTACCTGCATTGCTTCATCAAAGCTCTCTGGCTCTCCACTATCAGTGAGTAATAAATAATAAAGAGAAGGAGAAAAACGTTCAGGTTCTTTTCTTACCCTAGAAAACCTCCTCACTGTAGGAGTTTGGGGTTCCTGTTGAGTAGGTTCCTGAACTGATTCATGGGTCACTTTCCCATCTGGAAGATCCTTTACCACTGCATATTCTTTCTTGGATTCTTCCCTGTTTTCCTGCAACTATTGCTTATACATGACTTTCTCATTAAAGACCACATCCCTAGACCAAATGATTTTCTTTTCCTTAATACTCAAACATTTAAATCCAAAGTCATCACCACCATAACCAATGAAAGTACATTTTTCTGATTTAGCCTCTAGCTTGGTCCTATCATCCTTGTCTATATGAACAAACACCTCACATCCAAAGACTCTAAGAAATGAATAATCAACTTTCTTACCGGACCAAGCCTCCTCAGGTATGCCTCCATCCAAGGCACTTGAGGGTCCTCTGTTTATCAAGTACACAGTTGTGCTCACCGCTTCTGCCCAAAAAGAAAGAGGCAGTCCTGCATGTAACCTCATGCTCCTAGCACGTTCCATTATTGTTCTGTTTATCCTTTCTGATACCCCATTCTGTTGCGGAGTTCCTGGAACTGTATTTTACCTGTGGATTCCATTCTTAGAACAGTAATCATTAAATTCATTGCTGCAATACTCCCCTCCATTATCTGACCTGAGACATTTTAGCTTAAGACCTGTTTCATTCTCTACCAAGGCTTTCCATTTAACAAAAGTGTCAAATACATCAGATTTGTTTCTAATACAATAAACCCAAACTTTCCTTGTTGCATCATCAATAAAAGTAACATAATAACTTGAACCCCCAAGAGATGATACCTGAGACGGTCCCCACACATCAGAATTTACCAGCTCTAACTTACTCTCTTTCTTCGTAGGTCCAACCTTGAGAAACCTTACTCGCTTCTGTTTCCCATATATGCAGTTCTCACAGAAATCCAAACCTGTTTTTGTATATCCAGGAAAATTCTTCTTTATGATGTTCATGCCCTTATGGCTCATATGACCGAGCCTATAGTGCCATAATGTTGTATCTGCATCTGAAGCCACAAGATTACAATCATTAGTACTATCAGTGGTTAAATACAAGGTTCCAACCTTCTTACCTGTTGCCACCACAAGAGCACCCTTGGTAACCTTCCAAGAGTTAGCTGTAAATATCATAGTACAACCATCACTTCCCAATTGCCCCACCGATATCAAGTTTCTCCTTAATGTAGGCACATGTCTAACATCCTTCAATAGCCATGTATTCCCATTCTGCATCTTAACCTGAACAGAACCTTTTCCAACTATACTGCAAGGCTCATCATCACCAAGAAAAAACATGCCCAAAATCTCCTTGAACATAATCAACAAAATAATGCCTATGTGGAGAAGCATGGAAAGAAGCCCCTGAATCTAAAACCCAAGATTCAGTAATATTGTGCAAAGAAAGAATCAAAGCATCCTGACATACATTACCCGTTGCCACATTTTCCTCCTTGTTTTCTTCCATGTTGTTTCTTCTTATCCTGAAGCTCCCAACAGTCCTTCTTTGCATGCCCAGGCTTTCCACAATTCCAGCATACAATCTTGTTCTTGGATTTTGACCTTTCCCGATCTTTTGATTTTCCACGGTTTCCTCTATTCTTCTGTCTCCCTCTAGTTTCCACTGTCAAAGCATTCCCTGAAGTAGAAGATTCCCCAGAGCTTTTTCTTCGCATTTCCTCACTTAGAATCACCCCTACAACATCCTCAAACTTCAACTTCGATTTATCTGGAACCGAGTTACTTACCGCCATTACTAGGTTATTCCAACTCTCAGGTAAAGAGCACAGAATTAATAAAGCCCTAACTTCTTCATCAAATTCTATTGTTACCGAAGCTAGCATATTCACAACCGTATTGAAATCATTTAAATGATCTGCTACTGAAGTATTCTCATACATCTTCATATTAAACAACTTTTTCATTAAAAATATCTTATTAGAGGCAGAGGGTTTTTCATACAACTTCCCTAATGCATCCATTAGATATTTTGTAGTCTTTTCCTTTGAAACATTAAATAATACTGAAGATGCAAGACTCAGCTGGATCATTCCAAGTGCCTTCTGATCCAACAAATCCCATTCCGCATCTGTCATACTCAAGGGTTTGTTCACCTTCTCAGACAACGGAGTATAAAGATCCTTCTGATAAAGGTAATCTTCCATCTGCATCTTCCAAAGACTGAAATTCTGACCCGTTGAATTTATCAACCCTAGATCTTCCTTCATCTGCCATAGCTCCCACTCAAGCTAAAAACTTTCCCTGCGATTCAACACTTCAGCAAACCAAACCAAGCTCTGATACCAATTGTTAGGAAATAAGGGATAAAATATGTGGAATAATCCCTCACAGAATCACAACAGTAGAAACTAATATGCAGAAATTATTACAGATCTCAAATAAAATTGCAGAATAAAATAACACAACACAAAGAGACAGTATTTAACATGGTTCACCCAATTTGGGCTACGTCCACCAAGAATCACTTGCTCATATTTTATTACAAGCCACCTCTCTCTCAATACAATACCGAGATCCGTTTGGAGCTATGCTCAACAAACTCTACAGAATTCACACCCGAATTCAAAACACATCTGCAATACATTTGCTTGTACCTCTATCATATGCATAAGACCATATAAATAGATAATTACTTAAGCAGTTTTACAAAACCATGGGTATCAAAACCATGGGTAAAACCTATCCCATAAACCTATGGGTCAAAAAACTCGCCCATATGAGAAGAGCACGTTTCCCGATATGTCGGGTGCATTTTTTGAGGCCAGAAAAATTTACGCCTAAAGGATACATGAAAAGTGTACAGTACTCTTAGTGTACAATCTTCAACACTTTCACACATGAAAACAGGCTCCACAACCTAACACCACTCCCATCGACTTAACCCACCATCCACTTTGTTCCACTCTGTCCCCACGTAGGCCGACTCAACTGACCACTTCTCTCCACTCCCCTCAATCCACACGATCTCATTACCACATTATTTTACCTTCTGCTTCTTTCTTCCATATCACCCCTGTACTTACCACTACACCCAAGCTCACATCTTTCAACTTTATTTATTTCACCGAATTCTTCCTTCCTCCTCACGGATATCCTTGACTGAACACCCAGCTTGCTTTTCGACCCACACTCTCTGGACTTTTCCTACTTCTGAGCTCCAATCTTCCTTCGAACTCTGCACCAACTAATCCATTTGGTTCACCCTTCCATCCACCTCTCTCCTCTTTCTGAGTCCCCACAACCTCACATTGACCCTTAGAGTTACATCTCATAACATTTCATTTCCCGTTTACATTTTTGTGATTTTCATTATAGAAGCGTCAGGCCCATGTATCATTTCTCATTGTACGTGTGTAGAATCAACCAACTTTGAAGGTAATGACTGTACAATATCTTTAGAATAATTGATACGCAGCACCCTTGATAAGAAATGCCACTAAAAGTCTAGCTGTTGGTTTATAATTTTTTAAAACATACAAATGGATAGATAATAACATTCTAAATGAGTTTGTGAGAATCAAATCAGAAACGATGCACCATGAAGTAGTTGCACTCCAACGGAATTGTGATAGCTCCAGTGTAATCGCAAGGAAGAATCGATCAATAATGGAAGAACTTTCTCAATAGAAACAAATATTTCACATAGAGGAAAGAAAGCGGAGTGTCTTGGCATGCTCATAAATGAATAGTGAAAAGGTACATATAGGGTGCTGAGTAACCCTAGTGCATGACTCAATAGCAAACCCTAAACCTAACCATAAACTAACCCATGTGAGATGACCCTCCAATATGTGAGGAGGAGACATAGGATAACTCACACTAATAACCCCCTTCATCGAAGCTGGGGTAACGGCTAATGATGAGTCAGACAAAAAAGAGAAGACACTCCTAAACAACTAAGAAAGATGTGTTAATGGGGCCCAAAAACTAAAGGCCTGATAAGGTGCCCATATACAAACACAATCTTCTTAGAAGAAGAAGAAGAGGACTACATAGCCTGAAGAAGTTGAGTAGCTGTGGAAGACCTCACCCCAAGAAGAGACCGTAAGTGAAGAAACTTCATCTCAGTGAAGGGCTTGGTAAATAAATCTACAATTTGATCAGCTGTCTGAATGTACTGAATGTCAATGATCCCATCATGAATAAGCTCTCGTATGAATTGCATATGGATCTCAATGTGCTTCGTCCACTGATGCTAAACTGGATTTTTGCAAATAGAGATTGTGCTTGTGTTATCACAGTAGATAATGGTAGGACACCGAAGGTGGATGCCAAACTCTTTCAGAATACCCTGTATCCAAATAGCTTATGTGGCAGCGTTAACTGCTCCTCTGTATTATGCCCTCTGTAGATGAAATCAAAATTGCATTCTACTTCTTGCTAGACCAACTAATAGGACCTGAACTAAGAGAGAAACTGTAGCCAGAAGTAGATTTCTGATGATCTAAGTCACTGGCCCAATCAGAATCTGTGAACCCAATCAAGTTAATATTTACCCCTCCATGATAGTGAATGCCATCAGTATAAGTGCCACGAACATAATGAAGGATCCATTTAAATTCTTTCTAATGTATCTCATGTGGCTCCTGCATGAATCTGGACATGATCCCAATAGCGTATGATAAATCTGGTTGAGTGTGAGTCAATTAAATCAAGCTTCCAACCAATTGTCGATAAAGAGTACCATCAACCAAGGGAGTAGAGCAATCTGAAACCAAATTAACCCCGGAAAGAAAAGGAGTAGGAAAATACTTGCAATCAGACATCTGAAAATGAGCTAGCAAATCAAGAGCATACTTAGGTTGCGAAATCAAAATTCCTGAGTCAGATTGTGAAATCTGGATCCCAAGGAAGTAATGAAGCAGACCTAAGTCAGTCATGGAAAACCTGTTGGCCAAGGTGATCTTCACAAAATCAATAATATAGGAAGAGATGCCTGTGATCAACAAGTCATAAACATAGACAACAAGAATGAGTATGGATTCATCTTGCCATAGACTATAAACATTTGGATCAGAGTGACACCTAGTAAACCCTGATGTAAGTAAAAAGGAGTCCATCTTGGCATACCAAGCCTGAGGGGCTTGTTTAAGGCCATAAAGAGACTTCTTTAACTTACAAACGAGGGAGGGATCTTGGACATAACCCAAAGGTTGTTCCATATAGATCTCTTCCTCTAGGTCACCATGAAGGAAGGCACTCTTAACGTCCATTTGATGGAATTTCCATCTGTTCGTTGCGGAAATGGCTAGGGTCAGTTGAATAGAAGTCATCTTCACAACCAGAGCAAAGGTTTCAGTATAATCAACCCTAGCTATCTAGGAGAAACCCTTAGCTACTAATCGTGCTTTAAACTTTTCGACGTCTCCATCTACTCCATACTTTGTTCGGAACACCCACTTACACCGAATGATTTTTCTTCCTTTCGGAAGAGGGGTGAGATCCCAAGTATCATTCTTTATGAGAGAGGAATAATCCTCATCCATGGTAGAATCCCACTTAGGAATACCATAAGCCTCTCTGAAATACTATGGATCAGAAGTAGAGGTAAAGAAAGAGTAGGGTCTAATGAAATCTGAGTGAGTACGTCTCATATCCGAAGTAGCTCTAACTAAATCTCCAGTACTTTACAAATTTTTTCCTAGCCCAAAGAGGACCAGGAGGATCAGGCTCAAAGTTAGAATATTCTTCACTTGAGTGAGAAGGGACATAGTCCTCATCATCACTACTATCAGAATCAGAAGACTCAGAGGTCTGATGATCGGGAGGATCATGAAGAGGAGCACACTCAACAGTATCATCATCTGATGAGTCAGAATCCAAATTAGCGAGTTGAAGAACTTCAATAGGTGGAGAAGTATAAGTCAAAGAAGACTCATCGAACTTAACACTTCTCTCAATATACAGCTCATGAGAAGTAGGATTCATCAAACAATATCCCTTCACGCCATCAGGATACCCTATAAAGATACAAGGTTTGGATTGTGGTTCTAAGGCCTTACATTTCTTCTTGGGAATCCAAGCCATAGCCTTGTATCCGAAGACTTGAAAGTGCTCAACATCAGGCTTGCATCCAAACCAGGCTTCAAAAGGTGTCATCCCTCTTACAGCTTTGTGTGGAACACAGTTTTGAATGTAATTTGCACAATTCACTGCTTCGGCCCAATACTGCAGAGGAAGAGACTTCGAGTGAATCATACAAGTGGCCATCTCCTTAAGAGTATGGTTCTTTCTTTCTGTGACTCCATTCTGCAAAGGGCTATAAGCAACGGTATGCTGCAAAGAGATCCCTTCAGAAGTATAGAAATCCATGAACCTATTGTTTACATATTCACCTCCATTGTCGATTCGAATAACCTTGATAGACCGTTCTGCCTGTTTCTTAGCAAGAGCCTTAAATTCTTGAAGATGTTCAAAGACTTCAGACTTAAACTTAAGAAAATATACCCAAGTATATCGCAAATAGTCATCAATGAAGGTTAGCACATAAAGAGCTCTAGTAAATGAAGGAGAAGAAAATGGACCAGAAACATCGCTGTGAACAAGATCTAAAGGATGAGTGGCTCTCCAGGATTTTCCTTTGTCAAAAAAAATTTCAGGATGCTTTCCAAGGGTACAACCCTCACAAAGACCCTTAGAAAACTTGACGCGAGGCAACCCGTTGACCATTTCATTTTGGCTCAATTGTTCAAGGTAGTGATAATTTAGATGTCCAAAATGCTCATGCCATAGCTTACTAACCTCATTTGTATGAGTGAGCAAGGTAGTGGGCGTAGAATCAGAAGTAAAGTGGGAAAAGGTATATAACCATGAACGGTTATCAGCCTTTCCCTCAGCCACTGTAGTGTCATTGTTAAGCTCACAAATAATCACCGAGTTAGGACCAAATTCCACTCGCATTCCTTCACCAAGGTGATTAATTTGGTAAACCGATAGGATATTGGTAGAGAGATCAGGAAAACTCAACACTTGGTTAAATGTTCCCCCATCCATCTCTACTGATCCACTACCGGAAACTGACATTGTCATGTCATTACCCATCGTGATTTGGGACATTCCACAAGGTTTGATGTTGGAAAACTCAACATGCGAGGCACCAAAATCTATAATCCATGTCGATGAAGGAGCAACTCTGGCTACAAGGGCCTTTCCTTTATTCTTATCATTTTTAGCACCTTTTGCAGCAGATGACTCGGCCTTCGGAGCACTTTTTTTTACGTATTCAAGAACACTTAGTTTATTCTTCTCAAGTAAATGAGATAAGTGATCAATATGTTTCCGAAAACAATGGTGCTCCTCGTGACTAGACTTCTTGCAATAGGAACACAAAAAAATTCTTTTCTGTGTCTTAGGCTCAGAAGTCGAAGTGTTTGTGTCATTTTTAGGTTTGGTCTTGGTTTCTTTCTTAGGTTGATCCTTTGTTTATTTCTTCTTTTCAGTCTTCTTTCCCTTGCTAGTACTTTCTACAAGGGCATGTGACTTGGACTTGAGAGACCCCATTTGAATGAGTTTTTCCTGTTCTCGAATGAGTTGGACTGAAAAACAGTCAAAGGAGGGCATAGTCCAAGTATCGCCCAAAGCAGCTTTTGTAGCATAGAAATTTGACACGAAGATAGAATATTCGGGACCTAGCTTAGAGAGAATTGACAAGATCAGTTGAGAATCTTTCTTCTCTAATTGACATCCTTTTAACAACAATATAATGTGGACAAATTTCGAGAAGAAACCTTGTAGGTTTTCAAAGTCACTAGGATTTAACCCTAGTAGTTCATTTTCCAACTCATGCGCTCTCATGTCATCTAGTTGTCCAAAAATCATATTCAGAGTTTTCCACGCAGATTTAGGTGTTTCGGATGCCTCAATGTGGAAGAGCAAGTCAGAAGAAACAGACATGCAAAGAAGACCTAAAGTTTCATCACTATGGTTTAACCAATTAGATTTTTCCGGTTCATCGTCTGGTTCAGTCTTAGTTCCCATGGTGATACGGAATGACCCTTTACCCATTAGTTTCATTATTATATTTGATCTCCATTCGAAGAAGTTGAACGGCGTAAGCAAAGGAATTGAAAGTGCATCCATAGTGAAGAGAGATAGAAAGAAATGCAAAAAAGAAACACAACCACCCAGGACAATATAAAAACCCCCCTACTTTCAGAACTTTATAGTTTAGTGTGTTGATTACAATTGGGTCCGAGCGTGCGGTTTGAAACACTTGGTAACTCGTCTTGCAATCAGCTAATAACATGTAAGAGAGGAGACCACAACAGTGATTCATGGAGCACAGAAAAAAAGGACACCGTAAACAAGCACAAAAGCAAAAAACAAGGAAGGAGGTGAAAGCAAATCCTGGTTATGAGAAAAAAGTGTCTCACTTCGTAAAGAATACCCCCTTGCTGCAGACTGTGGCGGACACGCTCACTAGTTGCAAACAATAATAAGGATAAAATACAAAGTTATGAACTTGAAGGAGTTCAAATATCTTCAGAATGCCGAGAAAACACCTGGAAGGGAAATAAGTGCTCAAAGTGTCAATGCACACTTGAGCGCACGATTAGTAAAAAAATTGACACTAATGCCTAAAAAAATTATCGTTAGGAAACGTCTGATTTAACTAATTTTAGAGCTAATTGGACTTTTTTTTAAAATAAAAATGATAATAGCATTAATTTAAAAAAATAATTTTTAAAAAATATTACTAATCGAAAAAGAAAAAAAATGTAATTAATATAAATAGATTTAATTAAATATAATTAATTACAAAAAACTAATTAAGATATAATAAAAAATTAAATCCTAATTAATTAAAAAAAAACTAATTAAGATAAAATTAAATCCTAATTAGAAAATAATGAAAAACTTTCCATTTTAAAAAAAAACAATTTTAATTTAAAAGAAAAACTAATTTCTATTAAAAGGCTTAAAACCACATAGATTTATTAATAAAAGAAAAAAAAGGTTTCTATATTAAAAAACTATGGTGGATACCAATTAAAAACTTTTGATTGATTTTTTTAAAAAAAATGCAAGTATTAAGATTAAAAAACTTTGCAATTTTTTTTAAAAAGAAATTTAAAAAAAAATTAAAAACTTTTTGCTTTTGGAGTGAAAGAAAAAGCAAGTATTTAAAAAATACCTAACGTTAGAAACTTTTGAAAAAAAAAAAATTAAAAAGTAAAAAAAACATACCACGGTCTGTGTAAAAAAATGCAGGTTTTTTATTTGTCTAAGGGGTAGTGTGAACGGTGGTGCGGCCAGGCAACACGCAGGGGTAGCTGGAGGAGCGGGGGAAGTTTATCGTTGGGAGGGGAGACGGCCAATGGGAGGAGAGAAGGGAGACTGAAGGGGGACCACGACCGCGCAGACCACTTCAACTCACACACATTCAAGCCACTATAACTCATGACCCACGCACAGCAAACCACAGTAACTGAAAACGAGCTAGAAAAAACCGAGAGGCTTTCAAACTGAAATTTTGACCAGAATCTCTACAAGAAAACACAGAGAAACAAAAAAAAACACATAGATCTAAAAAAAATACTTTAAAAAAAAAATAAACAACCTCTATTTTGGCTGATTCACCAAATTTAACCACAGCTAGCTAAATGTAGCTGTAGAACTCTTGAAGAACTCAAGAAGATCTGCACATGCATGAAGAACACATCAGAATGAAATATTTCCAACAGCAACTTGTTAAAAACGTTAACAAGAAGAACCTAGAATATAATGATCGAAAACTCTAATACTAGCCAGTTAAACACACCAGGCCCAAAGTAGTTCTCGGATGGGTGATCTCCTAGAAAATTCCTGGTGTCACTTCCTCCTAATGTTGTTGGGCCTGATTGGGTGTATACCCAGCTCCATCGTGCGGGAGGGTATTAGCGTAGCAACTAATTAACACGATGAGATCCCTTTCCACCATAAGTTCGAGCTTTTGGTGTGACAGTAAGTCATGCAGCTCTGATACCATGAAAGATTTTGCGAATCAAATCAAAAACGATGCACCATGAAGTAGTTGCACTCCAATAGAATCGTGATAGCTCCAGCATAATCGCAAGGAAGAATCGATCAATAATGGAAGAACTTGCTCAAAAGAAACAAAGCTTACACATAGAGTTAAAAAAATGAAAAACAAGAGTAATCACAACTCAAAAAAAACGAGTGCACGATTACCTGATCTCAGCTCTGATACCATGAAATATTTTGAGAGAATCAAATCGAAAACGATGCACCACGAAGTAGTTGCACTCCAACGAAATCGTGATGGCTCCAGCGTAATTGCAAGGAAGAATTGATCAATAATGGAAGAACTTGCTCAACAGAAACAAATCTTGTGAAAGAGGGTTTAAAACCTGCAAGTGAGGATTACGAGGGACGACGTGCACATCAACGGATGTGCGAATGGCAGTGTGAAGAGATCTTGGGGGGAGCGAGTATCAACTGAATGGGCATGTAAATATTTGAAACACGAGTAGAACCTAGTTAAGCCATAAAACTTTTCTCTATCTCATAGATCAAATGGGGTGTACATATAGGAGGTGCTGAGTAACCCCCAGTGTTGCAATCATGACAACTCAAGTAGAGAGGGGGGAGTTACATTCCCAAAATATAAGTGTAACTCCCAATGACACATATGATGCACTGATGCATAAGAGAATCTCATAATGACCCCTAAATGACACATGGACCTATGATCTCACCTAAGTCAGATGACTCACCTAATGATGTGGAAAATACACACACCAACAACACCCCCCCTTCATCGTAACTTAGGCTGGGCACCTGACTTGGTTCGGTCATACACTCTCGGTCATTTAAAATCAATTCAACTTGGTTTTCCTTCTTAAAACGTGATTGGAGGTAATTTAATCAAATCATACCTCTTCTAAATGTTTTAAGGTGTTAAAAAAAATTCATATTATTGGCTGTTTTTTTTTTTTACATGGGCATTTTACTTGTATTGGCAACCCTCCTACGAGTGTTGAAGATGGAGGGCAAGGTCCGGGGTTGGCAGGAGGCTAATCCCCCCTCGCAAGAAAAACAAACTATGCCTGAAATTTGTTTTCGTTTCCAATGCGAAGTCACACAATACCATTTGCACTCGTTTCGGGTACTTTTTTAATGTGTTTGCAGCATTTAGTGGCATTTTCCATCAGTTGCGGGAATCATTTTAATGTCATAACTTTTGACTCGCATCTCATTTTTGAGCGCTTCTTTAGTCAAAGTTTCATTATTTATCGCACATTACATGATGAAATTGTCAGTTTTGTAAATACACTACTTTATAAAGTGCCGCATTCTAGGGGGTTGACTGTACTCTTGGGCTTTCACACGCAGACGCACATAGAGGAAAGACAGTGGAGTGTCTTGGCATGCTCATAAATGAATAGTGAAAAGGTACATATAGGGTGCTGAGTAACCCTAGTGCATGACTCAATAGCAAACCCTAAACCTAACCCATGTGAGATGACCCTCCAATATGTGAGGAGGACACATAGGATAACTCACACCAACACATTCAACATTGAAGTAAGGTTCAGTGATAAAAAGATTTCTTTTTCAAATCGGCTCCATTGTGGTCAATTCACCGAATTTTTGACGTTGAATGCTTTCACTTGTTCCTAACACAGTTTCAAATCCATGCAAGCTTTACATTTTGTAGCAATTAATTGACAATTCTTTAAATCACGTTTGTAAACTGTGCTCGTGATAAATAATGTCAATAAAATTTAATTTTATCGTCTATTTATAGTTATTGGCTTACAATTTGTTAGAACATATCTATAAAGATTGCTTTGATAAGTAGTATTACGAATAGAAGTAACTTCATAGTCACCTTATAATAATTGGCTTGCCATTTCTCATAAAATGCTTTACCATTTCTAGTAACTTGGCCATCATATGCATAAAAAAAAGCTATATCCATGTGCAATAGGACCGAATCTGGAGTATCCCATCCCATCGATTAGACTTTTTATTTCATTGTGTCATCTATTGACATCGGACGTTCAAATATATTTTATTTTGTTAATAAAAATTTGTTTATGAAATTTATTTAGACTTTGATACGATGTTAAATAAATAAACGCATATTCACATTGGTTTTGATAATGTTGTTTATCATCTCGAAGCTTAATTATTATCTTATTCATTTATCATTCATTTTTATAAAGTCTAAAATGGGTTTGTCATTTATATAGTGTATGATTATCATAGTGTCGTCATTAGATCATCATTTATTTTATCACTTAAAATAGTCATTGCATTGTTTAGTGTCTAATTCAATTTATATTTGACTAATCCCAATAATTTGTTTATTCTAATTTATTTATTCTTTTTATCTCTTTTGGGTCATATCCACTAATTTTCATATTTTCTTTTACAGGATTATGCTTTTAAAGATAAAATCTTAAACTCAAACCACATTGCCAATCATATCTTGCCAACCTCATCTGTAGTCATAAGATCCTTGGACGTTCCCAATCACCGATTAATGCTCTCAAACATCATTTACCTGGATACGACAAAAGGTGCTTTCCAGATTTTTTAAAGCTTACACTTGGCTCAACTTGTTGTCAGATAAAAAGGAAAAGCGATATACATGTATTCTCTAGTTTTCCCTATTTTCTCTTTTCTACATGGTATTTTCGGTATTTTGGATGATTGTTAGCATCAAATTTCATATTTCAATTTTGGAGTAAAATGAATCTATACATTCTACCTGCTCACACAGTGTAACTAGGGGTTTAATTATTTACATCACACTTATCATCACACACTACCTAAAATTTCAAAAAATTAATCAACACATCAAAACATTCCTTGCACCTGGTTCATTGATTGGGATTTGATCACCCAACAGAACCTTTTTAGACATTTCCCAGCCATAACTTACCTGAAACCAAACATAGTTTACCTTCTTCTAGGTCCTCTTTTAGCCATTTTTTTTTCCTTTACACATGTTCTTGATTTAAAAAATTTGTTTTCCTTACTTGTTTGATGATATAATAGCGATTTCCTTTTTATGCCCGTAATCACTCAATCCACTGCTAAAAAGATGGAACGCAACCTCGCCATACACAGTGCTTCATCCCAATCAATAACTACATCAGCAACTTCATCATCCATGTTTCTTCCTATCTCACTCACAAGCATCCATTATCTCACTAATATACCTCATTCAATACCTTTCGCTCACACTACGGCATTAGACCAACATTCCATCCCATCTAGGCTAGCCACTCTGCCCTGTGTCAGATCAGAGCCTATTGGTACTTCCATCTTCCCTCTTGGGGACCCAGAATTCAAACAGATTCTTGATGCCAACATTGTGGCCCTTCAAGACTATCTTTTAAGAAGATACATACACCTTCCTCTGGATGGACCACCACTTCAGTAGGTCTATCCTTATAATACTGGTTCTGAAATTGCTCAATCCATGGCCTTACACGATTTTGTGTCATCCTCCACCAACCCATCGGCACACCAAACCACCTAGGTAGTCATGCCCATTCCACCCAATCTTCCTCACATCAACACGACTATTGTGACTGCCATCCCTACCACTACAACAGCTTCGATGGTCACTGGTACCTTCGTTCAACCATCCCATGTGTCAAATCCCTTATCCGAATAGCAAATTCCTTCTACATCACAAATCTATACCCTCACTTCTCAACTTCCTCCAACCATACCTTTGTAACATACAGTGTCATTTCCAGTCTATCAACCCGCATATACTCACATCCCCACTAAACAGTTACTTCCACAACCTGCACAATCTCAGCAATCATACCATGCCCCTATTTCTCACCAACACACATTCTATCAACAACCACCTCAACCATCACACATAGCTTACACTCACCCATACCAAGTCCCTCAGATACCTACACATACACAAATCCAACCACCACCTTTCACTACTCAATAGGCATTTCCAAATGACCCCATGAAAATCTTGATAGGTCGGTTAGCCAACCTAGAGGCTACTATGTTAGGGTCCAAAGTAACATTGTCTTATGAACATATATGTAATGAACCCATCCATCCATCTATGCCCATGAAACCATATCCTCCACACTGAGAATTTCTGAAGTTTTCCAAGTTTAACAGTAAAGAGGACCCTCAACAAGATCTCAGAGCATTTAAACATACATGTTATCTCATTGTGCATGACCAAGACTTGATGCTTCATACTTTCCCCATGTTTTTGGCTGGCCCCACCTTAGAGTGGTATAATAATATTCCCCAGTACTCCATATTTTCTTTTTCCCATCTTGCACAATTATTTCTTAAGCATTTCTCCATTAATATTGCATGTAAAATAACCATCAATGACATGTATACTGTCTTCCAATTTGAAGATGAATCCATCACTGATTTCATCACACGATGGCGCAATGTGATAAATCAATTATCTTTTCCACTACCTCAAATTGACCTCATCGAGCTCTTCACGTGCTCTTGTGCTAAGCATATCTCATCAACCTTGCAAATCCAATCATTTCACACTTTTGAAGAGGCTTTTACCATGGACCGCAAGCTTGAGACAAATGCCTTAGAACAAGGGCATTTAAAATTAAAAACCAATAAGCCAAAAAAAAAAAATTTCAAATCATCCATATCAAATGATAAATCAAAGAAAATTTCCAACGCCGTCGTTGTTAGATCATATCCTACCCCGACATCTACCACAGTAACTCAACAATGATTTCCACAACCAATGCCCAATTATACTCCCCTAGGAGAATCATACAACTCTATCTTTTACAAATTGATAACAACACACTTGATCACACTACCATTTATCCAACCTGTTAATGAATCTAGACCATGACATGTGTGGTATCGAGAGGATCACTATTGCAAGTATCATCAAGTCTAAGGAAACGACATATAAAATTGTCAGACGTTCAAGGATTTGGTCCAAAGACTCATCGATCAGGGAGAACTTCAAGTGAATAACCCAAATGCCTCATCTAATAACATTTAAATATTTTTAAACAACCATTTCCAAATCATACACCCACATCCATAAATCATATTGCTCCTACTTCTATGTCTCAAACCCCTAGTACCCACACCATAAACACTATCCACGTCGGTGATAAAAGTCTAGTTTCTCCCACAATTTTAGCTTCTTCATCAACCATTACACCAGTCCCCTTTGATACACTATCTACACCCCCAAATGCATCAACATTCCTCTCCGCATCAACATGAGTTACATCCATGCCCATGTCAATACCCTTTCCTATACTCACATCTATCTTAACACCTACCACCCCCTCCTCAGGTGCAAATATCACTTCTGTGTCATTACCCCTTACATCTACTCCGTTAAATCCAATCACCTTGTCAGAAATTATCCCACCTCTACCTGTTATCTCATCCTTATCTTCTTTCCAATCCCTCTTTATGCATGTCTACCAACACCTACTACATCTACTATTTTACAATCATATATCTCATCTCCCTCTTCCACGGCCATGTCATTACTCGATGATTTTTGGCAAACATTCCAGCATTCCTTAATTTCAAATTATCATCCCATTTCTTGTGTACCATTAAATACTCACACATCGACGCAATCCCCAAAAATACCCACTTCAATATCTCCAGTTCCTCCTGTAGATATTTTGGTCATTCCCTCTAACAATCCACATTCATATACAAGATCTAGACCCCCATTTCCCAAGTGTTCTCCTTCACATCCTTGTCCAAAATTAGACCTCACTATTCCCGATAGAGGTCCCTTGGAAACCACATTGTCTCCTTCTATTTTAGGACCACACCCCTCATCTTCCTCTTCCATTTTAGGAACTTTCCCTTCACCAACAACACATACTACTACTAGAACAATGCAACCACCCTTTTTCAAACAATACCTTAAAGAAAATTCAAAGGCATCTTTGTCTTCCACTACTATCCTACATCAAGCACATTCATCTTCCCTTTCCAAATCCAAAACAATGTCTAAAGCCATTATTACATCACCACCTTCCCATGCATCATTCCAAAGTTCTTTTTCGATAACACCAGGTTATTATACCACTATGTTTCACCAACTACTCCAAGCCTCAGCCATTACTTTACCGCCAATTAAATTGTTCGATCCAAATGTGCCAAGGCCTTCTTGGTTTAATTCCAATATTGTTTATGCATTTCATCATTCCCCTGGACATGACACTGAACATTGCAAATCTCTCCAAGTCATCGTGCATCATTTTGTCAATAAAAATATTAACGATGAAAAACCAATTATGCCATCTCCTCCATCAACTTCCACATCCCAACATGCGTCTGTTAAAACATCTCATCCACCCTTTTCATTAAGAAATCCTATCAATATTCCACTACCAAATAAAGATATAACCAACAATTCCACCAACATATTATCAAAAGAGGGTGATCCTAAGGATCGTCCTCCTCTTGTAATCAACGTTTTTTGGATAACCACCCGTTCAAAGCCATATAACTCTGACTCCGCCTCACCATCCACCCCTAAGACTTATGTCGTTATCACTCCTCCTAAGGAGCTTGTTGCCTCCGCACCTCCGTCACGGCCAAAGGTTGTCATCGCTGCTCCTACCAATCATCCCGTAGCAACACCTCCATCTTCTTCTAAAGCCAAGGTATCTATGCTGGCTGCCCTGAATCCTTCCTCCATTGAACATACCATTATTAAACAACTTCAACAAGCCCCTGTCAAAATCTCACTCTACGAGATTATTCAAAGCTCTCCACATCATAAACAAGATCTTATGGAGGTCTTGCAACATATCCTGGTATCCTCCGATGAGCTGCAGCCTTTTGTGGCTTTAGATCATGCCTTCGCAACATTTGCTACTGTATCATTTGAAAGTTCAGAAATCCCTAGGATACCATAAAAATAACATGATCTACCATTATTCATCATAGTCTATATCGATGACACCTGCGTCTGTCAAACTATGATTGAAAATGGTGCCATTATTAATATCATTTCTTCTCATACCTTCAATCAGCTTAAATTGTCCAATACCATTATTGCTAATTCTCCTACCATTCTCCACAGATTTAATGATGCAATCACTCCCCCATTAGGAATGGTTGTTCTTCCTATCCGTGTCAACCATAAACTCCTCCACAAACTTTTCTACATCATTGAAGGAGAATTCCAATATAATCTTTTACTGGGACATCCTTGGATTTGCACTATGCATTTCGTTCCATCTACTCTTCATCGTTGTATCAAATATGAACATAAAGGGACTACTTATGCTCTTCTATATGAGATCCCCCCTTCCAAGACCTGTCGCATGATCTACAAACCTAAAGAGGTCCTTGTTCCTAAAACCAATTTTTCTCCTGATGTATCTACCAATTCTTCTGTACTTCCATCTACCTTGCCTCATACGAATTCTTCTGATACTATAACGTAAAATATTGCTTTAGGGGAATATCAACTCCTCACTCTCAATACTCTTCCTTCTCCCAATCACCTTGGTCACCCTTATAAAGCCCCTATGTATCAATCGAATGTTGGGGAAATTGTCTCCTTTGGCCCTTCTTCCCTAAAAACCAATTTAGTATATGGCGGCCTTGATCAACCTTCTTCTCACACTGAAAATCATTTTCATGCCAAATTATATACATGTGATTTCAGATTTCTTAATAAACCATATTTCTCTCACACATACCTCTATCATTTTGCATGGAAGGGGTTTGGTTTGGGGTGTTATGAACAGGGCCCTCACGGTAATATCTTTTCCCAAGCCCATGAATTATGCCAAAAATTTGGTTTGGGATATGACAATCCCACCATACACCCTCTCGGCACATCTTCATCTTCTCCCATTCATATTGATTCATTCATTTCTTCTCCATTTGAATAAACTACCGATTCAGAACATACTTCTTCTCCATTAGACTATCCTACATATTCAAATAATATCTCATCTCCTTCCAACTATCCTTTCATCTCAGATAATTATTTTTCTCCATCCAATTATCTTATAGATCTAGATCAAGATGATACAGTTCATATTCCCCCTAAATTTTTTAATTTCCACCATTTTTCTCGGACTGGTGACTTACCAAGCCAAAAATGAAACCTGGTCTTTTCCCCTTAAATATCCAGAGATGGTAGAGGAAGATTCCCCTATCATTGACATTATTTAATGCGATGATGACACTTACATTCTCTCCTACATGGGAGCCAAAGGTTCTCAAGATCAGAAAACTCATCCACCAGAAAAATCCAATCTCCTAAATGAATCCACTATTGAAATTACTATTTGAGTGCCACGGGAGCACCACATCCTTAAAATAGGTTAGTCTTTGAAACCTTAAGAGCTCAAATCCTTCACTTCATTTTTTCCAAACATATCCAAGAATTTGCATGGTCATATTTGGACATGCCAGGTCTTGACCCCTCCATCATTGTCCACAACATCATTGTTATCCCCACTGCCAAACCAGTTAGACAGAAGCTTCGTTGAATGCATCCTTGAGTTTCTCTTCTTGTGAAAGAAGAATTTAAATGTCTACCATCTTCCAACTTCATTATCCCCATTGATTATCCCCCAATGGGTTTCTAACATTATACCTATCGCAAAAGCATCTGGAAAGCTTCGTATATGTACCAATTTTTGAGATCTTAACCTCGTATGTCCTAAAGATGATTTCCCTCTTCCAAGTATTAACCAACTTGTAGATCTTATAGCGGGACATGAGATGCTCTCTTTAATGGATAGTTTTTCTGGTTATAATCAAATTCTGATTGCACTTGAAGATCAGCACAAGACATCTTTTATCACCCCATGGGGTATCATTTGTTATCATGTCATGCCCTTTGGTTTAAAGAATGATGGGGCTACATATCAACGATCCATGACATATATCTTTCATGACCTCTTACAGAAAACCATAGAGGACTATGTTGATGACCTCTTAGCAAAATATAAACATAGATGTGACCATCTCTCGGTTCTTAAGACACTTTTTCAGCGTCTCATTCGTTTCTCCCTTCGCCTCAATCCGGAAAAGTGTGTTTTTTGAGTTCTTACTGGAAAAATCCTTGGCTTCATTGTCTCTATCAGAGGCATTGAGGTTGACCCCACAAAAATCAAAGCAATTCTCGAAATGCCTCCTCCTTCCAATCTCAAGCAACTTCGCATTCTTCAAGGTCGACTTCAATATGTTCGTCGCTTCATATCGCAACTTTCTAATTGTTGTCAACCCTTTCATCGCCTTCTTCAAAAAGACATAACCTTTGATTGGGATCAAAATGGTCAAAAGGATTTTGAAGATCTTAAGTGATATTTGTTATCTCCACCAGTACTCACACCTCCACATGAAGGAAAACCCTTCTATTTATATGTTTCTATATTTGATCATGCTCTAGGAGATATGTTAGCACACCGTGATAATCAGGGACACGAATAGGTTATTTATTATATCAGTCATACTCTCCATGATTGCGAAGCATGATACTCTGAAGCAGAGAAATTATGTTGTGCTATCTTCTTCGTTGCATCAAAACTTTGACACTATCTTATTAATCATAAAACCTATATTGTTACTAACTTTCAACTCCTTAAAGTGATGCATTCTAATCCATATCACAACGATCGCATCACCTGATGGCTCCTTCTCATGGCCGAGCTCGACCTAGAATTAATTCCTCAAAAGGCAATTAAGTTTCAAGATTTTGCAGATCAATTAGCTGAGTCCCCTCTTTCCAATACACAGACTCCTTGTAATCATTTCCCAGATGAATCAATCAATCAATTTTATCATGATCCCCTTAAAATGACTCTTTTCTTTGATGTTTCTAAATTCCAACAAGGCGGAGGGGTAGGAGTTGTTCTTATTCCTCTCGAGGATTCCCCAATCTCCTTAGCTTTTAAATTAGATTTTGAATGTACAAACAATATTGCAGAATATGAAGCCCTTATACTAGGACTAGAAACTGTTATATTTCTAGGTGTTCATATCCTTGACATTTTTGGTGATTCTGAACTAATAATAAAGTAGGTCACTGGAGAGTATCAGTGTAGAAATGATATTTTACAACAATATCGTGATGTTTCTCATCATCTTCTTAAAGCCTTAAATTCTTAAAATATTCAATTCGTCCCGCGGTCGACCAATCATTTTGTTGATACAATGGCATCCCTTGTGGCCCTTATCCCTTGGACAACGCAAGAATCCAAGCTTTCAGTTATTATACATCATCGTAGATAACCATTCTATGACATATCTCAAATTCATCTGGTCAAATCTAATTCGTTAGACCTCTGGTATTCACAATTTTTTTATTATTTATCCAAATCCATTACTCCCCTCAATCTTTCTAAAAATGCTAAGAGATATTTTCTCCAATGTGTTACTCATTATGTAATCCTTGGAAACATTCTTTACAAGTGTGGGTTTTATGGTATCCTTCTCCGATGCCTTCAATCCCATGAAGCCTCTAGAGCTATCCAAGAAGTTCACGATGGTATTTGTGGTGGGAATTTCAGTGGATTATCTATTGCCAAACGTGTTCTTCGTCTTGGCTATTATTGGCCTTCTCTGAATCATGATTGTATTGAATATGTCAAGAAGTGTGTAAGATGTCAATAACACTCTAATCTTATCTGTATTCCTAGCCAGGCTTTCAGCCTACCCAAGATTTATGGTCCTTTTCGTAGTGGGGCCTTGATCTTATTGGTCTAATAAATCCTCGTTCATCACAACAATGTCATTCTATCATCACTACTACTGAGTATTTCACTAAATGGGTGGAGGAAATCCCACTCACCTCTACTAAATCTAGCTCAATCATTAATTTTATATATCAACATATCATTTTTCACTTTGGTGTTCCTCATAAACTTATTATGGACAATGGAAAGTCCTTTAAAAACAAGGACTTAAAAAGATTGGCGATACATTTAAGATCCAACTTAGCTTTTCTTCCCCGTATTATCCTCAAGCTAATGGCCAAACTGAGGCCACTAATAAAACTCTTCGAAATATCTTGGCTAAAACTATTGATCAAGTAGGAAGAAATTAGCATCTCCAACTTCCCTTTGCTCTTTGGGCATATCGCACTAGCATTCGCGCTTCCACAGGAGCTACTCCATTTTTTTTGGTATATGGCTCTGAGGCCATTCTTCCCCTTGAAGTCCAAATTCCATCTTTATGTGTGTCTCTTCACAACTTCATTTATGATGAAGATTATCACCAGGAACGCCTAATGCAACTTAATTTATTAGATGAGCGTTGCCTTCTTGCTCTTGAGCAGCACCATCATGTCTATCAAGATCGTATCCAACGTGCTTATAATAAACACATCAAAGAGTGCAATTTTAAAATAGGTGACATGGTTATAAAATAAAATCAAAATGTCACTACCTTAGAAAGAAGCCAACGGGGAAAATTTTCTCCCAACTGGATTGGACCATATATTATCACACATAATTATGGGTCTGGGGCTTATCGTTTATCCTCTCATGATGGTAAACCAAAGATTAAACCTCTTAATTCATTACACTTACGACCATTCTATTGTTAGTACACACACTTATGAGTATAGTCTTATCTTTAGACCATGTCTCCACCATTATCCACTTCCATCTATCATGGTAATGATATGAATTATGTGGTCTACCGCCACTACTTTGATATGACCTTGAATATAAGTACAACGGCTCTACTTATAGCATATTCAACATGGATAAGTTCTCCCATTCAGTGAAAATCCCATAATCATTACATCCATTACCTTCTCATTCTCCTATTACATCCATGTAAAGGGTATCGGGGTGTCTCCTGTACCATCATTATCCCCTCCTAAGTGGTTTACTTCGCTATCGCCAACTCTCCCCCATGTAAAGATAACATCCATACATGCAAAAAAAAAAAGTCAAAATTTATCCAAAAACAGACTGATCCCTCAAAGGACATTTGTTCATCCAAAAAAAAGAGATACATATACAAATTAAAAATCAAATCAAAATCAAAAGAAATAGACCGATCCCTTGAAGGACAGCTATTATATTATTCTTGTCATCTATGTTACGTATTAAAATAGACTGATCCCTCAAGGACGGCTATCATCCTCACCATCTATGTTGTATATATAGTAGATCATACCCTCAAAGGATGGCTACTCTGTTGTTATGGCATTCAGAAAGCTTCCTGTGTTGATCAGCTTTCTTCTATTATTGTTATTTCCCTTTCCCAGAGCTGGGGCATAGACTTAAGGAACACCACCTTTAGATAACCTTCTTCCCACATATAGGTTACATCTCGAATCCCTCGTCATGTCGACATTAAGATTATGAGAATATTTCATCCATATCTTCCTCTTGGTCTTGTGATATAATCAAATCTCATTAGTTGTGTACTAACACCTGCTATCAACTGCAAGTGCAATGCTTTGAGTAGTACATTTCTTGTTTACCTCTTATCCGGTCAAAAGCGTAACTTTCTTACATGGCCCTTGCTATGGCTGTGTTACCCATCTCGTCAAATTCATATTTTATTACAATTAGAATCAAATTTTATATCATTAAATCTGCATCTATATTTATTTTCACTCTAAAGGATGTCCCCTATCAATATCCTTCATGAATCTATGAAGTCTGTTACTATTTATACACACTCTCTTTAATACAATATTTGGTTTGGAAATTCTACTTGACCTCCATTGCAGTTTGTGAATTCTACTTGAAATTATCTCTCAAGTAGCATTCATTATCTGGAAACTTCTCATCCTCCACCATGACCAATGTTATCTTCCTCCATCCATTCTTTCGCATCATCCTTCGCTTCTCTACAATAACCCACCAATTTTATTTTTCATCGCTCTTATTTTTGTTTGTCATCTAGCATTGACATCATCTTCTTCGTCATCACAGACCTTTCATCCCCATCTTGGCACATCTGCGTCACTCCCCATGTAGCACAAAAACCCTACTCAAGGTAGACCTATCATTCTAGACAAGGTCTCATTCGTAACCATGTCTGTTGACCATTCCTTCCTCCTAGCCCTCTTTATCAACCCAATTTTCTCCTAAAATTTTCCTTATCTCATTCTCCATTGCTCTTCCCACCCACTTCTTCCTTCTCCATTGTTTGTTTGATACTTCACATGTCATCCACCCGGGCCATTATTTTTGTGTTTTTATCTTAATATCCTTTTACTGCCATCTATTTTATTGTTCCATTTCCCTTTCATTCTTATTTCGACTTGACGATCCTACTTAATCACCCATTCCACGCAGGTTTCTTAATCACAATGCATCTCTTTCTTAAGATCATGTCACTATAGAAACTCCTTCATTGTTTTCCATTCCCTTCAATGCTAGAAACATATTCACTCGTACAAGTTCTGCTTAATGCTCTGACATCATCACTCGTAAAACATAGGCATCCTAATTAAGAATTATCCTCACACTCTCCATCCTACACTGCATACATTCCTCCATCCACTCATGTCACACTCCTTTGTTTCCTTGTTATTACCTCCTTTCACTTCAAGTTCCGTTTTGGTATACACCGCTCAGTATTTTCATCATTCTTCTTCTTCGGCTTGGCTATCCTACTTAACCATTCCTACGACATGGCAATCTTACTTAAGATTCTCTCTTAAGAATGATTTGTCTTCTTTCCTTTCCTCTTTCCTTCATATTCCCATCATCTGTATTTTTTCTTCATTCCCCAAAAACACATCCTCTTCCCTTCTCTTTTTCCTCACACAAAATATCTCAAACTTCCTATAATATCATCTCCATCATCCCTCATTTAAAATCCAACTTAACTATTTCATACCCTATCTTACTATGTCTTGTTCCTTCATCTTTACTTCCATCATCTTCATCCACATCCTCATCCATTGAATTCTCTCCTCGCCTTTATCTTTTTACATATCGTTAGCCCTCCTTTCTTTATTATTTCCGGTCCATTTTCTAGAATACTTCCCCATATCTATCACCACATTTACTCATCATTATTATTGCTCATCTAACATTATGTCATCATCAGCTTCCATTCTCGCGCTAAGAATTATCGGTGGACTTCTCCTAAAACTCGTTTCTCCCCATTCTACTAATACCGGTTCACTTTTTTTTTACCTCCTCCATTTTATCTTCCTTCCTTTTTTCTTTTGTGCTCTCTAATCATTATCAGAGGATTTCTCCTGACATCCCTCTGCTAGTATTTCCTTTTCATCTTCCCTTCACCTTTTTCAATATATCTATTTTCTTCATCATACACTACCTTTGCATCATTTTCTTTGTTTCCCTCTCCTCCTTTCTACCCCTGGTTTTCTTTCATTTCATTTGTATCATCTTCATCTCCTCTCCTCCTCACACTTTCATCCTATTTCTCCATTGATAACTTGGCTCACTAGCGTTGTCTCATCTTCTTAATCATCCCACCATCCACATGCATTTCCAAGCATTTTGTTTCATATTCAATTCCTTTCTTGTTTTGGCTCTATCATCTCTTCTTTCCCTCTTATTTTCATTTCCCCCATTACTGAACTTCTTTCTCTACCACCCCTATCTTCCCAACTCCTCATAGTGCCTTTCTTTCTCTTTTCCATTCTACCTCTTTCCCCATCTTCTTTAACTTCTTCATCTTCTTCATATCCTTCATATTTTCATCCTACTATACATATTCATCTCTCCAATCATCCTTCTCTCATATTCTTCACAACTTTTATTTCTCGGTTTTGTCATCTCTTTCATGATCCATTCTTTTTCTCCCTCTGTTTTGATCTCCATCTCCCTTTCATCCCTTCTTCTGTCATTTTCTTGTCTTCTTCTTTATCCTTCATCATTTCTTTCTTTCACCATTTCTCCCCTTTATTATATCTATTGCTTCTTTACTATGATATATCCTCATGCATTCACCTTCCCTTCTAATCTCTTTTCCCTTCTCACCTCGTCTTCTTCTTGTTTAGACTTCCTCATTTCCTTCTTCTCCTCCTCTCTTTCTCTATTTTCTTTTTCTCCAGGTCCCTCTTACCTTACCTATTTATTCCCCCCTTATCTTTTTCCACTACCCTCTTATTGAATGTCACTCTCTCTCTTTTGTGTCTTCATCTATCTTCTCACCTCTCTTATCATCCTTCTTTACTATTTGATCCCTCTCCTCTACCATGTCTTTTCTACCCCAACCATGTCTGCTTTCTCTAATCTCTATCATTTATCATCCACATCTTTCATCCCATCTTCCTGGGACATTTTTGTCTTGGAGGATACCATAACGGCCAACATCTATCTGATTTTGTACTCTTCCATGAATATTTTCTCTACTTTAATTTTGTCGCAAAATTATCTTGACTTCTTATCCTACTTACCGAACAAGTAGGGTTGCTTATATCTTCTAATCTACCAACACTTATGCATCTTTCCTATGAAACATGATTACCATCATATTTGTCACATCTTTAGGGAATTTTATCTCAGATTACTATCCTATGTTCTCATCTTGTCCACATTTATGATTATTCCATCTATGTCTTATGTTGGGGAACCTTTTCATCCTTATACTTGTCAACACATAAAACTCACTTTGTGTCTTTCTCGTGCCATGTGTTGGGGCATCATTATCTTTATCCACGTCCCTTTTGTGGACGCATGATTTTTCACATGATTCCTCGCAAACAAAGGATTGCGCACATCTTTCGCATTCAGTTGCACATATTTTGATTTTTTTTTATGAGCCATTGGTCATCTTGGTTTACATCCATACTGTAGTGGTCTTCACCCACTCACTTGTCTATAGAAATTTTTCATCTATCTATGTTGAGACTGCAATTTTCCTCTACTGATGTGATATAGGAGTCACCGCCATACTTTTTTTATTTATTGCGATCTTTTTTTTCCTGAGGAATCTTTCCTTTGGTCATATCTTCATGCATCCTCAGAAACATCTTTCATCTAACCCTTTTTGTTTTTGTCTTGTGGCTTGCTATCGCAAACCACTCAACGAAAAGGGGCAAATGTAGACACCTATTTTTGGAATAGTGCCCCTCCGACATCTCACATTCACGCAATTTCCATTCTCACTTCTCTTTTTCTTAAATTAAATGAAATCTTACCTATTTACTCACATTATTTGATTAATTATCAAATGGGCTCCATGTAGACCCATTTGATAATTCAACTTTTTTATATTATCCCCATCTTCCACAAATTATTCAATCCATGGGTATTAATACACCCATCCGACACCCTTTTTTTAAAAATAGAATCTTTATCTCACCCACCATGTCAATCATGCTCCCCACTCCATCTAATAATTCAAGCCGTGGTCCCCACATGATCACATCATATCCCTAACTCAATATTACTTTACTCAACCCCCGTTACTTGTTAACTTCAATCTAACCTCACATATAAGTTATAAATATGGGTTTTTTTCCCATATTAGGGAGGAAGAAAAAGTTAGAAAATTTAGGTGAATGCTATGAGATTTTAGTCATTTTATAATATCATTATTATTCTATCTGGGTGATAGCACGTGGAATTTCCATGACATTTTTCTCACGATTTGGGTTCATATGATGAGATTCATATTGCACGCATCAGATCAGTAATTCCATCTACACACCAGTACCATCCAAGTTATTTTATTTATCAATTTGTATGTCATCTGTTTTGGATGCTATTGTATTATTATCTTATCGCATGGGGATTGACAGCCACCGAGGAAGTTAACGCTTCCCGAATCTGCTTTGTCAGGCATCCCCCACATAAAATCTCTAATAATTATTTTCTTAGTGTGTGTGAGCTGCAGGTTTGTCAGGATCACACCGAGGATTCCGATATCAACTTTGCGCCCATATCATCCATCATCATCTCCAAGGTACTAAGCCCTTGTATACTCAACGTTGTTTAGTGTTTCTTGATTACTCATGCACTCATCTAGACAGGAAGCTGGAAATGCAGATCAACAACAATATTAAACTTAGTTTGTTTAGTACTTCTATATTTCCCATAGTTAATCCACAATACAAGATGCTAGTGAAGTGATAAAATTCACTTACTATGTCTATATTTAAAAATTGGCAGTTGCCCATTCTCTCATAAAAACAAACAAACAATTTTCCATCTTATCTTGAATACAATGTGGTTTTCTCTAATATGTCTAATACAATAAATTGATACGAATAACACATCTATATTAATCATATCTAACTCCATAATACAAGATGTTAGTGAAGAGATAAAATTCACTTTGTCTTTGTTTAAGAATGGGAAGTTGCCCATTCTTTCATACAAACAAACAAACATTTTTTCATTTTTTCTTGAATACAATGTATTTTTTTCTAAAATTTACTATGTCTATATTTAAGAATGGGCAGTTGCCCATTCCCTCATACAAACAAACAAACAATTTTCTCAACCTATCTTGAATACAATGTAGTTTTTTCTAATATGTCTAATACAAGAAATTGATACGAATTAAATGGGCATATACCCATTCAATTATAATATGAGTAATAGAAGAAAAATTTTATCATTTTAGTGCATCTATATTAATCATATCTTACTTCACAATATAAGATGCTAGTGGAGAGATAAAAATTTACTTTATCTTTTTTTAAGAATGGGAAGTTGCCTATTCTCGCATGCAAACAAACAAACATTTTTTCATTTTTATTGAATACAATGTAATTTTTTCTCTCAAAATAAAGTTTACTTTATCCTCACAGTAAGCATCATATAAGAATGATAGAATAAGGGATGTTGTTCACTCTCACAGCATTAGGGCAAGATGTCAGTGGAGAGATAAAATTTTATGTGTCTTTTTTTAAGAATGGGAAGTTTTCCATTCTCTCATACAAACAAACAAACTTTTTTTTCATTTTTTCTTGTATACAGTGTAATTTTTTTCTCTCAGAATAAAGTTTACTTCATTCTCACAGCAAGCATCGTAGAAGAATTATAGAATAATGGATGTTGTTCACTCTCACAACCTTCAAGAAATACACTAATGGAGAGATAAAATTTTATGTCTTTGTTTAAGAATGGGCAGTTACCCATTCTCTCCTACAAACAAACAAACATTTTTTTCATTTTTTCTTAAATACACTATAATTGTTTTCACTCAAACAATACACTGTAATTTTTTTCACTCAGGATAAAGTTTACTTCATTCTCACAGCAAGCATCATATAAGTATGATAGAATAAGGAATGTTGTTCACTCTCGCATCCTTAGGGCAGGTGTTAATGATATATTTTTAGAATTGTCATATGCCTATTCTGATATAGGAATCATAGACAAAGAATAGTGATAAGACATTCCAACAGCCCATTCACATATAACAATCATTTTTTATTTAATAATGTAAAATATTTTTTGAAATTTATTGGTATTATTAAATGATACGATGGTATTGCTTGTATTTAATTATTAGTATTATTAATTAATGTTGTTAATTTATTTTATTTTAGTCTTAATATAATATGTTAAATACATATTCTTTGATTTCCACTTTTTAAAATAATGGAGTTTATCTCATGAATTAGGTTTATAAAGTTTTATTATTATTTTTAGAATTTAATAAAATTATTTTTAAAATGCACCATAGTTAATTAAGTATTATAAATATTGGTGATTAAGTTGTTAATTAGTTTTATAAAATTTAATTATATTTATATAATATTATTTTTAAAATAATTTTGTATGCGTTTGATAATTTAATTAGATGTTATTGATATGTTTCTAGTTAATATAGTAATGTAAGTTTATTGGTAATAATAATTCTTGTAGTTAATATTATTTGATAGGATAATTTTTTTGTAAATAATTACAATATTATTAATTATTTATTTAAATTAGTACTAATACTTGTTAATTATAATAGTATTAATTAATTTTATTGATTTACTAATTAAAACTAATGTTGCATAATCACTGTGATTTCTATTATTAATCAATGTTATTGATTAACTATTAATTACTAATATCATATCTGGATTAGAAGCACTTTGATTTCTATTATTACTTGTTGTTATTGATTAATTAATTATAAATAATACCAGCACGATTGTTTCAAATTTCATATTTTTGGCACTTTATTTTTGGGAGGAAATTCTTAATTGTCATTTATTATGGTACGTTTGATTCAAATTTTAAAGTTTCGGCACTCTTTTTTTAGATTTGATCATTTATTACAGTAGGTTTGATTCAACTTTTGAATTCTCATCGCTCTTTTTTAAGATTTTCCGCAAGATTAATTCAAATTTTAAAATTTTTATTTTTATTTTTGGGAGGCAACTCATAATGGTCATTTATTATGGAAGGTTTGATTCAATTTTTGGCACTCTTTTTTATGAGGTACTTTTTTTGGCCAAGCACATTATGAAAATATTGATTTTGAATGAATCAGGTTTTGATTTTCACTCTATTGTGACTGATATTTTGTTATTCAAAAATTCAGTTGGGGAAAGACGAAGAACGTAAATGTAGCTAGAGAAATACGAAGATACAAAGATTTACCATAATAAATAAGAACATATAGCTGCCGATAGCATGAGGGATATGAAGATACATAGATTTTACAAAAGAACTAAGAAGAAATTGTTGTCAATACAGTGATTTTGCAAGGGAGACTATTCAAGATTTCTCAAACGGAATATAACAATGGCATAGCAGACTATTCAAGGTTTTTATATCTCATTTTCTCCATGTTTACTTCTAAATCCTAAAAAATGTATAAACAAAGATATTTTAATTCACAATACACTATCTGAACTGTTTTTCATATATCTCATTTATTTTTATGTCTGAAAAATGTATCGATTTGTTTCCAAGCATAAACATAACAGCAACTAAATACAGAAATCAATTTGTTTACATTTGTAAACGTAACAGCTACCAAATATACAAATCAAAATTGTTTCATTCTTTTTTTAATGTCTTACAAACTTAAATGCGTACGTAATTATGGTGTGAAAATAATTATTAGATAGATTTAGTACCACATGTCTCTTTCTATGTATTTTTTTATAACCTATTCAACAATTTTCTCTTTCAATAATCTATGTATCTAATCAAGACAAATTCTTTCACATAATCAAAAAAATATTTGATAAAGTTAATACCACATTTCTCTTTCTATATCTTTTTTTACTACCTTTGCAACAAGTTTCTTTTCCAATAATATGTGTCTAATCAAACCAAATCCTTTCGCATAACTTCATCTTTCTCCTACAAAATATCTGACTGAAAAAACCCAGGTTGTAAGAGAGAAAAAAATAAAAACTTATATATGTCCAATCAGCCCAAATCCTTTCGCATAACTTCATCTTTCTCCTATAAAAACTCTGAATGAAAAAAACTCGGCTGTAATTCTAGAGAAAAAATTAAAAATCAGCCATAATATATGTTATGTTGTGGAGCTTGTTTTCATGTGTGGAAGTGTTGAAGATTGTACACTCTCCACATTTTTCTTGCCGAGGGCGCAGCCCCCGAGAAAAAAAATTGGCCTCGAAAAATGTGTCTGATACCTCGATAAATGTGCTCTTCTCATATGGGCAAGATTTTTGACCCATAGGTTTATTGGGTGGTTTTGGCCCATGGTTTTGGTACCCACAATATTGTAAAATAGCTTAATCAGTTACCTATTTGATGTGCTTTTGTGCACATGGTAGGGTTGATGTATGTTGTCACCCTCAAAATTCCCCTCATTTTTCAAGTCAAGTTTCAAAAATTTTGAGTTGGTGCCTGTTATCCCAATTTTTCCCTCCCGGAAAAATTGATCAAACACGACCCCCCGCACAGAAGAAAATCTAAGGGCTGTTTAGACCTGCGAGCTCGCAATCGATCCAACAATGAAGGGGCAAGGTCGGCAGGTGAGGCCAAACAATGTTAAAGGATATCAGAGCTCAGTAGGGGGAAAAATGGGGAAAGGCAGTGTTTAATCGAGGCATGAATCGGCTAAGTATAGAAGGACCGTGGAAGGTTCCACATGTCTCTTCAACATACTTTTGGTATGGTGCACAAATACGGAGACCCCAAATGAGTGCAGGCCCTCCACATAATCAGAGTTCAAAAAGAAAAATCCAGCTGTTGAATCGGCTAAGTATAAAGAGCCGACAGAAACCTCCACTCGTCACTATGACACACCTCCAAAGGCCAAGTTCAAATCAAGATCCTAAGTGAGCACAGACTCTACACATGTCTCTTTGGCGCACTTTTGGTATGGTGCACAAAAGTGGAGACCCCAAACTTACGCCAGCCCTCCACTTGTCCAAGGTCTGGAAAAGGGACAGAGCCAGCCATTTAATTGGCTAAGTATAAGAGAGTCAGCAAAATCCTCCACGTGCCTCATCGGTGCAACTTCAGAAGTGACCCCCCAAGGGACAGACCCCAAATGAGCACTAGCCCTCCACGTGGTTAGAGCCTCAAAAAATTTGAATCAGTCATTAAAAGGTCTAAGGCTAGCGGAAAGAACCACGTGTCATCTCAGCGCAACTTTAGAGGTGAAATACAAAGCGAGTCCCCAAACAAGCACGAAGCTTCCATGTGTCCAGAACCCAACATATTCACTCCTAAATAAGCAGAAGGGACCCAGCCAAAAAATGGAGAAAGAGGAGCGGGCCCAAAATTGGTTAAGTATAAAAGGATCGGTAGAAGCCTCCACGTGTCATCTTGGCGCAACTTCAAAGGAAAAATCTAGAGGTAAGTCCCAAATGTGTGTTGAGCCTCCACGTGTCCAGGGTAAGACATATGGCCCCGCCAAACAAAAGGGACTTATCCAAAACACAAAGAAACAGAGCAAAGCCGCGGACGGCATCACGTGCCTCATCGGTGCACCTCCGAGGGTCAAGTCCAAAAAGAGTCTCCAAATGAGTGGGAAGCCTCCACGTGTCCTGGGTTAGACATAAATCCTTCACCAAATAGAGGGATGAAGTCAAATGTTGAACTTGCATCGAAAGTCAAAGTGGAGAGGCGGGTTGTCGGGACACTTTGGGATTTTGAGCCTTGTTTCCATAAAAGGTGTAAAGTGAAAAAGTGCACTGTGGCCCCACTCATGCCATAGGAAAAAGTCAAATCGTGAGCCCACATTGAAAATTCAAAATATGGAAGTGGGTTAGCAGAAAACTTAGAGATTTTGAGCCTTGTTTCCAAAAGAAGTAAAGTTATAAAGTGACTCGCGACTCCGTTACCACTCAGGTAAAGCCACATGTCAAACCTACATCAAAAGTGAAGTTACGTGCTTGCAAGGCTATGGGGAACTTTTTCACTTTTGTAATTTTTGTGCAAAAGGCGCAATTTCAATTTTGGGCCCGCGGATCCATTTTGTGAAAATTACATTTTCACCATTTTTGTACAATATTCGATTCAAATATTCAAATGAGCATAACTTTCGCTCTAGTGCTCGAAATTCGAAAAAATTTATATTTTTGGAAAGGTCTTGGTCTCCTTTATGCCATGGAAGCATAAAATATTATTTTATGTAGGATTTGATAGTTAGAAATATAGAAAAACATATTTCATTGCCATTTATACATGATTTGATTGCTTCAACTACCCAGATCTGATCTGATTTTCCCATCCTTTCTTCTCCAACATGCCAAAAAGACATGGAGAACTGACTGGATATCTTGATTTGGGTCAAAATATGGAAAAAATATTTCTTGCCATTAATATGTGATCAGACTGCTTCAACTAGATAAAATTTGATCTGATCTTCCACCCTTCCTTCTTTAGCATGCCAAAGACATGCAGAACCAGATTTGATAGATTGTAGGTGGATTTGCAAGGGCATTGATGGTTAGTGGTTGAGCTTCCAAATCAGATTTATTTCCTTCTCTTCTTCTCCTCTCTTCACTTCATCTATAAAATGTAAGAACTTGGCTCATTGCAAATGTTGGACTCTGATACTTTTGAAGTGTAAATAGAATAGAAAGTAATCAATACAAAATGATTTTCCCCTTTCTCTCTATCTCCATCTATTGTCTTTTATTGCTTACCTGAAATATGTGGATCATTTATCTTCTGTAATAGGAAACTTTGTGTTCTTATTGATATGATTTCTAGAACTTTGTGTCTATGGAATGATATCTTATGTTGTGGATGTGAATGATTATTTTCTGTATCACTCTTGCTCAGTACATATAGGGTTATACTCTGCTATCTATATTTCCTAAAAGTATTGTTATATTCTACTCTTTCTTTTCTTCAGTTCTTCCATTCGTTTGTATTGATAATTTATTTTGGTAAAAAATCATTTCAAGATGTCAGAGGTCCAGCCTTAAGATGAAAGTTGTATATTTGTATATAATTTTTATTGCTTGCTTTCAATAAGGGAACCTCTCCCTTAAAGAGGAGGGACTTGTTGTCCCCTGACTGTGGTTTTGTTAAAAGTACCATTTTAAAACCCAACAATCTAACATTGCAAATGAGTGTGAATTCAAGAGAGTTTGTTGAGCATAGCACCAAACAAATTTGGGTATTGTATTAAGAGAGAGGTGGCTTGTAATAAAAATTTGAGCAAGTGATTCTTAGTGGACACATCCCAAATTGCATGAACCACATTAAATCTTTTTTTTTGTTGTTTTTTTGTTTTATGCACTTTTATTTCAGATCTGTAATATTTTCTACATATTAGTTTCTACTATTTTGATTATGTGTGGGATTGTTATGCATATTTTATCCCTTATTTCCTAAAAATTGGTATCAGATCTTGGTTTGGTTTGCTGAAGTGTTGAATCACAGGGAAAGTGTTAGATTGAGTGGGAGCTATGGAAGATGATGGAATATCAAGGGTTGATAAATTCAATGGGCAGAATTTTAGTCTTTGGAAGATGCAGATGGAAGATTATCTTTATCAGAAGTATATTTATAATCCATTGTCTAAGAAAGGGAACAAACCCTCAAGTATGACAGATGCGGAATGGGATTTGCTGGATAGGAAGGCACTTAGGATGATCCGGATGTGTCTTGCATCTTGAGTATTATTTAATGTTTCAAAGGAAAAGACAACAAAATAACTTATGGATGCATTAAGGAAGTTATATGAAAACTTCTCTACCTCTAAAAAGATAATTTTAATGAAAAGGTTGTTTAATATGAATATTTCTGAGAATATTTCAGTAGTGGATCATTTCAATGATTTTAATATGGTTGTGAATATCCTAGCTTTGGTTACAATATAATTTGATGAAGAAGTTAGGGCTTTATTAATTTTGTGCTCCTTACATGGGAGTTGAAATAGCCTGGTAATGGCGGTAAGCAACTCGGTTCCAGATAACTCAAAGTTGAAGTTTGAGGATGTTGTAGGGATAATTCTAAGCGATGAAATGTGAAGAAAATCTCTGGGGAATATTCTAATTCAGGGAATTCTTTGATAGTGGAAATCAGAGGGAGACAAAATAATAGAGGAAGCCATGGAAAATCAAAAGATTGGGAAAGGTCAAAATCCAAAAGCAAGATTGCATTGTGGAAAGACTGGGTATGCAAAGAAGGATTGTTGAGAGCTTCGAGACAAGAAGAAATAACATGAAGAAAACAAGGAGGCAAATGTGGCAACATGTAATGTTTGTTAGGATGTTTTAATTCTATCTTTGCATAATATTATTAAATCTTGGTTTTATATTTGAGGGATTCTTTCCATGCTACTCCACATAGGCAGTATTTTATTGATTATGTTCAAGGGGATTTTGGACATGTTTTTCTTAGTGATGATGAGCCTTGTAGCATATTTGGAAAAGGTTTTGTTCAGGTTAAGATGTAGAATGGTAATACATGGCTATTGAAGGATGTCAAACATGTGCCTACATTAAGATGTAACTTGATATCGCCGAGGCAGTTGGGAAGTGATGGTTATACTGTGATATTTATAGAAGACTCTTGGAAGGTTACCAAGGGTTCTCTTATGGTGGAAAGAGGTAAGAAGGTTAGAGCTGAGTATTTAACCATTGATAGTACTAATGCTTGTAATATTGTGGCTTCATACGCAGATACAAAATTGTGGCATTATAGACTTGGTCATATGGGCCATAAGGGCATGGAGATCATAAAAAATAATTTTCCTGGATATGCAAAATTGGGTTTGGAGTTCTGTGAGAACTATGTAAATGGGAAAAAGAAGTGAGTAAATTTTCTCAAGGTTAGACCTATGAACAAAGAGAGTAAGTTAGAGTTGGTACATTCTGATGTGTGGGGGTCAGCTTGGGTATCATCTCTTAGGGGATCAAATTATTATGTCACTTTTATTGATGATGTAATAAGGAAAGTTTGGGTATATTGTATTCGAAATAAGTCTAATATATTTGAGAATTTTGTTAAATGGAAATCCTTGGTAGAAAATTAAACAACTCTTAAGTTAAAATGTCTCAAGTCAGATATGGAGGGGATTATTGCAACAATGAGTTTGATTATCATTGTTCTAAGAATGGAATCCGCGGGAAAAATATGGTTCCAAGAACTCCACAACATAATGGGGTGTCAGAAAGTATGAATATGACAATAATAGAACATGATAGAAGCGCGAGGTTACATGCAGGACTACCTCTTTCTTTTTAGGCAGAAGCAGTGAGCACAGCTATGTGTTTGATAAATAAAGGACCCTTAAGTGCCTTAGTTGAAGGCATACCTGAGGAGGCTTGGTCTGGTAATAAATTTGATTACTCATTTATTAGAGTCTTTGGATGTGAAATGTTTGTTCATATTGATAAGGATGATAAGATCAAACTAAAGGCTAAATTAGAAAAAATTACTTTCATTGGTTATGGTGGTGATGACTTTGGATATAAATGTTAGAGTATTAATGACAAGAAAATCATCTGATCTAGGGATGTGGTCTTTAATGATAAAGTTATGTATGAGTAATAGTTGCAGGAAAACAGGGAAGATTCCAAGAAAGAATATGCATTCGTAGAGGATCTTCTGAATAGGAAAGTGGTTAAGAAGATGACTTTCACTAATGCAAAGATGCGAAAGAAAGGCAAGTTCTTTTTCCAAAATGACAAAATATTTTGTGAATATTTAGAAGAAAGAAACAACAAGTGTGCTCCCTATATGAAAACAAGCAAGAAAGAAAGAAACCCGAGAAGGGTCCCACCGGGCGTGCCAAAATGTTTCGCACAAAACTTTGTTCCAGAATAGAGTTATTTCTATCTTTTCATTCTCTTAATAAATAGATAAGGGTTAGGGCTAGGAGGAATACATGTTGAGTGTTGGGAAGGTATGCGCGTACCGTAGAGAGATCAGACTGATTGTGAAGAGCTCATTTTTGTCTGGGAAGGACTACCTATAAATAAGAATGCAAGACCACCAGATTTTCGTTAAACAATAAGTAAGGGAACTACCTTGGGCCCAGGAAATATTAGACTTCCTTTCGAAGGTGGTCAGTTCCCTTTTAATACAAATTAATGCAAATGATAATAAGGAAGCTATTGCGAAATCACGATTTAGGTACCTCGTTACTAAAACCAATAGAGACTAAACTACCAATAATAAAATGTCATGATGTTTGTTTGGTCACCGGTTATTGATACGTTCAGATCAAGTTACAGGGATAGACAAGGCTGGATATGAGATTGTTTGGAGATAAATAGGTGAAAGGTTAGTTTTTGGTATAAGTCACAGTGACCGATGCCGGTCACTGGATAACCGATCGCGGTTATAAAACCGGTACCGGTAGGGGATAACCGAGATCAGTAGGGGCAGTGATTTAGGGGATTTTAAATGGAGGTTGGTTGTAAGGTGGTTACGGTGTTTAGAAGGTTGTTAGATGGTTGAGGGGATTAGTAGGGTGATAGAGAAGACACAAAGAGTGAGAAATCTATCTTTGGGGCAATATAGAGATGGATGAATGAAGGTTAGGTTCAGGATGCTACCGGGTGGTAGATCCAGGAGTGAGCTTATAATCACTATGAATCAAAAGTTCACAAAGTAGTGTCTAGAAGCATACAAGGTAATAAAAGAGACTACTTACTAGTTTTTGATGTGGATGCAGGTCCAAGGAATGCAGTGGCGAAGGCAAGGCTCAGTTCGGATGATCCGGTAATCGGAAGTGAGCTGATGAAACTATCATCTGACTCTCCCAAAGTTTGGATGAGTGTGATCATGATCTAGTTGCTCAGTTGTAGTCTTGGGCTCAATACTCCTCTCTACAACCTCTTCTCTCTCTCTCTCACTTGTCCCTCTCTTGCAAAATGAATTCAGATCACTTTTTTTTGGTTGGGGGAGGTCATTTACAGGGAACTGATGGTGGTTACCTAATTGATGCCGGTCACGTAAAGACCGATGTCAGTTAGGTCAAAGTTCGCTATTTTTACTAAAATAGCCAACTTTCCCTCCTTTTCTCCCGAGGGGTCAGTTGTGGGCTTGGTCAAGTCATTATTAGGTTTGTTTTGGTGCGGATGAGGGGAGATGAGTCATGGGTGTGGGTCTGGACCAAGTTATAGGTCTTAATTAGGTTAGTTTAGGGTTAGGGCTAGGTCATGGTGAGGTGGCGAGGTGAGGTGGTAGGGTTGGAGATGTGGATTTATTAATTATAAGGTAATTAATAAATAATTAAGTGTGTAAGGTTTAGGTGGTGAGGTAAGGTTAGGTTGCGAGATGAGATGCGGGGCACAGGGCATCGTAAGACCCAAATTTGGTGTCTACATTTGCCCCTTGTTGTCGTGTAGCTTGTCTTGTAAAGATGCACTGACAATAATAAGAAGTGGTTGCCCCAGTTAAGGGTATAGGTAATCCCCCTCAAATCTATCACAAATTGAGGCGACATGAAGTTAGGGATAGGGTTGCTAAAGGGTGAATGATGATGAGATGATGGTAAGATGGTGGGGTAAGTTCAAGGAAGCAGACGCAAATTGAAATGTAGTAGTGCGACCAGGGTACATGATTTGAAAAGCAAACAAGCAATTCATAGGAAAAGGTCGATAGTTTATCCAAACAAGGTTGATATAATCTTGGTATCCAAGGCATAGGAAGTAGCTCCAGGGGATATAATGGGTAAGGTACCGGAACGTTTAGGCATGTTCGGTAGTACCAAATGGTTGGTTTGGTTGAGATAAACGTCACGCTCTCGGTCTAGGCAAAGCTAGTCGGATGATCAATTCAAGTATCCTAGTCATGCTAAAACATGAACAGGTGAGCTCGATTGAACAAACAGCTACATGATGGGTGGATAGAATAGTAATTTGCGGGCCTCGGTCGAGGTACTTAATTAGTGCAGCCTTGGGTCAGGCCGATTGGTTGGGTGCGGCCATGGGTCGGGCCGATTGGTTGGGTGCGGCTGTGGGTCAGGCCGATTGGTTGGTTGCGGCCTTGGGTTAGGCCGATTGGTTGATTGTGGCCTTGGGTTGGGCCAATTGGTTGGTTGCGGCCTTGGATCGGGCCGATTGATTGGTTGCGGCCTTGGGTCGGGCCGATGGGTTGGTTGCGGCCTTGGGTCGGGCCAATTGGTGAGTTGCGGCCTTAGGTCGGGCTGATTGATTGGTTGCGGCCTTGGGTCAGGGCGATTGGTGAGTTGAGGCCTTAGTTCAGGCTGATGAATTCAAAATAAGGCTATTTAGCAAAGCCAGGGGTAGGCGATGTGGTGAAAAATGGAGATTAGTGGATAAGGGCAGGAGTTAGGTTAAAATAAGCAGGTAACCGATATCGGTTAGAAGATGGTAGGGGATGGTCGAGCTAACCTTGGGAGACCCCATGTCTCCTAAGTGTTGCCTACATAGCCCATTGCACAAAGCAAGGAGGGGCCTCAGACCGATGTAGTTCTCCCTTAGGACCAAGGAGAGGTGAATTCAGAAAATTTGGTTGTGGTTAGGAAATTTGTTGGTTGGTAAAATTTTGATGTTGGTAGGGTAATGTTGTTGGTGTTGGTAAGGTATTAGTGATGTTGGTGTGGGTATAGGTGAAGTGAGGGTTAGCTTACCCAAGCATAGGAAACCGTGTCCTGATTAAGGTCAACACATAATCCTAGATTCAAGTAAAAGAGGTAAAAGTGTCCCATTGTTGGAAAGAGCTAAACAAACCACGTATAATCGTAGGATGAGCTTGAATCCCTAGGTACCTTGCATACGTGAGAAGTCAATAGGTGAAAAGAGTTGTATAATCACAATATATCGGATATACGTCACATCCCTTGAGTTTTTTTGTTTTGAAGAATGGTGAGGTGAGGTGGATGGTATAGCTAGGGCGCAGAGAACTTGTTATAAGGTGTTTATTCTGACGAAAGAGAACCAAACCTAAATAGACAAGTCCATGACTCAAAATTGCTTTTGAATAGTGCTTTTATTTTTCTAGATATAAACTGATCGATGTGGGAAGTCTATATGAGATATGCATTTTGTTGTTCTTGAGGTCTTCACGAAGCTGATCAACGAGAGAAGCTTCTAATAGAGGCTAAATTTGTATAGTTGTCCTTCAAGGGAACAGTCTACTTATAGTAGCAGATGCGGCTTTGCACATAGCTGTCCTTCGAGGGAGCAGTCTAGTTTATAGCTTAGAGGTCTAGATGTTTGTTTGGCATGAAGCATCTAGTTTTGTAGGAAGTTTGACTCAAGAATATCCCAGAATTGTATAATTGAGAACTTGTTATTTTGATACTTTTAAGTCATGGATCAGACTAAAAAGGGGAAGGCATCTTTAAGAGGAGGTGATGATCAAACCACGTGAGTTTGATTCTACTTTTAGATGCACGACACAAGGTGTATGAGGTGGTAAATGAGCTCAAGGTATGAGCGCAAGGTAGATAAGAAGTGATGTAACACTAAATTCAACAGTAGAATGGTAAGAGATGCAAGACATTAAGGGGTTCAAGCTCAGGTCTACCATCAAGCGAAGCTAAACGATAAGTACTTGATCCATAAGTGTGAGTGATAATGTAAGGCCCAATCCAATTAGGAGAAAATTTTCCACGTTTTCTCTTTTTCTAGTATGGTTACATGTTGATTCTCTTTGAGGACCAGATCACCAATCTTAAAGGTACGCTCATGAATTCGCTTATCATAAACACAATTGATGTGCTTTTGATAAATTTGAAGTTGGTCAAGAGTTGTAAGACGACTGTACGCCGGAAAAGTGACAAGCAAGTGTGAGAATCTACAAGTGACTCTTCCGCGTACCCGACCTCCCGAGGTCGTGCCGAGACAGCAGGTGGGGATGGAATATAGGCAGTATACGGATAGACTAGTTAGGAAATCTAATATCTTCGACACGCACTAATGGAATCTGTGAATCTAAGGCAAAGAAGGCCCTTCTAACCTGGACCGGTGTGATAGATCGTTCAGTCAGGATGACTGCTCGAAGGCTCCAATCAATATCGAGCTCTGGCGTAATTCGATCTATGGGTTGTGGAATGCGTGGGAAATGACCCGGGATGGTTTCGTGTATTTCTCCTGATAGGGTCATATGGTGGATGGTAAAATAGTCACTCTATGGATGGTTCTCTGGCCTAGTCCAGAATTCTCTAGCTTTGTTAGCTGTTGTGTTCAGTAAGGATAATTTTTGGATGATGATAGGTGGAATTGGAGTAGACTAAAATACTAGTGTGCGTAGGCCAGTGTCTATGTCTAATTCTCTTATGGATTCGTTAGGCTGTGGGATTTGTGGATCACAACCATAGACTCTTGGTTGTTGCGGTCTTGTTATGGTCATACGCGAGATCAAGTTCTAATCCCTAGTATCCAGTAATCGTATGCTTTCTCAACTTCTATGTTTAGAACCAACAGTTGTGCAATCTTCTCAGAATACCTTACAGGCGTTCTTGCAACTTGGATTATTAGGCTGGTATCTATGTCTGTGAGGGTGTCTCCAACATCTGGTTGTGGAACCAAAGGATCACACCCGAACGTTTGTTCTCTTTCAAACCCTTCTACAGTCATGTGGATGTTTTCTAAGGTAGCCTGTAGTTTGGCTGATTTGACCAAAATGTATGTGCTTGGTCGTCTTCTATGTTTAACCCTCTTAACTGAGACCTGACCTGCTGGAAGTCTGCTATTGTTTGGAAGACCTGTATCCTAAGGTTCTGGTCAATATCAGTTATTGCCGCTATGAGATTTGGCTGAGGCACGATTGGCTCGAAAATGTATTCCCTGGGCTCCCTAGGTCCCGTAATTTGTCATGCAAAAGTAGTAATAAAAAAAACTATAACAAAGTAAAATCTAAGTATGCTTCTAGCATATATAACTTCTTTTTTTGTATTTTCTGACGATTTATAAGAAAGCAGCTATTTAAGATATTTAGAATTGACAACTAAACTAATAATTTAAAACAAACAAAATAGCCGAGTGTAGCTGTTTGTCTGTGCAATTTTGTAAATCTATTCTAAACAACGAAATAGCTAATCTATTTGCAAGATTCTCGATCCTACCTCAGAAGTGAGGAATGAATCATAGTTTCTCAGAAACTATCAATCCCCACAGCTTCCCTGGAAATATCGAGAATAAAATTAACTGAAATAAAGTGATTAACTACTCTATTTGATAAGATTCTAACTAGAACTTTGAAAGCTAGAACCTGGACTTTGCAAAACAGTGGCGAATCCGATGGTGTGTGTGTGGTCTTGTCCCCTCAGTATGATCTCCTCGTTCTCTCGTGTTCATGTGAATCTAGAAAAGCGTGTAATACCAGCATTAACAGGAATAGATATTTGGATCAATGGATAACCTTCAGAATGCACACAGAATAGAATGCGTATAGGAGAGGGATAGCGCAAGAGTACAGAGCTTGGCTTATGCAATTCCTAACGGGGTCTACTGCGAATCATGCAACAAAATGCGTCCAGAACCTAAGACTATCCTGTATGAAGAGCAAAACCTGCAACTTTAATGGCTGCCTAAGCTATTCTACTCTAATGGATTAGATAAAACAACAGCACTGTTTGCACAAGTTGGATATGTGGCTTACCAACAGCTAATCAATGCAAACCAAGCATGTAAAGGATTTAAACTATCAAACCTAAGCAAACTAAAAGACTGAACTACTGAAAATGGTGAGGTTGGAACAAAAAATGAGGGGCCATTTGCTTCATCACCAGCCATGCATTTATAGGAACTCAATCACCCCAAAATCAAAATCAAACTGAACTCCTAAACAATAAATAAAGGAAAAACACTATTCCAGGGGACCAAAAACATAAATGCATGCTCAAGTTGGCAAGAAAAGCTGGTGAAACGTTGAACTTTGCATGCGTTTTGTCAAAATAACGTTCTGGAAAACGCGTAAAGGACCGCCACCCTGCTCAGGGCGGCGGTTTCGTCACTGAAGACCAAAAGGGCCAAGAAAAGAGAGAAAAAGGGGAAAACAAAGGACACGGGGGCTAAGTGGGGCATGCGGGATGTTAACGCATATCCGGAGAGCTTTTTTGGATCCCGAACACCTTGCGAGGAGACCTGTATCATCATTGGGGCATTTATTACACCGTTCTGCAGTACAGTACCTTACAATTTTGGGTACGTACATATTTCCCCCTCGGAGAATCATTTTAGCCATGAAGAGGCATAAAACGGTGGGTCTGAGTATGGCAGTCCCGAAATGGGGAGTTAGAAGTTATACCTTACACGTCCGTGTGTCGAAATGACGCCATCCCAAAATTCCCGCTACCTGGAAAATAAAAAGAGAACTCAAGTGTAGATAGATACAATAATTTGGAAAACAAACACTAAAATAATAGGGAAAGAGGATGTACCATTTGTGCGGGGATAGGAAATTACCTCCGTCGGTGCTCCAAACCTACGAAAAAGTCATTTTAAAATGGAACAGAGTGATATATATATGAAAGTGGGCCCATTTTCCTATTCATTTGCGCGTGTTGATTTGATTGTTTTTGAGCTCTGGGACCCACGGTGACGGTTTCTTGCATGAGTATAGTCGAAATGTCCGCAGTGAGATCACGATCATGCCTCCACGCGCAGAACACCGCCCTGCTAGATCACAGGTTGGTTTTATTCAATTTTTTGTTTTTCCCCCTTTAAATTTGAAATGTTAAATTTGTCATAATGGGGGGGGGTTATTTTTGAAAATGTTAGGTTCAAAAGGTCCACCTAGGGGGGGTGCCTACTAGGTAGGCTCCAGTTTTAGGTTAAATGGTCATTTTTTGCATTTTTTAGGCTTTTTTAGGGTTAAAAAAACCTGCGCGGGTTTTTGGACCGCGACCGCCGCCCTGGCCAGGGTGGCAGTTACACGACCGCCGCCCTGATCAGGGAAGCAGTTACGCAACCACCCCCCCTTAAGGCGGCGGTCAGAAAAACCGCCCCTCTACTCAGGGTGGCGGTTTTGCACAGAAAGTAAAAGGGACTTGCTTTTGAGTTTGTTCGTGTATTTTTTTTACATTTCTATGTGTTTTTACGACTCTCTCGGCATTGATTAGACACTAACTTGCTCTTTTTTGTGTGTTTTTGGGTGTATGTAGGTGAGGGAGGATTAAATTAGATGGAGTCGAGAGAGGGAGTGTGATTGGTTGCCCGGGGTATTAGATGCCCTCTCAGCAGACGAGGAGGACACGTTGCAGAGGGCTGGCATACTGTGTATATCGCGTGTGCCTCATGTTGCTCCATCTAGTCACATCCTTTGTGACTTGTTTTCTTATTGGGATGCAGATCGGAACACCTTCTGACTATCAGGGGTCCGTGGTGAGTGGACTATCATGTTGGAGGATGTCTACCGTATCCTGGGGGTCCCGATCATCGAGAGGAGACTCACACTGGAGACAACTGGGTCCAGAGCACAGATTGCACAGTGGGCAGGCTACATGGGGGATGCAGCTATCTCCACGGGGCCAAAGAATGGAGTGAGAGTTAGATCCATTCCTTCTTTGCCCATCCTCGTATTTCGACAGGCTATCATGGGGATCCTTGCCTCGAGACTGATTGGGGAAAAGGGAGGGGACACTTTATTATACTGCTGGGCCCCCATCATTACACAGATAGAGGGGCATGGCCGGATATACGCCTGGGGTGCAGACATTCTGGGGACCACCTATCACGACTTATACAGGGTGGTTCATTTACAGGGACAGTCTTTGAGCCACCCTACTCTACTTATGAGTTGGGTGTATGAGAACTTCATTCCCTATGGCAGAGGCATGGAGGTGGAAGATCCCAGGGCTGTGAGGGCAGCCAGATGGTCAGACATGTCGGTGCTTAGAGCACCTCACTAACCAGTAGCTTCCCTCACCATAGTAGATATGGAGGCCACCCGTACCAGCACATGGCCGGCATTTGGGGAGAGGATGCTCTCACATTGATCTCTTGCTCCACTACAGGGTAGCTTATTGACCGTGTGGGATGGGTGGAGGTACATCCTTTCGGTAGGGTTCCTCAGTAGTTCGGCCTCCCATATGTGGGCATGCTTCCTCCAGTGGCACCAGTCTATAGATCAGTCCGGGAGGCTAGAGGGGGGCCTAGAGGCCGTGGTTGGATAGTGGTCACTCCTGGTATTCCTATTGCAGCCAGGGGGATTGTTTGGGCCAGAGGGAGAGCTGGTGCACCTCGGGCACCTTTACTTCGGATTACTGCGGGTCCTACTCATAGCAGCGATGACCCTATAGATATTGACTCCGATTCTGAGGAGTCCACAGAGGGAGGGTCGGAGGAGCAGATGGATGATAGTGATCCTGAGTGGCATGACACCCAGGATATCATGCAGGCAGAGAGGGAGGAGCAGAGTGCAGAGAGAGAGACTCTAGTTTCAGAGGAGCCACTCTCTCAGGGCCATGGTGGAGTGGACGAGTCCATTGCAGGGTGTCATGTTGCCCCTACCACAGGAGCAGCCCCTCAGTCAGCAGTGGCATCAGCGGTAGGTGCTGGCCCTAGTGACCCATCTTGGAGGCCCGGTGATCTGAGTAAGTTATCCTCTCTCCCTTTCAGTGTTAGTTTGATTTAGGACTTGTTTTAACTACTATCTCTCCTTATATTTGTATCTTGTATATTTTAGCCTCTTGCCTATTTTCTAATTCGTCTTTCTTCTTTTTTTTGCAGAGACTGTCGACGAGTGGCAGGATCTAATCCGTAGGGTATGCACTGATTCTCTAATGATCCATATGGATAAGACCCGTGTGGAGCTATTTGTAGATGCCGGGGAGCCCTCAGCAGCCGGCAGGCACACCGACGTCTTCGCTCCCATTTGGCATGTGGCCAAGATGGTGTCGACTCTCCGTACAGAGTTGGCAGGCTATAGGACAGCTGAGTGTCTTATGAGGAGCCACTCTCATGGCGAGACCACAGCTGCCCCTCGAGACCCCGAGCATTTTTTTCATTCAGAGCGCCAGCGTAGCCGGAGTCCTAGGCGAGGGCGCACACCTTCGGCGAGATCACGTAGGGGTTGAGAGGCCACTTGGCCCTTGTATATTTTGTATCATTGATTATTTTGTATATCACGGGCTCTTTGAGCATTTTGACCATGCCTAGTGCATGATGGCATTGTATACAAACGTTGATCATTTATATATATGCATTGATTTTGGATCAAAAGCTTGTCACTCATGTTTTTCCTTTCTATTTCCATTTGCTTTGTGTATACTACGATGTATGCTTTGTATGCTTTCTAGAATGTATGTAATGGAAAACAGATGATGCAAATGTTTGCTTTCTTTTTTTTTTTCATGATGTTGATACATGATATTGTAGATATACTGTGATCTTGAATCTTAACTTTTGTTAGTAATTTGGATAACTCGTGTTTGTTTTGGCAAAGTGATGAAAATAACCAGTATGATGAACAGATTAACTTGCCCCGCTCCTAACTCCACGCAACTAGTAAGATGCGAGGGCTCATCACCAAGAGCCAAGAAAGGCGCAGGTTTATGAAAAATGGTGAAATGATAGTGATGAAAGACAGACAAAGCTTTGGCGAAACCAAATTGGAAGCTACAAGCTTACTCTACCTGAATGACTTCATAGTTTTGGGTGCAACTTGCTTTACGGTTTATCCATACTTAGACCCGTAGATGGCCACATGGTAGACAAAATCTGGTTTTTAGGATTTTTAACTCTCTTGTAATTTTGAACATCTGATTCATTTGTTTTTGACTCAAAGTTTGAATAGTTTTTTAATGACCTTTTAACATTTGCATTGTCTAGAGGACCCCCTACACTTTGCCCCATGCTACTAGTAAGAAGCGTGGGTTTATCACCGTGGGCAAGGCATAGGCGAGTAAGGGCATTTCCATCCTTTCCCAACCCTACGTCACTAGTAAGAGACGCAAGCTCATCACCGAAGGTTGGTGCGGCAAGGAAATGTGTAAAAATAAAATTTTTTGTTTAATCATTTTTTGAGTTGTCTTTTTGAGTAAAATTTTAGTATATGCTTGTTTCCAAAGAGATGTGTATATGGGATAGATGTGACACCATGAAGCTTCTAGAATAGACCATAGGCAAGACACCTATCCTAAGAAGAAATTAAAGTGAGAAGAAACTTACAGATCTTGGTATGGTTACTGTTAGGACTTCGTCATGTTTGATTTTATTTGATAAAAGATTCCAAGATGACTTGATGATATCGAAGATGGAGAGGTATGATTAAATAACTTTATGCCAGAAACATCATGAGTTTGTAATAAATTGCTTTGAGAATAGATTCCTTGATCACAATTTGTGTAAGAACAAGTGGAAAAAATGATCCTAATCTATATGGAAATGCAATGTAGATAGTTATATAAGTAGCGTTAGCTGCTTATGCATAGAAACGTTTGAGGTTGAGGGAATTGACTATTTCACCAAACTCCTCTCCTTCTAGTGTGCATAAGAGGTATGCACCATTTCCGTAGTCCTTCGTGACTCGGTATGGGCCCAACCATTTGGGCCGGAATTTCCTTCCTTCACCGGTCTTCTTGTCGATCTGGCTATCTAGTCTTAGAACTAGATCACATTCGTATATGTCGCATTAATAAACCTTCTTGTTATACTGCAGGCACATTCGGTTAGCATAAGCTCTATGCCGTTGTTAAAAATCTAACCTAGTTTCATCTAGGCTTTCTAATTGGGAAAGACGTGCTTCTCTGTAAGCATCTTCTTGGGCCAACATACAGGCTAGTGAGACATTGGTAGCTCATGAGTATAAGATCAATGGGTGGTCTAGCTTAGGTGGCATTAGCGTAGGTGGTGATAATAGAAAACGTTTAACTGCATCAAAAGCTTCATTGCAATCTTCAGTCCAATCGATGCTATAATCCTTCTTGAGTAAATTGTAGATTGGATGAATGGTGAAGCTTAGGTCTGGGATAAATCTCTGGATTGCACCCAGCTTTCCGAGAAATGATCTGATTCCAGATTCACTCGAAGGTGGGACCATTTCGAGGATAGCCCTGAATTTTGGTTAGATCAACATCAATCCCTCGTGACGATATGATGTAACCTAGGAGCTTTCCTCCTGTTACACCAAAGATGCATTTCTCTGGGTTTAGCATGACTCTGTATTCTATTAGGCGTGAAAGAATGATGCGGAGTACTTCAGGGTCATCACAGCACTTTTTGGCCTTAGCCAATAAGTCATCCACGTAAGATTTCACGATTTTATGAATTAGATCATGAAATATGTATGTCATAGCCCGTTGGTAAGTAGCACCAGCATTCTTAAGACCGAATGGCATAACAGCGTAGCAATAGGTTCCTCAAGGAGTTATAAACGTGGTTTTAGCTTGATCTTGCTCGGATATTCTGATTTGGTTGTATCCTGAGAATCCATCCATGAGAGACAAAAGTTCAAAACTAGCTGTTGCATCAACAATAACATCTATGGATGGTAATGGGAAGTCATCCTTAGGGAAAGCTTTGTTGATATCTCAAAAATCTATGCAGATGCGTATCTTTCCATTCTTCTTGAGAATGGGAATGATGTTAGATACCCATTGGGAGTAGTCAACTGGCTTGATGAATCCTACCTGAAGGAGTTTTATTACCTCCTCTTTTACCATGAGAGCTACTTTGGGCTTCATGGGTCTTGATTTTTGTTTAATTGGCTTTGCATCTGATCTAGTGACGAGGTTGTGCACCGCAATGTGGGGTGTAACTCCCGTCATCTCCTTGTAACTAAATGCAAATGCCTTCTGATGTTCTTTGAGAACTTGAGTATGTATTTCCACTTCTTTTGGGGTTAACGAAGAACCTAGTTTCAATATTCTTGGTTCATCTTCTGTCCCAATGTTGACATCGATTGTTTCTTCGATTAAAGAGGCGTTACCCTCTTCGAACTCAGGTGGTGCTGGAGGTAAATCTAAATCATCCCCATTTTCTATTGCGTATATGCTAGGTTCCCTTTGTGAGGGAAGATTTGTTATGGGATTTCCGAAGTAGGAAGATGAATGTGAAATCAGGGATAAATCTAGCATGTGATAGGAGAGATGTAATGTTGCATAGGCATTTAAATAATCCAAAGTAGCCGCATCATTTCCAACATGGTCTAGGATGGTAGATTCACTTCCACTAAAAAGAGGATTTGTCATTGTTTTTATTAATGGTTTGTCACGAATGGATACTATGAAGTGAGTATCTTCTAGCTCATTTCTTAGAGTAAAATGTGATGCTGAAGTTGCTATCGAGTCAGCGAGGATATTTTTCTCTCGTGGGACAGCTTTAATGGATATGAAGTTAAACACCTTGCTTAAATCTAATACAGCGTTTTTGTAGAGTTGTAAATGTTCATCTTTAGTTTCATATATTTAAGAAACTTGGTTTGTCACTAATTGCGAGTCTCCTAAAACTCTGATATTATCAACACCAATTCTTTTGGCTAAATTGAGACCAAGGAGGAGGGCTTCGTACTCAGCGCCGTTGTTTGTGCATTCAAAGTTTAACTTAAAAGTGAATGGGAGGATTTTCTCCTCAGGTGAAGTAAGAATTATACCTGCCCCCGCCCCATAGCAAAATTTAGCTCCATCGAAATGGAGATTCCAATACTTAGCCGGGAGCATAGATGTTGGGGCATCAGTTGCACTTGCGCACTCTATTTCTACCATACAGAGATCCTCTATTGGCAAGGAACCAACACCTAGGGAAAATCCCATGCCTACTGAATTGAATGGTAAGAACATTGGTGAATCTTGTTCTATCAACACAATGATTTTCGCAGTAGTCCCTAATGATACTGTTTCTTTAGTTTTACCTTTAGGGGTTGGAATTGTTTTGGCTATGCTGGTAGTTTCAAGATCCGTCGTAGGTATCAACTTTTCCTCTGGCTTTGAGTCAGTGGGTTTGTTAAGTTGGTTTGTTGGAAGTTCAAATTCTGAGTGTACACCTGCTTTTCTTTAAATCAGCTAGGTGTACGTCAAATGGCTTTGGATCACCTTTGGCTATAAATACCTTTCCTAGATGCAAGAATCTTACTTCTTGAAATAGCGTGGAAGGGATTGCCTTCATGCAGTGTATCCATGGTCGGCCGAGGATCATATTATAATTGGTTTCCCGATCTATAATATAAAACTCAGTCATGATTGTTTTAGGTCCCAAGGTGACCGGAAATATTATAGTTCCTATCGAAGTGGCTTTAAGGCTATCATAGCCTTTCAAGGTATTTCGTGTAGTAGAACAGTTTGTTTCCCCATATCCTAGTTTTTAGAGGAAAGAGAAGGGGACTATGTTAACCGTAGCCCCATCGTCAACCATTGCCTGTTTTACGTAATTATTGTAAAACCACACTTGCAAGTGTAAGGCTGGATCACCTCGGTGTGCGATCTCAGCATCTGTAGGCATTTTACTTATGTCAAATATGAATTCAACATCTGTATCTGCCTGTCCTAGAGGATGAACATCAAAATCTACGTGATTTACCTATGTTTCAGGTGGTGGAGTGATATTAATTAAATGACCTAAGCCTAACGCCTCTAAAAGAGTGGCCCTGTGGGCAGGGGAGTTCTTTAGCAAGTCAAGGAACGAAATATGCGAGAAGGTTTTTGTTAGATCATTAATTAAATCGTAAGCACCACAGGTTTTGTTATAAGTTGCTGGATGTTATCCGTGTCTAGCAAGTGGCTTGGACTTGGTTGAGAAAAATATTCTCGTGTCCTTGTTACAGCTTCAATGGGTAATTCTGAGTCTAACTCTACCAATCCAACTACCTTAGGTCATGGTTGACTCCCTAGTTGGGGCGCAACTAATGGATTTAGCGAAGTCGAGGCTTCATGGTCATTGTTTCCTATTATTTCACCCTTGTTTATTCCCGTTGAATTTGGTCGATTATTATCATGATTTGGGATTGGATCGTTAAAAATCTTGAGAGGAGCATTCTGAGGGGAAACTGCCCCTGCAAACGTATTAGGTGGCGATGGCGTAGGATCTGCCAAAAACAAATCTGTGAAGAATTGTCGTTTTTCTTCTGGTAAATGTTGCATGAACTTGTTGTAGTCACGACATGTTCTAGTGTCATGACCCCAAATTTTATGGAAACCACAATAAGAATTGGGATTGTAATTCGTGTTTTTTTGGTCTGGTGTGTATTGTGGCCTAAAATTCCGATCAAACTGTTGCCTATTAGGACTAAAGTTTTGTTGTTTCTAGTTTTGACTTTGGTTTTGATAACCAAATGAGTTTTGGCTCGGTCCTTGCATGGGATTTCACCATTGTTGTTGTTGTTGTGGATGGTTAAAATCCACTATATTGACCGTTGGGGTAAAGTTGTTGTTTCACTGGTTGTTTACTTGTGATAGAGTATTAACAACATTTACCCTCTTGGGCTGGTCGGTTACCCCATCCATTGTTACCCCACGATTTTTGTTAAGGATTTTGGGTCCTTGATTGACATTTGTGGTAGTTGTAGTATTTTGAGTGGAGGTGATTAACCTCCCGTTTGCTCCATACATCTTACGACCACTATCTATTGCTGCTTGGTCTATTTCATAGAGTGCTCTCAAGTACTTCATCATAAGTCCTTAGTGGGAACTTCTAGACTTCTTCCTTCACTTCTCTGCTGAGAGAATGAAGGAATAAATCGCATAGTTCCATCTGATCCATGTTTGGAGCACTCGCTGATGAATAAAGAACTGTACGCCACCTTTGGATGAAATGGGTGACAGATTCGTTATGTTCTTGCTTGATGTGTAAGAACTCCCTGATTCCTATCCTTAATAGTTTGTTCATGTCGAAGGCTTTGATGAACTCAAACACGAGTTGTTTGAATGAATGTATGGAAACCTCGGGTATTCTATAATACCAATCGAGAGCAATGCCTTCCAGCGTTTTGGGGAATATTTTAGCAACAACCCCATCCCATGGGAGTAATTCTCAAATGGCTGTAGCGTAAGCTTTGATATGCGCATTCAGATCTCCCTCTCCTTTGTATTTGGGCAAATCGGGAAGAGGCCTTGGAAGCATAACGCTTCGTATGGTGAAATATAAGGGCTCCTTCAAATATTCTGAATAAGTCCCTATCGCATATGTTTCAACCATTGATGGTGTCTGTTGAGGAGGCGGTGGCGGAACGGGTTGTTGATATGGCGTAACGTACGCGTTGGCAGGGGCATAAGGCAACCCCTGTATTTGGAAAAACATGCTGGGAGAGGAGAACATATCCCCCTTGTGGTGATTTTGAGTACATGTTTAAGTACGAAGGGGTACTATCCAGGAATGGATTGCTCTGTACTGGACTAGGAGGAACAGTGCTAGCGATAGTGGGTCTAGTTGGCACTTGTTGTGAATACTGAGGAGTCATACCTAATGTGCCTACTCCTATGAGGAGATCTACTTGGCTAGGATGGTGTGGAGGATTGGAACTCCCTGTTTGTATGAATCTTGAATTTTGACTTGCTTGGGCAAGTTCTAATCCTCTAACCTTCTCTATTAGAGTTGAAATGACTTCGTTTGGTGAAGTCACGATATCGTGCCTTGGTTTCGTTTGTTGTATACTATGGTTTTGTAGAGGTATGTGATATCTTGCTATAAACTGATCATTATCTTGCCAAGAATCTCTGAGAGTATTTTCTATACGTGATGGCATAGAGGTATTTTCTTAAGGAGAGAACTCGGGCTGTATTTGCAAAACTCCTACAGGTGGGTACATGCCTTGAGAGCGTTGTTCATTTCGGGAATAACGCGTTGAGTACTCGTCATCTAAAACCGAGTATGGGTCTGATTGTCTACTAATATGTGGTCTAAGTAACACCTAAGGAGATGAAACAGATTCTCCAGTGAATGTCATATTATTTGAGCCTGAAGGCTCTGTTTGTGTTTGAGCGAGTTGTTCCAACCCCTCTGCTTGGAAGGACGAGTTATATCTAGTCCTTGGAGTTTGCATTGACAACTGACTAGTTAAATAGTTGTCGCCCCACATTGAGAGTGAGGGTGATGACTGTCTATTCTGTTGGGTGTAGTATGCCTCAAGACCCAAGAGGGGTCTGCCATATGCATCGAATCCTGACATATTCAGGGGGTATATGAATACCTGTAGAATAATGGGAATGAACGAAGGTGATTTTATGAAAGCGTAAAAGGTGAAACAGTTGTTTGTTTTACGTCAGGTTCACCAATTTTGTTGGTGAAGCTGATGTGATGGCTAATGCGGTATTTAGAAGGTGAAACAATTGTTTGTTTCACGTCGGGTTCACCAATGTTTTACGTCGGAAAAGCGACAAGCGAGTGTGGGAATCTACAAGTGACTCTTCCACTTACCTGACCTCCTGAGGTCGTGCCGAGACAGCCGGTGGGGATGGAATATAGGTAGTATAGGGATAGACTAGTTAGGAAATCTAATATCTTCGACACGCACTAATGGAATCTGCGAATCTAAGGCAAAGAAGGCCCTTCTAACCTGGACTGGTGTGATAGATCAATCAGTAAGGATGACTACTCGAAGGCTCCAATCAATATCAAGCTCTGGCGTGATTCGATCTATGGGTTGTGGAATGTGTGGGAAATTACCCGGGGATTGTTTCATGTATTTCTCCTGATAGGGTCATATGGTGAATATAATCAACTCTATAGATGATTCTCTGGCCGAGTCCAGAATTCTCTAGCTTCGTTGGCTGTTGTATCTAGCAGGGATAACTGTTGGATAATGATAGGTGGAAGTGGAGTAGACTGAAATACTAGTGTGCGTAGGCTAGCGTCTATATCGGATTGACTCTTGTGGACTCGTTGGGCTGTGGGATCTGTGGATCACATCCGTAGACTCTCGGTTGTAGCGGTCCTGTTATGGTCATACGCGAGATCAAGTTCTAATCCGCTAGTATCTAGTAATCGTATACTTTCTCAACCTCTATGTTTAGAATCAGCAGTTATGCAATTTTCTTATAATACCCTCACAGGTGTTCTAGCAACTTGGATTCTTAGGCTGGTATCTATGTCTGTGAGGGTTGTCTCCAGCATTTGGTTGTGGAACCAAAGGATCACACCTGAACGTTTGTTCTCTTTCAAACCCTTCTACAGTCATGTGGATGTTTTCTAGGGTAGCCTGTAGTTTGGCTGATTTGACCAAAATGTATGTGCTTGGTCGTCTTCTATATTTAACCCTCTTAACTGAGACCTGACCTGCTGGAAGGTCTGCTGTTTGTTTGGAAGACCTGTATCCTAAGGTTTTGGTCAATGTCAGTTATTGCTTGTAACGAGGTTTGGCTGAGGCACGATTGGCTCAAATATATATTCCCTGGGCTCCCTAGGTCCCGTAATTGTCATGCAAAGGCAGTAATAAAAAAAACTATAACAAAGTGAAATCTAAGTATGCTTCTAGCATATATAACTTCTTTTTTTGTATTTTCTGACGATTTATAAGAAAGCAGCTATTTAAGATATTTAGAATTGACAACTAAACTAATAATTTAAAACAAACAAAATAGCCGAGTGTAGCTGTTTGTCTGTGCAATTTTGTAAATCTATTTTAAACAACGAAATAGCTAATCTATTTGCAAGATTCTCGATCCTACCTCAGAAGTGAGGAATGAATCATAGTGTCTCATAAAATATCAATCCCCACAGCTTCCCTGGCAATATCGAGAATAAAATTAACTGAAATAAAGTGATTAACTACTCTATTTGATAAGATTCTAACTAGAACTTTGAAAGCTAGAACCTGGACTTCGCAGAACAGTGGCGAATCCGATGGTGTGTGTGTGGTCTTGTCCTCAGTATGATCTCCTCGTTCTCTCGTGTTCACGTGAATCTAGAAAAGCATGTAATGCTAGCATCAACAGGAATAGATATTTGGATCAATGGATAACCTTCAGAATGCAGATAGAATAGAATGCGTATAGGAGAGGGATAGCGCAAGAGTACAGAGCTTGGCTTATGAAATTCCTAACGGGGTCTACTGCGAATCATGCAACAAAATGCGTCCAGAACCTGAGACTATCCTATATGAAGAGCAAAACCTGTAACTTTAATGGCTACCTAAGCTATTCTACTCTAATGGATTAGATAAAACAGCAGCACTGTTTGCACAAGTTGGATATGTGGCTTACCAACAGCTAATCAATGCAAACCAAGCATGTAAAGGATTTAAACTATCAAACCTAAGAAAACTAAAAGACTAAACTACTGAAAATGGTGAGGTTGGAAAAAAAAATGAGGGGCCATTTGCTTCAGCACCAGCCATGCATTTATAGGAACTCAATCACCCCAAAATCAAAATCAAACTGAACTCCTAAACAATAAATAAAGGAAAAACACTATTCCATGGGACCAAAAACATAGATGCATGCTCAAGTCGGTAAGAAAAGCTGGTGAAACGTTGAACTTTGTGTGTGTTTTTTCAAAAGAACATTCTGGAAAACGCGTAAAGGGACCGGCCGCCCTGCTCAGGGCGGAGGTTACAGGGACCGCCGCCCTGGGAGGGGCGACGGTTTATTCACTGAAGACCAAAAGAGCCAAGAAAAGAGGGAAAAAGGGGGGGAAAACAAAGGACACGGGGGCTAAGCGGGGGCATGCGGGATGTTAACGCATATCCGTAAAGCCTTTTCTGGATCCCAAACACCTTGCGAAGAGACCTATATCATCATTGGGGGCACTTATTACACCGTTCCGCAGTACAGTACCTTACAATTTTGGGTACATACAATGACGCTCGTCAAGAAGCTCCAATTGGGCTAACCGCTCTTGGCGGAATTCATCATTGGTGAGAATATCCTGGAGAGATATTCTGAGAGAAGGGATTTGTATTTCGAGAGGCAAGATAGCCTCAATACCATACACCAAAGAGAATGGTGTGGCATTAGTGGAAGTACGAATGCTGGTACGATAAGCCCAAAGGGCAAAGGGGATGTGATCATGCCAGTTTTTCCAAGAATCGTTAACAACTTTCATGAGAATTTTGGTTAAGGTTTTGTTAGAAGATTTGGCTTGACCATTTACTTATGGCTAGTAGGGTGATGAGAAGCTAAGTTTGATACCAAAGTTGTCACAAAGGGCTCGTAACAGCTTATTTTTGAAAGATTTGCCATTATCAGTTATCAGGCATCGAGGAACACCAAAACGATAGATAATGTGATGATTAATGAACTCAACGATTTTAGATGGTAAGGCGCGTTGAATATAAGAGTCATCCACACCAAGGTAGGTGAGGATGGATTCGTCATCCTGGCACTCCACAACATTAATCAAAGGCGAGTCTTCTTTGACATGTCTGGATACAAAAGGGGGAGAGAATATGGGTCTTGACCATCGCGTTGATAAGTGAGAGGACCTAGGAAGATAGCATTCACGAAAAAAAAAAAAGTTAGGAGGGATAGATTCCAGGTCTATCAACTCCATGGGTGAAGATGGCAAAATGGGCATTGATGGTTTGGAAGGGGTGACTTCATCATCTTCCTGGATACAATTGACACGAGGTTTCTTCGGTGTAGGTGGTTCAGAAAATCCAATACCACTACGATCTTTGTGTTTGCGTGTAGTCATGGGAATGATCGTATGTCGGCCTTGTTCATAAAGACCGAAACCAAAACCTTTCCGAGCACTGTGAGTCAAGAAGGTGAGGGTGAAACGACGATTGGTTAGATATTGAAAATCATATTGGAAGGGAACCACACCAAGGGGAGGTTCAGGGGTGACAAAGGATGCGTTGACACCCCCATACGTTATGTTGGTGCAGCAATTAGGTGGTTTTTAGAAGATCACCTCCCCCACACGATGGTCGTAGGTAGGATGCACATGTAATTGTCCATACTCTTGTGGGGTATAGAAGGTGCTAACATTATATAGGCGGTACTCCCCCAGCGTAAGGCGTTGAAAAACACCTACCAAGGGATCCGAGGTTGGGATGTTGTCTGCGGGGAAGGAAGAGGTATTCGCGTCGGTGGTTTCATTGGTCGAAGGTGTGGGTACAGCTAAGGTGGATGGTTGAGGCATGGTTGAAGTAGATGGTTGGGTTGGATCAATGAGTGCCTTGACTAGTACAAGCACATCATTAGGGTGGTATAACATATTGCAGGTTTTGAAGGGGGAAGCGTCAGCTGTGACGGTGTATGACTTCCCCTCATACTCGAATTTTTTGCATCTATGTAAGCTGGAGGGAACGCATCCCATAGCCCAAATCCAAGGGCGGCCTAACAACATGTTGTATTGGAACTCTCCCTCAAGGACATAGAAGAGTTTGGGCAAGGTACGTGGCCCTACACGAATGTTAAGGATCATGGTGCCTAGGGTAGAAGTAATAGCATCGTTTAATGAACGCAACATGGTGGGGTTGGCACACATACAGCTAGTTGGGATATTCATCTATTGGAAGGATTTGGAAGAGACGATGTTTAGGCTAGCGCCCCCGTCGATCATAACATGACATACCCGGATGTCCTAGACGTAAGCTGAGATGAAAAGAGTGGGGTCAGGATCTTCTGCACCAAAGACAACAATTTATTCTTCAGAAAAACTAACAGTAGTGGCTTGCTGTACAGGGACAAAGGTGGTTGTGGAGGTAGGTTTTTTGGTGAGAGAAGCGACGTGGTTAGTTGTTAAGATGGAGGCGACGGGCAGGGTTTCATTAGGTAGGACCTCTATCCCTTGGAGGATCTCAATTAGAGCTTGCTGATGAGATTCAGATGTTTTAATGAGATCATAGAGTGTCATTTTTATAGGAGATTGGTGAAGTTGTTTGATCATGGTGCGATAGGAAACTCCATCAGAGACTGGATAGGAAGGTCCACGAATAATCACTTTAGGTGGCGGTGCGATCGGGATGGCGGAATGAGAAAGAGAGACCACAGGTGTGCTCTCTTTATCTTTTCCATTGTTTTTCTGACCTTGAGTAGTAATGCTAATCATGTTGATCTCATGAATATGAGATGAGGAAGATGGCAGGGAGAAGTCATTGTTCTCGAGAGGTGGGGTTGCAATGATGATAGATTTTGGCGAGGCAGGGACAGGTGGTATAGGAGAAGGGATCGAAGCTAAGCTCTTTTCCCTCCATAAGTTGTCTTTCTTAGATTTTCTATCCAAGATAGGCACTGACGAAAGATGGCTTTCAAAGCTTTACATCCTTCTACATTATGTCCTAGTGTGCGGTGGTAGGCACAAATTTTAGATTCATCATAACCTATAGGTTGAGGTTTAGATCGATCATAGGGTCTAAGTGGGGGTAGGGAAATGGTCTCATCCCCTACCAACATATCAAGGATCTTGACGTAAGATCCTTTGAGCGGGTCAAATTCAGATGAAGATGAGGCTATTGATTGAGTGAGTGAGATTATTGATTGTTTTGGTAATGGTTGGGTACGAGTGGTTCGTACGGGTGGTGGTTTAGGTAAGGGATTTTGATGATTGGGTTTAACTAGCCGTGGCTTCTTCTACACAGAAGTCATATTTAGCTGGTTAGATGATGAGGCCACAGATGACGTGGTGGCAGGAAACAACCATGGGGAAAGAGGAGTGACAACAAACAAGTCCTTCATTGATCGAGTTTGCTTAGGGTTGGTAGGTAGGTAGGATACTTGGGGCGACAGTGTTGAGATGCCCGTAGATTTCTGTATGGGTGCAAAAGGTGCAAGTCGTGTTAAAGAAGACGTGTGAGGCATGGTGTATTGAGGCAAGGTGGAGGGGTGAGGCCCCAATATAGAAGGTAGGTGTGATGGCAAGGGTTGAAACCGTGCCTGCTGTACTAGTATGATCGGGGGCGAGGGTTTTAGTTGTGGCGGAGGCATAGATTGGACTCAAGGATATTGGGTCTATCTCCTAGGTGGATTGACGGCTTTATTTTTGGATAAATCTAAACATTTAGGTGGGTGCGTCAGGCTGGGTATTGGTGAATTTCCAAGCGTAGGGGAAGGTTTGGTTAGGTTGATAGAGGTGGAATAGGTATTCGGTAGAGATGAGGGGGGTGAAGGTGAGGACATAGGCCTTTTGAGCTTTTGTAAAAACTTCGGGCATATGGTAGAGGTGTCTGGATTAGTCATCTGCATTTGAGTAGAGCATGGTGTACTCAAACGTTCCCATAAGACTCATCTATCTTCTGGGGGATGACAATCTTCACATGTGGACAGGAATTTTGGTATGGAATAGAAGTGGGTTGTGATTCCAGTCCACTATGGGTGTGATACAGGGGGCGAATGAGGCACTGTATCAATGGGTGTTAAGAGGTCGACCGGTCGCTGGAAAGATTTAGGCAATGAAGAACTGATAGGGAGGAGGGCATGTTCTATAGGATCCGTCATGGTTAAGGAGTTTGGTGATGTAGGATCGAGGGGTTTCTCCTCTAAGGATGACAGAAAAAGTGGTGATCCTTCCTCTTTTGCAGCAAGAGTGGTGGAAGGAGATGTTTGGGAAATAGATAGGTTGGATAACATCCACTCACAGTCTTGCAGGGATGTGGTGTAAGAAGGCTCTTCTGTGAGAAGAGAACTCTAGGTGGTTGATTCCTTTATGGGTAAAGGAATAGCGGGGCTGTCCTCTTGTCTTGATGAAGGAGAAGGGGGCAAGGACCCCTGCGTTGGTGAAGAGGCTTGATTCAGAATTTCGTCGATGGAAGCCCTTTCCTGGGAGTTGAAAACCGCATGGATCTCATGCACACTCTTCTCCTCGGCTGAAGTTTCTTGGTTTGTGTTACTGTTAGATGAATGGTTTGGAATCAGTTTGTTGAAGATTTTTAAATTTTTATTAGCAGGGGCATTAGGATTATCGAGGGTTATATCCCCTGCATTAACCATTTCCTACACTATGTTTTTCAACATCTTGCAGTTTTTGTGGTTGTGTCCTTAACTTGATGGAAGTTACAGAAGTCATTTTCTTTATACCAAGAAGGTATAGCATGGGCAGAATCAAACCCAGAGTGAGGTTTAACAGGAGGCAAGGTGAGAGCTCCTACTTTAAGCAATTTGTCCAAGATCACATCATAAGTTTCTCCCAAGGGAGTGTACTTGATGAGCTTGGCTTTATACTTATAGGTGGATTTCGGCTGGGTATTAGACGGTGCTTGAGATTTGACCATCACCATGTGTACAGCTCCTTTTGATTTCGAAGCAGCCAATGCATGAGATTTGGTGGTGTTGGGTTTGTTGGTGGAGTCTTGGGTTCAGAAATTTGAGTTTTTGTTGCGCAACTTCAATTTCTCCTCCTCTAAGGCTCGAATCTCTAGTTTCCGAGCCATAGTAAAGGCCTCATCAAAGGTGCGGAAAGTTTTAATTTGGAGGGTGGGAGAAATGTGTTCATCGTAGGCCCGCGTAAATATTTCGATGAGCTCAGCCTGAGGTAAGGCATAAGTAAGTTGGTTAATGAGGCCCCGCCATCGTCCAACGAAATCTGTGATAGACTCGTCTTCAAATTATCGGATGGCATAGAGGTCGGTAATGGATACTTTCTTGGCAATATTGATGGAGAAGTGATCCAAGAAAGATTGGGCTAACTGGTTAAAGGAGAAGATTGAGTGTTGGGCTAAAGCACTATACCACTCCAAGGCAGGTCCTGATAAGGACATGGGGAAGGTACGGAGTAGTACGGCATCGTCATGAGAAATCAGATAGCAAGCATGTCTAAACGATCGCAAGTGTTGTTGAGGGTCCTCCTTACTACTAAAGCGAGTAAATTTTGATAATTCCCATTGAGGAGGATATGTATAAAGGGGGACAAAAGGATGAATAGGATCATGACAAACTTGCTCATATGTCAGGGTGTTACGGCTTCCTGAAACAGAAGCCTCAAGATTTTGCATCTTGTCCATCATCTGTTTGATTAAATCATTGGTTGGGTTAGATGATGGTGCTGTCATCATAAACGGAGGAGGATTGGGCCAAGAGTTGTTACTAGACAATGGTGGGGTTGAATGTTGATAAGGTAACAGTGATTAATGTGTTGAGGTGGCCGAATAAGGGTGTCCTATATAAGATGTTGAGGCCACCGGATGAGTCTGCGGAAATGAAAAGTTGGGCGGAGCCTGAGAGGGAAAGCTCGTGTGGATAGATGGTAGAGAGTGGGTTATGAAAGAGGTAATCTACGGGAGAGATGAGGTAGGGGAAGTGGACGGTAGTGATATGTGGGGCCCCAGATTAACCAAAGGAAGGAAAATTGGTGCAGTATGAACCACTAAAGCCATTGAGCTGGGAGACGGGGCTAAGGATGAAGATGGTGAGGCAGAGTTATTAGGTGGGGAAGGGGCTAAGTGAGTGGCTATACTACTAGGCATACCAAAGAGGAGCTGACTGTCGGGTGTACGGTCAGGGGTATGAGATAAATAATACTGTACGGCGCTAGGATTAGCATCCAAAAATTTGGCAAAGTCTGGATCTCCTATAGGGATCTTGGGAAAAGCACTGGTGTCCGTAGGATTCCCCATAGGATGCAAAGGGGGTGACTCGGGAAAAGACACGGAACAAGCATGTGAAACCATGGTTTCAGCTTATTACCGAGTGATAACAACCATGGACAAGAGGATACAGCAGAGAATTAGTCAATCAGGAATAGAAACAGTAACAAAATGTTGGAATTGGTAGGTTACTGGTTTGTCAGAAACTGTGAAACACAGTAACTGATATCAGTCTGGTAACCGATGTCGGTCATACGGTAGTCGGCGTCGGTCAGTGTAACCGATGTGGGTAGAAGAGGACCGGTGTCAGTCAGTGTGAAGGCAAAGAGAGAATGTAAGAGGCTACTGGTTTGGGGATAACAAGGCTTAGTATACCCACAAAACTGTCTGAAGTGATCACTGAGATAGGGTATAACAGAGAAATAGAACTGAAAGAAAAAAAACAAGCACGATACACAAGAAAATCAAGAGACTAACCCTAGGATTAGTTTTAATCACTTTGGGCTTATGCCTTAGACACAAGATGATGTCGATCCTAAACAAAATACCTAAGGGAGATGTCAAGTTTGTTTTGGCTTGTAAGGCTACCTCAATTGGGCGGAAGAATACCACGGGAAGGGGGGATGTTTGAGATGTTGTGTAGATTATGATGTGATTTGGTATGTGTTGTGCAGTGAGAGTAAGATTAATTTCTCATCAATACCGTGGATATCACCCCCACGTATATGACCTGTTACTTAATCTACATTCACTACAATTAAAAACAACAAGCAATAATGTGATGCACGTGTTTTAAACCCAAATCAAAAATGATATTCGATGAAGCAAAGAAAGAGAAGAGGTTAAGAAGATGACTTTCACTAATGCAAAGATGCAAAAGAAAGACAAGTTCTTTTGCCAAAATGACAAAATATTTTGTGAATATTTAGAAGAAAGAAACAGCAAGTGTGCTCCCTAAATGAAAACAAGCAAGAAAGAAAGAAACTTGAGAAGGGTCCCACCGGGCGTGCCAAAATGTTTTGCACAGAATTTTGTTCCAGAATAGAGTTATTTCTATCTTTTCATTCTCTTGAGAAACAGATAAGGGTTAGGGCTAGGAGGAATACCTGTTGAGTGTTGGGAAGGTGTGCACGTACCGTAGAGAGATCAGACCGATTCTGAAGAGCTCCTTTTTGTAGGGGAAGGACTACCTATAAATAAGAATGCAAGACCACCAGATTTTTGTTAAACAATAAGTGAGGGAACTGCCTTAGGCCCAAGAAATATTAGACTTCCTTTTGAAGGTGGTCAGTTCCCTTTTAATACAAATTAATGCAAATGATAATAAAGAAGCTATTGCAAAATGACGATTCAGGTACCTCGTTACTAAAAGCAATAGAGACTAAACTACCAATAATAAAATGTCATGATGTTTGTTTGGTCACTGGTTATTGATACGTTCAGATCAAGTTACAGGGATAGACAAGGCTTGATATGAGATTGTTTGGAGGTAAATAGGTGAAAGGTTGGTTTTTGGTATAAGTCACAGTGACCAATGTTGGTCACTAGATAACCGACCGCAGTTATAAAACCGGTACCGGTAGGGGATAATCGATATCAGTAAGGGAAGTGATTTAGGGGATTTTAAATGGAGGTTTGTTTTAAGGTGGTTACGGGGTTTAGAAGGTTGGTAGATGGTTGAGGGTAGTAGTAGGGTGATAGAGAAGACTCAAAGAGTGAGAAAGCTGTCTTTGGGGCAATATAGAGATGGATGAATGAAGGTTAGGTGCAGGATGTTGCGGGGTGGTAGATCTAGGAGTGAGCTTATAATCACTATGAGTCAAAAGTTCACAAAGTAGTGTCTAGAAGCATACAAGGTAATAAAAGAGACTACTTACTAGTTTTTGATGTGGATGCAGGTCCAAGGAATGCAGTGGCGAAGGCAAGGCTTAGTTCGGATGATCCGGTAATCGGAAGTGAGCTGATGAAACTATCCTCCGACTCTCCCAAAGTTTGGATGAGTGTGATCGTGATCTAGTTGCTCAGTTACAGTCTTGGGCTCAATACTCCTCTCTACAACCTCTTCTCTCTCACTCTCACTTGTCCCTCTCTTGCAAAATGAATTCGGATCACTTTGTTTTGGTTGGGGGAGGTCATTTACAGGGAACCAATGGCGGTTACCTAATTGACGCCGGTCGCGTAGGGACCAATGTCGGTTAGGTCAAAGTTGGCTATTTTTACTAAAATAGCCAACTTTCCCTCCTTTTCTCCCAAGGGGTCAGTTGTGGGCTTGGTCAAGTCATTATTAGGTTCGTTTTGGTGCGGGGTGAGGGGTGATGAGTCATGGGTGTGGGTCTGGACCAATTTATAGGTCTTAATTAGGTTAGTTTAGGGTTAAGGCTAGGTCATGGTGAGGTGGAGAGGTGAGGTAGTAGGGTTGGAGATGTGTATTTATTAATTATAACGTAATTAATAAATAATTAAGTGTGTAAGGTTTAGGTGGTGAGGTAAGGTTAGGTTGCGAGACGAGATGCGGGGCACAGGGCGTCGTAAGACCCAAATTTGGTGTCTACACATAGGTTTATTGGGTAGTTTTGGCCCATGGTTTTGGTACCCACGGTATAGTAAAATTGCTTAAGTAGTTACCTATTTGATGTGCTTTTGTACATATGGTAGGGTTGATGTAACATTGTAGAAGTGTGTGAGTTCAAGTGTGAATTCAGGAGAGTTTTTTTAGCATATCTCCAAACAAATTTGGGTATTGTATTGAGAGAGAGGTGGCTTGTAATAATAATCTGAGAAATTGATTCTTGGTGGACGTGGCCCAAATTGGGTGAAACACGTTAAATCTTGTCTTTGTGTTGTGTTCTTTTATTTTATGCACTTTTATTTCAGATCTGTAATATTTTCGATATATTGGCTTCTACTATTGCGATTCTGTTTGGGATTGTTCCGCATATTTTACCCCTTATTTCCTAACAAGAGATCAAAAAATCAAAACCCAAGCCATTCAAATTCAATATTTTTATATTGTATTTTTCCAAGGAAAATTGCCTCTAAAAAAGTGCCGAAAATTTGAAATTTGAATTTATCCTACCATAATAAATCACCACCCTTTAATGATTAAATAATAAATCACCACCCTTCAATGATTAAATGCCTTTAATATCCTAATAACCTAAGTCTCGAAATTTTAATTTATCCTACCATAATTAATCAGCACCTTGTAATGCTTAAATACCTTTAATATCCTAATTTTATTGTAAATACTTAACCACAAAAGAGTACATATTTAAATGTTGTAATGTCCTATTATCCCAATGTTTAGAAACATTTAAATGTTTTAAAGAGGTATTAGAATAATGAAAAATGCATAATATTATTTTTGTATATACATTCAAAATTGAATATATAATACATTAACAAATCACCACCCTTTAATGCTTTAATTCTTTAATATGTTGTAATATGCGTAGATATTTGAATTTATTTGACCCATTTAAATGTTTTAAATAGTATTATGTGAATAATGAAAAATATATAGTAGAATTTACTGTCATGCCTATTTAGATACATGTAAATATTTAAAAATGTCCACACTTACATAAAATATGTTTTAATAATGAAATCATGAAAATTTAAAGTTGTTTTTATAATAATGAAATTTAAATACATTGTACTATTTCTGTATTTATTGTGTTTTAGAATAGGCACCCACTCTCACGTCTTGTGTAAAGTTATAAAAAAATTGAATCTATCCTACAATAATAAATCACTACCTTTTAATGCTAAAATGATTAAATGATTTAATATCTTAATAATCTAAGTCTATCATAATTGTTGGAACAAGATATTTGAATAGTGATAAATATATAGTTTAATTTATCGTCATTCCTATTTATTGTGTTTTAGTATGTGCACCCATTCTCACGGCTTGTATAAAATTATGAAATTGATTGAGAATTTTTACATTGTCTTGTATTGAATGGGCAGATGTCCATTCTCATTTATGAGTCATAAAAAACATGCTTGGGTAGATAGGAATCATAAAATAAGAGTATGGATTATACATGCTCATAGCTTTTAAATGGGTGTGAAATTGATTGACCATTTTTTACATTGTCTTGTATTTAATGGGAAGATGTCCATTCTCATATAGGAATCTTAAAAGAGTTTTTTGGGTAGATAGGAATCACAAACAATATTGCTTGTATGAGAATGTTTAGAAAATGCACATGCCCACTCTCATAAAATCAATATTACTTGTATGAGAATGTTTAGGATGGGCACATGACCATTCTCATAAAACAAATATGTTTCAATCACGACTGTGCACATGTCCATTCCCAAAAAAAAAATTACTTGTATTATAATGTTTAGAATGGGCACATGCCCTTTATGATAGGAATAATCAATTTTACTTTGTTTTAGAATGTGCACCCATTCTCACATCTTGTTAATACAGTTATGAAATCGATGGAGATTTTTTGCATTGCCTTGTATTGAATGGGTAGATGCCCCTTCTCATTAAGGAATCATATAAGAATTTCTTAGGTAGATAGGGATAGTTAAAGAAAAGAATAAGAGTATGGTTTAAACAATCTCACAATTTTTAAATAGGTATAAATAGGAATAAAAGAAACAATCTCATAAAATCAGTATTGCTTGTATTACAATGTTTATAATGGGCATATGCCGATTCGCATGCAAAAAAATTATTTCATCTTGTATTGAATGAGCATCGCATTTTTTATTTTTCCTATTCTCATATAGGATTCATAAAATATTTTCTTAGATAGATAAGAATCATAGAAGGAGATTATTCATTAAAATCGCTCACAGCTTTTAAATTAAAATTAAAATGACTATGTATTGAAGAATGTGAACATGAAAATTCTCATAAAATCAATATTAAAATCAATATTGCAATGGGCATATGTTGATTCTCATAAAACATAAATGTTTCAATTCACATTCAATGTGCACATGCTCATTCTCCAAAAAAGAAATATTGCTTGTAATATAATGTTTAGAATGGGCATAAGCCCTATTATAATTCATGTTCTTAAAAAAAGCAATAGTGTTTATATTAGAATGTTTAGAATGGGCATATGCCCTATATTATATGAATAATTAATTTTACTTTGTTTTAGAATGGCCACCCATCTCACAGCTTGTATAGAGTTATGAAATTGATTAAGCATTGGGTGATTCCCGTTCTCATTTTGAAATCATAAAAGAATTGCTTAAGCAAATAGGAATAGTAGAAGTATAATACAGATACCAGTATAATTGTTTTAAATGGGTATATGGGTAAGTGCACCAAGTTAGGGGGCTAAAAGGGGGTCTTAAGTGGACGCATTTTTCTGAAAAATAAAAAACTTCAACTTGTACGATTATTTTGAAATAGTTACACTCAAAATTGGAAGATGTTCTATAAACATAAATTGTAGCATTTTGAGTCTAGTTTCTAAGCTACTAAATTTTATTGAAAATGGATAAGTTTAAGTGGTCAAATAACTAAAATACCAACAACTGCTCATGTTTTTTGTTAAAAAAACATAATAGAGTGACTTTCTTGCCCCCCACCATTTTTTAGCACCATTTAGAAATCAGGGCCACTCTACACCTTATGGAATTAGTCTCACAGCTCCATTAGTCATGATTTAGGAGATAGTTTTTATAGTAGAATTTGGTCAGTACATAGGTAATTTTTAGGATTTCTTCATTCAGCCTAAAGCTTTTAGAATTTAAATTCTGCAATCAAAACCTTAAACCCGAGGCCCTAAACCTAAACCCTAAACCATCATCCCTAAACCCTAAAACCTAAACCCTAAACATTAAACAATTAACCCTTACATGTGAGCCCTAAACCCTAAACCTTGAGCCTTAAGCCATAAACCCTAAACCCTGAACTCTATGACCTAAACCCTCAACCATTAACCCTAAACTATAAACCCTAAACCATAAAGCCAAATTATTAAACCCTCAACCCTGAACACTAAATCATAAACCCTAAACCCTGAGCCTTAATCCATAAACCCTAAACACTAAATCCAAATCCCTGACCTCTAACCCCTAAACCTTAAACTCATAACTCTGAACCCAAAACCTCAAGCCATAAACCCTAAACTATGAGCTATAAACCATAAACCCTAAGCCTTGAACCCTACACCCTGATCCTTGAGCCCTAAACCCTAAAATTTAAACCTTGAGCCCTAAGCCCTAAATCTAGAGCCATGAGCTCTAACCCGTAACCCTGAATGCTAAACCCTAAGCCATAAACCCTAAACCATGCACCCTAAACCCTAAGCTCTAAACCATAAACCCTAAACCCTAAGCCTTGAACCCTACACCTTGATCCCTGAGCCCTAAAACCTAAACCATGTACCATAAGCCCTAAACCCTAAACCCTAAACCATGAGCCCTAAACCATAAACCCTAAACATTTAGCCTTAAATTCTAAATCCTAAACCATAAACCGTAAACCCTGAACTATGAGCCTTAAATGCTAAACCCTAAATCCTAAAAACTAAACCCTAAACCCTAAACCCTAAACCTTAAACTCTAGACCCTGAGTCCTAAACCATAAACCCTAAACTCTAAACCCTAAACCATAAACCTTAAACCCTAGACCCTGAGTCCTAAACCATAAACCCTAAACTCTAAACCCTAAACCATAAACCCTTTACCTTAAACCCTAAAATCTGAACTCTATGACATAAACCCTTAACCCTTAGACCTAAACCCTAAACTATAAACCCTAAACCCTAAAACCAAAATAAAAAACCCTAAACCCTCAACACTAAACCCTAAACCCTAAACCCTAAACCTTGAACCATGAGCCGTGAACCCTCAACCCTAAACACTAAATCCAAATCCCTAATCTCTAACCTCTAAACCTCGTATATTTCCAATAGGTCTTATGATTGAGTTCATCTTTTTGGGTGTTGGTTTTCAAAATCAATATTAGGAACTTATTTCCTAGTCTTGTGCCTAAAACCATCATTGAGTCTTCTTGTACAACTACCTTGTTTATGAGAGGTGGGATAAGAAACTAAATGGATATGACATCTTCACAATATTAAAGGAAAACACAGATAAGACAAGAATCAGATAGACAAAGAATGAAAAGCCCTTTTGTATTGATTTCCTTGCAATGCATATTACACATCTCTGCCAAACATGGTTCTCCCCACATATACTTGCGTTCTTGAATGTCAATTTCTTTACACTCTGAAACAAATTTCACATTTCTCGTATTTCTATGTATGGTATTATGCAAACTAGATCGTTTTTTACAAAAGCTCTGAACTGAGATTTGATCTCTTGTAAGGGACAGAAGAGCACCAGAGTTTTCATCCTGAAGATGACAATGTATATGACCCATTGGAAGATGGAAAACATAACCATCTCAACACAAAAATTAATCTCAAAGGAAATGGAAGAAATACAGATAGTATACCAACGTGGAGGTGTAGGATCAGAACCAAATTACATCTTGGCTTAGTATTACAGGAGGAGGTAAAGCAGTTAAAGGGGTGGGATCCAAAACTTTGCAATATCCTCTCCTCTAGAGAAAGAGAAAGCTCTTATATTACTGGAATGGAGAGTAAATTTGACAGAATTTCCTGAAGTGTTTAAAATAAGCATAGCAACTGGGGAATGGCTAAGAACGCAAAGACAGGGAGCCCATGACACTCAAGGTCTGTGCAGCTGTTGACTCAAGCTGAGAGTTATCAATCCCCTAGTAAATATTTCATGTTTAGTTTTGAATGGGAGTCAACTGGCCTATGAATTAGTGACCTTCCATTCATTGATAATTCCTTCTATGATAAACCCATGGATGCAAGGATTTCAAAAGTGCCTTCAAAAATATAGGGGTAGTCATCAATCCTAGTGAAGGGTATGATGTGATTTCCAAACCACTTGAAATTCATATAGATTTAGAGGTCATAACATGAATTTACAAATATCTCTATCATGGGAAGCCTCAGAGGAGTACCCTATAAATGGAATCTAAGTAATGGTGTCTCTTTATACCCAAGGATATAGAACTACTGGGGTTTGTGGCAGGATTGGATATTCATGATTCATTGAGTGTCTGAATCAGAATTTCATTGCATCTGGAGAAACATTTTCAAACATTGGAGTAATGCATCTTGTTGAAGTCTGCTCGGATGAGAGTTTTGGGAAAATAAACTTGATACTTAGAAATCCTCTCAAATTGCCAACTTACACAAGCACTAGACATATCAAGCTTTATTCTTCAAATGAAACCTTTATTCACAGTAACTTGCAACTGAAATAGTTATTCAAAAGAGTATCAAAAACATTTCAGGGGAACAAGGTTGCAAACTAGACTTTGTACCAAATTGTTCCTGAATATCTGACATTTCCCTCATTCAAAATATCAACAGATGAAAGACACCAAATTGTGATTACTCTCTTTAAATGTTCTTCCTAGGAAGCAGATGAACCCTTTTCGGTTACAAATGCTTTATGTTAATACTAATAAGAATGGGTAAGACATAAAACATTACAGTGAGTTCCCATGCGATGGGAAAAAGAAGATAGATTTATTGGGTAACATTTATTTATACCAAATTTTTCTTGGATACCTGGCATTTCCCTCCTTCAAAATATCAGTAGATGAAAGGCATCAAATTGTGATGAATCCCTTTGAATGTTCTACCTACAAAGTAGATGAACCATTTTTATTTGAATACTCTTTGTCAATACTTATAAGAATGGGTAAGACATAGAACATTATAGTGAGTGAATGGGTGAGCCTAAACCTTAAGCATTAAACCTTGGGCCCTAACCCATAAACCCAAAGCCCTAAACCCTAAACCTTGTCCCCTAAACCCTGAACCCTAACCTTTAAACCTTAAACCTTGATCCCTAAACCCTAAACATTGAGTGCTAAAACCTAAACCATAAACCCTAATCCCTAAACCCTGAGCCCTAAACCCTAATCCCTAATCCTTAAATCCTAAACCCTCAACCCTCAACCCTAAACCCTAAAACCTAAACCCTGAGCCTCAAACCCTAAACCCTAAACCTTAAGCCCTAAACCCTAAGCCTTGAACCTTGAGCCTTAATCCCTAATCCTAATCTCAAACCCTAAACATTGAACCCTGAAACATGAACCCTCAACCCTAAACCCTAAACAATAAACCCTAAACCCTGAGCCTTAAATCCTCAAACCTCAACCCTCAGCCCTCAACCCTAAACCTTGAGTCTTAAACCCTTAACCCTGAATCCTAAAACCTCAACCCTTAACCCTGAGCCATAAACCCTAAAATTTAAACCTTAAACCCTAAACCCTGAACCGTGAACCCTAAACCCTAAGTTCTAAACCCTAAACCCTAAATATGAACCATGGGCCCTAAACAGTAAACCCTAAACCCCAAGTCCTAAACCCTGAACCCTGAGCCCTAAACCCTAAATCATAAACCCTGACCCAAAGGAAAGTCCTAATAAGATCATTCAGTGTGTTTCACTGTGTAGGGAATAGTGTCTAAGATGATTGATAAACTTATTTGGATTTGATGAGAGATTACTTCCTCTGAAGGCCTAAAAAGGCCATTTTTGGTCATTTTGTAGATAATTGAACACCCTTCAGAACAAGCTAAAATGAGTTAGTAATGTCATTGAGGTATCAAGGACTATCATGTGTGAAGTATTAAGGCATCATTTGTCTCCATGAGAGACATATGAGAAAAAACATGTATGAGAATTACAAATTTCATTCCATGAAAGAATAATTTTAGAACTAGGAAAGGTGAGGGGATGATCATCTTTATATGGAGCACCATATTTCTAAGAATGAGTAATCATCTGAGTTTAATTGATACAATTCACTTAGTACTATTGATAAAAACTCATTTAACTCCTAGTAATTTGATCAAACATTAAGGAGGAGGCACATTACAATCACCTCATTTTGGCCATAGGACAGGAATCCCATTCAGGGAGCAATCCTCTATCTACAAAGTGAGAATCTCATTTTAGTAAGAAGTAGACAAGCATAATAGAGTGGATTCATGGTCACTAAATTGAATTATAGACCAAATTTAAAAATTGGTACCAATTCAAGCAGTGGTAGGGCCAAAATCCAATTTAGAAGGTCAAAAAACATACAAAACGAGTATATGCTTTCCAAAAACAAAGACCAACTACAATATATATGCCCTAAAAAATTTAGATCCTTTGTTGAAACCCTGAAAATGAGTTAAGTACTGACCAGGATAGATTTTGAAAAACTATCTTCTAGATTATAACCGTTGGAGCTACAGGACCACTTCCATCAGGTGCAGAGAGACCCTAATTTCTTATATTTACTAAAATAAATTTAAAGTATAAGAAATAATAAAAGTATAAAGAAATAATAAAATAAATCTTATTTTTTTAAGTATAGGCCCCAAATACACATATATAGTCCATACTATACAAAACACGTACACGTTTTTCCTTAACTAAAACGAGTACGCATTATAACACGTACGCATTTTAGGCTCGGTAATTACCAACCCAAGAAAAATAAAAAATGATCGTGTTATGGAAAAAAGCGTACGCATTTTAGCTGTTTTTCAATTTTTGTCTACTTTTTGGCCCCCCAACTTGGTGCACTTACCCATATGCCCATTCTAATACAAACAAATATGTGTTGTCTTGTATTTGGAATCATTGTTTCGAATGGGCATATGCACATTTTAAAACAAACAAATATGTTGTCTTGTATTAAATGGGTAGATGCCCCCTCACAGCCATTAAATACATATCAAAGAGTGGGAAGTTGAGAATTTTTATCTTGTATTGAACAGTCATATTCCCATTCTCACAGTCGTTATAGAGGTATGACAAAATATTGTTAAGATTAGAATATGTAGAATGGGCATATGTGTATTCTCTTTATATTTATTTATAATATCATTTTCCTATTCTCATAAGGTAATCATTAAAAAATGTCAATTATTGTTCATACTAGAGATAAATGAAAATATCACAAAAAGAATTATAAAGATAACGTTAGTATATGAAGAAAAGGCATATGTTTATTCTCTTTAATATGAATCATAAGAGAAATCCCATTATTGTTCATGGAGATATGTGAATAAGTATAATAAAAAGAACACAGATAATGTTTACTTTGTTTAGCATGGGAACTTACCCAATCTCATCACCTTTGTAGGTGTATTAAATCCAGCATATCACTTCGTAAATATTACTTTGATTCCTGCATACCATACAAAAATAATAAACTATATGCATGTCAATTCAATGAACTGACATGAATGTTCAACTCGTAATCATGTTGAATTATTATTAAATGGAGATTCCAAAATGGTTAACTATCCTTTTTATGTATATAGTACATATTATCAATAAACAAAGTAATACTTCAATCTTTGTTGGAAAACAACTTTTAATACCTAATTTTATAATCATATAAACAACTACAAATATAATAAGCAAGAAACAAAATTTATTCATCATCCCAATAATCAATATAGAGAACAAGGTAATAGTAGCATCTAATAATGATTCAAATATTAACATTAAATAAGATCATTTCACAGTCAATATTTTACATAAACAAAATTCAAACATCATCATAAGAATTAATAGAGATAAAATCTAATTTGTTTCAGAATGGACAATTCCCCATTATCACAGCCTTTATATAGCTCTCAAAATGATTTACTTTAATGTTTCTTCCTATATGAGAATGGGCATATTCCCTTTCTCATATATGAATCATAGAATAATAGAGATAAATTTTACTTTATTGTATAACGGTCAGTTCACTACCACGTAAGGGAAAATAACTAGATGATATAATTCATCTTCGAATAAATCACAAGAATCAATACAAATGAAATTTAATTTTCTATTATTCTGCTATGATTCCTATGTGAGAATGACCATATGACCATTCTCATATAGAGATCATAGAAGAATAAATATAGAATTTACTACACTCTAAAACTGTGAATTAATTTTTTTCTCTATTATTATGCTATGATTCATATGTGAGAGTGGGCATATATAATGGGCATGTGCTCATTATCGTATAGGAATCATAGAATAAGATTAGAGATAAAAATAAAAGAATAACAGACATTTTGGTCTTGTCTCACAACCTTTATAAACAATCTTCCCATTCTCACATCCTTTATAGAGATATTACAAAGATTTAAGCTCATTATTACTTGTACAGAATGGGCAGAATGCCCACTCTCATTTGTGAATCAAAGAAGAATAACATAATTAAAATCTATTTTGTTTTAAAATATTTCTATGACTCCTACATGAGAGGTATTAAAATGATTAAATTCAATATTGTTTTTCAGAAACACTTCCCATTCTCACAACCCATTCTAAAATAATTTACAATCATATAAATATATTGTATGATGAAAATTACATAAGGCTTGATCCCTCTCAAGGGTATGTAGTGCAGCACTTGGCTCTGTCAGGGATAGTCCAACTACTGTAATACAATTAACAATAATTACAAAAATAAAAAATGTATGTTTCTATGAGAATGGGTTTGTGCCCATTATAAACATTCTTCCACTAGCAATATTTTCTATCCATAAGGGTTGTGAGAATGCACAACTTCCCATTTTTTTAAAACAAGGTTGTGAGAATGCACATATTTTCATTCTAAAATAAAGTAAATTGTGTCTTTATTATCCTTCTATGATTCTTATATGAGAATGGGCATATGCCCCTTCTAAACATCTAATCTTATTCTATGTTTCCTATATGAAAATGTGCATCTACTCATTACAATTATTTTTATAATAGATTTTTTTAGCATTTTCATATATTAAGTAACATCTTCTTCCTCTGTATTTTCAGTTTGAGAAAGGACATACTCTCATTCTTTACAAAATACAAATATAACATCTATTCAATAGAAAAAAGAATTGTAACATCTTTTCAATGTCAGATGCAAATGTAACATCTATTCAGTTAGATTGCTAAATGTTGGACACCCAAAACCATCAACAACGCGACTTCTTTATTATCATTTTTTATATCATATTCACTCATACTGCTGCTTGAATAATCCAGGTCTTACAATAATATCAAATTTTCACTCATATTGCAACTTAAAGGACACCCCATAAGAGTCAAAAAAACTACTTTAATATTATCATTTTATAAGTCTGAATTTGTGCATAAGAATGTAGTTACTAATATATAATTATCATATATTAAAGTTCTTATTCCACAATTTTTTTCCTTGCCAATAATTTCCCTCATATTATCCTTCACCATCTCGTCCTTCTCTAAGCTGCTGAGGTGAAGCTTAAGCCTGTTCTTTTTGCTTCTCTACTCCAATTGAACCAGCCTCCTCTGAATGTCCATAATTATATTTTTAAGCCCAGATAGCTCCTCTTTGATGGAATTTTGAGAATTACAAATTTTCTTACAGGCATCAATATATTTTGTGAAACTATATCCCATGTCCGCCCTAGCCTCACCGATAGAATCAACGTCATTTTCCAACTGCATAACCCTAAGGGAAATTTTTTCCAATGCCATACTCTAATCAGACTCCAACTTTTCTTTTCCTTTGGAAGGTTCCCTTTTGATATCAAACAAATAAACACTGGTTGCAGTATCAATACCCTTATTCTTCCTTATTTTATTCATTCGTTCAGTTAGAGTACAATTGTCATTGAGGCCCTTCAAATTCGGATCCAAATCATTAGCCAACTGTGGCTCCGAATCCTCCCTCCATATTACCAACAACATCTATAATGTTTATCGAGGGCATAACAGATTATTTTATGTCATCTAAGCCCAAAGATGAGGAATCCTCATCATCCTCCTTCTCCATATACTTCTCATCCTCGGCATGTTTTACATCATTATTCAACAAGCCCCTAAACTTCTCAGATTTAGTGAAATATGTAGAACCCAAACGGAATAAGGTCATCATCAATCCTTGATGAAGAAGGATTTTCAACTTTCCTTTTTGGAAATTCTCGATTGATTTGTGCAAGGAATGACTAAGAAAGAAAGGGAAATTATAATGCATACCATGGCGGATATGACTTAACATAGGGAAATTGTGGTCATAAACTACCTTATACCTACCCTCTAGGGTGATAAATTACATCAAGTGTAGGGTGATTTGATTGAAAGGATCGGGTAAAGAATTTCTCTCAAAACCTACACAGTGATGTCTTAATTTCACTTTACCCACCAAAAGTTTTCCCATCTCCTCATCACTTTTTTTCTTCGGTTTGTAAATCTCCATCCCCTCGTTCTGCATCCCAACCACTATAGTAATAAAATCCACATAATTTGGTATAGAAAAACCCTTGATACTAGCCCGACAATCCTTCTAATAACTATAAAAATCCTTTCTCAGGGCTTCTTTGTGGCCTTTAAAACTTTGAAAGAGAGATGACATACCTACCTTTTCCAACATCATCCAAACTCTTCTACTAATCACATTAGTCAAACCAAGTTCTAGACGAACCAGATCACCGCCCATAGTTTTTGTTTCTCTATTAAAATGGAAATAAAACCAACCCAATTCAAAACCTTCTTGTCAGTTCTAAAACAAATGATCATGTTTTAGCAAGCCCTCCTCTAAACCAAATGTCCTTTCTAAAACCAACACAAGCACTTATATCATCCACCCTCTCACGTGTATCCACATTACTTCTTACTCTTCCTTTATAGCCAATACTGACAAAGATAAATTTTCAGTCATTAATAATCATCACAATGACATGGAAATTTCAACCTCTTGAACCTCTATTTACAAAATAAATTGAAGCCTTGTTCCCTTCCCTATAGACATGGTTATAAGAAATCAGTTAAAGGATGTTTCCATGGCATTCTCCCATTCTTTTTATTTTAATACAAACAATAGTGAACTTAATCATTTTAATAACTCTTTGAAGGTTGTGAGAATGAGCAGCTGGCCATTCTAAATATAATTCAATTCTATCTCTATTCTACTCTTGTGAATCCTATATGAGAACTCGCATTTGCTCATTCAATACATGATTGAACATGTTAATTAATTTAATACATATGAAGATTGTGATAATGAAGAGCTACCCATTCTAAAATAAAGTAAATTTTCTCTAATTTTCCTAATATATGATTCGAATATGAGAATAGGAAATTTCTCATTCTAAAACAAATTAAATTTTATCTTCTTCGTCTATGATTCCTATAAGAGACTGGGCATCTTCCCATTCAAGATAAAAATGTTTCTTTGTATGAGAATGGGCATATGCCCATTCTAATCATTGCAATACAAGCAATATTGAACTTGATCATTACTAATGGGAAAAGTAATAGGATATAAGAGTGAAAAGGACTGGTCAATCTAATACAAGAAATACTTAGCTTAATCAATTTAAAACTATATGAAGGCTATGAAAATGTGAAACTTTCCATTTTAAAATGAATTAGATTTTATCTATATTCGTATTTTATGATTCCTAAATGGGATTGGGCAATTGTTCATTCGATACAAGATTGAACATAATCATTTTAGTACCTATGAAGGTTGTGATTATGGGGAACTGCCCATTCAAAAAAAAAGTAAATTTGATCTATTTTTCTTATATGATTCCTATATAATAATGGGAAACTGCCCATTCTAAAAAAAACTATATTCTTCATATATGACAATGATAATCTTCTCATTCAATACAAGAAATAAAAAAAAAATTGTATGCAAATGGGCATAAGCTCCTTTTAAACATTCTAATACAAGCAATATTGAACTTAAACATTTTAATACCTCTATAGGAATAGATACCTAACCATTTAATGGAAGATAAAAAAAGTTTGTTTGTATGAGAATGGGTGTATGCCAATTCTAATAATTGAAATACAAGCAATATTGAAGTTATTCTTTTCAATAAATCTATGAAGGTTGTGAGAATGGGCAATTGTCCATTATAAACCAAGATAGATTTTATCTTTGTTCTTCTCTTATGATTCTAATTATGAGAACGGGTATTTTCTCATTAGATACAACATTACACTTAATCATATTAATTCTTATATGACAATGATTAATTTAAATATTGCTTAGCTCGGCAGGTGAGCTCACTCGTCCAGCTTGGCAGGTCAACTCACCCACCTAGCTCGCTAGGTCATCCCGTCAGTCCAGCTCGGGAAGTCAGCTCACCCACCCATATCAATCAACCAACCTCACCCACTCATCTCGGCAGGTCAACTCGCCTACCCATATCGACCTAAAAGCTCGACTGGCAAGCTAGACCATCCAACTCGACAGGGAAACTCAATCACCAACTCAGTAAATCATCTCGCCCACCCAGTTCGGAATGTCAACTCGTCTGCCGAGCTTGGCAGGTCAGTTCGTCTACCAAGCTCGGCGGGGTTAACTTTTCTGTCGAGCTCAGAGAGTCAACTCACCCACTGAGCTTGGTGAGTCAACTCAGTCATCGAGCTCAGCAAGTCAGCTCACCTGCCCAGCTCATCCTGTGCAGCTAGGCCACCCAGCTTGTAAAATAAGTAACTTTTCCTAGGTGGTAACCCCATATTGTACTTTGGTAATAAAAAAACAATTAAATCCCCTTCTTAGCATGAAGGGTTGGAAGTGGATTTCTTAGAATCATATACATGTTTTGTAAGAGCATGATCTTGTTGAGACTCTAAAACATGCAAGAAATAATCATATTTAGATGCATCCTTTTATAAATATGAAGGATAATGTACGTACCCAAAATTGTAAGGTACTGTACTACCAGAACAATGTAACAAGTGCTCCAATGATGATACAGGTCTCCTCGAAAGGTGTTCGGGATCCGAAAGAGCTCTCCAAGTGTGCGTTAACATCCCGCATGCCCCGCTTAGCCCCCGCGTGCCTTAGTTTTTCCTTTTCCCCTCTTCTCTTAGCCTTTTTCTCTTCAGTTATGAAACCGCTGCCCTGCCTGGGCGGCGGTCCTGCACGCATTTTCCAGAACGTTCTTTTGACATAACTCATGTAAAAATCAATGATTCACCAGCTTTTTCCACCGCCATAAGCTTGCATTTATGTTTTTGGTCCCCTGTAATAGTGTTTTGCCTTTGTTTATTGTTTGAGAGTTCAGTTTGGTTTTGATCTTTGGGTGAATGCAATTCCTATAAATAGATTGCTTATGCTCAAGCAAATGGCCCCTAAATTCACCTCTCATTTCCTCATTTTAGTCTTTCAATTTGCTTAGATTTCATAGCTTAGTTCATTGCATGCTTAGTTAGCATTATTTTATTGTTGGTAAGCCACAAATCCATCTTGTGCAAGCAGTGTTGTTGTTTCATCCAATCCATTGGAATAGAATAGCTTAGGAAGCCATTAAAGTTGCAGGTTTTGCTCCTCAAACAGGATAGTTTCAGGTTCTGGACGCTTTATGTTGCACGACTTGCAATAAATCCCGCTAGGAATTGCATAAGCCAAGCTCTGTACTCTTGCAATATCCCTCTCCTACTCGTATTGTATTCGGTGTGTATTCTAAGTTGTCTTTATCCAAATATCTACTTCTGTTGATGCTAGCATTACATGCTTTTCTAGATCCACGTGAACACGAAGGAACGAGGAGATCACACTGAGGGGACAAGATCACACACACCATCGGATTTGCCACTGTTCTACAGAATCCAGGTTCTAGCTTTCAAATTTTTAGTTAGAATCATATCAAATAGAGTAGTTAATTGCTTTATTTCAATTAAATTATATTCTCGATATTGCCAGGGAAGCTGTGAGGATTGATAGTTTCTGAGAAACTATGATTCACTCCTCACTTCTGAGGTAGGATCGAGAATCTTGCAAATAGATTAGATAAGCTATTGTTTAGAATAGATCTACAAATTGCACAGACAAATAGCTACACTCGGTTATTTTGTTTGTTTTAAATTATTAGTTTAGATGTCAATTCTAAATATTTTAAATAGCTGCTTTCTTAAATTCATATAATTCATCAGAAAATACAAAAAAAAAAGAGAAATCATATATACTATAGATATATTGCAAATAGTTAACTTTCATTTTACTGTATTTTGTTTATATTATTGCTTTTGTATGACAATTACGGGACCTAGGGAGCCCAGAGAATACATTTTCGAGCCAATCGTGCCTCAGCCCAATCTCATCACAGCAATAACTGACATAGATCAAAATCTTAGGATCCAAGTCTTCCAAACAACGGTAAGCGTGCAGCAAATCAATTCCCAGTTGAGCGGATTGAACATAGAAGACGACCAAGCACACATATTTTGGTCAAATCAGCCAAACTACATATTACCCTAAGAAAATATTCATATGACTGTAGAAGGTTAGAAAGAGAACAAACCTTTGGCTACGATCCTTTGATCCCACAGCCAGGCACAGGAGATATTATCATAGACATAGATACCAGTTTAAGGATCCAGGTTACACAAACGCCTGTGAGATATTCTGAGAAAATCACACAATTATTGGTCTTGAATATAGAAGCTAAGAAAGCATACGATTACTAGATACTAGGGATTAGGACCTAATTCCATGCATGACCATATCAGGTCCACAACAACCACGAGTCTATGGTTGTGACCCGCAAATCCCGCAGCCTAACGAATCAATAGGCGAATCAGACATAGATACTGGCCTACGCACACTAGTATTCCGATCTACTCCACTTCCACCTATCATCATTGAACAATTATCTTCACTAGACACAACAGCTAACAGAGCCAGAGAGTTCTGGACTAGGCTAGAGAACCGTCCATAGAATTGACTACACTTACCATCCACCATATGACCCTGTCCGGAGAAATACACGAAACTATCCCGGGTCATTTTCCACGTATTCCACAACCCATAGATCAAATCACGCCAGAGCTCGATATTGATTGGAGCCTTCGAGCAGTCATCCTTGTTGATCGATCTATCACACCAGTCCAGGTTAGAAGGGCCTTCTTTGCCTTAGATTCACAAATTCCATTAGTATGTGTCGAAGACATTAGATTACCAAACTAGCTTGTCTGTATTCCACACATATTCCATCCCCACCAGCTGTCTCAGCACGACCTCGAGAGGTCGGGTACGTGGAAGAGTTACTTGTAGATTCCCACGCTCGCTTGTCACTTTTCCAGCGTACAAAATTGGTGAACCCGACGTGAAACAAACAAAATTAACAAAACTGACATAAAACTTTCTCATCCGGAGTCATAGTATTACGTTTTCATTCAAGTTTTGTACACTTCTTACCCACCTCATTAGCTTTCACAAATCAGCTTCGCTCCTTCCCATTATTCTACAGGTATTCATATACCCCCCGAATATGTCGGGATTCAATGCATATGGCAGACCCCTCTTGGGTCTTGAGGCATAATACACCCAACAGTATAGACAATCATCACCCTCGCTCTCAATGTGGGGGTGACAACTATTTAACTAATCAGTTGTCAACACAAACTCCAAGGATTAGATATAGTTCATCCTTCCAAATAGAGGGGTTAGAACAACTCACTCAAACGTAACAATTAGAGCCTTCAAGCTCGAACAATATGACATTCACCGAAGAATCTGGATCATCTCCTTAGGTATTAATTAGACCATTAATTAGTAGACAATCAGATTCATACCAAGGTTTAGATGATGAATATTTGGCACGTTATGCCAGGAACTGAACAACATTATCGAGGCATGTATCCACCTATAGGAGGTTTACATACCACAACCTAAGGTCTCTTTACAAGAAAATACCTCTATGCCACTGCATATAGGAAATACTCTCAGAGAAACTTGGCAGGACAACGATCAATTCATAGTAGGATATCACATGCCTATACAAAACCATCGTATACGACAGACAACACCAAGGCAGAATATCGTGACTTCACCAAATGAAGTCATTTCAACTCTAATAGAAAAGGTTAGAGGGTTAGAACTTGCCCAAGCAAGTCAAAATTCGCAATTCGTGCAAACAGGGAGTTCCAATCCTCCATACCATCCTAGCCAAGTAGATATCCTCACAGGAGTAGGAATGTTAGGCATGACTCCTCACTATTCACAACAAATGCCAACTAGACCCACCATCTCTAACACTGTTCCTCCCGATCTAGTACAGAACAATCCATTCCTGGACAGTACCCTCGTCATACTTAAACATATACTCCAAATCACCACAAGGGGATATGTTCTCCTCTCCCTGGACATGTTTACTCAGACATAGGGGCTTCCTTACGCCCCTGCCAATGCACGTACGCTATGATATATCAATAACCCATTCCACCACCACTCCCTCAGCAGACACCATCAATGGTCAAAACATATGCAATAGGGACTTATTCAGAATATTTGAAAGAGCCCTTAGATTTCACTATACGAAGCGTCATGCTTCCAAGACCTCTTCCCGATTTTCCCAAATACAAAGGTGAGGGAGATCCAAATGCACGTATCAAAGCTTACGCTACAGCCATTCGAGAGCTACTCCCATGGGATGGGGTTGTTGCTAAAATATTCCCAAAGACCTTGGAGGGCATTGCTCTCGATTGGTATTATAGAATACCCGAGGCTTCCATACATTCATTCAAACAACTCGTGTCAGAGTTCGTCAAGGCCTTCGACATGAACAAACTATTAAGAACAGGAATTAGGGAGTTCTTACACATCAAACAAGAACATAATGTATCTGTCGCCCATTTCATCCAAAGGTGGCGTACAGTCCTTTATTCCTCAGCAAGTGCTCCAAACATGGATCAAATGGAACTATGTGATTTATTCCTTCATTCGTTTAGCATAGAAGTGAAGGAAGAAGTCCAGAAGTTCCCATTACGAACTTACGATGAGGTACTGGAGAGTGCTCTTCGAATAGATCAAGTCGCGATTGATAGTGGTCGCAAAACATATGGAGCAAACAGGAGGTTAATCGCCCCCAATCAGAACACTACAAATTATCCCACTACCACAAACGTCAATCAAGGACCTAAAATCCTTAACAAAAATCAGGGTGTAACAACAGATGGAGTAACCGACCAGCCCAAGAAGGTAAATGTTGTCAATACTCCATCACAAGTAAACAATCAACGAAACAACAAATTTACCCTGACAATCAACACAGTGGATTTTAACCATCCACAAAAACAACAACTGCGAAATCCCATACAAGGGCCAAGCCAAAATGTCAACTAGGTATCAAGACCAGAATTCAAATCAAAGACAACAAACGCAAAATTTCAATAGACAACGGTTTGATCAAAATTATGGGCCACAATACACATCAAACCAACAAACTAGGAATTACAATCCTAACTCATATTGTGGTTTCCAAAAAATTCGGGGCCACAACACTAGAACATGTCATGACTAAAATAAATTCATGCAACGCTTGCCAAACGAACAAAAACAACTATTTCATGGATATGTTCTTAGCAGATCCTACGTCACCAATGCCAAATACTTTTTCAGGGGCAGTTTCCCCTCAAAACGCACCCTTGAAGATCTTTAATGATCCACTCCCAAATCATGATAACAATAGACTAAATCCAACTAGGATGAACAAGGGTGCAATGACAGGAAACAATGATCATGAAGCCTTAACTCCACTAAATCCATTAGTTGCGCCGCAACTAGGAAGTCAGCCATGACCTAAGGTAGTTGGATTAGTGGAGTTGGATACTGAATTACCCATCGAAGCTATAACAAGGACACGAGAGTATTTATCTCAACCAAGTCTAAACCACCTGCCAGAAATGGATAACATCCAATAAATCATAGCAAAGCCTGTGGGTGCTTATGATTTAATTAATGATCTAACAAAAACCTTCTCACATATTTCATTCTTAGACTTACTAAAGAATCTCTCCTACCCACAGGGCTACTCTTTTGGAAGCATTAGGTTTAGGTCATTTAATTAACATCACTCCACCTCCTAAAACAGAGGTAAATCATATAGATTTTGATGTTCATCCTCCAGGACATGCGGATAGGGATGTCGAATTCATATTCGAGACAAATAAAATGCCAACAGACACTGAGAGCGCATGTCGGGGTGATCCGGCTTTACATCTGTAAGTGTGGGTTTATAACAACTATGTAAAGCGTGTAATGGTAGACGATGGGCCAACGGTTAACATAGTCCCCTTCTCTTTCCTTCAAAAGTTAGGGTATGTAGAAACCAATTGTTCCACAACTCGAAACATGCTAAGAGGCTATGACAGCCTTAAAGCCACTTCAATTGGAACTATAATATTACCAGGGTGTCACCTTTAGGACCCAAAACCATTTTGACTGAGTTTTATATTATAGATCGAGAAACTAACTATAATATGATCCTCAGCTGACCATGGATACACCACATGAAGGCAATCCCTTCTACGCTATTTCAAGAAGTAAGGTTTTTACATCTAGGAAAGGTATTCGTGGCCAAAGGTGATCCAAAACCATTTGATGTACACCTAGCCGACTTAAAGAAGAGACCACGCGTACACTCAGAGTTTGAACTCCCAACAAATCAACTTAATAAACCTACTGACGTAAAATTAAAAGAAAATTTGGTACCCTACGACAGATCTTGAAACTGTCAGCATAGCCAAAATAACCCCAACCCCCAGAGATAAGGCTAACACTATAGAAACAGTGTCATTAGGGACTACTGCAAAAATCATTGAGTTAATAGAACAAGATCAACCAATATTTTTACCATTTGATTCAGTAGGCGTAGGATATTCCCTAGGGGTTGGTTATCTTCTAGCAGAGGATCTCTACATGGTGGAAGTAGAATGTGCAAACACAGCAAATACCCCAACATCTATACTCCCAGCTAAGTATTGGACTCTCCATTTTGATGGGGCTAGGTGCCGTTACGGGAGCAGGGGCAGGTATAATTCTTACTTCGCCCGAGGAGAAAGTCATGCCATTTGCCTTTAAACTAAATTTTGAATGCACAAACAATGGCTCTGAGTACGAAGCCCTCCTCCTTGGCCTCACCTTAGCCAAAAGAATTGGTGTTGATAACATCAGAGTCTTAGGAGACTCGCAATTAGTGGCAAACCAAGTTTCTGAAGTATATGAAACTAAAGCCGAACACTTGCAGCTTTACAAAAATGTTGTATTAGATTTAAGCAAGGCGTTTAACTTCATATCCATTGAAGCAATCTCGCGAGAGAGAAATCTTCTCGCCGATTCAATAGCAACCTCAGCATCACGTTTTACTCCAAGCAATGAGTTAGAAGATACCCATTTCACAGTATCCATTCGTAATGAACCATTGATAAAAACAATGACAAATCCCCTTTTAAACGGGGTGAATCTACCATCCTAGACCATGTTGATAGTGATATGGCTACTTTGGATTACTTAAACTCCTATGCGGCATTACATCTCTCCTATCACATGCTAGATTTGTCCTTAATTCCACATTCGTCTTCCTACTTTGGAAATCCCATGATGGATTTTCCCTCACAAATGGAACCTAGCATATACGCAGTAGAAAATGGGGATGATTTGGATTTACCCCCAGCACCGCCTGAGTTTGAAGAGGGTAACGCCTCTTTGATCAAAGAAACAATCGATGTCAACATCAGAACAGAAGACGAACCAAGAATTTTGAAACTAGGATCCTTGTTAACCCCAGAAGAAGTAGAAATACATACTCGGATCCTCAAAGAACATCAGAAGGCATTTGCATTTAATTATAAGGAGATGACAGGCATCGCACCCCACATCGTGGTACACAACCTCGTCACTAAATCTGATGCAAAGCCAGTCAAACAAAAATCAAGACCCATGAAACCCAAGGTAGCTCTCATGGTAAAGGAGGAGGTAATAAAACTCCTCCAAGTAGGATTCATCAAACCAGTCGACTACTCCCAATGGGTATCTAACATCGTTCCCGTTCTCAAGAAGAATGGAAAGATACGCATCTGCATAGATTTTCGAGACATCAACAAAGCATGTCCTAAGGATGACTTCCCGTTGCCATCTATTGATGTCATTGTTGATGCAACAGCTGGGTTTGAGATTTTATCTCTCATGGATGGATTCTCGGGATATAATCAAATTAAAATATCTGAGCAAGATCAAGCTAAAACCACATTTATAACTCCTTGGGGAACCTATTGCTACGTTGTTATGCCATTCGGTCTCAAAAACGCTGGTGCTACATACCAGCGGGCTATGACATACATATTTCACGATCTAATTCATAAAATCATGGAATCCTACGTAGATGACTTGTTGGCTAAGGCCAAGAAGCGTTGTGACCATCCAGAAGTACTCCGTATGTCATTCTCTCACGTTTGATAGAATACGGAGTCACGCTAAATCTAGAAAAATGTGTCTTTGGTGTAACGGGAGGGAAACTCCTAGGATACATCATATCGTCACGAGGGATAGATGTTGACCCAACCAAAATTTAGGCTGTCCTTGAAATGGTTCCACCTTCGGATGAATCTGGAGTCAGGTCATTTCTCGGAAAGCTGGGTGCAATCCGAAGATTCATCCCGGACTTAAGCTTCGCCATTCATCCAATCAACAATTTTCTCAAGAAAGACTATAGCATTGATTGGACCGAAGACTGCAATGAAGCTTTTGACACAGTTAAGCATTTCTTGTTGTCACCACCTATGCTAATGCCACCTAAGCTAGATCACCCATTAATTTTATATTCACGAGCTACCAATGTCTCGTTAGCTTGTATGTTGGCCCAAGAGGATGATGATAAGAGAGAACATTCAATTTATTTCATTAGCCAAACACTGCTCGACTATGAAACACGTTATACACAAGCAGAATGAGAATGTCTCACCATAGTCTTTGCAACCAAAGGCCTAAGACATTATATGTTAAATCAAGAAACAAGGGTCATGGTAAAAACAGACCATTTACGAACTTTCCTCACACAAGGGTCCTTGTCTAAAAAGGCTGGACGTTTTATAACCTTAATGGGAGAATTCGAATTAACGTTTGTAAATCAGAAGTCAGTTAAGGGACAAATCATTGCGGATTGGTTAGCTGATAACCCATTAGATGGAGGCGATCTAGTAGATTTAGATTTTCCAGATGAGTGCGTATACTACATCGAAACCCGACCCTCTATCTCTGAGTGTCCCTGGTACGCTGATATCATTAACTATATCATGGACCATATGTATCCAGAAGGGGCTACACCACAACAAAAAAGGCGGTTACGTATTATCGTAGCTAAATACGTCATTATAGAGCAAGTGCTCTATCGAAAAGACGTTCGATGGAATGCTCCTAAGATGTGTTGACACAGAAGAATCCAAAAATATTCTCCATGAATCCCACAGTGGAATGTGTGGAGGCCACTTCGGTGGCCATGCCACCACTCGAAAAATACATCGAATGGGCTATTTCTGGCCCACTCTAGAACATGACGCAATAGAGTTTGTACGCAGGTGTCATAAGTGCCAAGAATTCTCCCATGAAATCCACATGCCGGCACAAGCTCTGCAACCAATCGCTACTCCATGGCCCTTTTCTACATGGGGCCTAGACTTAATAGGGAAATTCTCTCCCTCATCCACAGACGGCCATAATTTTATAATCACGGCCACTGAATATTTTACCAAATGGGTAGAGGCTATGCCTCTTACTACTGTACCTGGTTCTGTAATCACCAAGTTCATTTTGAACCAAATCATTTGCAGGTACGGTATCCCGCAAATCATCATCTCCGATAATGGAACTTCTTTTAAGAATGAAGAAGTTCGTGAACTATGCAATAAATTTAAGATAAGCCATCATACGGCTTCCTTGTATTACCCTCAAGCCAACGGACAGGCTGAAGCGACGAATAAAACACTAAAAGCCATTCTCCTTAAGACGGTGAAAGAAAACAAATGAGATTGGCACTTGAAGTTGTATCCGGCCTTATGGGCCCACCGAACCTCAATAAGAACACCAACGGGAGCCACTCCTTTCTCATTAGTATTCGGGGCAGAGGTAGTTCTCCCACTCAAGGTTGAAATACCCAGTCTCCGCATTTCATTACAAGGGATTCTGGATGAAGACGCTTACAGAGAAGCACGACTTTCCCAACTAGAAAGCCTAGATGAAACTAGGTTAGATGCTGAACAGTGACATAGAGTCTATGCTGACCGGATGTGCCGGCAGTACAACAAGAAGGTCTATGAATGCGACATATACGAAGGTGATCTAGTTCTAAGGCTAGACAACCGGATCGACAAGAAGACCGGCGAAGGAAGGAAATTCCAGCCTAAATGGTTGGGCCCATACCGAGTCATGAAGGACTATGGAAATGGTGCATACCTCTTATGTATGCTAGAAGGTGAGGAGTTTGGTGAAATAGTCAATTCCCTACACCTCAAGCGTTTCTACGCGTAAGCAGCTAGCACTACTTATACGACTATCTACATTGCATTTTCATATAGATTAGGATCATGTTGTCCACTTGTTTCTTACACAAATTGTGATCAAGGAATCTATTCTCAAAGCAATTCATTACAAACTCATGATGTTGTTGGCATAAACTCTTGAATCATACTTCTCCATTTTCATGATATCATCAAATTATCTCAGAATCATTTTATCAAATAAAATTAGACATGACGAAGTCTTAACGGTAACCATACCAAGATCTGCAAGTTTATTCTCGCTTTGATTTCTTCTTAGGGTAGGTGTCTTGCCTATGGTCTGTTCTAGAAGCTTCATGGTGTCACATCTATCCCATATGTATATCTCTTTGGAAATAAGCACATACTGACATTTTACTCAAATAAACAAGTCAAACATTGATCAAAACAGAAAATTTTAATTTTACACATTTCCCTGCCCCACCAACCTTTGGTGATGAGCTTGCGTCTCTTACTAGTGACGTAGGGTTGGGAAAGGATGGAAATGCCCTTACTCGCCTACGCTTTGCCCACGGTGATAAACCCACGCTTCTTACTAGTAGCATGGGGCAAAGTGTAGGGGGTCCTCTTGACAAATAAATGCAGAAGGTCATACACAAACAATTCAAAATTTGAAACTTTGAGTCAAAAACAAATGAATCAGATGTTCAAAATCCCAAGAGAGTTAAAATCCTAAAAACCCAGATTTTGTCTACTATGTGGCCATCTACGGGTCTAAGTCTGGATAAACCGCAAAGCAAGTTGCATCCAAAACTATGAAGTCACTCGAGTGGAGTAGACTTGTGGTGTCCTAATTTGGTTCTGCCAAAACTTTGTCTGTCTTTCATCACTATCATTTCAATACATTTCATAACTTGTGCCCTTCTTGACTCTTGGTGATAAGCCCTCGCATCTTACTAGTTGCGTGGAATTAAGAGTGGGGCAAGTTTATCTGTTCATCGTACTGGTTTATTTTCATCACTTTGCCAAAACAAACATGAAGTATCCAAAAATTGCTTACAGAAACTAAGATTCAAAATCACATTATTTCTATATTATCATATATCAGCATCATGAAATACAAAAGGAAAGTAAAACATTTACATCATTTGTTCACCATTTGCATACATTCTAAAAAGCATATGAAGCATACATCGTAGTATACATGAAGAAACTGGAAATAGAAAGGAAACCATGAGTGCCAAGATTTTGATCCAGAACGAATGCATATATATAAATAATCAATGTTTATATACAATGCCATCATGCACTAAGCATGGTCAAAACACTCAAAGAGCTCGTGATATACAAAAGAATATATAAAACAAAATCTATGAGAGCCAAGTGGCTTCTCAATCCCTGCGAGACCCCTCTGAAGGTGCACGCCCACGCCTAGGACTCCGGCTACGCCGGTGCTCTGAATGTACGGAGGGCTCAGGGTCCCGAGGGGCAGCCGCGATCTCACCACGAGAATGGCTCCTCATGAGGCGCTCAGCCGTCCTATAGCCCGCTAACTCTGTGCGGAGGGTCGACACCATCCTGGCCACGTGCCAGATGGGAGCGAAGACATTGGTATGTCTACCAGCTGCTGAAGGCTCCCCAGCGTCCACGGACAGCTCTGCGCGGGTCCTCTCCATAGGATCATCAGGGTATCAGTACATACCCTGTGAATCAAATCGCTGCCACTCATCAACAGTCTCTACAAACAAGGAAGAAAGTGAATTAGAAACCAAATAAGAAATTAGAAAATACAAGATAGCAACTAAGGAGAGCCTACAAACAAACATTAAAAGGGAGAAAGGGTAACTTACTCGGATCACCAGGCCTCCAGGATGGGTCGCTGGGGCCAGCACCTGCCGCAGATGCCGCTGCCGACTGAGGGGCTGCTCCTGTGGTGGGAGCAACGTATCGCCCCGCAATGGAATCATCCTCTCCACCACGGCCCTGGGAGAGTGGCTCCTCTGAAACCAGAGTCACCCTCTCCGCGCTCTACTCAGCCCTCTCTGCCTGCATAATGTCCTGAGTGTCATGCCACTCAGGATCGCTGTCATCAGTCTCCTCCTCTGACCCTCCCTCTGTGAACTCCTCAGACTCAGAGTCAATATCAATAGGGTCGTCGCTGCTATGAGAAGGACCCGCAGCAATCTGAAGCAAAGGTGCCTAAGGCGCACCGGCTCTCCCTCTAGCATGAACTATCCTCCTGGCTGCAATGGGAACGCCAGGAGTAACCACTGTCCAACCTCGGCCTCTAGGCCCCCCTCTGGCCTCACGGACTGATCTGTAGACTGGCGCCACTGGGGGAAGCATGCCCATGTATGGTAGGCCAAACTGCTGAGGAACTCGGCCAAAAGGATGCACCTCCACTCGTCCCACTCGATCAATAAGCTGCCCTGTGGTGGAGCAGGAGATCAGGGTAAGAGTCTCCTCACCCCATATGCCGGCCATGAGCTGGTATGGTGTCGCCTCCATATCGGCAGTAGTCAGGGAGGAAACTGGCTGATGAGGTGCTCTAAGCACTGACATGTCCGTCCATCTGGCTGCCCTCACAGCCCCAGGATCTGCCACCTCCACACCCCTGCCATAAGGGATGAAATGCTCGTAGACCCAACTCATGACTAGAGTCGGGTGGCTCAGTGACTGCCCCTGTAGACGGACCACCCTGTATAGATCATGATAGGTGGTCCCAAGAATATCTGCACCCCAAGCGTATATCTAACCATGCCCCTCTATCTGTGCAATAATGGGGGCCCATCAGTATAATAATGTGTCACCTCCCTTGTCCCCGATCAGTCTCGAGGCAAGGATCACCATGATGGCCTGACGAAGTAAGGGGATAGGCAAAGAAGGAATAGATCGAACTCTCACCCCCTTCTTCGACCCCGTGGAGATGACTGCATCTCCCATATATGCGGCCCACTGTGCAATCTGTGCCCGTGAGCCTGCTGTCTCTAAAGTGAGTCGCCTCCCGATGATCGGGACCCCCAGAATGCGGTAGACGTCCTCTAATGTAATGGTCCACTCACCACGGACCCCTGGCAATCGGAAGGTGTTCCGATCTGCATCCCAGTATGAAAACAAGTCACAAAGGATGTGACTAGATGGTGCAACATGGGGCACGCGCGATATGCGCAGTATGCCAGCCCTCTGAAGTGTGTCCTCCTCATCCTGTGAGAGGGCATCTAGTACCCCTGAGAGCCAATCACACTCTCTCTCTCTGCTCCATCGGATGTATTCCTCTCTCGCCTGCATACACCCAAAAACACACAAAACAGAGCAAGTTAGTATCCGAATAATACTAGAAAAATCATGTAAACACGTAGAAATGCTAGAAATACAAACACAATCTCAAAAAAGGGTTCCTTTTGCATTCTGTTCAAAACCGCCGCCCTGAGCAGGGAGGTGGTTTTGTAACCACTGCCTTAAGGGCGGAGGTCATGTAACCGCCGCCCTAAACAGGGAGGCGGTCATGTAACCGCCGCCCTGGCCAGGGCGGCGGTCGTGGTCGGAAAACCCATGCAGGTTTTTAAGCTAAAAAGACCTAAAAAGTGCAAAAAACGGCCATTTAACCTAAAAACAGAGCCTACCCAGTAGGTGCCCCCCCTAGGTGGACCTTTTAACACTAGCATTTTCAAAAATGACCCCCCATTGCAAAGTATTTAGCATTTCAAATTTAAAGGGGTAAAAACAATAAATCGAAGAAAACCAACCTGTGATCTCATGGGGCGGTGTTCCGCACGTGGAGGCATGATCGCTATCTCACTGCAGACGTTTCGACTCTACTCACACAAGAAACCGTCACCGTGGGTCCCAGAGCTCAAAATCAATCAAATCGACTCACGCAAATGAATAGGAAAATGGGCCCACTTTCATATATATAGCACCCTGATTCGTTTTAAATGCCTTTTTCACAGGTTTGGAGCGCCTGACGGAGGTAAGTTCTTATCCCCGCACAAATGGTACGTTCTCATTCCCTATTATTTTAGCGTTTATTTTCCAAATTATTGTGTCTATCTGCACTTGAGTTCTCTTTTCGTTTTGCAGGTAGCGGGAATTTTGGACGGCGTCATTTCGACACACGGACGTATCAGGTATAGCTTCTAACTTCCCATTTCGGGACCGCCATACTCGGACCCACCGTTTTACGCCTCTTCATGGCTAAAACGCTTCTCCGAGGGGGCAATATGTACGTACCCAAAATTGTAAGGTACTGTACTGCCGGAACAATGTAACAAGTGCCCCAATGATGATACAGGTCTCCTCGCAAGGTGTTCAGGATCCGGAAGAGCTCTCCGAGTGTGCGTTAACATCCGGCATGCCCCGCTTAGCCCCTGCGTGCCTTAGTTTTTCCTTTTCCCCTCTTCTCTTAGCCTTTTTCTCTTCAGTTACGAAACCACTGCCCTGCCTGGGCGGCGGTCTCGTGACCGCCGCCCTGAACAGGGCGGCGGTCCTGTAACCACCGCCCTGCTCAAAGCGGCGGTCCTGCACGCATTTTCCAGAATGTTCTTTTGACGTAACTCACATAAAAATCAACGATTCACCAACTTTTTCCACTGCCATAAGCTTGCATTTATGTTTTTAGTCCCCTGGAATAGTGTTTTGCCTTTGTTTATTGTTTGAGAGTTTGAGTTTGGTTTTGATCTTTGGGTGAATGCAATAGAATTCCTATAAATAGATTGCTTAGAAAGCCACATATCCTCAAGCGGTCAATGGCCCCTGAATTCACCTCTCATTTCCTCATTTCAGTCTTTCAGTTTGCTTAGATTTCATAGCTTAGTTCATTGCATGCTTAGTTAGCATTGTTTTACTGTTGGTAAGCCACAAATCCATCTTGTGCAAGAAGTGTTGTTGTTTCATCCAATCCATTGGAATAGAATAGCTTAGGAAGCCATTAAAGTTGCAGGTTTTGATCCTCAAACAGGATAGTTTCAGGTTCTGGATGCTTTATGTTGCACGACTCGCAATAAATCCCACTAGGAATTGCATAAGCCAAGCTCTGTACTCTTGCGCTATCCCTCTCCTACTCGCATTGTATTCGGTGTGTATTCCGAGCTGCCTTTATCCAAATATCTACTTCTGTTGATGCTAGCATTACACGACTTTTCTGGATCCACGTGAACACGAAGGAACGAGGAGATCACACTAAGGGGAAAAGATCACACACACCATCGGATTCGCCACTGTTCTGCAGAATCCAGGTTCTAGCTTTCAAAGTTTTAGTTAGAATCATATCAAATAGAGTAGTTAATTGCTTTATTTCAGTTAATTATATTCTCGATATTGCCAGGGAAGCTGTGAGGATTGATAGTTTCTGAGAAACTATGATTCACTCCTCACTTTTGAGGTAGGATCGAGAATCTTGCAAATAGATTAGATAAGCTATTGTTTAGAATAGATCTACAAATTGCACAGAAAAATAGCTACACTCGGTTATTTTGTTTGTTTTAAAGTATTAGTTTAGCTGTCAATTCTAAATATTTTAAATAGTTGCTTTCTTAAATTCATATAATTCATCAGAAAATACAAAAAAAATAGAGAAATCATATATACTATAGATATATTGTAAATAGTTAACTTTCATTTTACTGTATTTTGTTTATATTGTTGCTTTTGTCATGACAATCACGGGACCTAGGGAGCCCAGAGAATACATTTTCGAGCCAATCATGCCTCAGCCCAACCTCATCATAGCGATAACTGACATAGAGCAAAATATTAGGATCCAAGTCTTCCGAACAACGGTAAGCTTGCAATAAATCAATTCCCAGTTGATCGCATTAAACATAGAAGATGACCAAGCACACATATTTTGGTCAAATCAACCAAACTACAGATTACCCTAGGTATATATCCATATGACTGTAGGAGGGTTAGAAAGAGAACAAACCTTTGGTTGTGATCCTTTGATCCCATAGCCAGGCGTAGGAGATACTATCATAGACATAGATACCAATTTAAGGATCCAGGTTGCACGAACGCCTGTGAGGTATTCCGAGAAAATCACACAGTTATTGGTCTTGAATATAGAAGCTGAGAAAGCATACGATTACTGGATACTAGGGATTAGGACTTGATTCCACGTATGACCATAGCAGGTCCACAACAACCGCGAGTCTACGGTTGTGACCCGCAAATCCCGCAGCCTAACGAATCAATAGGTGAATCAGACATAGATACTGGCTTAGGCACACTAGTATTCCGATCTACTCCACTTCCACCTATCATCATCGAACAATTATCCTTCACTAGACATAGCAGCTAACAGAACTAGAGAGTTATGGACTAGGCCAGAGAACCGTCCATAGAATTGACTACACTTACCATCCACCATATAACCCTATCCGGAGAAATACACGAAACTATCCCAGGTCATTTTCCACGTATTCCACAACCCATAGATCGAATCACGCAAGAGCTCGATATTGATTGGAGCCTTCGAGCAGTCATCCTTGCTGATCGATCTATCACACCAGTCCAAGTTAGAAGGGCCTTCTTTTCCTTAGATTCACAAATTCCATTAGTGTGTGTCGAAAAAATTAGATTACCAAACTAGCTTGTCTGTATTCCACACATATTCCTTCCCCACCGGCTGTCTCGGCACGACCTCAGGAGGTTGGGTACGAGGAAGAGTTACTTGTAGATTCCTACGCTCGCTTGTCGCTTTTCCAGCGTACAGATAACAACTATGCAAGTCTTATAAAATATTGAAGTTCAGATATTCTTAAATCCCATATCAAAAATACAAAAGATATAAAATGCGGCATTATAATTTTATCTTTATACCGAGAAACTCGAAATACAACAAAGAAGAGTTAGAAGTATCTCTGAAACTTATGTTCAATTTAAAAAATAAGTAAAAATTTTCTTCACTATAAAAAAGTAAATTCTTTCTACTAATAATGAGTCATTATCAACCTGCAGAACTCGCGACGCACAACTCGACAAATAAGCAATGTCACCAAGTGGTAAGACCACTTTTTACTTTGCTAAAATCATAACAAATAACTCCCCATATTAGTAACTACGATTACGTTAACAACTACGCATGTCTTACAAATCATTGAAGTGATATTCTTAGTACCCAAATCAAAAATATAGAAGATTAAAAATATGGAATTATCTTTAAACCCATAACAGAATATAAGGGAAATAAAATCAAATGATATTCTTCATCTCATAATAATTCAACAGAGAAGAGTTAGAATAATTCATGCCTAAAATTTTTCTTCAAATCTTGTGCGTCACAAGCTGAGACGGTCTTAAGAAACTGAGGGAGCCCAAAGCAGAAAGGGTCAACAAAAATTTAGTTGAGAGAACAAGAAATATCTCAGAAATATTCTTCAAATCTTCTACTTCACATGAAAAAATGGTTTAGTGAAAAACAAGCAACCCAAAGCGGAAGGACGAACAAAAAAGCGGAAATTGGATGAAAAAGAAAGCAAAAAGGATGAACAAGAAAGAGATAGCTTTTCCAACCCGCGGTGAACCTTGCAATTCCCAAGACCTCTCCCATCATCGAAAACAGTAACTTACGTCAATCTTTCTGCACTGCCATGGAGTGGCATGAATTAATTGCCATTAATTTCATCAATTTCCCTCCAACTGGTGGTCGAAGACATGTTTGACAAACAAGTGCCTTCAATTAATAAATAAACAGTGGAAAATAATTTATTTGCAAATTAATGGTCTCGTTATGTCATGGTCAAAAACAACTTTAAATATTAACCAATATCGTAGCCATGTTTTAGGTTTAATAATTACGCTTAAAATAAAATTTAAATTTTCAAAAAAATCATAGCAATGTTTTAGGTTTAATTACATATAAAATAAAATATAAATTTTAAACTTTATCATATTCGTGATCTAGGTTATTTCCATTTAAAATAAAATATAAATTTTAAACATTATCATAGCCATGTTTTTGGAAATATATACACGATGTTCAATTTCAAATTTTAATAATATTAATTTATTAATGACATATCATATACGGCATGAATAGTATTATTTAATTTTCTATTACGATTGGAAATAAGAACTATGAATATGTTTAAACTGTTTATTACGTTATACACCCTCTCCATTCATTATTGTCTTGTTGTTGTCAATAATAAATACGAGCAAGAGGAGAGGGGATACTTAGGGAAACTATATATGACGTTGAATTTCACAAAATCACTCAAATGTTGAATCATTTACTTGCTTCAACCACTCCTTAAAACTCTAGATGGGAATGGCGATTTAAATAGAAAGAGGGGATGGGGGGATCGATCCAAAACATATCTTATTATTTCCTCATTGATTAAGAGGACAATCCTATTATTTGGTAACTAATACCATATTTCATGATATTTAAATTTTTTCTTATTTGGATTTTTCGTCACATTTAACCTTGAGTTGTAATTTTTATATATATCTTCAATAGGTATCTTTGATATTTATCAAGTTTCATTATAAATATATTGAATGTACTCATAACAAAATTACATCTACCATATGTGTTTGTGTTAGAATCATGGATACTATAATATGGTTGTGAAAATGATAAAAATTATATAACTTATGCTACTGACATCAGAGGTTAATATTAGAATGTTCTAAATGATGAGATAGTACCTTGGAAGAACATTTAGAGCAATTAGTTTTTATTACCTTTTGAAAAAAAAAAATATTATCTTAAGGCAATACACATAGACAGAATGGACATATGTCTATTCTCATACAAACAAACATTGTTATCTTATATTTACTGGAGATATGCCCATTCTCGTATAAGAATCATAGAAGAAAAATAGACGTAATATTTAATTTGTTTTAGAATGGGCACTTGCCCATTCTCACATCCTTTATAGTGATATTAAAATGATTAAGTTCAATATTGCTTCAATGAGTTAAAATGGTTAGAATAGGTGTATGCCCATTCTCATACAAATAAAGAATTTTATTATTGTGATGAGAATGGGCATATGTCATTTCTCATACAAACAAATATTTTTATCATTGTGATGAGAATGGGCATATGCCCATTCTCATAAACTCAATATAGAAAGAAAGAAAAATTCTCCAATGTGAAACATAAAGAATGAATAACAATTAGATCCTTTTATGAGAATGTTTAAAAATGAATAGATGCTCATTCTCATAGTCAGAGAATATGGGAAGTATGATGAATTCTTGTAAAAGCAATATATGATATGTTAATATGATGAGTATATTTGGACGAAGCAGTTAGCAATCAAGTTTCTAAATAGCTTCCATTTAACCTTTATTTATTTATTTCTCATCATTTAAATTAAACCTCATCTATTTATCAACCTCTATTTGAAAGAAGCGGTTAGCAAATGGAAATGTAACCTCTATTTATTTATCATCATTTAAATTCATCTGAGTCAAGTTCAATCTTATTTTGGAAATTATGTTATAAATATATTCGTGTGAATTTTAATTATATTATGTATAATTTTGAAGTATTTCCAAACCTTACTAAATTATAGAAGTTCACAGCTCATGTGCTATGTGTATTCAATATACTTATAGTTTGTACATACATGATAATTTTTAATTTATTTTATGTAATGGTTTTAAGAGATTTTCCATCATCTCACAAACTTTGTATTTTATGTTGTTACAACAGCGGAGTCTTTTGTATTTGTAGAGGATGATCATGTGGACTTGTTTCCAAAAGGAACCAAAGTTGTTGAGGGAAGAGTATATCCAAGTAGGAAGACACTACATTGTAAAGATGTGGGAAGAGGATTTGTTATTGTCCATGTTAACATTGGATGGAAGAGTAAAATTACCTTTCTCAGTTGATAAATTTAAAACCTTCGCAGATGTCAGGAATAAAGGATACTACATTGTGCATATTCATCTATTCCCCCCAATTCGGTAGCGAAAAAAAATTTAGTGGTTCAGAGGATTACAATGTAGAGAGTGACAGAGATTATAGGGATGACACTGAAAGTGTTAGGAAATAAGAGATAAAATATGTGGAATAATCCCTTACATAATCGCAACAGTAGAAACTAATATGTAGAAAATATTACAGATCTCAAATAAAAGTGCAAAATAAATAACACAACACAGAGAGACAAGATTTAACGTGGTTCACCCAATTTGGGCTACGTCCACCAAGAATCACTTGCTTAGATTTTATTTCAAACCTCCACTCTCTCAATATAATACCCAGATCCGTTTGGAGCTATGCTCAATGTTATCCCATAAAATTGACTAGGTCAATTTTACTGATAACCATACCGAAAATTTTGCCCCGATCCCTCGTCAGGGATTCCCTTGCACTCAGAATATTGCAAAAAATCCCTTTCCGGGAAATCTGGTTTTCCGAACTTAGTCTTTTTGGTCTTTTTTGGCTGGGCGCATGGAATTACTATGTAACACCAACTTTTTGGTGTGCCCCCTTTAAAGCCTTTGGCGCATATTTTCCTGTGCCAACACACCTTTCGGTGCGCCTTGTATGTTGGGTCTTCCTTGTGTGCGCCAAGGCGCATGCGCCTTCGTGTTAGCACAACTTTTGTTGCGCCACCTTTTGGTGCGCCATAGGCACACATAATCTCATGACGACACAACTTTTGGTGCGCCAAAGGCGCACTTAGTTCCATGCTGGAAAATGCTTTGGTGCGCCAAAGGGCGCATGCTTTTCCCTATATCGACAGTAATTTTCATGCACCCTTTACAAAGTTGGTGGCACATTTATTACTGGCTCACCTATATATATATGCATTTGCGCGTCCACAAATGTCATTATCACCAGACGCAAAACCACGTGATTTCTATTCTCTGAGCCTGTCAGCCCCTGCCTCATCGTTTTCAACGCGTTGTGGACCCATTGCACGTTTCTCACTATTTATCCGAGTAAGAGGTTCTTATCTCTCTCGTGCGTTTTACGTTTTTTGGTTCTTAGTGTGCTTGGTGGTCTGGTTTTAGTTTGGAAATATTGAAATATTGATCTAGCCCCCCCCCCCCCCTTTTGTTGTCTTTCCATTTTCCTCCCCCTCTTTCTAGAGTGGCTGGTAGGGGAAGTTGTTCTAAAAATTGTGGTCTGAATCCCTTTGGATTAAACCATTTTATTTCCCAAACGATCTTGGAAAAGAAAGGATAAAAGAGAGGCTAAAACCATGTAAAAAAATATGTTTTTTCCTTTGGCGCATATGTCCCCCTCGCAGCATGAATAAAACTTGCACCAATGGCGCACCCATCATGCCTGTTGCATCAAGAACCTTTGCACCCTCAAGGCGTGCCTCCTTCACCTGCTGCAAGCGCTAGCCTTGCGCCCCTTTTTGGCGCACCAACCTTCCTTGCTGCATCGCATAAACGTGTGCCCCTCAAGGCGCACCCCGCATCTGTGCAACACCGACTTAATCTGCGCCAAGTATAAAGTTATAAAGGTGCAGGTGCTTTTCCTCGTCCGCAAAATCATTCATGTTGTGCAAAACCTCCGTGCGCCGCGCCATGTTCCCTTTGGCGCACGAAAATTTCTTGTTACACAAATCATACATGCGCCAAAAGGTGCACCAAATCCCAATGCAACATAAAAAATCTATGCGCCTTTGGCGCATCCTGTCTCTATGTAACACAATGTTTTCATGTGCCCTTTACAAAATGCACCCTGCAGTATCCATGCACCATGCGCCTTTGGCGCCATTTTAACCCTTGCAACACCCTTTTCCTATGCACCTTACTTATTTAGCCCTATAAGCTGCAGCTTTCATGCGCCATGCACCCCGAGCCTCAAAATAACTAACTCTTTCTTCTGTTAACACTTCAATGGAAAATCAAATGACTGATACAACCTTTTTGCGTTGGGTCTCGCTTCTTCTTCATGCAGATCAGCAAATAAACTTGGAAGAACATATGTCAACATCCAGCAAGAGACCTACCAAATCCAAAGGAAAGGCCAAACTTATAGAAGAAGAGATGAAGTATAAATATCAGAGGGTCAGAATGCCCGAGTCCCAGGCCGAGTGTAGCATGGACGTCAGAGACTCAGAATTGGGGCATATTGATATGGAGGAATTCTGGGCCAGAACTTAGAAAGTCACAAGGAGTCCATGGATGGAAAAACTAATAGGCAGTGCCTTTCACTTCACCAGAGGGAATCCCAGTCAGCACCGTCAATAATGAATTCTTGATGGTGATTGCCCAGTGTTACAACAAAGACACAAGGTGTGTCGTAAACAGCAAGGGCGAGGTAGTCATTAACCTCACTGCCCGTCACTTTGAGATAATACTCGGCATACCTCACCACCGGCACTTTGTGGCCGTGAGCCAAGCAGAGTGCATTAAGGCCTGGGATGACAATGAAGATCAGTGTATGCAACTAATTAACGAAGTCTATTTGAAGAACAAAAAGGTAATAACCCGGTGGTCCCAAATCATCCATCGTAACGACTTCTCAGAGGAGCTCAGTGACACCATTACTTTCTTGAGCAGGGTCTTCGGGCTTTCTGACTGCCCATTATTTCCATAAATGGATGCTGCGGTACTTGGAGACCATGAACAAGAATATGCCTGATCAGTGCTTTTGCTGGGGAGAAATTATAAGCAGCACAATCTCTGAGTAGATACAACAATTTAGCACAACGGGAACATTCCACATGAACTCCTATGTGGTCTACACTGCAGCATCAGAGAGGGACTATCCAGGCCTGACACGGAGTAGAGTTTGGCCTCAGGTCAAAATATACGAGTATTATCCAGAATTAAGGCTGGAGAATAGCATCTCCCAATTCACCAAAATCAACGATGCATTCTTTTACCATGTCATCTGCTTGTTGAGGCTGAATATGACTTACGGGTCGCACAACCAAAAGCATAGTAGCAACCACTGAGAAATGGGGGGCCCTTTTCACCCAGTTCCCCACATTCACCTATCTAAGGGCTGTCAACTTTTTAGGAGAGCCAACCAGGCTACCGAGGTATGTTGGACCTAAACTGATTCTGCTGGAGCTGTCAAGGCAGCTGATCACATACCACGAGAAATGCCTTAAAAGAAAGAAGGGTGGAACTCCTTTCCCCCTCATAGTGGGTCGATATACATGCTCTACCCACCACAAGGCAAAGGAAATGTTCGCAGAGCTGGAGTTACTTAATTTGAAACATGATTTCCCAGCCAGGCCTACCTTCGACCCAAGGAGCTGTCTACCAAGGGCGAAACTTGATCCAATCCACATCCCTTAGATTGATGGACATTTACATTGACGTCATCCATGAGGTAGAGCTTAGGAGAAAGGATCATTCTCACCTAGCATTGGCAGAAATCATCCAATACGGGATAGCCATCGTCCCCAAAGGCTTCAAAACTACGGAAGATGAAATAGACAAAGTATATACTGACATAGATGGGGACAATTGGCCCTTTCCAGCCATTGATAGAACTAAAGGCCCCTAAGACAATTGAGGAGAGGGTCAAGGAGACTCTGCGTAGGACAGAGCACTGGTGCCGGATGAATGGACTAAGCTACCTTGGGGTTGATTTCACAACTTCCCCATTGGGCAACGCACCTCCACGATCCAAAAAGTAGCCTAAAGGTAAAGGTAAAGGTGTAGAGGGTGAGTCCAGCACCACCCAAGAAGAAGCTCCTGAGAGTCCTCCTTCCACGGCACTAGAACAAGTCATAACTCTGGTTACACCAGAGAATAGAAGCAGACAGAGGATGTTCCAATAGGCCCATCCACTCAGGATGTCAGCATTGCTACAGGAACTGAGGTCCCTTCTATCCCTTCTTCAACTCTTCCTTCCTCTCCTCGAGTGACTCAAGACGACCATCCCTTTGGTCGTGTCTTCTGTCCCTTCTTATACTCTTTCCCCTCGCTTCTTCGTCTATCTTCTCTTCCCTCACTGATCTATCCTCCTCCATTTCTTCCCTTATCTCCGAGCTCCCTTCCCTTCCTATGTCTTCCGCAGCTGCATTTTCCCTTCCTCCAGTGGGCACTTCTTCAGCTATTCTCTCGATGCCGCCGCCACGTGTCTCCACGTTTTTCCCCTCTTCTAATGTAGCTGCCCCCTCCTCTGTTTCTGGTCCTTCTACCGTAGGTCCAGCCTGGATCTCTCAGCAGCTAAGTCAGCAAAAGAGGAAAGTTCCCATCGCTCCGATGGACTTTTCTGTAATCCCATCTAAGGGGGCAAAGAAGCAGAAGCCTGTCACACGCTTCTCTCAAAGTGCTGCAGGAGAGAGAGTTATGGAAATCGCATACCCCAATCCCCTCAAAGAGAAAAAGGATCTGTCTCTGACAGATTTTACTGTGACCCAAGTCACAATGGGGACATCTTCCGAAAGTCTTCAGGGGGAGGCTCTTTCTGCAGTTGACACCCTCTGCAAGAAGCTTAAAGAGATAAAAGAAGAGAAAAGGCAACTGAAGGAGCAAAACAAATATCTACTCCAAGCCTTACAGAAGATGGGTAGTGCGCCTCCCACAACTGCCGCCGAAACTTCTGAGCTTCTCAGCCAGGAGAAAATTAATGAGTATGCCAAGATCGGTGAGCAGGGTATGGCCGTTTCCGCTTGGAGGAGCCAAATCCTCAAAGACAGTGAAAAAGTGATCGCCGAGTTCTCCGACTTGTACCTGAACATCAGTAAGGTGAATAAAGAGCTCCAAGCGTTAGCAGGGCCCATATCAGAAGAGTTGGAACATGCTAGACTGCTAGCACGAGACCTTTCAGCAAATGTTTGACTTTTCAGTCAAAGATCTGGTCATGTTCGGCGTCTTCGGCCATCCAAGGGCCCTCAATAAAGTTATGTCCACTCTAGAATATCAGGTGGATCAGCTAGAATTTGTTCTAGAAAAGATTGAAAAAGTCAAGGAAGAAGCCCTGGATGCGCTCCACCAAATGGAATGAATTGTTCTCAATATGTCGCTAAGGTTACTTACTCCTTCCTTCACTTTAAGGACAGCTGACGAAACCATCCGGATCTTCAAAGAGATCACTTCTCAAGGAACAGGGCCAGAGGTCACATTTGACACAGAGTCTATCAACAACCTGCTGGCCTGTAGGGACTTCATCGGGTTCCTCATTGAGGAAGAAAATGGACTATTCCAAACTCCCAGAGAAGCTCATAAATGAGCGGGAGACTTGTGAGGCGATCAGTTGAGCGGCACAAGGATCCTTCCCAGGATCAACTAGGGCCAATGATCAACAAGTTTTTGGAATACCGCTCTCAGTTCCATATCTCGTCACCCGAGCAGCAACAAAAGTAGGCTACCCCCTTTCGGCCGTAGGATGACGACGACAAGTAGCTTCTTCTTCTTCTTCTTCTTCTTCTTCTTTCTCTTCTTCGACTTTCTTGTCGGGAATGTCTAGAGTATGTTGACACAAATGATGACATCATCCATGTTGCACCATGGGATGATGTCATCCATCAAGTTGTCAAAAGTCAACATGACTTTTAGATATTTTGTAAATATCTTTGTAAATAGGTGGTTGGCTCCTTTTTGCCTTCTTTCCTTCTCCTCTTCTATAAATACTGGAATACTTGTTGTATTGGGGAGGTGTGGACATTTTTTAGATGAAAATAGAAGTGAGGAGAGAAAGACTTTGAGCTTTCTTGTAACAGAAGAAAACAGTAATACAAATATTGAGACTTTGTGCTGAATACCTATGTTATGCATCAGAAGCTTTCTTATGTTAGATCTGCATGTGTTTATTCTGTTATATTCATATCTACTTTTCTGTCATTTGCTCATCAGTATTGCTTTGTTTATTTATGCAAGTAGGTTTGGCTCTGTTTACTACCAACCCAAAAACATAAATCTTCTGACCTTTCTGCTTTGGAATTCATTTCTTTTCTCCCTTCGGATCTGAATTTTCTTCATTTTCTCTTTAAAATCCTTTCTCTTCGCAGCTAGAAATAAACCTACTGGGATGAGATCCCAACCCCCCCGAAGGCAGAATACTGTGAGATTTGCACAAGATTCCTGCTGGTAGAATAGCAATAAACCAGTTTTCACTTTGCAAACTCAAAGAGGGGCTATGCCCTGCACACTGTTGGCTCGTCTATCCATAGATCTGTCCCAGGTGACAGATTTTCGTACCAACAAATACTGGTTCACAAATTACCAATCAGAGAGAAGAATGGCTTCATTTCCAAGTAAACATAATTATAACAAGAATGAATCCTAGTACCCTAGTAACTTACCCATTGCAAACATGATTTCCAACTCAAAAGAATACACCTTCCTAAGAAAAATCACATGTCAACATTTGTATTGTCAAAAGTGGAAGTCATCATAGTAAAATTCATGCCAAAGATGCTACATACCTTCCTCCTTAAAACAATCATCATCTCAATGATTAATTTAATCAAACCATTAAAGTTTAGGACAAAACTTAATTATCATCCTTCCAGTCATATGTTCATAACAAAACTAAATTTGAAAAGTTCAAATTTCAAAATAGTATCAAAATAGTTGTTGAATAGCTTAGTAACTGTCCAATTCTAGCAGACTTAATGTCAAAACATGAACAAAATTTCAGATTTTATAAGTCATCAGAATCAATTCTGATCAAAAAAATATGGAAATGTAGTTCTCATTTCCTTGACATTTTCCCATGTTGCACTTTCTTCGTTTAAAATGGTCCACACTAGACCTTACATTAACTTACTTCATGATTTCTTAAGTGCAACTAGCAAGTTTCCAGCACTCGAATGGGCTTAACCACAATTATTCCTGGGTGGCTTAGACCTGTAAGGAATTCCAATTTAATACACGTGATAAATCTGAAACATATTTCTTAAGAAAACAAATATGGAAAACATCATGCATTCATGATAAAAGCAAGAGGTAAAGCTAAACGATAAGCTACTGGGTTGATTACTTCAACAATTTCAAAGGGTCCCACATAACGAGGTGATAACTTGGTAGCCTTTCTAAAATTTATAGAGCTCTTTTTTGGTTTAACTTGAAGAAATACCTTCTCACCAAGTTCAAATTTCCTATCAACCCGCTTTACGTCTGTATAACTCATCTTCCTATCTGTTGCTTCCTTCAATGCATACATGAATCATTTTAACTTGTTATTCCATTTCCGTAAGGATTTCAGGTCTAATCACCTCTCTATCCTCAATGTTGTCCTAACTAACATGGGTTCTACATTTCCTTTCGTATAATGCTTCAAAAGGTGTCATTTTTAGAGAGGCATGATATGTGTTGTTATAAGAAAACTCAACTAGTGGAAGGTAATCCTCCCATTTATACTACTGATCCATGCAATGCATTCGTAACATATCCTCTAAAACTTGATTAACTCTCTCATTCTGTCTATCCATTTCTGGGTGATATGCAAAACTAAAATTCAGCTTAGTCCCTAGGGCTACATTAAGTGTTTTGCCAAAATCTAGATGTCATTCTTGGATCTCTATCTGATATGATCAATTCAAGTACTCCATTGTAACCTTAAAATCTCATGCAAAAATATTCTTACTAACACAGGTGAAATGATCTTTTAGATTACCAACAATAAAATATGCTACCTTTTTTATTTTATCTACAACTACCAGAATAACATAATGTTTATTCCTTGCTACAACAACCAGAATAACATAATGTTTATTCCTTGACATGGGCAACCCTTGAAAAAAATCCATGGTTATCACTTTCCATTTGTACTACGAAATGCTGTGAGGATACACTAAACCAGCTGGATGCATATTCTCAGCTTTAACCTATTGACATTCTAACCAGTGTGTCACAAACTCCAACACATCCTTTTTCATCCATTTCCAAAAATATTGTTGTTTTATATCAATGAGCATCTTTGTAATGTTAGGGTGTGTCCAGAAAAAGGTGAATTTATGAAATTTAGCTAATAATTTATTTCTTAAATCATTTTCCAGAGGTATGTATACCCTATTTTCAAACCACAAGATTCCCTCATTGTCAAAGTGAAAACCTTTATATCTCACATCATTTGGATCCTGCAGCAAGTGGTGTCTTTACTTATTGAAAATGAGAATCAGATTCCATGACACTTTTCACTTCATCTTTAAATTGAGTTCTCAACGTTATAAGAGTAGAAATGTGCTTCCTACGACTTAGAGCATCTCCTACTCTATTTTCTTTGCCTTTAATATAATTTATGTCAAAATCATACTGAGATATAAATTCTAACTATCTTTGCCTTTAATATAATTTATGTCAAAATCATACTGAGATATAAATTCTAACTATCTTTTGTTGTCTTGCATTCATATTTGATTGAGTAAAAATATACTTGCAACCCAAGATGAATCAGTTTTTAGTTCAAAAGGTCTACCAAGAAGATAATGCCTCCATACTTGAAGTGCTATGAACAATAACAAAAACGCTCTAGGTCATGTGGAGTATAATTCAATTCATGTAATTTGAGTTTTCTACTTTCATAAGCTATGACATGATCATTTTGTAAAATATTACCTCTGAGACCCTCTCTAGATGCATCCATTACGACAGTCAAGTCTCCATTAGGATCAGGTACATTCAAAATAGGTGTTATAGTTAACTGATCCTTTAGAATCTTAAAAGTAGATTCAGATTTTTCATTCCATACAAATTTCTTGTCTTTCTTTTGTAATGAAGTTATCGGTGCAAAAATCTTAGAAAATTATTTAACAAACTTCCTATAGTAACAAGCAAGACCCATGAAAGCTTCTTGACTTCATTTACATTTTTGGGTGCAAGACACTCAGTTATAGCTACAATATTTGAGGGATCTACCGCTATTCCATTCTTGCTTATAGCATGACCCAAATAGTGCACTTCCATATCATAGAAGGAACATTTAGAAAAATTTCCATAAAACCTTCTCTTTCTCAAGATTTCCAAAACTATCTTCAAATGCTCATGATGTTCTTCAATACTTTTAGAATATATGAGAATATCGTCCAAGAATACAAGAACAAATTTTTCAAATTATTCTTGAAAATTATTATTCATCAAATTCATAAAATTTGCGCGGGGGTACGTTCTTCAACCCAAAAGGTAAAACTATGAATTCATAATTCCCATACCTTGTTCTAATATTTTTTTTATGAATACCCTCATCCTTTATTCTCAACTAATGATATCCAGATCAAAGATCTATTTTAGAATATACTGATGCACCATGCATCTAATCAAATAGATCATCAATTCTAGGAAGTGGATATATGTTCTTAATTGTTACTCTGTTTAACATCCTATAATCAATGCACAATCTAAGTGTTCTATCCTTATTTTTCACAAAGATTACCATTACTCCCCAAGGTGAGACACACATTCAAATCAGACCTTTAGACAAAATTTCCTGTAATTGAACCTAAAGCTCTACCAATTCAATGGTAGTCATTCTATAAAGTGCCTTGGAAATAGGTTCAGTTCTTGGTTTGATCTCGATTGTAAAGTCAAACTCCCATTTGGTTGGAAGACCTGGTAATTCTTCTGGAAACACATCATTGAAATTTTGCAACAATGGATATATTTCCATGAAATCACTACTTTGTTCAGTAGTTTTATAAATTTTTACTACATATAAGGTGTAACCCTTGTTTTTTGGCTCTTTTAAGTTGCATAGCTGACAGTTTCATAACTGAAATCTCAAGCTTCACACCCTGAATGTCTGTTGTTTTTTGCAGATCATCCAAACAACTAATATGTTTTTCAAAATAGTCAACCTTTTCCTTATGCTCAGCTATCAAATTAAACCATTACCTAAGACCCCAAAGGAGCAAATGCATTACATCATACCCGACCCCAAAGGAGCAACGTAAAGGTCAACCTCAGTGGAAAAACTAGGTAAGTCGAGGACTACTCCAAAAAGACACAAATTAACTGTATAAACAACATTATTTCCATAATATGCAGCCCATGATTTATCCACTTTTCATTTATTTTTTTAAATTTTGAAGCTAACATAGTAGAAAACATTCAGTAGCTTTAATATAAAAACATATAGTCACAGGTATATTGAACAAATTACCTGGAACTTCTATGGGTGTGACTTACTTTTCATCTTGTTTGTTAGCCACTGAAGCATGTATCCTATGATGATAATTGTGGTCATCCTTCTTAAAAGGACAGTGACTTGCATAATGGTGCATGCCACAATTAAAACAACCTCCTCCAGGCCCCTTTATAGGCTCAAATTTATTCTCAATGTTGAAGTTATCATTCTAGCCCCCATAGGACTTCTTTCCATTACTATTGTTCTTGACAAAGCTATTCCGCATACTAGCAGCAAGTTTGTTTGTTGTAGTTTTCTTATTATTATCCGCAAAAAAAATGTTTTTCATACCAAACTTCTTCCATAGTCCCTTTTTGGGTGCAAGAGATGAAGAAGAGTTCAACACTTTCTTTCTAATTTCCTCTCTATGAGCAGAGATTGCTCTCATTTATGTTCCTTCCTTATGGATTTTTCAACCACCCCTTCCATGGTGGTTGCGTTGTGAACATCCACCTCACCACCTATAATTGTAGACACCAAATTTATGTCTTACGACACCCTGTGCCCCACATCTCATTTCGCAACCTAACCTCACCACCTAAACCTTTACACAATTATTTATTAATTACCTTATAATTAATAAATCCACATCTCCAAACCTGCCACCTCATTTCGCCACCTCATCATGACCTAGCCCTAACCCTAAACTAACCTAATTAAGACCTATAACTTGGTCTACATCCACACCCATGACTAATTACTCCTCACCCGCACCAAAATCAACCTAATAATGACTTGACCAAGCCCACAACTAATCCTCAGGAGAAAAGGAGGGAAAGTTGGCTATTTTACTAAAAATAGCCCACTTTGACTTAACTGACATCGGTTCCTACTCGACCGCCGTCGGTTACGTAACCGCCATCGGTTCCCTGTAAATGACCTCCCCCAACCAAAAACAAAGGATCGGAATTCATTTGAAGGATCCGGAAATTCACTTGACAGATAGAGACAAGTGAAGAAAAGAGAAGAGTTTGCAGAGAAGGACATCAAGCCCAAGACTGCAACTGAGTAACAGAGCACAGTGACACTCATCCAAGCATTGGGAGAGAAGATAGCTCATCTTTGATTGTCAGATCATCCCACCTGAGCCCTGCCTTCGTCATCACAGTCCTTGGACCTGTATCTTCATCAGGAACTAGTAAGTAGTGTCTTGTATGTTCTTTTAATAACATTTCTTGAACTTTTGAATCACAGTAATTATAAGTCTACTCCTAGATCTACTACCCGGTAACACCCTACATCTAACTGTCATTCCTCTACCCTTACATTGCCCCAAGAACAGCCCCCCATACTCTCTGAGTCTTCTCCATCACCCCATTACCTATCCCCAATCATTTACCAGCCTTATAAACACCATAACCACCTTATAGCCAACCTTCACTAAAAGCCCCTAAATCACTGCCCCTACCGATATCGGTTATCAGCAAGTGGTTCTCTACCGCGGGTACCGGTGACAGTGACCGGCATCGGTCACTGTGACTCAAAACCAAAACCAGCCTTTCCTCTATTGTTTTAACGAGGTAATTAAATTGTAATTTTGCAATAACTTCTTTGTTAGAATTTGTGTTAATTCATATTAGCAGGGGAACTGACCACCTTCGAAAGGAAGTCCAATATTTCCTGGGCCTAAGGCAGTTCCCTCATTTATTGTCTAACTAAAATCTGGTGGTCTTGTATTCTTACTTGCAGGTAGTCCTTCCTAGACAAAAAGGAGTTCTTCGCAATCGATCTGATCTCTCTCTACGGTACGTGTGCACCCTCCCAACATTCAACAGGTATTCCTCCTAGCCCTAACCCTTATCTGTTTCTCAAGAGAATGAAAGGATAGAAGCAACTCTATTCTAGGAACTGAAACATTATGTGTGAAACATTTTGGCACGCCCGGTGGGACCCATTTCGGGTTTCTTTCTTTCTTGCTTGCTTTCATATAGGGAGCATACTTGCTGTTTGTTTCTGCTAAGTATTCACAAAATATTTTTTCATTTTGGTAAAAGAATTTGTCTTGCTTTCACATCTTTGCATTAGTGAAAGTCATCTCCTTTGCTTCATCGAATATCATTTTCGATTTGGGTTTAAAACACGTGCATCACATTCTTGCTTGCTGTTTTCAATTCTAGTGAACATAGATTAAGTAACAGGTCATACACGTGGGGGTGATATCCATGGTATTGACAAGAAATTAATCTTACTTTCACTGCACAACACATACCAAATCACATCATAATCAACACAACAACTCAAACATCCCCCCTTTTCCGCGGTATTCCTCCGCCCGATTGAGGTAACCTTATAAGCCAAAACAAACTTGACATTTCCCTTAGGTCTTTTGTTTAGGATTGACATCATCTTGCGTCTAAGGCATAAGCCCACAATAATTAAAACTAATCCTAGGGTTAGTCTCTTGATTTGCTTGTGCATCTTGCTTGTTTTTAGTTCTATTTCTCTGTCATACACTGTTTCAGTGATCACTTCAGAACAGTTTGGTAGGCATACTAAGCATTGTTAACCCCAAATCAGCAACTTCTTACAGCTTCTTACACCGGTCCTATTCTACCGACATCGGTTAACTGACCGATGCCGGCTAACAGTTTGACCGACATCGGTTATCAGACCGATATCGGTTACTGTTTTTCACAGTTCCCGACAAACCAGCAACCTACCAATTCCAACATTTTGTTGCTGTTTCTGTTCCTGATAGATTGAATCCCTACTGTGTACTCTTGTCCATGGTTGTTATCACTCAGAAACAAGCCGCAGCCATGGTTTCACATGCCTGTTCCGTGCCTTTTCCTGAATCACCCCCTTCACATCCTATGGGGAATCCTACAGACACCAGTGAGGTTCCCAAAATCCCTGTAGGAGATAAGGAATTTGTGAAATTTTTGGATGCTAATCCTAGCGCGTTGTACAGTACTATTTGTCTCATACCCCTGACCGTACACCCGACGGTCAGCTCCTCGTGGGTATGCCTATTAGTATAGCTGCTCATTTAGCTCCTTCTCCACCTAATAACTCCGCCTTACCTTCTTCATCCTTAGCCCCGTCTCCCAACTCAGTGGCTTCAGAGGTTCATACGGCACAGATTGGCTTTCCTTTGGTTAATCTGGGGCCCCACATATCATTACCGCTGACTGCTCCTACCTCATCTCTCTCACAGACTGCCCCTTTCATAACTTGCTCTCTGCCACCTATCCACACGAGCTTTCCTTCTCAAGCTCCGCCCACCTTTTCATTTCCACACACTTATCCGGTGGCTTCAACACCTTATATAGGACATCCTTATTCAGTCGCCTCAACATATTCATCATCAATACCTTATCAACATTTAACCCCACCATTGTCTAGTGGTGGCTCTTGGCCCAATCCTCCTCCGTTTACAACAACCGCACCATCATCTCATCCAACCACTGATTTCATCAAACAAATGATGGACAAGATGCAAAATCTGGAGGCTTCTGTTTCAGGAAGCCGTAGCACCCTGACATACGAGCAAGTTTGTCGGGAGCCTATTCATCCTTCTGTTCCCCTTCATTCATATCCTCCTCAATGGGAATTACCAAAATTCACTCGTTTTAATAGTAAGGAGGATCCTCAACAACACTTGCGAGTCATTTAGACATGCCTGCTATCTGATTGCTCATGACGATGCCTTACTACTCCGCACCTTTCCCATGTCCTTATCAGGACCCGCCTTGGAGTGGTACAGTGCTTTAACCCAGCACTCAATCTTCTCTTTTAACCAATTAGCCCAATCTTTCTTGGATCATTTCTCCATTAATATTGCTAAGAAAGTATCTATCACCGACCTCTATGCCATCCGAAAATTTGAAGACGAATCTATCGCAGATTTTGTTGGACGATGGCGGGGCCTCATCAACCAACTTACTTATGCCTTGCCTCAGGCCGAACTCATCGAACTCTTTACGTGGGCCTGCGCTAAGCACATTTCTCCTACCCTCCAAATTCAAACTTTCCGCACCTTTGATGAGGCCTTTACTATGGCTCGGAAACTAGAAATTCGAGCCTTAGAGGAAGAGAAATTGCGGTTGCGCAACAAAAACCCTAATTTCTGAACCCAAGACTCCACCAACAAACCCAACACCACCAATTCTCATGCATCGACTGCTTCGAAATCAAAAGGAGCTGTACACACTGGTGATGGTCAAATCCCAAGCACCGTCTAATACCCCGCCAAAAACCACCTATAAGTATAAAGCTGAGCCCATCAATTACACTCCCTTGGGAGAAACTTATGGTGTCATCTTGGAAAAATTGCTCAAAGTAGGAGCTATCACCTTGCCTCCTGTTAAACCTCACTCTGGGTTTGATTCCACCCGCGCTATACCTTCTTGGTACAAAGAAAATGACTTCTGTAACTTCCACCGCGTGAAGGGACACAGTCACGAAAACTGTAAGATGTTGAAAAACATAGTGCAGGAAATGGTTGATGCAGGGGATATAACCCTCGATAATCCTAATGCCCCTGCTAACCGAAATTTGAAAATCTTCAACAAACCATTCCCAAACCACTCATCTAACAGTAACATAAACCAAGATATCTTAGCCGAGGAGAGTGTTCATGAAATCCATGTAGTTTTCGACTCCCAACCAAAAGCTTCTATCGAGGAAATTCTGAATCAAGCCTCTTCACTAACGCAGGGATCCGCACCCCCTTCACCACCATCAAGACAAGATGAAATCCTTGCCATTCCTTTACCCATAAAGGAATTAACCGCCCAGAGTTCTCTTCTCATAGAATGAGCCTTCTTACACCACATCCCTGCAAGACTGTGAGTGGATGTTATCTAACTTATCTATTTCCCAAACATCTCCTTCCACCACTCTTGCTATAAAAGAGGAAGGCTCGCCACTTTTTCTATCATCCTTAGAAGAGAAACCTCTCGAACCGACATCACCAAATTCTTTAATCATGACGGATCCCCTCAAACATGCCCTCCTACCTATTAGTTCTTCATCGCCTAAATCTTTTCAGCGACCGGTTGACCTCTTAACACCCATTGATACAGCGACTCATTTACCCCCTGTATCACACCCACAGTGGACCGGAATCACAACCCACCTCTCTTCCATACAAAAGTTCCTATTCACACGTGAAGATTGTCATCCCTCAGAAGATAGACGAGTCCTATGGGAGCGTTTGAGTACACCATGCTCTACTCAGATGTAGATGACCGATCCAGACACCTCTACCATATACCCGAGGTGTTTACAAAATCTCAAAATGCCTATGTCCTCATCCTCACCGGATACCTCATCCACCTCTATTAACCTAACCAAACCTCCCCCTACGCTTGGGACTTCACCAATACCCAGCTTAACACACCCACCTAAACGGTTAGATTTATCCAAAAATAAAGTCGTCCATCCACCTAGGAGACAGACCCAATCTCCTCAAATCCAATCCCTATGCCTCTGTCACAACTAAAACCCTCGCCATCACACCTACCTTCTATATTGGGACCTCACCCCTCCACCTTTCCTCAATACATCATACCTCCTGCGTTTTCTTTAAAACGACCTGCACCTTCTACACCCATACAGAGATCATTGTCCACCTATCAACCCTAAACAAACTCCATCATCAAAGGATTTGTTTTTTGTCACTCCTCTTTCTCCGTGGTTGTTTCCTGCTACCACATCATCTGTGGCCTCATCATCTAACCAGCTAAACATAACTTCTGCGCCAAAGAAGCCACGTTTAGTTAAATCCAATTATCAAAACCCCTTGTCTAAACCACCACCCGTACGAACCAACCATACCCAAACATTACCAAAACCCACCCAATCAATAGCCTCATCTTCCTCTGACTTTGACCCCTCAAAGGATCTTATGCCAAGATCTTGATATGTTGGTGGAGAATGCGACCATTTCCCTAGCCACTTAGACCCATCCTTAAACCTTCTATAGGTTATGATGAGTCTAAAATCTGCGCTTGCACACCAGGACATGATGTAGAGGGATCAAAGCTTTGGTCAGTCACCTCTCTCAGATAGAAAGGTTAAGAAAGACAACTTACGAAGGGAGAAACCTTTAGCTTCAATCCCCTCTCCTATACCACCTGTCCCCGCCTCACCAAGATCTATCATTATTACAACCCCACCTCTCGAAGACCATGACTTATCCCTACCGTCTTCCTCCTCTCGTGTTCACAAGATCAACATGATTAGTGTTGCTACTCGAGGGCAGAAAAACAATGGGAAAGCTAAAGAAAGCACACTTGTGGCCTCTCTTTCTCCGTCCACCATCCCGATCGCACCACCACCTAAAGTGGTTATTCGTGGACCTGCCTACCCCGTCTCTGATGGAGTTTCCCACCGAACCATGATCAAACAGCTTCACCAATCACCTGTAAAAATGACACTGTATGATCTCATTCAAACCTCTTGAATCTCATCGACAAGCTCTCGTTGAAATCCTTCAAGGGATAGAGGTCTTACCTAACGAAACCTTGCCCGTTACCTCCATCTTAACACCCAACCATGTTACTTCTCTCACCAAACAATCTATCACTTCCGTCCCTGTACAGCAAACTGCTGCTGTCAGTTTCTCCGAAGATGAAATTGTTGACTTTGGTGCAGAAGATCCTGACCCCGCTCTTTTCATCTCAGCTTACGTCCGGGACATCTGGGTACGTCATGTTATGATTGACGGGGGTGCTAGCCTAAACATCATCTCTTCCAAAGCCTTCCAACAAATGAATATCCCCTCTAGCTGCATGTGTGCCAACCCCACCATGTTGTGTTCATTCAACGATGCTATTACTTCTACCTTAGGCACTGTGATCCTTAACATTCGTGTAGGGCCACGTACCTTACCCAAACTCTTCTATGTCCTTGAGGGTGAATTCCAATACAACATGTTGTTAGGCCACCCTTGGATCCGGGCTATGGGATGTGTTCCCTCCACCTTACATAGATGCATAAAATTCGAGTATGAGGGGAAATCCTACACCGTAAAAGCTGACGCTCCCCCCTTCAAAACCTACAATATGTTATATCACCCTAATGATGTGCTTGTACCAGTCAAGACACCCATTCATCCAACCCAACCATCTACTTCAACCACACCTCAACCATCCATCTCAACCACACCTACACCTTCAGCCAATGAAACCGCCGCCGCAAATACCGCTTCCTTTCCAGTGGACAATATCCCAACCTCAGATCCCTTAGTTGATGTTTTTCAACGCCTTACGCTGGGGGAGTATCACCTATATAACGTTAGCATGTTCCATACCCCACAGGAGTACGGACAGTTACATGCGCATCCTACCTATGACCGTCGTGTGGGGGAAGTAATCTCCTACGGACCACCTAATTGCCGCACCAACCTAACGTATGGGGGTGTCGATACATCCTCTGTCACCCCTGAACCTCCCCTTGGTGTGGTTCCCTTCCAATCTGATTTTCAATATTTAACTAATCGTCGTTTCACTCTCACCTTCATGATGCACTGTGCTTGGAAGGGCTTCGGTTTCGGTCTTTATGAACAAGGCCGACATACGATCATTCCCATTACTACACGCAAACACAAAGATCATTGTGGTCTTGGATTCTCTGAACCACCTACACCGAAAACACCACATATCCATTGTATCCAGGAAGATGACGAAGTCACCCCTTCTGAACCATCATCACCCATTTTTCCATCGTCACCCACAGAGTCGATAGACCCTGAATCTATCCCTCCTAACTTTTTTTTTTCATAAACGCTATCTTCCTGGGTCCTCTCACTTATCAACGCGATAATGAAGACCCATCTTCTCTTCCCCTTCTGTATCCAGACATGATCGAAGAGGATTCACCTTCAATTAATGTTGTTGAGTGCCAGGATGACGACTCCATCCTCACTTACCTTGGTGCGGACGACTCTTATATTCAACGCGCCTTACCATCTGACACTCAAACCATGTTGAATGAGTCAACTATAGAAATCAACATCCACACCAGAGGATGATCCTCACATTGTGAAGATCGAAAAATCTCTTAATGCATCAGAACAAACTTCCTTCACTACCTTCCTCCGTGCCCGCAACCAAGCTTTCGCTTGGTCCTACGCTGACATGCCAGGAATCAATCCTGACATTGCTGTCCATAACATTACCCTGAAACCCGATTCCAAACCAGTTAAATAGAAACTGAGAAAAAATGCATCCACGCATTGCCCTCTTGGTCAAAGAAGAGCTTCAACGACTCCTTTATGTTTCCTTCATCTTACCTATTGACTATCCTCAATGGATTTCTAACATTGTACCTGTTACTAAAGCAACGGGAGGACTTCGGATATGTACGGATTTCCGGGACCTTAACCTCGCTTTCCTGAAGGATGCCTTCCCCCCTCCCAAGGATGACTTCCCCCTCCCAAGTATTGATCAACTTGTTGATCTCACTACGGGCCATGAGATGCTTTCTCTCATGGATGGCTTCTCGGGATACAATCAAATTTTGGTAGCCCCGACCGATCAACATAAAACTGCCTTCATAACTCCTTGGGGAACCTTCTGTTATCATGTCATGCCGTTTGGCCTTAAGAATGCTGGTACGACCTATCAGCGGGCTATGACTTACATTTTTCATGACATTATGACACTATCCTTGAGGATTATGTCGATGATCTTCCTTTGGCAAATCTAAACATCACAGTGAACATCTCGATGTTTTTAACCATTTTTCGATCACCTGTTACAATATTGTGTTCGTCTTCAACCAAAGAAATGTGTCTTTGGTGTCCTTTCGGGAAAAATCCTTGGTTTTATTGTCTCTTTGCGTGGCATCGAGGTCGATCCAGCTAAAGTAAAAGCTATCCTAGAAATGCCCCCACCTACTAACCTCAAACAATTGCGTAGTTTGCAAGGTAAACTCCAATCTATCCGGCATTTCATCTCGTAACTCTCGGATTGATGTCAACCTTTCCATCATCTCCTTAAAAAGGACATTGTCTTTCAATGGAGCGAAGAGTGCCACCAAGCCTATGAAGCTCTTAAAGCCTATCTCTTGCAACCACCCATGCTTATCCCACCTCAGACGATCACCCTTTTTATCTTTACCTTTCCGCCACTAACCATGCTCGCACATCGTGACTCCGAGCATCGAGAACAAGCCATCTATTATATAAGTCGTACTCTGGTGGATTATGAGACTAGGTATACACATGTAGAAAATTTGTGCCTAGCCTTATCATTCGTGGCCACCAAACTCCGACACTACCTCCTGAATCACAAAACTTTTGTCATCACCAACACAGACCCCATCCATTATATGTATGCTAATCCTCATCTAAACCAATGCATCACCCGATGGCTTATGCTCCTCGCTGACCTCAACCTTGAGTTTGTACACCAGAAATCAATCAAAGGAAAAACTATCGCAGACCAACTTGCGGAAGCCCCTTTACCTAGGGAGCAATTTACCAATTTTACTTTCCCTGACGAACTCATCGCCACTCTTTCACTCAGTGAGGAGTCGCATCCAATGACCCTCTTCTTCAATGGATCCAAATTCCAGCGCGGTGGAGGGGCCGGCGTTGTTCTCATTCCTCTTGACACGTTGAGCCTATGCCTCTTTCATTCCAGCTCAATTTCCCCTTCACTAATAATACAATGGAATACGAGGCCCTTGTTTTGGGTCTCCAGGTTGCGTTACACTTAGGTGTCAAATCTATTCAACATCTTTCGGCGATTCTCAACTGGTTGTCAATCAAGTTATGGGCATCTACCAATGTAAAAATGAGGAACTTCAAAAGTACATACATTACGTGAATTCACTTTTGACCTGTTTTTACTCATTATTCTATCCAAACCATTCCCTGCTCCACTAACAAATTTGTAGATACTATGGCTTGCTTAGCCTCGTAAATTCCTGCCTCACCAACTGGACTCTGACATATTCATCTTGGTCAAACAAATCTTTGCCCCATCTTACTTAGCCCCGAAGGTTTGTATGATAAATAATGTGTCTGCTAATTCACAAGATACCTGGTATCACCAATTTCACGACTACCTTACAACCTCTGTTCTCCCAACCTGACCTTACTAGTAATGGCAAACGGGCTTTTCTTAAAAGTGTTTCTTATTATGTCATCATGGGGGGGACTCCTCTATAAACATGGCTTTGATGGCATCCTGCTTCGATGTCTAACCGGTGCGGAGGTCACCTATACCATCCAACAAGTCCATGACGGTATTTGTGGTGAACATTTTAGTGGCCTGGCCATGGCCAAACGGATCCTTCACCTAGGCTATTATTGGCCTACTCTTAATAACGACCTGCTACGAATATGTTAAGCATTGTGTTATGTGTCAACAACATGCCAACCTTCAACATACTCTTAGCCATCCGCTACAGGTCGCACGAGATCTTTGGCCTTTCTCACAATGGGGTTTAGACCTTATCGGTGAGATTCACCCACCCTCTTCGCAACATCACCATTGGATAATCACAGCAACAGGATATTACACTAAATGGGTGGAAGCCATTCCACTCATTTCAACCAAAAAAGAAAAAATCGTCGAATTCATTAACCATCACATTATCTGTCGTTTTGGCGTCCCTCATCGCTTGATAAGAGATAATGGAAAATCTTTCAAAAATAAGTTGTTACAAGACCTTTGTGACAACTTTGGTATCAAACTTAGCTTCTCATCACCTTACTATCCACAAACAAATGGTTAAGCCGAATCTTCTAACAAAACCTGTTATCCAAAATTCACCCCTCAAGGTAATTTTGATAACATGCAAGTAGTTATGTTGATTCAGGGTGAAAATTCATGTTTCTAGGGTCCCCTCATATTTGTCTAACTCCCCTGTCAAGAGGAAGAGAGTAAGTCCTGAGAAAATGCAAAAAAGGGGTTGCAGAAGGAAAATAGGTTGATCCAGGAAAAATCGTGAAAATTGGCTAAGTCCTGCTCAAGGTCGCCTCTGGGACGTGTGGGACAGAAAAGCGCGAACCGGCCGAACCGGGTGAAATCAGAACAAACAGTCTGAAATGTAGCAGGGAAAAATGGGACAAAAGTACGCGGCGGGCGCGAAATGCTGGTTCGACAGAGGAAAAAATTTGACTAACTGCTGAGAGGGACAGTCTGGGACGTTTGGGTCAAAAATCCCCGAATCGGCCGGTTCGGCCGAAATCAGTCAAGGCAGTCCAAAACAAAGTGGGCCAAGTGGAACAAATGGACCCGAACTGGCCGGTTCGGCCGAAATGGGAACAAATGGTCCGAAAGCAAATGGGACATTTGGGCCAAAAATGTGCGAACCGGCCGAACCGGGTGAAATCAGCACAAGCAGTCCGAAACAAACTGGGACATTTGGGCCAAATGGGCGCGAACCGGCCGGTTCGCGCGAAATCAGCACAAAGAGCACCGAAACCAAATGGGACAAAGGGACACGTGGGACGCGAAAACCTGAAGGAGCCGAGGACCAATCAAATCATGACACGTGTCACAGGAGGAAAAGTCAACGTTTGGTCCGGAAACTTCAAACGGCCATAACTTTTGACTCCGAGCTCCGATTTTGATAAAATTGGACTTTCTGGAACGGGCACGACGTCCTCTATGCCACAAAAACTGGATTTCTTAATTTTAATGAGGATAGATATATTTAAATAAAGGAAATGTGTTCGGCTCCAGTCAGTAGATGCTCTTTCCCGTCAAATGACAGAAAACGCCTGCCAGGCCCAAAATAGCTTCCTGCACTCAGAAGGCCATAACTTTTGCATTTCTCAACGAAATCGCACAAAATTGGTACCGTTGGAATCGTATTTCCGAGGTCGATGCACAGTAATCAAGAAATTCTGGATTTGATCAGAAATTAATTGAGATTTTTAAGAAAACGTGGCCGGGTTCAGAACAGTGTTTTATTTGGTAGCTGGGAGTGCATTTAAGAGGCATGGTCATCATTATTTCTCTGCTGCAGCACATGGTACAGTATGGGGAGCCTTTTTCAAGTAATGTATACCCATTCCACTCAATTTAATGCCTCTTACAGGTGGTTGAAGGACATATTTCGGGATTTCCACTTTCCCTTCTCTTCTCCTTCTCATTTTTTCTATAAATTGGAGTGTTGGGCTTATTGTAAGGGGGGAGAGTTTTTGGGTAGCAAAGCTCTGTCAAAATTGCTTTGTGAAGCCAGTGTGTTGTAGGCCCTTGTATTGGACTCCTTGCATGGTGATCCAGGCCCTTATCTTGTAATAGATTGAACTGTGCATATCATGAAGCAATAGAATATCAGTTTGTGGATATATCTTCCCCTGCTGTGTTTCCTTGCATTTTTCTTGCCCCTTTAATCTTTCTATAAGTACATTGTGTCTATTTATTATGTTCTTGCAGGGATTCATTATCATTGTGTATGCTTGAAATATTATTGTGAATGCATTTTGCTGGATTATGGTGAACTGTCATCACCTCTTCTAGTGTGCACTTTGCCTCTGTATTTCACACATTTGGAGATTACTCTCCCACCCTCCTTTTCTGGTGTATCACCGCTTTAGTGTATTATTTCATTCTATGTATTTTCTCTCCCTGGTCCCTTGGAAATTTAGGTTAGAATAGCTAGTTTCTCCTACATTAGAGTAGATTGTGGCAGGTAGTTTAGGAGCAAGAACCAGCTTTCTCTAGAGGTCTATCTCAAGTAGCAAGTCTCACAACTTGGAGATAGTACCAATGTTATCCAATCACACTGTGAGTTCAAATACATGCACAGGGGTGCTGTGATTCGGTGATAACAAAACCCTAACCAAAATTCTCATGAAAGTTGTTAACGATTCTAGAAGCAATTGGCCTAATCACATCCCCTTTTCCCTTTGGGCTTATCGGACTAGCATTCGTACCTCCACTAATGCCACCCCCATTTTCCTTGGTATATGGTACGGAGGTTTTCTTACCTCTTGAAATACAAATACCCTCCCTAAGAATATCTCTTCAGGATATTCTCACTAATGATGATTTCCGCCAAGAGCGGTTAGCCCAATTGGAGCTTCTTGACGAGCATCGTCTTACATCTCTTGACCACCTTCAAATATATCAAAAGCGCATCAAGTGTGCTTATGATAAGTGACTTCATAAGCGTACCTTTAAGGTTGGTGATCTTTTCCTCAAAGAGAATCAACATGTAACCAAACTAGGAAAGATCAAACGCAGAAAATTTGCTCCAAATTGGATTGGGCCTTACATTATCACTCACACTTATGGATCAGGAACTTATCGTTTAGCTTCACTTAATGGTAAACCTGAGCCTGAATCCCCTTAATGCCTTGCATCTCCAACCATTCTACTGTTGAATTTAGTGTTACATCACTTCTTATCTACCTTGCACTCATCCCTTAAGCTCATTTACCACCTCTTACAGTTTGTTTCATACATCTCAAAGTAGAATCAACCTCACGTGGTTTGGTCATCACCTCCCCTTAAAGATGCCTTCCCCTTATTAGTCTAGTCCATGACTTACAAGTATCAAAATAACGTGTTCTCAATTATACGCTTATGGGATATTCTTGAGTCAAACTTCCTACAAAACTAGATGTTTCATGTCAAACGGACATCTAGACCTCTAAGTTATACATAGACTGCTCCCTTGAAGGACAGCTACGTGCAAAGCCACATTTGCTATTATAAATAGACTGCTCCCCCGAAGGACAGCTATACACAAAATCCGCATCTACTACTATAAATAGACTTGCTCCCTTAAAGGACAGCTATATAAAGTTAGCCTTTATCAGAAGCTTTTCGCATTGATTAGCTTCATGAATACCTCAAGAGACAAAAAAATACATATCCCATGTAGACTTCCTACATTGATTAGTCTATATCCAGAAAAAGTATACAAGTAGTATTCAAAAAGTGCTTTTGAGTCATGGACTTGTCTATTTGGGTTTGGTTCTTTTTCATCAGACTAATCACCTTATAACAAGTTCTCTGCACGCCTGCTATACCAGCTACCTCACCTCACCATTCGTCAAAGCAACAAAACTCAAGGGATGTGATGTATATCTGATATATTGTGATTATACAACTCTTTTCACCTATCGACTTCTCGCCTATGCAAGGCACCTAGGGATTCAAGCTCATCCTATGTTAATATGTGGTTTGTTTAGCTCTTCTCAACTACGGGACACTTTTGCCTCTTTTACTCAAATCTAGGATTGTGTGTTGACCTTAATCAGGACACGATTCCCTACTACTTGAGTAAGCTAACTTTCGTTTCACCTATACCTACACCAACATCGCCATCCCTTCCCTTACCAACACCAACAACAAATTGCCTAACCATAACCAAATTGCCTGAATTCACCTCTCCCTGATCCTAAGGGAGAACTACATCGGTCTGAGGCCCCTCCTTGCTTTGTGCAATGGGCTATGTAGGCAGCACTTAGGAGACATGGGGTCTCCCAAGGTTAGCTCGACCATCCCCTACCATAACCTACCATGTGTGGTAAATATAAATATTTTTGTGTATTTCTATTTGATCACATTCATCTTTATCCTTTTTTCAAAACAAAACATTCAAAACACAACCATTCTTATTATTATCATAACTCAAATCAACATACATATTCAGTTTTATTTAGATGTTAAACAAATACATCTTCTCTATCATCGACGCATAGGTCGGCATCCTTATTTATTCTTATACCTCTATGAAATTCACTTAGACCCTTGCGCCTCATCCCGAACTAGGTGATGATCATGATCGTCGACAACCCGCTCGCCTAGCCTCTCCATCCTCAAAGGTGCCACTGCTATTGGTTCCTCCCACTGATCTGCCAACCTCTCCTGTAACATATGAATACGCCCTCTCGACGTGGCAGAATCTCACCTCTAGTCTCTCCACTCGTGACTCTGCAACCGCTAACAATCCCATTGTCTCATTCACCCGACGTTTGGAGCTGATGAACTAAACCCTGCAGAAGATCTCTCTCCGCTGTAATCACAGCTATGTCAGGATGATCGGCCCTCTCATGTGAACCTCGCAGCTCTGCTACCCACCATAATCTATAAGCCTCTGATCGCTCCTGCATCCATTACCCTGCGATCGGCTGCTATCTCTTCTGGTCCTTCTGGAGGTGTCGGCCGGGGAGGTGAGAATGATGCCTCGGCATCGATCCTCATGTATGGTCTATAAGCCATGGGTATATCCTGAACAAATATAAATTGTCGCCCACACGCGATCTAGAGGAATCCTCTCGTACTCACCCATCCTGTGCCCCGCGATCCACCTCAATCGCTCTACACCCCTCAACTCCTCAGCTATGTTCTCTGTCACCATATAGTTCCCGTAAGGCCTCCAACGGATATCCACAATTGTCACCATCTCCCACACCTACCTATAATACTCGATGTCATCTATCACGGCCTGGGATCTTGCCTCTTGTTCTGTCTGGACCCATCGTCTGAATCCCAACCTCTACACTCCTGTCTCTCCCGACTGGACGGGTCGGCCTATCGGTCGCACACAAATAATGTGCTCATAGGCCCAACAATGTAATAAGTATGAACAATCTAGTGTCATCCTGTGATTTTGCCTGCAGGCCCATAAACCCCTGTATAGCTCCGCCAGATATGCGGGTGCCCATGCGAAAGTCACGCTCCTTTCTATCATTTCCCAAATAATACACATCAATGCTTTTGGAAATCTTCCCCCATCCACCCTCGGTAATGCATAATACCCCACTGCTATCATTAATACTACTGCCAACCTTGTTGCCTCAGGGTGTGCTGCATACATTATACCATAAGTGAATGTCAAACCTCGCTGTGTCAAATCTCGTGCAGCTGGACCAAATACTGCTGTTATTGCTCCCCGCACCGCACTCGGCCCTGCCTGATACACTGGTCTTCCTGTAATTGGGAGCCTCAAGATCCTAAACACATCTTCCAACGTCACTGTCATCTCCCCTGTTGGCAGATAGAAGGTATTATTTTCTGGATTCCATCTCTCAATCAACGCCTGCAACATAGCATGATTGCGTGCGATTCGTGAATAATAGCGGATTCCACTTAACCCCACACGGTTTATCAATGCCCATTCAGCTGGTGTTACATCCGCTCGGATTCGTGACAACAAAGCTGGCACACTATCATTCATCCTTAGCCCTGCCTCTGCCTGCATACATCAAAACAACACACAACCATTCAATAAATCAAATCCCCAAGTGTTGTTTCTCACATTCTGGAATTTCATACAAGTAACCGGTATCGGTTATAGATAACCGATACCGGTTTCCTAACCGATACCGGTTATCTCTAAACGATATCGGTCACTGTCAATCTTATACAGCCTGCTTAAAAACATCCCCTACGATAATTATTTGCTCGTTTACTCCTCTCTGTACCTACAAACATACGCGAAACCCCTGCTTACCTACCCCATAACACTCACCCCATCCCAAACCCTTTCCTATCACCTTTTCTTTCTCATCTCTATCCACTTACCTTCTCTCATCCTATTCATAAAACATGCAAGAATTAAATTACAACCAAACAGTTTACCTCTTGGGATGCAACAGCTTGAGGTGGAACCTGTCTTCCCTCTCGTCTCTACCTGCTGGATGCTTCTCCTCGTTCAGCCATGTTCACCACCCTCTTCAAATATAACTTGCCTTTCTGCCTTCTTAATCTCAGCCCACACTCACTTTACCTGTCTCTTTCCTCCTTATCACTCAATTCTCTCATGCAATTACCTGTATCAGTCGTCAAACAGCGTCGCATTCGCGTATTTAACTTGTTGCATGACTCTAAAAATAAGAACTTAAGTTGCCGCCCAAGCTTTTCTATTTTTAGAAAAGCTCGTTTTGGCATAACCGGTATCGGTTACCTAACCGATATCGGTCATATATCTACCGACATCGGTTAGCTAACCGATATCGGTCACATGTCTCCTTTTGCTTAAACCTGGGCCTTTTCTTTATTTTTTTGCAAATTTTTGTGGCGCCCCGCCTCTTTTTCCTGCATAACGACACCATTATCAATATTTGTCATCAGAATCACATCAACACATATATATATATATATATCATCACAATTTCAATCAACATCATCTATCTACATTAAAAAACCAACCATCGACAAAATACATCAGCATACACACCATGTGGACATTTTAATATATACATCAAACCCATCAGTATACACACCATGTGGATCAAACTCATCATCTATATACATTAAATTTCAAAAACCATCGACAAAACACATAAAACATTTTTTATACACACCATGTGGATCAAAATCATCATCTATATATATATATATATATATATATATATATATCAATGTTTAAATATACAACTTCCCCTGCATGGGGGCCTCTGTGATCTCAAAATAATACAAAGCCGGCACGCAGGCCGCTATCACTGTCAAAATCTCGACTCAGCTCGCAGGCCGGTCTCTCATGTCAAAAATATACTCGGCTCGCAGGCCGGTATCAACTATACAACCTGTACTCGGCTCGCAGGCGCAGGCCGGTATATACAACAAGAATGAATAAATAAATCATATGTGGGCACGCAGGCCTCTATATACATGACCGGTTCACAGACCGGTGTCTATATCCAATATCCAAAAACCCATCTCCGCTCTAGGGATGTCTCAGCTCTCCCCACCACCCTCAGCCCCTCTCCCTACTGGTCCCTATGCTGGCTCTCGCCTCCTCCCTGTCACCGACCCACCGGCTGTGGCTGCGCCCCCCTGGGATCTCTGGCTCCGGGATGTCTCGGCTCTGTGCGCCGCATATGGCTGATAGTCAGCCCCGGTACCATCAAGGACGTCCTGATAATACCGGGCCTCCGCTCTCACCTCCATATAACGGGCCCGTGCCACCATGGCTGCTGGGGCTGGTCCCCCGACTCCTAATAGTAGTGGCCCCTGTCCTGCTGGTACACCCTGTGCCTGTACCTGTGGCTAGTGCCTGTGCCTGTGGCTGTGCCGCTGCCTGTGGTGGTGCCTGTGACTGAGCCTGTGCCTAGGCTAACTGCCCCTGTAGCACCCCAATCTGTGCCTGTGCAGCAGCAAGCTGCCCCTGTAACAACTGCACCTATCCCAAGAGTTGGTCCCTCTCTGCTATAACAGCCGCTAAATCTAGCTGTGCGGGCTGTGCTCTCCTAGCTGCTCTCTCCCCTACCCACCATACCAAAAATAAACCTGTGCAACCGGCGTCGTCCACGGTATCGTCCGCCGGCCTCTCTACTACCCAATCTGGGTCAACAGGCTGCGGTCCAGGCAGTGGGGCCTCTACATCATCCCTCCGGTACTATGGGAAAGGAGGTGGCTCATCCTGTCGCAAGCCCCAACTGCCGTCATACCCTCTCTAGGGGTATCCGCTCATGTTCTCCGGGCCTCCGTCCAACTATCCAGAAAGTATACTGGATCCACCGCATCTGTGCTCGAGCTCCTCCTCGGGGCTAATGGCCTCTGTAGGGCCTCCATATAATGTCTAGTGTGGTGAAACCCTCTAGCATATGACGGTAGTAGGCCACATCCCGTCCTACAAGCACTGCTCGTAGCTGGCCCACGACCCCCAACCACCTCTGAAAGCCATATTTGTATACAATCTGTGGCCCTGGCTGCTGGGGCAGCCCTAACTGGTCGTATACATATGATGTGCTCATATGCCCAGCAGTGTAACAAAAATGTCGACCAAATCCCAAATCACCTCATCCGGCGATAACCCCACAACTCTCTGTATACCTGCACCAGATATACTGGTGCCCAGGCATAGCACGTATGCTCCTCTACCATCTCGTGTAGCACCCCCATCAAATCCCGTGGGAAGCGGCCTCCCTATGAGTCCGGGAGGGAAAAAGCATGTGATGCCTATCATCATCAACACGGCAAGTCGTCTCTCCTGTCGGTGGGCGCGATACATATCACCATAGGGCAATACTCACGCTATGATAGGTCAATAATGTGGCTGCATCCCCAAATACATGCAGGATGCTATCCATAGCCGTCTCCACATCTACCTGGAATACTACCTCCCCTACGATCGGCAGTCTCAAGATGTGATACACATCCTCCAGGGTAATAGTCATCTCTCCAGTAGGGAGATGGAAGACGTTGGTTGCCGGATCCCATCTCTCAATGAGGGTAACCATCAGGCTGTGATCCCTATCCACAGCCCTGTACCGCTGGACTCCGCCGAGTCCCACCTCTCGCATAATGGCCCAATACGTTGCAGACACATGTGGCCGCATCCATCTCAATAGCGGGGGCATCCGATCCCGCATCGTAAGCTGCTGGCGTGCCTGCAAAAACAACCCACTTCATCAGGCCTACCCTTTACAAAAACAACTACCTTAACCCACTTACCCACCCAACCACAACCCGACTCTTTAACACCTCCTACTTCATACCCAACACCTACTCTATCCTACCAACCAACCACACAACCACACCATTTCCCCCCACCCTGATCACCTTTCCTATCAACTCTACCCCTTCCCCCTTCACCCCCAAACAAAAATAACAACAAACAAACAACCACAAAATAATAATAATAATAATAATAATAATGACCGGTACCGGTCACCCTCGACCGCCACCGGTCACCTCCCCAGCACCTCCTATGCACCGGCGCCGATCAACATACGACCGACACCGGTCTACCAAAAATCCTAATTGGGCCAAATATTCGGTGACCGATGCCGGTCGCCCAGTGACCGACATCGGTCACTGTCCTATTCCGGGGCCGAACCCAAAACGGCCCGCAAAATACATTTTACCCTATTTCTCCCTATTTACCCACCCAAACACCCTAAAAACCTACCCACCATGCCGCCTTGACCTAACTAGCCTACCTACCCATTCCATTTTGCAAATTACATCCATATATTCATTATTTCATTAAACTTTAGATTCCTACCCAAAACCCAAATCTAAGTTAAACTCATTCAATTCACAAAGGTAAGAGTTTAAAGCCTACCGGTACGACTACACGTCGTCGTGGTGGGATAGGTGGCGGTGGTCCATCTGGTCCAGCACCTCTTGCTCCTCCTGGCTATGCCATGGCTCCAAATCTCCTCAGTTGGGTCCTTAACCAATCAAATTTTGCCTCCTACTCGCTAGGATCTACCAATCACTCACTCCTCCACTCAAATAATGCCACCTCAGCCTACCAACTGACCACAATCTCTTCACACCTCAGACAACTCAATTTGGGCGCTCAAAATCACAAAGTGACAATGACAGAACGTATTTTTTCTTTTTAAAGGTTTTGACATATAACCGATACCGGTTATTTTGAGCCCTAGAATACCGGTATCGGTCTTCTAACAGATATCGGTCATACATAACCGATATCGGTTCCCCACTACCTTCCCCCATCACCTCATTTTTTTTCCACTCCTCCTGGCTTGGCCGACTAACCTTCTTTTGCCTTCAATTGGCCTGCTGCAAGGCCGCCACCAACCAATTTGGCCCAACCCAAGGCCGCAACCAACCAATCAGGCCCGACCCAAGGCCGCAACCAACCATTTGGCCCGACCCAAGGCCGCAACCAACCTATCAAGCCTGACCCAAGGCCGCAACCGACCAATCAGGGCCGACCCAAGGCCGCAACCAACCATTTGGCCCGACCCAAGGCCGCAACCACCCATTTGACCCAACCCAAGGCCGCAACCAACTATGTGACCTGACCCACGGCCGCAACTAACCAATGAAGCCCAACTCATGGCCCTCACTAATCAATCGTCCTGACCTAAGGCCGCACCAATTAAATACCTCGCCCAAAACCCGCAACTTACAATTTTATCCACCCATTATGTAGCTTTTTTGTTCAATCGAGCTCACTTGTTCGTGTTTTAGCATGATTAGGGTACTTGACTTGATCAGTCGATCAACTTTGCCTAGACCAAGACTATGACGTTTATCTCAACCAAACCAACCATTTGGTACTGTTGGACATGCCTAAACGTTCCTGCACCTTACCTGTTATATCCCCTGGAGCTACTTCTTATGCCTTGGATACCAGGATTATATCACCCTTGTTTGGATAAACTATCGACCCTTTACCTATGAATTGCTTGTTTGCTCTTCAAATCATGTACCCTGGTCGCACTACTGCATTTCAACGTGCCTCTGCTTCCTTGAACTTACCCCACCATCTTACCATCATCTCAACACCATTTACCCTTTATCAACCCTATCCCTGATTTCACGTTACCTCAATCTGTGATAGATTTGAGGGGGATTACCTATACCCTTAACAGGAGTAACCACTTCTTATTATTGTCAGTGCAGCTTTACAAGACAAGCTACATGACAACAAGGGGCTAATGTAGACACCAAATTTGTGTCTTACGACACCCTGTGCCCCACATCTCATTTCGCAACCTAGCCTCACCACCTAAACCTTGCACAATTATTTATTAATTACCTTATAATTAATAAATCCACGTCTCCAAACCTACCACCTCATCATGACCTAGTCCTAACCCTAAACTAACCTAATTAAGACCCATAACTTGGTCTACATCCACACCCATGATTAATTACTCCTCACCCGCACCAAAATCAACCTAATAATGACTTGACCAAGCCCACAACTAATTCCTCGGGAGAAAAGGAGGGAAAGTTGGCTATTTTACTAAAAATAGCCCACTTTGACTTAACCGACATCGGTTCCTACTCGACCGCCATCGGTTCCCTGTAAATGACCTCCCCCAACCAAAAACAAAGGATCTGGAATTCATTGGAAAAGGTCGAGAATTCACTTGACAGGGCAGAGACAAGTGAAGGAAAGAAAAGAGTTTGCAGAGAAGGACATCAAGCCCAAGACTGCAACTGAGTAACCAGAGCCTAGTGACACTCATCCAAGCATTGGGAGAGAAGATAGCTCATCTTTTACTGTCAGATCATCCCACCTGAGCCCAACCTTCGCCATCACAGTCCCTGGACCTGTATCTTCATCAGAAACTAGTAAGTGGTGTCTTGTACGTTCTTGTGATAACATTTCTTGAACTTCTGAATCACAGTAATTTTAAGTCTACTCCTAGATCCACTACCCGGTAACACCCTACCTCTAATTGTCATTCCTCTACCCGTACATTTCCCCAAGAACAGCCCCCATACTCTCTGAGTCTTCTCCATCACCCCATTACCTATCCCCAATCATTTACCAGCCTTATAAACCCCATAACCACCTTATGGCCAACCTTCACTAAAAGCCCCTAAAACACTGACCCTACCGATATCGGTTATTAGCAACCGGTACCGATGTCAGTGACCGGCATCGGTCACTGTGATTCAAAACCAAAACTAGCCTTTCCTCTATTGTTTTAACGAGGTAATTAAATTGTAATTTTGCAATAACTTCTTTGTTAGAATTTGTGTTAATTCGTATTAGCAGGGGAACTGACCACCTTCGAAAGGAAGTCCAATATTTCCTGGGCCTAAGGCAGTTCCCTCATTTATTGTCTAACTAGAATCTGGTGGTCTTGTATTCTTACTTGTAGGTAGTCCTTCCTAGACAAAAAGGAGTTCTTCGCAATCGATCTGATCTCTCTCTACGGTACGCGCACACCCTCCAAACATTCAACATGTATTCCTCCTAGCCCTAACCCTTATCTATTTCTCAAGAGAATGAAAGGATAGAAGCAACTCTATTCTAGGAACTGAACCATTCTGTGCGAAACACTTCCATCTGCATCTTCCAAAGACTGAAATTTTGCCCGTTGAATTTATCAACCCTAGATCTTCCATCATCTTCCATAGCTCCCACTCAAGATAAAACTTTCCCTATAATTAAAAACATTCAAAACACATTTGCAATACATTTGCTTGTTTATGTATCATATGCATAAGACCATATAAATAGACAATTCCTTAAGCAATTTGATACAAAACCGTGGGTATCAAAACCATTGGCAAAAAACCGTGGGTATTTTTTGATTGCTCAGACTTGCTAATACCTAATAAATCAGTAAATTTGGCCAATAAAACATTTGATTTTCAATGAAATAAGAAGTTCCCTTATAATTAATTAATGGAGTGCTCAATTGGATGGTCTACACCTTGTACACAATGATCAACACAATTTGAAGTTCAAGGGAATTGTTACAAAATTAATCCATTACTGCTCAATTGAGTGAAAAATTGTTACATAGGGAACAATTACCAATGTAGTTGAAGGAGACATGGAACATTTTAATAGATTGGATGCCAATAGATTCAGTGTGCATATTGATAGAGTATTCAACCCTCCTTACAAAGGATTCTCCCTATCTGAAGGATCTCTCATACAATGGCCTTCTAGGAAATTGGCTGAACATAAATGGTTCTCAGATGGATATTAGATTTAAAGAAGTCCCAAAATAGGTTGAGGTCATCATGTGGGATGCATTAGAAAGAGTGAAAACCTCATTTTTTTATACAATTTCATATGATTCCACTAATCACAATCAATCCTAAAGAGTGATAAAAAGATCTTATAATGCTACAAAACTTCAGAAGCTGGATACCCCTCAAGCCAATCCATCAAGTCAAAATTCTGATGAGGATAGAAAATGGTCAATATTTTTAGAAGAAGTTGAAAATGCAGAGTTTAGTTGTTGTAAATAAAATTGTCTCCAAAAATTACCTCTTGCTTCAGTTAGAATTCAAAATCTATGGCGCACAACTAGAGCCTTGAATGAAATTGACAAAAAAAAATTGTGTTTGATGCATTAACAACAAATTCCATCTTCAATGTTGGTAAGAAATCTATGGAGGTACATAAAATGAAATTTGATGGGATGGATGTTTGTCAGAATGCATGGCACAAATTTTATGGGTACCCAAGGAGTTCCTTCTATAAACATAAATTTGAATGGATAAGCAGAAATAGGCTTTGTAGTGAATGGAAACAGCTGGAAAGCATTAGAAACAAATGGTCAAACACTTCCTCTGAAATTACCTAGATATCAAGAATTGTTGAGATAAATTTAGATATGGTCTCCACATCGACTTGGCAAGTCTATCGGGGATGGAGTGGTTTCCCCAAAGGTTTCTTCCTTCATTCTATACCAAAAATATACTGTGTGAAAGGGGTTGCAATGTGGATCCCCTTGAAATTTTGAAAATTCCTCAAGTGTTGTAGTTTTGCTTCAGCAACATAATGAACAAAAGTTGCTTTGCAAATGGTGTTGCCTATTGCTAATGGCATTATTTCCCAAGTGTGATGAGTGCAAGATTTGTCAACACTCTCTAGGTACACCCTATGATCTCCAAATTCACTCGACAAGTTATTGGGATAGATCTGAAATGTATTCATCCCATACAATGAGATATAATTGATTCTTTTCCTCTAACTTACCTATTCCCATAGTTTCTAGTTTGGAAACTCATCTCTTATCACTGTGCGGGATAAAAGGATAAAATGATTTCTATGTCGGGATACTCAAAGGAGGTGTAAAGCTTGTAATTCAATTGCTAATGTTAATGAGGCTACTATTACTTTGAATGGAGAATGCATCACACATGTGATGTCTCAAGATCCTCCCCCCAGCTTATTTTGTAGAGAAATTTGTGAATCTGGAAATCACAATGCAGACATCATTAGCTTTGGTCTCAAAAATAATCTTGAAAAAAGGTAATTGATCTACGGAAAGGATGGTGTCATTGGCCTTCAACCAAACGTATTAATGATGCATTCACTACAAAATTTTATTGCTAAAATTGTGACCTATTTCTTTTATGTCAGAGGCATTCAAAAATCATTTTGTTCTTTGCTAAGAGGAATATCTTATTTCATGAATGAACCATGATTCTGGGGTTTGCGGGTTTGTTTACTAATGCTTAGAAGTCCCTCAAAATGACTCGTGCTCTTATTTACATCTTGCGATTCTGTTGAAAAGCCAGAAGAAAAGGTTATTCAACATTGTGTAAACTAAATTTTACCTGGGACCACCACTGCATGAGGATAAAGATCAGAAATTGTTTAAGGAAGATTAGTAAATCATTTACCAAGATGTAGACAACATTTCATAGTGGGCTTCATACAGAATATGCGTTGAAGTTGACCTTAGTAAAGGACTGCCATAGTACATTGACTCCTCATCTTATTGGGTGAAGTGTCCCATGTTCAAGGACTTTGAATATGAGCCATACGGCTTTAGATGCACCAAATTGTAGGTCACACTAGGCCATCTTCAGTCTTCCATGGTGAAGAGGGCATTAAGAAAGCTCATCCTACCAAGAAAAATCCTTCCAAGCATTGGAGCCCCCCTGACATTAAAGATATGGATTCAATTTTAACCAAAATGCACAAATGGATGTTCAAGAAGCTAAAGTGAATTTCCTTCTTTCCCTAAGGTTGTACACCTCAACCCACAGCAACAGCTGAGAGGTTGTGGTAATCATAACAATTGGAAGTGATTGCCCATTTGATGGAGAATCCAACCTAGGAAGTCAAGAGACCTCACGAATCTTATCATTCTGATTCCAGATAAAGACTGCCCCTTTGTCTTTGAATGGGAACCATGTTCATTTTGGGGACCCCACTGATTTTGGCCATAACTAATGCAATGGGCTCGTCCAAAAAAGCCAAAATTCCTTACTTTCTTGGAAAATTGGCAGTTGGTCCCACCTTGAAGAAGGGAAAGATCCCTAAATTCTGATTCATATCCTCTTTTCCTTCCTTTTCCTTCTTACGGGCTTCTCTTGTGGTAATTTTACTTAGGTCTCCACTTCATCTTTTGGAAACTTCTTTGGACTACATCTTCTCTTCTCCTCTTTGTTGTCCCTTCTTAATGTCTTCGCATCACAGAAAGGTGGAATCCCTTATTTCCGGGCTCATTTCTGTTTGCTACTGACTTTGTTGCTTCAGCAGCTTCCTCTCTTCTTGCTAGTGGTTTCTTCACAGCCCAACCAAAAATGTTGTTCAGGACTTGGGAAAACTTCTTCCTTTTCTCTTCCCCCTTCTTCTTTGTACAAGTTTGTGGGCCCATTCAAAACCCTCACTTTACCCTATTTCCAAAAAAAATGGCAACACTAGAAAAGAGAAACAAAGGAATCAAGCATTGCCGCTGTACAATTTCCCCGCATATCAAGATTTGTTGAGAGAAACTATGATACCTCTCTACATCTAGCCCTCGATCTATAGGACAAGAAGGAGTAAAAGTTTCCAAAGTTTTCTTCCTAGACATTCTATGAACCCAAAATATATTGTGAAACAAGGTATTTTCAATGATGAGCTTGAATTACTTAAAAAACTTCGTTCAAATTTCAAGCAGTCAATGCATGTTAGCTTGACCAAACTATAATGAGTTTCAAAAATTTTCGACATGTTTCCATTGCAAAAAATAATTTATTTTTTCAAGTGCTGATGAGTGCACATATTTGTACAAAAAACGTAGAGCCACCACATGCCCAGAAGCACTCACAAAGATTGAGGAACAAACATGGCACAATGAATATATTCAAAGTTGTCATGCAGTCTTACTTTGTACCCACAATTTGTAGTTAAGAAGAATAGCCTCATGGATTCTTGAGCATTGTGCATGATAAAATGAAAACTTCCATACCAAGGATGGGTAAAAAAGAAAATTCAATAAGTAATATTAAGAACCTAAAAGTTACTTTGACTGGTATGTTCACACATGGACACAAGACAAGGGGATTCGGCCATTTTGGCCTACCATTTGTTGAACGTGGAGGAAACTATACAATCACATCATTAGCTTTGTGTCTCAGGAAGCTTGAAGAATCTATAATTGATGAGTATGGAGATTTATTGTATCATTTGGGTCATTCAAATAGCCATTGCATGATGTATTATTACAAAATGATGTGCATGAAAAATGTAAAAGGTAGCAAAGAAGTATTTGACCATTCAAAATCAGTTAGTGTTATAACGCAAATAATTCTTTCGTAAAGAAACCGCCAATCCTCTACTTGACAATTGGATAATGCTTCAAGTGATAACAAAAATCATACCTTATTTGCATTTGCATCACTGTTTGACAAAAAAATGTTATTCAACATTGTGTATTTAAGCTTTCCTTCCAATGGGACACACTCATGAGGATATACATGGGACTTTTGGAAGATTAGCAGCATCATTACATAAAGTAGACACTTTTCTTTTCCACATATCATGGACTCTTACAAGAACATGCCAAGAAGGGTCAAGTACATTCACTCCTTATCTTATTGAGGAAGTGTACAACTTCAAGGACTTTGTGGAGCCATTCTTGTTGGATGAAAACCATAAGATAGTGGTTATCAGTAAACCTAAGATGTTCAGTTTCCATGTTGTGATGGCATATCGGTGATGGAGTACAAAGCAACAATAAAGGATCTACAATGGTCTCATTCTATCCATATATGGTGTACAAAGGATAATGGTGAACCAAGCTTGTCTGGAAGGGAAACCTCCTTTGGCACCTTTCAAAGAACTCAAAGAAATGGAAGATCTAAAAAAAGGAATAAAAGCATATATTGAGCATTGGGGGAAAAGTGCAACATGATAAGGTAGTGACTATTGGCTTCCAAAGATCGTGTATTGGGAAAATGTTTTACTTGCTTTAGATAGACCATTTGTAAATTATAGTAGAGAGTTCATATGTTTGTTCTTGGCCAAAAACAGTACAGGAGAAATACATATATGACCAAATAACAAGAGCCACACATATTCACAAAGAAGACTACATTAGTCAACATATCCCAAGTAATAATGATATTTACGTTGGGCCTGTTTGTGGAAGATCTAACCAAGAATTCAATCCGTTAAAGGATGTGTTCAAGGGAAAAATACTACTTATATGACCAGGAAATGATAATGAAAAGATATGGATGGGGAGAGAAGATGGGGATATTTTCCTTCAACAGGAAGGCAATGATGTAATTAAAAAGATAAGAGTTCAATATTGGAAACCTGCAAGGAGAGGAGAAGGTACAACATTGTATCAGGATTGTTTAAAGCTAAATAAAGCATGGACCATCTCAGATGAACCTAAAGCAGATATCAATGTGGATAGCATCATCTGGGAATGGACACCAAACAAAAATTTGGCAAAGTGGATACATAAAGATACCCGATAAAGGACAGGTGGCCATTAAATCATACCTTGAACTACTTGAATAGGATAAGGAATGTTGACTTGGAGAAACTATTAAAGATCATAAATTTGTATGTGAAATCATCTTGGCTCGGGATGTTGGTTTTTTTTTAATTATTCCAAAACCTTGGTCCTATAAAACTTTACAGTTGTACTATTATTTGATAATTAAATGAAAGACTGAGTATTATATTACTTTGGAAGATTTTTCCATAATATAATTCTATAAAACATTGTGTAACTGCTTATGGAACTCTTGAATCTTATTAATGTATTATTAATAATATAATTTCCACCATGCAATTAATTTAATTTGAAAAAAAAAATCCTTAATTATGCTCTAAGTAAGTTTACAGGGAGTTGGATCTTGTGATTTAAATGGAATTGGATGTGATTTACAAGGAATTCATTTCAAAAGGTTAATGCTTTGGATTTTTCTAGGAATTAATCTCATTTCCAAAATTATATGGTCTTTTCCTAAAGTTATGTGCAAATGTCTAGATAACTTATTTTTTAATTGTTTCTAATAACTTTATAAAATGTAAACCTTTCTCAAGTCTAGATACTAAATTATATGCTTAGAATCCCCTAATTCTTGAATGCAAAACTATAATATTTAGAGTGTCAAGATATATTATTTGATGCTCTCAACAAGAGCATCTGGCAATGCACCATGACTTAACCTACTATCTGCCAAGATATAAATTTTCAAAAGAGGTCAAAATCCCTCATATATGAATTATAGAAGAAGAATAGATATAAAGTCGATACACATAAAAAAAATTAGGAACATACTTGTACCATGAGTGTGATGAGAATGGGCATATGTCCATTTTCATAGACTCAATATTTTCTTCTTATTTCATACAACATGTACCCATATCACATTGTTTTAATTTTCAAAAGGGATCAAAATGCCTCATAATATAGGAATCATAGAAAAATAATTGAGATAAAGCAAGATACACATAAAAAGAATTAGGAACATAGTTGTACTATGAGTGTGTTGATAATGGGCGTATTCTCATTCTCATAAACTCAATATATAATTAGGAACATACTTGTATGGCATAGTGTAAATATTAGAATCCAATATTACACTACTTAAAAACCAATAATAAACATATTGGAATCCGATATCACACTAGATAAAAACCAATAATAGCAATTTAGGAATCCAATTTCAACAATTATGAAACCATAAATAATAATACTATAAATCTAGATTCTTAGTAAAATGTTCATATTTAACAAAATTATGGTTTCTTTTATTTTATTATATAAAATCAGTTACATATGTTATTCTACATATGCCATTATACTCTTAATTACCCTATACTTGTATTCTCATCACCCATACACAATACTATCTTATGTACTCAGTGATAAATATGTCATTATTTATGGCACAATCTACCAAAAAGACGCATCTATTGATATTGTCTATAATGCATTGAAAATCTTGATTCGTTATTGTGAAGTGCCATAAAAAGATTCCATCCCCATAATGCACAAAAATAAAAACTAGGGTTTCAAAAATAAACCCCTACGATCTTAACCATTTTGGGTTGAAATTGGATTTAAATTAAAGATGGAAAATATACCTCTTTTAAATTTCTAAGAGTTTTCCAAAAATGTAAAGAAATTAGAAATAATCTAAAAATTGCATAATGTTGATTGAATTTTTGAAAAATCTCAAAATCACAAAATCTTAATAAAACACCAAAAACTGAAATTTTGACAGTGGTCTAAAATAATTTTCCTACTTAAATATTATAAAAAATTACATTTGTTTGTAAGATATAGATGAATCTTCGTAATTAAAATTTCAACCCAATTTTTGCCCAAATTGAAATTTTAATAACATTTGGTAAGAGCTTCACAATAATAATTTTTAAAAACACCTAATACGAAGAAGATCAACATAACGTGAGATATTAGTGGGCAAAGAAGCCCTAATATTCAATATATTTGTCAATAGAATAATACTTGTAAGGTAGTGCAAGACTACAAAATACTCCTTAACGAATGAATAACTCCACAATCTCCCAAAATGGGAATGCCACTTTGAGGGGAACACCTCCAACATCCTTCTACCAAATAGAAGACTATTCACATACATGGCATACATCATAATGATAAGCATCTCTTTTATATAGATAGACATTACTCTTATTGGATAGGTAACACGTAATTCCAATGTAGGCCGACTCATTACCCAATATAACTAATTGCACGAATTGTCTATGTGATCTCATATATTATAAATATATAACTAAGAGGGATATATAATCTCATATAACAGCATCTCCCTAAGTATATAACACACATGGCCTAAGGTTTTGTAAGTCTCTAGGGTTATTTTCTATTATACAATTTATTGGTTTTCGCCATAATATTTATCGTTCAATTGCGTAATGATTAGATCGTGCTAAAAACATAGTGCTCCAACAATTCAGGGCTTTAAAGATTAATTGTTTTGCTTAAGTTCATATATATGTTCCAAACTAGGGCAAGGAGAAGAAAATCTATTTAGTATCTTGTAAGGGTCACAATACAAAGATAATGTGAAAAAATCGAAGATCTAAACCATGCAAGCACATTCATCAATTCAGTTTCAGCGATAGATTTAAAGGGCCCCAAAGACTTCATACATCTTTCACTAATCAGTTCGAGATTTTTAAATAAGTTCAATGTCACTTTTGGGTGTGTATTTCAATATTCATGATTAAACAATAATTAACATGTCATTCTTTAAAGTAAGTATGCCTCTAAACTCTCTATGAATGCCCTACTAATTGACTTGGAAATATCAATTTAATATTGATTATTATTAATTACATGTATGTTATGTTTAATTGAATATAGTTAGATATTTGTCACATTTAGTGAAACCCATTAATCCATAATATCTTAGAAGAGTTCATGAAAAGAAATTCACTTTCATACATGCTTGATAAGTATTTAAAGTGTCTTATGCTTTGTGCATGATTGGAAGACTAGAGACACTTGTATATTTTTAACTAATCACTCCAAAATTTTGAAGAGAGGTCATTGTCACTTCTAGATGAGTGTTTTGATGCTTTGTGTATGATTGGGACACTAAAAACACTTTATACATTTTTCACTAATCACTCCAAAAAATTTGAAAATCGAACAACTGTGAATGAATCACTCTAAAATAATATCAATATACCTTTACACCATATATGAATGCCCCGCTCCTAAATTTAAAAATATCAATTTAACATCAATTAGTTTTTTTATATATGTATGGTATGCTCACTTGTGAGTTGCACATAGTAAAGTCCATGCTCATTTGTGTGTCGCATATTGTAAAGTCCAGTTATCCACAATAGAGTATCTTAAAGGAGTCCACGAGAAGGAAAACCCCGCTGTAGATTTATTAGTTATGTTCGTCAGGAACTACTAAAACCAAAGATAGGATTTTGAACAAAGAAGTCGTTAAATTATACTAGAAAAGCAGGGTTAAGGTTTTTAATTCCTTCCAAAAAAATCTGAAAACGTAGGGGAAAAAATGGAATTAAAATTGAAAATTACAAATATATAATGCGCACTTTTAATTTATATGCTTGAAGTGAAAATAGGCACATGTTTGATGAATGATCACCAAGAGCACCCTCAAACTCTACAATTTAGTTTGGACTTCAAATCTCATTGGTATTGTTTTAAAGATCGTTGGCCATTTGTAAAATTAATAGTTTAAATGACATTTTTCACACAAAAGAAGAATGAAAGTAATTGCAACTTTTTGTCCTGATGAGTTTGGAGCATTTCTTCCAGCCTTCATCAATTCATAGTAGGATTGATGTGGGCTTGTAGAAGCTTTAAGAGTGTCTCTGTTTGAGTTTCAGTAGTCCTCCCCGTCTCCAAAGACTGATCCTGAAATAGGACAATTTCTTGTACCATCGTCTGAAACTTCCATAACCACTGCTGTCACATAATTGGCATGGCTGCATTTGTACGTTAGGAAAATGATGGCCATTGCTCTAGAAAGGAAATCTCTATAACGTACATGGTAGTGACTTTGTTGTGATAGATAAGGATAGATGTCTATGATTTGTGATAAATAAAAACTCTTAACCCTTGTATTCGCAGAGGCTGCCCACAGGTATAGTGAAAAGGATTTTACAAATTTGTTTTTAAGATATGTTTTAAATTGCTAATTAATTCAGAGTTTACCAGTAGCCGAAATTTATGTTCCTATTTTGTGAATCACAAATGCCAGCCTCACACAAGTATCGAAGTTATGACCATGCCAAACAATGCCAGCCTTGTTTACAGCTATTGATCTGGTTTATTGAAAATTCTTGATGTGTACCAGTCACGTATGGTTTGGAGACACCATCAGGCACTGTAATCACTGAAAACTAAAAAAAAGTTCATTAGCCTCTTACGCAATTAGAAGATGCTAACCAATTCCATGTAACCATTGAGATTTGAATCCTTTGTGGATGAAATAACTACAAATGCAACCTTTCCCTTGTATTACAATGAAGAAAATGCAGGAGCAATTTCAGTGCTCCATACTCCTTAAATTTCTTTCTTGCAACAAATTGACATATAATTTCGTATCTTACAACCAAGGATTCTTTGTTGAATTTTTTTTAAAAGAATATGAACTAGGAGAAACTGAACTCCTACGAAAAAATCTATACATTACAATGAATTCTGTAGGACATGACCATGACATTGAGGCATCAGAATATGATGCTCACGAGCACTGCTGATAGAATCTCATTTAAGTCATGGCTACAAACATTTTATGGATTCCTCTAAAGTAGGAACAACCAGACCACATCTTTCATATCTCAAGAGTCAAAGGCGAACAGGCCAGCCATAATTTTGAAATGTTCTTATCTCACCACCAAGACCAGCAGTTACAATTACCAAACCCCATGCAGCAAGTGTAGACTTGTCTTGAATGCTACTAACATCACCAGACTCACAAATATTGTTGTTTGGGAGTTCGGAAGAAGCTATGTTTGGGCTTCGAATGGTGAAGGCTGGAAGATTCTCCTCGGGCCATGTTGCTGAACCTTTAGACAAACTATCAGCAAAAAGCCCATGATTTGGACTTGAATGATCCAGAATTCTCAGAGAAGCAGAAGAAGCAGTCAAGCTCGATTGGAGCATGCCTGAGATAGATTCTGGAATACTAGATGTGTCATCTCTAACGGTTACTTGATGATTTTCACGAACAGAGTCTTCACTCCAGCCACTTACCCTTGCTCCCTCCAAAATACTGCCATTTATTTGGACCATATTGGCCCGAATCTCCAAGTTGCCCGAGATTGGCACAAGAGAATTGTCCAGAATAACCTCACAACCTTGATCGGTGGATGCTTGCAGGAAGGAACCACTATTTCGTCCTCCATTCCCTATTCCTTCCGCAAACAGTTCACGATTGTGCCTCTGAGTAGGCATCAGATCACCAGGACTCAATGCAAAGGATTCAGACTTCATACCAGGCCAAGGCATGGCAGCTGATACCTTTCGAGAAAGGAAATATTCATAAGCCCGACAGATCCCTTGGTCCTTGGCAGCTGGATTACTTGGCAAGTCATAATTCCAGATATACACATAGGAATCTTCACTTGCAGAAACAATATATTTCCCATTTGTGGTGAATGACGCAGATATTTGACTGTTAGTGTTCCGAAAACCTGAAAACACATTCAACCAAGCATATGTTGTCAGTGTTCCAGTTTCTAAAATGTTCAATTCGCAGTTTGGTGATCACTTCAGAATACAATTGTATGCCAATTTATTCTTATGCAACTCAAACAGGTCGAACGAAAAATGCAAAATGAGATTTTACCCAAATGTTTCTGTAAAACACAAGAAGAATAACCTGTCTTATTAAAGACGAGCTCCATTCAAGACTACTATAACCACTTTCAACACTGAAAATTATGTCCTCCAGGGAAAACCGGGGGCTTGTATAATCACTTGTTTCTATAGACTCATGCATAACTACCATCGGTTGCTTTGGTTGATTGTTCCAACAACACAAGGAACTTTCCCATCCCATCCCATCCCATCCCAACATATATGAACCCTGCCACAAGACCATTCTGGAAAACGGGTATTTTAACGAAGGAAATTAAAAGCAATATATTATAAAAAGGACTTGTGTGGGCCATCCTTGTTGATTACATTCGTTTGGTTGATTGTTTCCACAACAACACAGGTAACTTTCCCTTCCATCCAAATACCAAGATGATACGGACCCTTGCCACAAGATTACTCTGGAAAAGTGGTGTTTTAACTCCGTCCAATAGAAGTAAACCAAAAGCAAAGCTGATATATCTATATGTTTTTCAGGGATTCAATTTGGACGTCCTTAACAATTATGTTCTTCAAATTAAGTAAGGATGCACCACCTTGTTGGCATGTCCTCATCTCACAGCTTCGACTCTCCGTCCCATTATTTCATGTCTATGACTCTATATGTTGGCCTCATTAATAAACCAACCCATTGATTTATTTGTCAATCAAATTTACACCTAGAATGACAATGCAATTAAAATTCCGTTACTAGAAAGATTTAAAAATCCTTGGCGCACTTACCATGGAGATCAAAGATGTGAAAGCAAGATGCAATGTTTTGATAGAATTCAAAGGAATTGATCTGCATTGACTAATTCCTAGCTTGATCAAAAGCTTTATTCTCTACCAATTTCAATTGTTTTTCAGCGATCAGCTCAAGCCATACTGAATATGCTGTTCCACAGATATATGAAAGAGCGAAATAGAAATTGCTTGCCACACACTCAATTTCTTTTTTTATCTTTTTTGACGCTATACCTGGATAACATTGAATGATTTTGAGGCACAACACAATGCAGATAGAACACCAAATCTCTTCACTTTTGCTACCCTCAATTCAAGGCCAAATTTTGCAAACTTAAACTTCACAATAAACTCTTCACCATGCCCCTGTACCCACTTTTTGGGCAAATTATGAGATGCAACAAGAAGAAACAAAACCTTGCTAATTTGATAGCACCGAGAACCAAAAATGAAGGCAAAATAAGCCACAGATTTTTAAAAAAGGATAGGACTTGATTTCAATGAAATGAATATTGTCATGGAGAGTTGAGAAATACGTTGGCCGTTAATGTGAAGATCAAAGAAGTTGAATTTTATGGGAAAGAATCTAAAGGTATGATTACAAACAGAAAATGCTTCTCCCAGCAGTGTAGGGTCATTAAAACCATAGTCAACAGGCCTGGAAATCAGGACCTGTTTGGTAGGGAAAAAAATAATGTGATATAATATAAAATGTTGAGGGGTGTGCTTTTTTGGCAAAAAACATATTAAACAAAAAAAGGGCCAAACCTGACCGAACTTATCCAGGACGACTGAAAATTCTGGATCCGGCCAGATTTGGTAACTATGACTATCTTCAAACATACTGCAATAACCGCGAAACCCCTCAGACTTAATGCTGTGAATACCCACTCGGACCCATATATAGAAGATGTAATCCAGAAATACACATTAAATAATCTGGGATATTAGCTGTGAACCCAAGGGACGGGAGGTCTCCATCCACTAGAAAGAGTTGAAGCGCAGTTAAAAGTTGCCATCTACTTTCTCCAACTCTATTGGCAGCTAGCAAATAAATATACACTTGAACACAGAACAACCTTGTAAATGCATCATAAACTACAGATGTACTTCAGTGAGATTCAAAGAGAACCATCTTAATAAAACCTTTCATTTCGTAATTATGGCAAAAATATTCAGGAATTCAGGATATAGAGCATCAAAAACAAGAAAACGAAATATTTACCTTTAAATTTCTGAACAAGCTCAGAACCATCAAAAACTCGAATTCCTGAATCGGCAGATGTAATCAATACTTTCCGAGAATTTCCTGGCACAAACTGTAGAAACAACAAATTGCAGACAAATACCAAAAACAACAGGCAAATTCATTTGATGCTGGAGGCAATCACTCCAATCCATCATAATGAAAACAACTGATGGTTGATCATGCTTTTATAAAATCAATCACATGATCGTTGTACCTGAAATCCAGTTATTTTCTTTCCACGAGACTTCTTCTTCTTTTTCTGCACATCAATAGGTGTTTCCTCCTGCAGCCTGTTACCTGTTCAATAACATTAGGCACATACAAATAAACAAAACACCATTTGCATATTCAGAGTACAAGAAATTATAACATGGAAACTACAAATACGCTAAAAGATGGATCGCAGACAATCTTAAGAACTGTATCTTCGATGTACTTCACAGGGCAGTGGGAGATGGGGGATAAGCGCTGACAGCATGTAACTGCTGGGCTGGATAGAACAGATCATATGGCACATCAACCCTGACATGAAACTAAACCCGGGTTGAACAAGGAAGGAACCAATGTAGCCAGCAACAGTGCAAACCCACACTATGTACTTCACCACTGATAGGAACAGAGAAATTGATGAGAGAGCAACAAGGACATCTACATACTGGGCTAAGGCAAGTAGCTTAGCTATGGTATTGGTCACACATACATGTAGCAGAGCGGCACAGACGAATGGCCACAATAGTTAGCAGGCCCAAAGGTACTCCCTGTAGCAAAGGATGCCATCACAGCCACACTCAAGCGCAACACACAGCCACTGGAGCAGACTCGATCCTCGGAATATAAGAGGGTCAGTGCAGAGTAGCCCAGATGGGATGCAGAGAGAGAGAAATCTAACCCAATCTGCACACCAACTTGAACAATCACACAGACCACAGCCCACACCCAAGGACTAGTCTGATCTAAATCTGACAAGTGCACATCTGGCTCCTGATATCCAAGCAGACAAACACCTGCGGAGGTCACTATCAGGTCCATGAGAGGGCAGTGCTAGCCTATGCCCCCATGCCACAAGGTAATGCTGACTAGACTAGGCTACGGATAGACTAGGGGAGGAAGGTGGAGGCCCTGGACACACGGTGCCAGTTTTATACTCACATTATGCACCAAACTTTTAAGAGGAACACATTTTTCAGACAATATACATCATCATTTCTATTTCAGTCAAGAAAAATAATGAATGATTGTGATATGGTCTCAATGGTGAAAATGATTAGAAATCGATGAACTAATAAGTAATAACAATACATATTCTGCACAGCTAGTCTGAACCACTAATGTTCAATGCTTGTAGCAAAGTGATATAAGCTCTTTCTGAATATGAATGTTCACATTAGTAACATACCTGATGCATTATAGGAGAGGCACTTCCCCTTATGGGTACCAACAAACGCTCCCTGCTTCCCCCACCGAAAAAGTAGCTTTAGAATACACTCATGATGTATCCAAACATCCTAGCATGATTTCATATTATCAATTTTAATGTTTAGGTATTCAACTGGATGGAAGGAGGGATTTCTAAGCAAACCTGTCCATCCGGAGTATAGCATGCAGCAGTAACCATTTCATATATATCAGTCCAATCAACAACTTTACGAGAAGGAATGCTCCAAATTCTAACTTTTTTTGTCCAGTGAACCACTAATGAAGTATCTATCATCAATAGGGGTTGAACTGGATGCATGTGACTACCTCCCATGGCAAAACCAAAGAGAAAAATAAGTTGGGTAGCCAGATAATCCAGACAATATCATGCAAAACAAAGGAAAGAGATACTACACAAAGTAGAACAGAATCTTTCTCCTGCCTAACTTTGTAGGATTTCACTTTCCATTAAATATATCAAAATAATGTGGTGCAATGACAAAGAAGCTAAAGTAATTTCTGACAATGCCAAAAGGCTAAAGGCATTTTCAATTTAATTCCAATGCAACATAAATTTACCCAGACCAAATTTCACCTTACCATAGTCATTATGTGAAAACACTCGTAGACAACTTTGGTGTGACATATGCCACAATCTCACAGTCTTGTCCATTGATGATGATAGCAAATACTGGCAAACAGTAAATTAGGTTTAGTAAAATGCTAACAGCTGAATTTCAATCACCAACTAGCTTCCAAGCTATTCTGACATATTAACCTGATTGTATCACATAATAATTTTAACTCAGAAAAATATAAACCCTGTTATGAATGCTAGAAGTAAGCATTTACATATCTATGGCAATTGCACGGAGAGATGCTTTTCTATTACTAGGTTAATTCAATTGAAAAGTCAATTGCACACATTCAATCTTCTTCTTCATATCTTGTAATTGTGTAACTTGTTTTATCATAGTACAGTGAAAATGATATAATGCTTAGAAAAAGAAGGGTTAAGCATTGTATCAATGGGACTATAGTCCCATTAAAAAGCTATACAATTAAAAAAATAAGGAAAGGAGAAAATATAATATGTTCAATCAACCTTTCAATTAAATCCGGCTAGTTATACAACGCAATGCAATGCATTATAAACAGATGTGGTCATATGAATTCGTGCGGAATTTTGCCACTGCCAGCCAATGTATAGATAAAGCATATAGAAACAACAAGCACGTTGAACATGAGAAGGACATGGATTCAGAACATTAGAGAAATCAGAGAAGCATAGTTGAAACAGACTAACCTGAGATTGGACCATGAAAGATCCAAAATATCATCCAAGTGACCTTCAAAAGAACAGACTGGCTTTTCTGAAAGCAAGAAGATACTCTCAGGCAGAAAAATGCAGTCTGCGGTTGTGCTCGAGCTCTTTCTGCCACCCATGAACATTCCTTTTTTCTTCTTGTCTGCAGGGTTTTCAATATTCAAGGATACATACTCTGTTGAGCCATTGCCATTAACATAAGTGTTGGAAATGGTCTCTTCTGATTTTTCCACAGACACCTCTTGCTTCTGTTTTGATTCTATCACCTGCCACACATGAACCGTGCGGTCCTGACCACCAGTAGCAAGATATCGACCATCTAAGCTGAACCTCAAAGCCCATATGGAACCTTGATGGGCTTTGATTTCTTGACCCTTGAAAAGTGCACTGAACTCCTTGCAGGATTTACCATACTGCCATACTTTTGTCTTCTTCGGCATATGCAAATAAAAATCCTGGCTCTCATCAGTTGCAGAACTAGATCTCCGTCCACCCTTTTCAGAAGAGGTGTCTCTCTCATCACTACTCTTCTTCTCTTTGTTAGCAGCCCTCATAGTGTGGGCAACACCCTTAAAAGTTTTAAACCAACCTCCCTTCTTTTTTGTCTTTCCACTAAACCCCCCATTTAAGTCAGGACTCTGTTTCTGTGTTGCTTGTTCTACACTCTCCCGTCTCATGAGTTCTTGAACTAGAGGAGAATGTCCAACAACCATTTGAAACTCCTCCGCAGTTAGCTGCCTGCCAGTATCTACTTCTCTAAGCTTGTTCCATGTACCATCCTCTGATATCTCATTCACAACAAACTCTTTCCCATTGTCTAGGTTTTTGATCTTGCAAAAAAGTTCCCCACTGCTATCAGTGGCAGAGATAATCCCACTCCTAACTTCTCCTACCTCATCCCTAAGGTCACCACTAGAGAAACTCTGCAGAGACTGAACATTTTTAGGCTCTTTTGTGCCAGTTCTGTTTACAGGAGGCAAACTATGTTTCTTTTGACCAAGCCTTATCTTTCCATTAGCAGAGATGACATCTGTTTTTGACAATGTACCAAGACAATTAATCAGTGCACCTCTCAAAACCACCCCGGGGCTATCTACAAGTCTAATTTAAGCACATGTTGATGTATTTAATTGCATTTTGATGTAATTAAACTAATTTAAAAGCATTTGGCTAGTGAAGCTAGGAAACCAGTGTCAGTTCTCAAAGCTTTCCCAGGGTCACCTAAAAGTGTAATTTGAGTGGATTTGGATGTAATTAGTCTAAATTAAATGCATTTGGCTAGTGCAACTAGGAAGTATGACCGTGCAGTTTTGAAAAATGCACCAGGGCTACCAACAAGCCTAATTTGTGTGAATTTGGACGTAACTAGCCTATTGTAAATGCCTTTGGCTAGTTTAGCAGGGAAATCGGTCTCTGTTCTTCTCAGAACTGCCCCAGGGTTATGTACAAGTGAAGTTTTGTGCATTTGTGTGCAATTAGTCCTAATTCAAATGCATATAGATAATCCAGCTAAGGAATCAATCTCTGTACTTCTCAGAAAATTCTCAGGGTTATTTACAAGTCTAACTTAATTTCATTTGGGTGAATCGGTCCTGATTCAATTGCATTTTGCTAGCTATGTTTCTGTTCTTCTCAAAACTGCCCAGGGTTATCTGCAAGTGCATTTCAATGCAATTTGTCTTAATTCAAATGCACCTGGAGAGTGTAGGAAACGAATCAGTCTATGTTCTTCTCAGAACTGCCCCAGAATCATCCAGAAGTCTAATCTAAGAGTATTTCGATGCAAATAGCCTAGCCTAGATGTATTTGGCTAGTGTAGCAACGGAATCAGCCTCTATTCTTCTTATTACTGCTCCAGGGTCCTCTACGAAAGAAGTTAAAGAACTTGCCCAGGTTCATCAACAAAAGTAACCTAAGTACATTTCAATCTAATTAATCTGAATTATATACATTACACTAGTGTTGTTAGGGAATTGGACGCTCTTCTCTGCACAACTTCCCCAGGGTTAGCTACAAGTCAAATTTAATCACATTTGGCTAGTGTAGCCAGAGAATCAGTCTGTGTTCTTCTCAGACCTTCCCCAGGCTCATCTACAAATCTAATTTATGAACTTCCCCAGGCTTGCATCCAGGTCTAATTCTAAGTGCATTTGGATGCTATCGATCTAATTTAAATGCCATAGTTAGAAAATCAAACTAGGTTCTTCTCAAAACTGCCCCAGGGATATTTAGGAATGTAATTTAAGCACATTTGGCCAGTATAGCTATGGAATGTCTCTGTTCTTCTCCAAAGCTGGGCGTCATCTACAAATCTAATATAAGAGCTTCTCTGGGGTCATTTGTAAGCATGCATTCGGATGTAATTAGTCATACATAAATTAAATGCATTTAGCTAGTGAGTGATCTATATTTCTTATCCAGACAGCCCCAGGGTAAACTACAATTCTAATTCAAGTGCAATTGGCTGTGAACATTTAATTTAAAAACACTTGGTTAGTTTAACTAAGGAATCAGTCTTAGTTCTAAACAGAAGTTACCCAGGATACCCAGAGTCAGTGCATTTGGATGTAATTAGTCCAAAAGTATAGCTAGGGAATCAGGCTACATTTTTCTGAAAACTTCACCAGGGTCGTCTACAAGGCTAAGTTAATCACATTTGGATAGCGTAGCTACAGAAACAATCTCTGGTCTTCTCAAAAGTGCCCCAGCCTCCTATACAAGCCTAATTTAAGAACTTCCCAAGGGTCATTTACCAGTGTAGATTAAGTGCACTTGGATGTAATTAGCCCTAAACTTAATGCATTTGTCGAGAGTATCCAGGGAGTTGGAAGATATATGTTCTTCTCAAAACTGCCCCAAGGTTATCTTCGAGTCCAATTTAAGCACACTTCTCTGGTGCAGCTAAGGAATCGCTCTCCTCTTCTTCTCAGCACTACCCTATAAGTCTAATTAAACTGCATTTGGATATAAATAGTCCTAAATTAAATACATCTGTCTATTAAGTCCAGGGATTCGATCTCTGTCCTTCTCAGAACTGCCCCAGGATTATCTACAGCTCTAATTTTGGCGCATTTAGCCTATATGTAGGTAAGTAATGACTCTCGCTTTCTCCCAGTATTACTCTACGAGTCTACTTCAGCGGATTCGGTTGGTCGCCGGTCCTAAATTAAACGCACTTGGATAGTGTAACCAGAGATTCGATCTCTGTTCTTCTCAGACCTGCCCCGGTGTCATCTAAGAGTCTAATTGAAGCACAACGAAGGAAATCTCTAAAGGCTGAGTTACTACTCTTCGAATGAAATTTAGGGGGCTTATTTTGGATGACACCAACATCACCTTCTACATCACCTACAACGTCAACCTGACCGGAATACTATTGTAACTTACCCACTGTATCTCTATGACATTGAGACGTCCAATTGTATTACTTTTTGGGAGATGGTTACAACTAGGGCTCAAAGACACATCGTAGAGCATATCCTTTAGCCGGCTGACATTGCAGGCATACATGCACTCAGAGTCCCATATCCAAATCATACTAAGTTTGTTCATCAGGCTTCGAATCACGCATTAGATGCATGTTATTCACCAGCTCTCGGATTATTCCGCACCACCTCATTCATTCACATCTACGGGCTCATTCATGCTATCCACCACATGCATCCCATGAAGAATTATCCGCCAGCCTCTGCATACCCCATTACAGTCACTCCGATAGGCGGCTGACGGATTCACTTTCGAGCTCATACATCATCATCGTTCCTTCCATTTCATATGCTTCCACCTCCACTTGTCATCTTAGATCATTAGACTCAGGTGATCATTCATCATCCTTACCCCCTAATGACCGGAACTTGCTGTTCGTGCAGGCAGCATCGTTCTTACAATGACTCGATTACAGGGATTAGCGTCACTAAGACCAATAAATTTATCACACGCTTCGTTAATTTCTTCAAATCGGCAGCTCCGTCACTCGAATCTCATATATTCCTGATGACGTACTCTTGACTCCACGAAAAGCGAATCTCAGAGGTCGCTTGATCCTGTCTCGAGGCCGGTTTTAATTAACGATGAGCCTATCACTTTCATACGCACATGGGGGGCATCGTACTCACCCCTTTTCTCAAACCCTGAATCGATTCTACCACACTAACATATTACACTCACATCACATCTTTACACAATGTATTATCATATGACTCAATCCATCTCTAGTCGTAGGTTTACGAAAACGGATCATTATACTCATATAAATTATGCGGCGTGAGTACAAACCCATCACCATTTCATCAATCACATTCTATTTACCTTCATCGGGATCCACATTTGTTATCCGTATTACTAACATTCAGCATGCTGCATTCATCAAAACGGTAAACAATACCAACACTAGGCAACAATAACCGATCGTACCCTCGACGCGTGGGAACATCCGATCACATTACAATGACCGAAAACATAAGTTTCAGTGATATATCAAAATAGGCATCTATACATACATCATTCAGATACAAAATTAATATCCGACGATGGCTGAATTGGAAAGCCTGGGCTTACATCGATATACAATATCCGTCTAGGCTCCAAATCGTCATGCAGGTCACATGTTCGAATCTCGGTGTACGTTGACAAGATCCATAGAGTGTGAGGGAAATATATCTTCCACGCAATACGATCGCCGGCATGATTTCGACGGCCTGTGTATGGTGTTTTCGTACTTGCCTGTGACAACAAGGTAATCTATGCTTGCCTAACTATGTCGTAATCTAGACAGGTGTAAGTTCATGTACCATGTAAACACATCCTATTTTGCTTAAGGGACCACCACCTACCACCTCTCGGGCTCATTAGAGTCTCCTCAGGCACCTCGTTGGGGATCATTTTAGCAACACCATAACATGTTTCCGTTGCTAAGACCAGCTGTGCTCAGGGAATCAGAGTGTCGTGGCTTGATTAAGCTCCTTGCGATATCATCCATTCGCTCTAACATACCACCCAGCTATGAAATAGTACTTTTATTGGGAACATATCCACATCAAAGGTATAAATCGGAATGTGTCCTTTTTATTGGTGATCATATTATACGCATCGGACCTACAAACACACAACACCACATTAGATCATTATACAAAACACTGTAATCGCCAACTGGACTCCACCATGTCACAATAAAAAAACAACCATGTACAAATGGGTGTACGCTTTTCCACATGCTATTTGGCCTACTTAGGGATTAAGGACATGTGAAGTCTCCCTCTCGGTAGTAATCCTCCATGTGGTAATCCTATGGGGCCTGTGATATAAAGGGTACAGTAATACCCACCGTAATGTTTGTTTGCCCACCACACATGGTAGTCCTCCGTACACCCTGAACATGGATCCCCATCCACCTCCACCTATGGTGAAGAAGAGTATTGACCGCATCTAGCCCCATACGGTACTAACTGAAATCTGCCGTGGGAGAATAGCCTAGCCCTGGCCCTCCTCGATGACCTCAACACTGAAATATGTCATATATATGGCTTGTGGCAGCATGTCTTGAGCTCTAATCCAAACTATCGAGACACTATTCTCCACTTGAAATTGAACTCTGAAAAAAACATTATAAATGTGAAAAAAAAATCCTCCAAGAGACATTGTCCTCCGAATGACACCAGCAACTAGGACTCCATCATCTAGGGTTTGTCATGTTTCCCCCATATTTGTGGTATTGTTGATCTTGCATATCAGCTTATTCAAGCCCCGATCCTATCTATAAGTTCCCTACACAGGTAGTGCGCCGAGTTAGTCGTCCATCTCACCTTGTTGCGTGGCACTTGATTAACCATCCATATCCATGTATATGCCTCCTGGATATGCATCACTCCTTGCATGTAGGAAACTATCAACTGGAGCTCAAACACAACTATGTGAGTCGATACGTCCCATACAAGTTTGTAATCGAAGGTGGTGGCATAATGTTGGGGTTAATCACACCAGTTGTACATATATATTATTCAGATCTAAGCATACAAGTAATAAATATGGAAATAAACTAGAAGAAATAATACACAAGATATAACGTGGTTCACCCAGTGTGGGCTACATCCACCAAGAAACAACCAATCTTATTATTCAAAGCTTTAAGTAGAGGATATAAAATGAAGATCTACAATCTTCCACACCTCTCTAGATGTACAATACTTTCTTCCTCACAAGCTTCTTTTTTTCTCTCTCCAAGAATTCCTTCTTACAATTCTCAATTCTTAATGAGTTTTTTCCTTCTAACCCTAGTTTTCTAGCTTATATATGCATATACAAACTTAGGGCACTTTAGCTATGCAATTACAACCATTAGATCAACTTTATATCAAATGTTAGATCTAATTCCTGTGAGTTAAATAAAACAATCATGCACATGTAAACTGATGTCAGTTACCCTAACCGATACTGGTTCCTACTTTCCTTGACCAATGTTGGTCCCAGGTGACCGACGTCTACCAATGGTTACTATGTATTCTAGCAAGTTAATAAAGTATGCTAATGTGAAGCAATTAAGCTCCACAACTCAACAATCTCCCACTTGGAGATAAATTGTTGCACTGTACTGTACAACTCCATTCTTGGATCCTTTCCTTGGCATGTTTCTCCCTCTTCAAGTCTCAAACTCGAAGACCAATAGAAGTGGAGTGTAGCTCCAACTTCTCCTTTCTCCAATGACTTTGTTAGCATATCTGCAGGTTCTTATTTATATGAATTTTCTCCAGTTTCAACTGCCCATCCTCCAACACCTGCCGTATGAAGTGATATCTCAACTGAATGTGTTTCATTCTTGAATGAAATGCTGAGTTCTTTTCCAGATGAATCACACTTTGACTATCACTGTACAATCTGCAATCCTCTTGCTCCTTTCCCAACTCTTCCATGAACCTGCTCATCCATATCATCTCTTTGCTAGCCTTTGTAGCTGCAACATACTCAGCCTTTGTAAGTAGACAAGGCCACAACCTTCTACAATCTCAAAATCTAGCTAACTTCTGTCCCACCTACTGTGAATACATATCCAGTGGTGCTTCTCCTACCATCCAAATCTCCAGCCATATCTGAATCAACATAGCCACATAAAGAAATATTTGACCCTCCATAGCATAACTGCATGTCGGATGTCCCTCTCAAATACTTGAGAATCCATTGGACTTGTTTTCTAATGCTCTTTACCTGGATTGGCCATAAATCTACTCACAACTCCCACTGCTATGTGCAATGTATGGTCTGGTACAAACCATAACATACATAAGACTTCCAACTACTGAAGCATATGGAACTCGTGCCATGTACTCGACCTCCTCATGTGATGTAGGACACTGATATTTTCTCAATTTAAAGTGTCTAGCCATAGGTGTACTTACAGGTTTTGAATTCTGCATATTAAACATTTCCAACACCTTATTGATATAATGTTCCTGAGACAAATACAATTTCTTGTTCTTCCTGTCTCTATGAATTTACATGCCAAGGATTTTCTTTGCAGCTCCCAAATCCTTCATTGCAAATGTATGAGCTAACTTTTCTTTAAGCTCACCAATGTCCTGCATACTAGATCCTTCAATAATCATATCATCCACAGTACAGTAACAAAATAATATAGCTTCTCATTTTCAAGCTTCTTGAAATAAACACAATGGTCATATTCACATCTCATATAACCATGCTCATGCATAAAACTATCAAACCTCATATACCATTGCCTTGGGCTTGTTTGAGCCCATACAAGCTCTTTTTCAACCTGCACACAAGTTTCTCCTTACCCTTGACTTCATAACCAAGTGGCTGCTGCATATATATCTCTTCCTCCAAATCACCATGAAGGAAAACCATCTTAACATAAAGCTTTATCTAAATGCAAATCTTCTACTACAACTAAACTTAATACAATACGTATGGAAGTCATTTTTACTATAGGAGAAAATATCTCACCAAAATCAATACCTAATTTTTGTGCAAATCCTTTTACCACAAGCCTTGCCTTGTATCTTTTTTTCCACTCTCTTCTTCCTTGATCCTGTAAACCCATTTATTCTGCAATGTTCTCTTACCTGCTTGACAACTTAACCAAATCTCATGTCTAGTTCTTGTTCCAAGGAGTCCATCTCCTCATCCATGTCATGTTCCCACTACACGTGGGTCTCATCATGCATTACTTCTTCAAAACACTTTGGTTCACCACTATCAGTCATAATAAATAAGATAAGGAAGGTGAAAATATTTCTGGAGGTCTACTTACCCTTTATGACCTTCTTACTAAGATTTTGGGGTGCTTAGAGGCTTAATCTACTCATTCTTCAAACTTGTATCAATCTCTAGACAGTGATCGACGCCGATCACTTCTCACACTATAATTGATGTTGGTACCATTGGCTAATCGATGCTATAAAATGCTCCTCTGTAACTGACGGTCATTTAGGTGATCGATGTTGATCCAGCCTTAACTGACGATGTAAGTGCACCAAGTTGGGGTGACATGTTTTAAGTTTGAGACATGCATTTTCATCCATGACTTTTACCAGTTTACTTTTGGGTATCAAAACTAATCCCAAATTACATTGTCTTCCATTCCAATCTTGATCACCATGCCGAAAAGTATTAAAGCTATCTAAATCCTAAAAATGGAATACCATTGACCTAGGGGAGACATTAGCTTTGTAGAAATGCATCTAATTTTAAAGTGAATTGAACATAAAGTATTATTTTATAATTTTCTTTATCAAATAGAAAGGTCTTTAAGACACTTCTCCAAATCCTGTGAATGAGAAATGATCTACCTCTTAAGACCAGTCCAAGCTTATTTGTTTCACTTATTAGAATGTGATAGGCCCAAACTGCAATTAACCATCCCAACCGTGGTGAAATTATAGTACATGTTCAAAAAAAAAATTATTTGATTTCAATAATTTTTTGATGAAGTTATCGGGCAAACGGAAAGTGCTATGTTTTGCATTTATGTTTTCATACCAGCTTTCACGCTTTAAATCATAAAAAATAAAACGATTACTTCAAAAAAATACAAAATAAAATCCATTCCTAAGATAGATAGTGGCATTTTTTGCTTCTCACCAAACTCATGTGGAAAAATATATATATCAATTTTTTGGTTAGTCCAAATTCCTGGGCAAACAGAGCTTTTTCATAATCAATTATCGGCGTTTTTACGCTAGGCAAATTACCAAGTCATTGAATTCATATTGAGTGTTTAATCCTAGCTAATCTTGTCCATTTTTTACAAAAAGATAAGTATAGATCAGAAACTAGATTCTGGAGGGCTATGATTCATATTAATACCTTTTTTCTCAGATTTGGAGTGTTGGAGGCTCATAATCTGCTCAAGTTGCAAATTTGTATCTATCTCAATATGATGTCCACGGATGTCATCTTGAATCTGTTTTGTAACCGACATCATTAGCCCAAGTGATCAATGCAAAGTTCTTAAAACCTGATAAAAGTTCAAGCTTTATACCGGGTACCTGTAGGTGTCTTTTTAAATCTGAGAATGCATTTTCATCCACAAACTTTTCACTCAGTTAATCTTTGGGTACCAAAACTTGATCCTTGTACATTCTCTTTTCATTCCATTCAATGTCATGACTCCTATCAATCTTAGAATCTTCTAAATCCCAAAAATAAATCTGAAATCACCAGAGCCATAATCAATAAAAGTACATCTCTTGGATTTAACATCCAACTTCTTTCTATTTTCTTTATCAATATGCACAAAAGCTTTTAAACCAAATACTCTAAGAAAAGAAATATCTACCTCTTTTCCAGTCCAAGATTCTTCTGGTATTCCACCATCAGTGCACTTGAAGGCCCACGGTTAATTAAATAAATCATCATGTCTACTGCTTCTGCCCAAAACTGCAAGGGTAATCCAACATGTATCCTCATGCTTCTTGCACGTTCCATGATTTTCCTGTTCATTCTTTCTAGCAACACCATTCTCCTGTGGTGTTCTAGGAACCGTTCTTTCTCTTCGTATTCCATTTACTAAACAATAATCATTGAAAACCTTGTTGCAGTACTCACCACCATTGTCAGATCTAAGGCATTTTAAATTTGAATTTGATTCATTTTCCACAAGGGCTTTCCATCTTTTAAAAGTCTCAAAAACATCATATTTATGCTTAATACAATAAACCCATACCTTTCTTGTGGCATCATCAATGAAATTCACATAATATTGGGATCCTCCATGAGAAGCTACCTGGGCTAGTCCCCACACATCTGAGTGCACAAGCTCCAATTTTTCTCCTTCTTTGTTGCCCCAACTTTGAGAAATCTCACTCTCTTTCACTTTCCAAATATACAATGCTCACATAAATCAAGATCTACATCTTTCAAATCTGATAACTTACCCTTAGCCTTTAAGATTTGCATTCCTTTTTTACTCATATGGCCTAGCCGATTATGCCACATGCTTGCATCTGAATCTGAAGTAGATAGCACAGAAAAGGAATCAGTAATACAGGTAGAAAAATACAATGTTCCTACCTTCTTTCCTCTTTCTACAATAAGAGATCCCTTGGTAACTTTCCAAGAGTCGGTTGTGAATGTAACCATGCAACCAGATTCACCTAGTTGTCCTACAGAAATTAGATTTCTCCTGAGGCTTGGCACATGCCTCACATCTTTCAATATCCATGTATTTCCATTCTGTAATTTTAGATGAACTTCTCCTTTACCAATAATATTGCATGGTTCATCATCTCCTAAATAAACATGCCCAAAATTACCCTGGAACATAATTTCTGAAATAACCCTTATTAGGGGTAGCATGGAAAGAAGCTCATGAATCTAAAACCCATGATTCAATTTTATTATCCAAGGAGAGAATAAGGGCATCTTGCATTACCTCAGAAGAATGCAACAATGTTTCCTCTTTACTTTCTCTGGTACATTCTCTTTGTTTTCCTTGAACCAACAATCCTTCTTTGCATGTCCTTTCTTTCCACAATTCCAGCAGTTATTCCTTTACCTCTGGATTTAGATATGCCATTCTTAGACTTTGATTTCCCATTATTCTTGCTCTTGGATCTCTCCTTCTTCCTTCCCCTACTTTCTACATTCAAATCATTACCAGATGATAATTCTCCTGTACTTTTCCTGTGATATTTCTTCATTCAGGATTATACTAACCACATCATCAAACTTTAAAATATTAGTAGCAGATGATTGTATTACTAACAGCCATTACCAAGTTATCCCAACTATCTGGCAAAGAGCATAAGAATAAAAGTGCTTTCACTTCATCATCAAATGGAATATTAACTGATTTTAATTGATTTACAATAGACCAGAAATCATTCAAATGACTTGATGCAAATTCACCTTCTTGCATCTTAGAATTAAATAATTTCTTCATCAAATAAAATTTATTTGAAGCACTAGGTTTTTCATATAAATTAGCTAAAGATTTCATCAACTCTATCGTGGTTGTTGCTTCGGTAATATTCAAAGCCACAGATGCTGTCCAGGATCAATCTTATAGATCCCAGAGCCTTTCTGTCAAGAATTTTTCATTCTTCATTAGTCATCTTTGTAGGTCTCGCCTTCTCATCCAACGGTAAGTATAGATCTTTCTGATACAGATAATCTTCCACCTACATCTTCCATAATTGATAATTACGGTATCAAATTTCTCAACTCTGTATTTACCATCTTCTGTCATTGTTGTAGCTCCCACTCAATCAAAAATCCCTCTGTGAGTAAATCTGTCAACACACAAAACCCTCAAACAAAAAATCTTGATACCAGTTTTTGGGGTTAATCACACCAGTTGTACAGATATATTATTAATCTAAGCATACAAACAATAAATACATAAATAAACCTAAAGAATAATACACAAGATATAATGTGGTTCACCCAGTGTGGGCTACGTCCACCAAGAAACAACTAATATATTATTCAAAGCTTTAACAGATGATATACAATGAAGATCTGTAATCTTCCACACTCTCCTGGATGTACAGTACTTTCTTCCTCACAAGCTTCTCTTTTCTCTCTCCAATAATTCCTTCTTACAATACTCAATTCATTAATGAGTTCCACCTCTAACCCTAGCTTTCTAGCTTATATAACCATATACAAACTTAGGGCAACTTTAGCTATGCAATTACAACCATTAGATCAACTTTATATCAAAGGTTAGATTTAATTATTGTGAGTTAAATAAAACAATCACGCATCGATAGGTAACCGATGTCGGTTCCTACTTGCCTTGACCGATACCGGTCCCTAGGTGACTGATGCCGGTCTTTTGACTAACGTTGGTTACTGTGTATTCCAACAAGTTAATAAAGCATGCTAATGTGAAGTAATTAAGCTTCACAACTCAACACACAAGGTAATAGTTCTCACCCTGATACCCCTCTTCCGAATGTGTTGTTAGATTTAGGTCTAAATTTTGAAAATCCTACCATTGGTTTGAAAATTTTACCCTAGGTTGATATTTTGTTTGTTGAGTCCCCTCGAAATATATGCTCAAACAATGAGTGCATTGTTAGGAAATAAGAGATAAAATATGTGGAATAATCCCTTACAGAATCGCATCAGTAGAAACTAATATGCAGAAAATATTACAGATCTTAAACAAAAGTGCAGAATAAATAACACAACACAGAAAGATAGTATTTAACGTGGTTCACCCAATTTGGGCTACGTCCACCAAGAATCACTTGCTCAGATTTTATTACAAGCCTCCACTCTCTCAATACAATACCCAGACCCGTTTGGAGCTATGCTCAACAAACTCTACAGAATTCACACCCGAATTCAAAGCACATCTGCAATGCATTTGCTTGTCTATCTATCATATGCATAAGACCATATAAATAGACAACTGCTTAAGTAGTTTTACAAAACCGTGGGTATCAAATAATGGGCAAAAAACAAAACCGTCCCATAAACCTATGGGTATCCGAAGAGATGGTTTTACAAAACAATGGGTACCGAAAAACCATGGGCCCAAAAACAACCCATAACGGTTACCTATTACCTATGGGTTAATAAACCACTCATAAAAATTTGCTTCGGGGGCTTCACCGTAAAAATACCCGAGTGTAACACATAGAAGGTGTACCACACTCTAACATGAAAATAGGCTCCACAAACATAACATGCACAACCATTGTTAACCTCGTGCCATTAAGCTCAAAGGGGTTCAAAATATGACCGCGAAGTTTTTTTCTGTTCTACTTCTCAAACCTGAAACACTACAAAGCCATCATTAACCATGGTCCATGGTTCATTCAAAACACTTTAGTGGTTTTTTCCTATTGGACTAAGGACTTCCTAATTTTCAAGCAAACAAAGCTTAAAATACCCATATGGGTTGAATTCCTTAAGCTTTCACCCCCCTTTGGAGATTTGTGTAAGAAGCTCATTCAACCCCTAGGGGCATTTTGTTTTCCATGAGTAACACAATTTTTATGCAACTCACCCCTAAAAAAGGATATGTGTGGAAGTAAACTTAGCCAAGGAGTTAAAGGAAACTATCGATATTCAGGTCAGTGACACCCACTTTTCACAACGGGTCCTCTAAATCAACCTTTTGAATACTTGTTTCAAAATTCAATCCTCTAGTCATATGATAAGGGAATGCCCGTCAATGAAAAACTTGTGGTTGTTTCCACAAGAAAAACCTACTACAAACAATAGAGCCACCAACTCCTCTAGTGATGGTTAGACCACATTTTCCAATAAAAAAAAATGTGGTTACTTGTGGCATTACCAAGTCGTCAACCACTGCATACCGACCCAAATTTAGGACTGTAAAATTTGTTCATATCACCCTAATAATCCAAATACCTAACCACCAGCCCAAATTAATTCATACATCCCTCATGCCCCGTAAGCTATCACCATCACTATGCCCTCACATGCTATGGACTTCACCTCACAACCTCACTCTAAGGTGGACCCTCTAGAAAAATGGATATTTTGCTGATTCTTCATTTTAAATGCATTCTCTATCTATCCCACAATCCCTCAATTGTTGGAGACAAGGATAATGTTCAAGGAAAATGACAACCTATGCAGCTTAATGAATATGTGCATGAGCATGCCTTTGATAATAATTTTTCCACCCTCCAAGACCTAAATGAGAGGTTCAACATGCACCTTGATAGTTTTGAATAGTTATACACTTTTGGAATGTTCAAGGCATCACTGAACCAACCCGTAAGTATATGGTTAGGGACAATTGTTAACACATCTAAAATATGAAAATTATTTGCTTATAAGAAGTTAAAATCATGGGTTTTCTCCTTTAATCAGTAGCACACACAATGTTTTGTCAAGGGTTATATGTCAAATGTCTAGTCACGACCCTAGCAAAGGAGGCATTATCATGTTGTTTTTACCATATCTTTCTCAAAATGTCATTTATTGGGGATCTAACCCTACCCAAAGGGTCATGTGTACCTTCTTTAATTTTTATTGTCATATTATTTGGCTTGCCAACATTTATGCCTCCAATGATGGCCTAGAACGAGCCCAACTTTAGAGATGGTTTGCAGACTCCTTTTGTGACGCACATTTGGATTGTTTTCAGGGATTTCAACACAGTTGGATCCTAAGAGGATAAGTAAGGTCGCATTACAATGCTTTAGTGTACAAACAAAAGGGAGATTAGTTTTATGTGCATAACAAGCTCAAACTTTTTTATCCCAAACACCATCAGAAATATAGAGGAGGTCAAGATAATGTGGTGAAGAGACTTGATCAGACAATCAGACAATGTTGATCGAACAAGATCTCTTATCCCTTTCTTGTGATAACAAAATTTATGCATTCGTCATTGATGTGGTTATTCTTTCAGACCATGCCCCCCATTTGATTTTGTATTGAATGGGCCACCTCCCAGCCAAAAGGCATAAATCCTAGTTCTATCTCAACACAACTCATCTCAAACATAAAAGGATTGTAGGGCACATTTTAAGGGATCTAGAACTTATTCCCTCACCCACAAAGAGATACCAGTTGGATTGAATGGTAGATGGATTATATTGCTTGCACCACCACCTTTTTCTTGGAACTTATGGCAAACAAGTTTCCTTATATAGATAACATACACGTGTTGTTTAATAATGTGAGTTTCAAATAGCTTCATAGGATCTCAATCATGCTCCTTTCTATCTGCAATTACAAACCCAAGTTTCCCTTTAGATGCATAAAATTAAGTTAGAAGAGGCGTATAAAGCTCGAGGAACCCAACTTCAAGCTTGTATGTATTAACTAAAGGAAGGGAACAAAATCACCATATAATTCTTTATTATCATCCATTTTAGACAATCTTCTAATAGAATCGAGGCTTTTCAGGATGCTAATGATAGAATTACTAAATTACTTGAGATCCTCTAAGCCTTTTTCCATCGTTACAATGGAGTGGTTGCAACCCAAGATTCTTCTCCTACTTGTGAGAAGGTTCTTGTTTAATGGATTCAATTTGTTCCATGTAAAATTTATAAAGCCTTGAAAATGGAATACAATAAACCCCTCATTGTGAAGAACCTTAAAGAACTATTATGTAGATGGTCATTAACAAATCCCCTAACATAGATGGCTTTCCATGCGAGTTCTATCAAACCCTCCTGAATATTGTGAGACCTAATTTCCATAAAGCTTACCTAGAAGCCATGCAAAATAATAGTTTGGGAGAAATTATCAACCAAGGTATGATACTCTAATCTAATCACCAGTTGATGACCCATTACTATGTTGAATTTTTTCTACATGATCATTGTCAAATCTCTTTCTCTCATATTGAGAAACATGACTCCTCTCATTTTTAGGATCCGAACAAACAAGGCTCATAAAAAAACTCATATATCGTTGACCATGTCATTGTTGATTAACTAAAGATGGAGATATTCTACCTATTTATAAGTTAATATAAATAGAAACTAAATGCTATATTGAAATGCTAGCTCTAAATATTTTTATTTTAGTATATGGAATATATTGAAATAATGGAAATAAGAGGGATATGGTACTAACCTTAAGTTAACTTACCTTACTATGTGTTGAATGGTAGCAAGTTGGTATGCAGAATGGGAAAGCTATGACTAAATGGCCTCGGGAAGGGCAGAAGCTAGATAATTTCCTATATGGAGGCACTTCGGAGGATATTGGGGCACCTCGGGGCACCTTGGTCTATAATTTGGGCGTTGTAGACTGCAGAAAATCTTGGACCCTGAGTTTGGTAGTGTCGCAGTGTCTTTGCAATACCTTCATTCATGTCAGAATAATGTCACCTATGTCACTGTAGATGTCATATGAAGATCTACCTGAGTGGAATGACATTGCCACTACGGATTTTTAAAAACTCAAAGAGGCTATGTGTAGTACTCCAGTCTTTTCTACTCTAGACTTTTCGAAGCCTTTTATTATGGAATGTGATGCATATAGATATAGAATGGGTGTGGTGCTCATGTAAGAAGGACACCCCATTTCTTTTGAGAGTCGCCAACTCACAGGGAAGAACCTTCTAAAGCCCATCCATGAGAAGCCTAAGGAAACGATGGCTATCCTCCTTATAAAATAATGACAACTCTACCTACTAGGTAAGTACTTCAAGGTAAAAACAAACCATGATTGTGTCAAGTCTTTCTTATAGCAGAGGTTATCATCTGAGGAACAAAAAAATTGGGTTACTAAAATGTTGGGAATTGACTTTGAAATAATTTACAATAAGGGGAAGGAAAATGTTGTAGAAGATGCACTCTCGAGAAAGGATGAGCCCATTGAAGCACTACTTTGTGTCATGTCAGTACTACAACCATATTAGATAGCAGAGGCCAAAACTGAATGAGAACATGATGCAACAACACAGGATCTCATTCATCAACTTATTCAAGATTCCAAAGTTTCAGAAAACATTGTATGGGATGGTGTTAATCTTTGACATAAGGATCGGTTGTACTTGTGTAACAATTTAGTACTTAAGTATAAGATCGTTTAGGAACTACACTCCTCTCCCATAGATGGGCATTATGGCTTCCTGAAGACATATAATTGGATCAAAAAGGACTTCTTTTGGGAAAGCCTCAAGGGGGATGTACAGAAATTTGTGTCTAAATGTATGATATGTTAGCAAACTAAGGGTGAAATAGTTAGGTTATTTGGTTTGTTGCAGCCCCTGTCTATCCCAAGCCAGCGATGGGAGGAGGTTTTCATGGAATTCATCATAGGGCTTCCCAGGTCAAATGGTAAGAACATCATCTTAGTGGTAGTGAATAGGCTCACTAAGTATGCTCACTTATGTGTACTATCACAACCATTTACAACTATTATAGTAGCCTTGACCTTCATGGACACATTTCAAAAACTCCATAGTACTCCTAAGATCATTGTAAGTGACAGAGATCCAATATTTACTAGTAATTTTTGGACTAATTTATTTTTAGTTCTAAGTACTCAACTAGCTCACAGTTCATCATATCACTCTCAATCGTATGGTCAAATAGAGGTAGTCAACAAATGCCTTGAGTGATATCTACATTGTTTTGTGTCTAATCAATAGTGAAGTTGGGATCAATGGCTACCCCTTGCAGAATGGTGGTATAACACATCCTTTCATTCCTCTTCCAAGATGTCACCATTTTTGGCTTTATATGGGTATGAACCACCTTCCATCACGTCCACTTTAAGGATGCATACTAAGGTTAGGGTAGTGGAGGATCACATCCAACATCAACAAGAAATCCTGGAAGCCCTTAAGGAAACTTTGGCTCTCTCCAAAATAGGATGAAATAACAAGTGGATCAACATCAAAGTGAAAGGCATTTTAAAATAAGGTGATTGGGTATTTATAAGGCTTCAAACATACAATCAGATGTCACTGGAGTAAAAAAGGAAGGATAACAAGTTGGCTCCCAAGTATTATGGTCCTTATCAAATCTTACATAAGATTGGCACTGTGGCATACAAATTGGACCTACCCCCTTCAACTAAAATACATCTTATTTTTCATGTCCCCTGCTTGAAGAAGGTCATTGGACAACGGGTACCCACTTAGACAGAATTACCAGAGCTGGATGATGAAGGGTGCATTAATATTTGAACCAGAATCAGTCCTTTAAATACGTACAAAGAAGCTGCATACTAGGATCCTCCGTCAATATTTGATCAAGTGGAAGAACCTGCCAAATGAGGATGCCACTTGGGAGGATGAAGAATTCATTCAGAAGCATCCAAGATTACTCAACGTTGAGGAAAATGTTAGTTTCAAGGAGAGGAGCATACTACGCCCTTAATCTACTTGCTCTATAATGGGATAGGATTAGTCGACATGTGGCTAGCATAATCTCTCCTTGGTCTTGTCACATCTTTCTATGCTTTCATATTATAGTAGGGTCAACATATGGACTAACCATTACCTAAGTAGGATATATATAGAAGGTAGGGGTGGTACTTGAGGATCAACTTGAGCATTATAATCTTATTGTAAGGTTTTAGAGGCTACCCCCTTGAAGTGGTTGAGTGATATAAGATATTCTATTCTGTTCTATTTTGTTGTTCATTGATCATTTGGTATTATATGTGATTTGTTATTGAAAACATCTAAGAAGGTTCATTACATTGGAAAAGTACTAAAAATTTAGATGTCTTGTTGCTATACTAAGAATTTCGGTGTCATGTCTCCATACTGAGGATTTAGGCGTCCTATTACTAAGGGAAGAGTATTGGGAGATTTGTAAGATTTCCCCTCCTACTGTTGATGCTTCCCCACAGATAGGTGCCACAACAGATGGTCACAAACCCAATCGAAACTAGCAATTGGTGACACATTGTTTCAGGCATATTGTTGTCCTGCATATTCCCTAAGTGCCACTTCCTTATTTGATACCAATAAAGAAAATGTAAACCAAGAAAGAAGAGTAATTATTTCCCTTACTCAAAGTATGAAACTTGTCACTGATTTTGTTCAGGTTGTACTTGATAGTAACCTATAATTGAGTATGTGTTGTTGGAATTTATAAAATCATGTAACTAAAAATATGTTGAACATGTAATGTACATATTTCTACCCCCATTATAGAACTACCCAGGTGGGACACTAACATCCATCGTTCCTATATGTATTCAGTGATTCTGTCCCTGTTGTGTTTTTGGCCCAAGTTTGATTATGAACTAGATTGTTCTCTTTTTTATCCTTATTTTTTTGTGTACCAATATGTGTCAAGTTTTTCAATTGTTGAGAGGGTAAAATAATCACCCAATGATTTCCCCCACTCGTTTGGGGTGCGTGAGGTGAACCAACGCGAGTGTGGCATAAATGAGGAAAGTTGAAGTTGATGTCCACATCTGAAATAGAACTCATGTAGGGGGAACATGGTAAATTTTAAGACCCCCTAATAATAAACCATAGATATTACTTCGAGAATTTCTAAAAAGAACTTTTGAAATCTTGGCAAATGCCATGAATTGATAGGAAATGTTGTCGGCCAACAGAAAATCAACCAATATCATTATAGTGTCGGTTGGTAGTAAATTTCTCCTTTTTACACATAGTAAAGGTGATTTGTATATAAAATTTTGGCTATTATTGTAAACATGTGTTTATGGAAAAAAGGATAGAGTATACTAGGAATCAAAATAACATGATAAAAATTGTGCAACATGGAATAATATAACCAAGCAAGTATACATCCAATCAAGATCTAAGCTAGTATTTTTAAAAAAATTAAAGTATTTGAATGTTTTTAGATTATTAGAATATGACATAGTATGAATAGAGGAGGGGAGTAATGTTTCCCCTCAGTGTATGTATGCCAAGTGATGTCCATATAAATAAGTGTTCCTGTTGATGATTATCTTTGAAGATAAACCATCAAAGTTGTGGGAAATTTTAGAGATGTGGGACTTGGCCCCTAAGATAACCTCCAAATTTTATAGAAGTTGGCTTTTATCTACTACGTATTGAGGTAATGGTTAGAGAGAAAAATAAGCATAACTGTAATTCCTATTTAAGGCGATGCACCGAAATTTTATTAAAAGCATAGAGATAGAAACCATAAATAACTAATAAACCAGTTAAGGAGCATTAAGCATGATTAACCCTTTTTATAGATATTTTGTACTATCAAAGGCTAGAAGGAACTAAAACGTAACCATTTGCAAGTAAACAAATTTATGTAAATATCTAAGGGCATATAACATGATAGAAACTTAAACATTCATCAAGAATTGAAAGAAAACATGCATAAGGAAATAAGGACATGGGGGTATTGTGAACTCCTTAGTGCACAGAACAAGAACTCTTAATTTATAGAGAAAATAATACATAAGGCCAAGAATGGCATAGATTATAGTATTTCTTTACAATAGAGCCTTGTTAAGGCTGGTGAACACAAAACAACTAAACCTAAATATCTCTTAGAGCTCTTCTAACTTTTTTCCTCCTATTCTACTGGCACCAGAACCTTCTTTTATAGATCCTGTGGCTCATTCTCCAATACATCTTCTATCAATATTTCCACCATCCACATTAATTTCTTTACCTACACGATCTTTGACCCATGGGGATGAATCTCATCTGCTTTCTTTGGGACTCAAGATTGCATTCAATCCACCAAACTGTGAGTTCTTTTTCTTCTTTGATTGGCCCTCAAGATGGTGGTAGCTTCCTCGCGTGACATGTGGATGCCATGCACTACTTTGGGGTTGCCTTTTACTTTCTCCTTTTGAAGTTGCACCTGAGCGACACATGGAGCATTGCGGGCTCTTCCCCTTTCCTTTGACTTTTCAGCCCGCTTGGGCTATACTGGCTGTGCTCCTTCCACGTGGTCACTTCTCATTATTTTGAGGATCCTTGGTTCATTGTGCTAGCATCAATATGCACCGAAAGGACATGTGGATGCCTTCCATACTCAGTCTCATACTTAGTCAAAATTTGAGCTCCGAAGAGAAACAAAGGAATGCCAAAATAAAAGGGGGCCGGTGTGACAAAAATATGAAAGAAATGAGAGATCCCTGAAAGATGTAGAAAATATTCTATAGTTATGGTGACTCACCAAGGGACTCCTGTGCCAGCCATGGAAGAATCCAACAATCCTTCCTTGTCTCAAAATTTCAAAATGTGGCTCAAAACACCACTCAAAGATGCTTCAAAGCAGCTTGGTACCCAACCCATTCCTCCTCTATCAGGTAAGTTCTTCATTGTAGAACCTGGAAGGCTCTATCCAGCTCAATGATCTCCTTGTGAGAGAATGCTTGGAGATCTTACACCATTACATGCAAACAGAACTCCAATTTTATAATTGGGTTCAGGATGGCCTCCACCTCAACAACATTAGAATCATCCTTTAAATACTGAAAGACAGTATTATCATACTCCTTTGCTGTGAGTAACTATTGAATCTAGTCCTTTGATAGGATGGTGGAGTCATCAGGGAAGGGAGAGGGGAATCCCAATTGCACCAATTCTTCGATGTGTTACTTCTCTCTCTAATCTTGAGCTGGAGTTGAGTCAAGAGATTCTGGCACTTGATGGCTACCTTGTTATAACTCAGAATCTCACTGATCTTGGCCACTACCATCCACATGTCTGTGATACCCACCTTTTGCAAGGGAAGATTTTGAAGAGTCATATAATTTTTGAACCAATGCCTATTATTCAGGGACCTTGGAGGATACAATGCCACTTATGGTGGAGGTTGAGGACTCTACATTGGCACACAGACCTTGTGCATCAGATATAAATTTGAGTGCAAGTGATAGGTCTTTTTCCATAATGGTGATTATTCTTGTAGCATGATGTGTATAGTCCTTGCACCAATATGATGATTCCTTCCTTTCTGGGGCTGTCTAAGACAATTTTTTGAGTCAAATCCTTGACCATGTCCTTCTGATGACTTGTACCTTGTTTGTAAGCTCCCCCTCTCTACTTTTGAGGTACGTAGCTTTTTTCTTGAGCATGGTAAGACTCCACTTTCCTCAAATCAACCTCATGTTAAAGAAGTGAACTGGCCACAGCCTTGGAGACTGCCAACTTGGCCTCCAATTTCTTGGCTTCTACCTGGGAAGTTGCAAGAGCTTCATTTGAAGATGCCTCTTTTAACTCCTTGCAGAGTTGCTCCACTTCTTTGTTTTTGCCCTTGATTTTAGTATTGAGGTGAATGATAGTACTCTTCAATCTGTCTAAGGCTATAATCTATCCTTTCCTCATCTTATTTTGATATTAAGATAATCCATGGTGACCACAACAGTTGTTTCATTCATCAGTTTGACCTTGTCTTGAGGCTGGAACTGAGTCAGATCTACCGTAACAACATTGATAATATAATCATCTTGAGGTTGCATCTGTTTGGAAGGTTTGGAGGCATTGGGGATCATTTGTGTAATGGTCAGGGAGCTCTACTGATGGTCATATAATGACCGCATTTGCTTTGTCACTCCTGTTGACATCTCCTTCTTCTTCTACTTTTCTCCTTTCTCCTACTGCGGGCCACCTTGGTTGATTCGACCTGAGTTCACAAATTCTGAGGAAGAATGGACAATCCCACCTATAAATGGGAATCCTAGGGATATTTTGTATAGGATTGTAATGGGATAAGGGTTGGAAGTCATAAGAGCCAAAGAAGGGGTCAACAAAAATTTGGGAGAGAATGAGGGAATGGTGGTGGGTGGTGGAGGAATAAGAGAGGAGATAGGGGGTGGAAGGGTCTGAGTTGGAGTGACCAGAATAGAAACATCCCCAGTTGAGGAAACGAAAGGAGGAGGAGAAGGAAAAATAAGAATTGAGGAAAATGGAGAGGAGATGAAGGGGCAGATGAAGAAGGGACCTCAGATGACCTCATCTTCTTCTTCGGTGGGCTCTGGGGGCTAGAGCCTTTAATGACAGTTGTGGAGGGTGAGGCCAATGGTTGTGTAGAGATGGGGCCATGGGTTGAGCCCGACACTAGTTACTCTTCATATTTCCAAACCCTGAGGGTCTGACGATGTATGAATTATGGGCATGCTACCCGATGGATTCTATTGAGAAGCCAAGGGTGAGAGCCATGGTTACATTTGCTGTTTGAGGGGCCGAGGGTTCCCACCTTATGCCACGCAAATTATTCCTTGGTAATGAAAACTTCTTCCCCATTTTATGTGTCAGACCTGTGCTCAGTATCCCAAAGTTCTTCCCACTTTTCATCAGTAGACACCTCTTTGAAATTGAGGGTCGTTTTCCCAATTTCTTACCTATATTTCCAATAGGCCTCAATTTTTTCCATACTCCAGTCCTTACCTAGCATAGAGTTATCCTCAAACCCTTAGCCATAGTTAAAGAGGGGTCATATTTTGCAGGACTGGATGAAAATACTCCCATGTTGGGGTCAGGATATCTTTTAATTCAACAAAATATCAGGAGTCTCCACTTTAATGAGACCTCCTGTCTTCAAAAAATTTCTCTGGTTCATGCTTGCATGAACCTGAGACTTTTTTCTAAGACAATATGGCAGCCATCTTACCATCTGGGTCATACCTCCATCTATCCTGAATCAAGGTGAAGCCATAGTGAGCCATATTCTGTGTGAGTACATGCTCCGCCTTGTGTTTTATCATAGTAATACCTCCTCTATGCCAAGGGAGTTTGAACAATGTTTTATTTTTATGGGAAGAGTCGTATTATTCGTCCAGGATAGCCAACTGACATGGCTACCTCCAAGCCCACCACCCACATCGTGAGAATTCTGGGGAGCATGAAGGATTCCTCCTAGAATCCATGCACCCATATCATTAAATGCTTTACCTGAAAAAGTAATCATAGGGATGTAGGGGTCTTCGAGGATGGTTCAAACTGAATCAATCATTCTGTTATTGACTCCTTCTTAATCAAGCTCAAGTAGGAGGGGCACAACAAAGATAGTTTGTGAACTCATAGCATATGAGGAATGGGACAACACATGAGTCCATGCGGACACTGGTATGATGTTATGAGGGTCAACTTCCAAGTACCAAAGTGTCAGGGGCATATATTGGCTAAAGAATGACCCATTCTAGTAAAGAATGAGATGAAACAAATAGGAGGAATAACTAAATGTGGAGTTTATAGAGAAATAGGCCAGCTGATTATAAATAGCCTCCTGCTATGACCTCAGACAAGTCGAACCAAATATCTTGGTCCTTCTTCACCACTCTCATTATGAAAAGGGCTCCCATTTTCCAGTCGTGGACATTTATGTTTAAGTCTTGACCAAAAATAAAGGCCAACATAGAGCAGGCATCCTGAGAATCCTAGCAAGAATGCTTTCAATGGGATTAGAAATCCTGACATCTCAGAACCACTCGAATCCTCTTTCTGTAATTATTTCTCAGAGGAAAGTGGATTTGTTTTGGCATGAGGACCAATACCACCTTGGAGTTTGGCCATATTATAAAAGCTTGGCCATTGGGTCATGTGGCAAGGGCTAACATGTCTCTGATGGTTCATGTTATTATCTTCACCTGCATGTCCATGCCATTGATGATGTTGGTATCGAGGTCAAAACAACATGTGCACATCTGCACTCAAGTTTTGGATATGGGTGAACAAGGGGCACCATGTACTAGGTGAGGGTAGTGGTCCAAATTCTAGAGCCAAAAGACTCAAAATCTCCAAAAGTGAGATATCTGCATGCAAGTGGCCTCTCTTAGAGCCTTTGGATTTTTGGTTAGGATGGGGTCGTAGACATCATCCACATAGTCAGTGACCAAGGAAGTGTCCTATGCAGTGTATGCTTTTGTTCAGGGTAAATCAACCTTGAGTTGTGAGTGTGCAGGGTTCACATGGTCATCCTACATAATATTTTGACTGGGGAACTAAGCTAGAAGCTTGCCATGGCTATTCAAAAAGCTGAAGGAAGCTCTGGTTCTTCATAATGAGTGACTCGGGAATTTAGGGTGAGAGACTATTAATTTTTGAAATGAAATTTTGGCGACTCCACAACTTGCCTTAAATAGCCTCCTTAAGTGTTTGTGAAGTAAAGGCTCCCACACACATTGGGTCACATCCCTCAATGACACTTTGGCTGAATGACCCTTGACACTGAATTTCACAATTCTTGAGAGATTTTTCATTAATTCTCCAATCCTTTTCAATAGGTATTCCCAAAAAGACATTGGATCATTTACTTCAGGGAAACATAGGAAGGCACAATTCCCAACAAAATTTCAAAAAGGTGCAGCATAGAGTCTTCATAGGAGACACATTTCTAAAGAAACTTTATTGGGAGGGGAAACACTACAAAACAAGAAAAAGACAAAAGAAGAGGGAATATACATATGATAAATACTTACAATATTCAAAAGACTTAATGGAAAGGTTTAAGTTGGATCCTATTGAATAGAATCACCAAGGAATCACCTTCCATAGTTTTAAGCTCAAAGGCATTGTGCTGCTTACATGAAATGATCTTGTATGGTCCATCCCAAAGAGGGTCAAAATTCCCATGGTTTCTAGGCTTGGCGGCTCTTGCATCCCTCTTCAAAACTAAAGAGCCAACCCAAAGATCTGGCTTTGAATTTTTTCGGTCAAACCAATTCTTGAGAGTTTGTTGATGGCTGATCATGGATTCATTGGTTGAATCTCATTTCTTTTGAAGCTCTATCAATTCCATGTGATTCTGGCCTGTTCATGGCTCCATGTTAATCTATTTCAACTTTTATTATCATTTGCAACTGCTGGGAGCTCTACTGTGATGGGTATTACTACACTTTTACCATAGACTAATTCATATGGTTAGGTCTTTAGGATCTATTCAAGTGTCATCCGGTCAACCAATAAGGCTATCTTGATATGCTCATACAATGATCTTTTATGCTCATCTCCCATTATGTTTATAAGTCTTATCAAATTCTTCTTGGTAGACTTTGCTAAACCATTACCTTACGAGTAGTAGTTGGAAGATTTTTTTAGATAAATCTCATGCTTCATAGAAAATTAAGATACCTTAGTGCCCAAAAAATCCTTACCATTATCTTATATGATCGTACGAGGGGGTTGAAAGTGGTTGGTAATATCATAGAGAAGTTTCAGAATCTTATTCTCAGTAGCTTCCTTCAATGGGTCCGCTTTTTTCCATCTGGTAAAATAATCGATGGCTGTGAGAATCCAATTATGACCCATGCTTGATATTGGGTTGATCATTCCAATGAAATCTTGACCCCATTACATGAATGGTTCTTCAACAAGAATTAGGTTAAGAGGCAATGTAGCATTTCTTTGGAAACCCATGTAGAATTGGTAAATCTTGCACTTGCTCACTGTTATATAACAATTTGCAAACAAACTAGGCTAGAAGTATCTCACTTGTAGGACCTTTATGGATGTAGTTTTGGTTGAGAGGTGACCTCTTGAGCTACCATGATGTAACTCATGTAAGACACTTTCGGCCTCCTCCTTTTCCAACCATATGAGTAGGATCCCATCAAATTTACTTTTGAAAAGGATATTATCAATTATGAAAAAATTGCATCCTTGTTGTCAATAATACCTTCTCTTTTTAAGAGGGAAGTGACTTGGATATTAACCTATGTCAAAAAAATTATTATATCTGATACCTATCTTTCACGCTCCTCCTGGATATGGAGCACCATCTTAGATTCATCATTGTCAGTGTCATTAGATCATGTGTGATATATTAGCATAAACTCTTTCCCCTTACATGTTTTTTGGGATTTATTTCAACATCATACTCTAAGATCTTGGTGATCCAAGGCTAGCCCTCTTGTTAGTTATCTCACCATTTAATGATGTATTCCTTGACACTGGAATGTGCCACCAAGACAATGATCTTGCTAGTGGTCACGAGGTGTATAAATTTTTTCAACCCCTTGATGATGACATAAGCATTGTTTCCTCCACAAAATTATACCTTGTTTCATAATCATGGATGGTATTAAAAAAGAAAGCAACGAGGTGCTCCTCTCCCTGTTACTCTCTATTCTATGTCAGTATAGATGTTACACAATGTTTTCTTCCATATACATACATGATGAAATCTTTAGAGAAGTTTGGGTTGCGTAACATCAGAGCAGATGCAATTGCTCTTTTGATTGCTTCAAAGGCTTGACGACCTTCAGTGGTACCCACTTGAAATTTAAATATTTTTTTAGCATCAATGTGATTTGGCGGATCATTCTAGCAAAGTCTGAAATGAACCTACTAACAAAGTTAATATTTCCTAAGAAAGATTACACTACCTTCTTATTGACAAGTAGGGACAATTCCAAAATGGCCCCGAATCTCTCTAGGTCAATTGAGATTCCATTTTTTGAGATAGAGGTGTCCTAGGAGTTTTCTTTGTGGCTAATCCGAATTTTTTTTTCTTTAGATTCAAAGAGATTCCAAATTCCTGAAAATTCTTGAATACAACTTCTAAAGTGCCAAAATGATCTTCTCCTAGTTTGGTGAACATTGTGAGATCGTCCAAATATATCAAGATTACCTTGTTAATTAATTCTCCAAATGTAACATCCCTGGCTATCTAAAAGGTTAACCCAACATTGGTGGGCTTGAATGAAATATTTTCATGTGCAAAGCTTCCCCACTTTGTTCTGAAGGTGGTTTTATATTGATCTTCTTCTTTGAGCCATATTTGATTATAACCTGAAAAAACCATCAAGTAGAAAAAATATTTCTCAACTTGACTACTATTTTTAGTATCTGCTCCATGGATGAAAAGGGGTAGTTGTCCTTAAGAGACACCTTATTCATATATCTGAAATCCACACAAATTATGATTTTACCATTCTTCTTCCTTATAGACACCAAATTGGAAACCCACGTGGAATGTTTTATTGGAAATATTATTCTGGCTTCTAAGAGCTTCCTGAGATCTTCAACCATGAGAGACTTTATCTTTGGTTTCACGGGCCTCTACTTCTGGTGCACAAGTTTTGTCCCTTCTTCTAGATCAATGGTATGTTGAATGATATCCTTATTGTAACCATGTAGGTCATCATAAGTCTAAGTCACTACCTTATCATACTTATGACATAAAGCCACAAGCCTTTTTCTTTCTCTCTGAGTAACTAATTTCCCTACCTTTAACTTCCTTCCATGGGCCACTTCTATCTCGGTATAGCCTTCCTTGACTACCTCAAACTTCCTCTTATCTATATTAGCATCATTGCAGTCAAAAATATTTTCAAGCGTTATCAGTCCCTTTGGAAGCTTGTTTGTCTTGAGTTGGATAACTTCTTCTCCATATGCTTCTTCAATCCTGGGTTGGAGTTGGTGTGTGAATTCATCAGATTGCTGCAGAAAGAGCAATATTTGTTGGTCTTGTAGACACCTATAATTACGCCCGAGTAATTTAAATACTTAAATTGCGCTAATTATCTCCTTTCCCGCAAAATTGATGACATATTGTCAATAGCGCTCATCTTCTCTTCCATTGTCGTTAATTGATTACATTACGCTAATTAATTAAGTCGCCTTATCCAACACATACCCTAATTAACGACCCTTCGTTAATTAACACCTTCTATCTAGTCTAATTAATTATTATTAATTAATTAGCCTCCCTTCTCATTAAATCAATAAATCACTATTTAATTGGTTTAATTCCCTTCTAATGGTCCAAATCACACTAAAATCCATCTAAAAGCTTATAAAAGCTTGCACATGTATTAATTAATCATCTTGATTAATTAATACACCCCCCTTTATCCACATGAGCCACTTGAGGACAAACTAAACCCTCCTAAAGTTAACTCAACCCCATCTAAACCCCCCTTATCCATAACTAACTCTACATCTCCATTAGTCCCACATTCATGAGGATGTGTTGAATCCTTTATCCTTTGGGCTATATAAACAACCCTCCCTCTACTTCTACACTTACACCTAAATCTCTCAAGAGACAAAAGAAAGCACATAGTTTCATACTAATAGCCTTTTGTCATTCTTGAGATCCTCCATCCTCCATTCTTGAAGAGCTAAGCCTCACACCCAAGCATCCATTGAAGGATCAAAGCAAGCAAATATAATTTGATTGCCATTGGACTACTTAGGTCCATTTTAATGTTAAATTAGGCAATTAAGGAGAATAGAGTTCATTAATTTACATTGTGTTTTGATCAATTTCAAAGTTATTAATGTTAAGGGTAGGACTTGCTCATTTCTTCATCATGATGGTGTAATTTCTCATTTTTAGCTAGGTTAGGAAGCTATTTCTAGGTGGTAGTTTCTTCTTTAAATTTGCTAAAATTGTAGAAACACTTGCACACATTTGGCACGCCCGGTGGGACACTTAGTCCCATGGCATTTTAGTTTAAGTTTCATTGTTTTGGCTAACTTTTGATATGCACATGTAGTAATTAATGTCCATTTTTTGGAATTTTTGCTCATTTGATATGTGTAACTTCATGTTCATAGCCATAATTTTAATGGGTTATTGCCATTCTTAAGCTAACTTGTCAAAATTTTGAGATATTGTGAGTTTTCTTGTGTTTGCTGCCATATTTTGGTTGTAGGTCTGGCGCAGGCATGATTTTAGGGGCGCAGGCATGCAATTTTTCGTGGCGCAGGCACAGTTTTCGGGGCACACACGTCTCTCTGGTGGTGCAGGCACACTGTTAAAACCTGTCACTCTATTTTCCAACCCCTGGCGCATGCACACTAACCCTGGCACACACACCCTAACCAGTGCGCAGGTGCACTAACCCAGGTGCAGATGTCATTTCGTACTGTACCTTCACTACATACTGAAACCTGTCAGATCGGTGCACACACCCTAACCAGGGTGCACATACTATTTTAGTGGCATAGGCACATTTTTCTGGTAATGCGGTTATTCTGTCTGTTTTTCTCAGAGTAGCGCATATGTTGTTTTTGTGGCACACACACCTCTCTGGTGGCGCAGGTGCTTGATAAATTCAAAAATTCACAGAGTGGTGCAGGCACTATTTTAGTGGCGCAGGCACTGTTTTCGTGGCACACACATCTCTCGGGTGGCGCAGGTACACTGTGAGCTGAAAACAACGTTTAGTGGCGCATACGCCCTAACCCGCATGTAGGTGCTGAAAAAGGGGCACAGGTGTCCTTTTGCATTTTTTGAAATTAAAGTGTTGATGTGCTAACATTCTTGCAGGTTTATCTAATCATATATTTGTCTTTGCAGGCTGTTTTTACATGTTTGTATTTGATTAGGTAATATTTTGCATTGTTTACTTATAGGAATAAGGATCGCGTATGCTCTTCCCTCACGTCCCTTGGGGTGATCTTGGGAATCAGAAATGATTCTTAAGTCCTTTTGATGCTTTGAGATTGCTAAGAGTATTTGAGTTGGAATTGGTTAATTTGGCATAGTTGAATTAAAGTGTTTTTCCATTTGATATCTTTTTGGATTTTTGAAGACAATCACGTATGCTCTTCTCTTGCGTCCTTGGATGATCTGGAGAATCAGAAATGATGCCTTCTCTTTTGATGGAAAACTACTAAAAATCATCATACAGGACCAAAACGCCATCGCTTGTCAAAGAACGGAGGAATCGAAACAAAAGTCAGAAAACTACTAATACAATTGTTATACAGGTTGCCAAACGGTGTTCGAGCAAACCACATCTAATTAAAAAAGATAAAATGAACAACATATTCAAAACACTGTATTGCAGGTTTCGGAAAAGGGTACGTCCCTCTCCGCTCAACTGGAACATAACCCCTTTGGCATAACGCCTTAAGCTACAACAATGGGGGTGGTTCCAGGAACCCCAAAGTAGTCCACGCAAGAGGGAACCTTGTGGATGAAATGGGAAGTGCTCCGCACTACCTATCTGACTAGTAAATCCTTTGTGAGATAGAGTTACAAGTTGTCCCTACGTGACCCTTTTAAGTACACATTTGGATGCATTTATTGCCCACTGTGCTTGAAGGGGGCAAAGTTGAGATACTCCCAAACTAGTCATTGGGACTTTTTGGGTAAATCATCCTGCTCGTGGATAATCTTTGTAGCACCTAGGACGAGAGAACCACCTAGGAAGATATACTTTGGCCAGGAGCCCACTTTGACCATTCTAAAATAGTGTTGAGTTGTGAACCATATTTTCATTGTGAAATGTGTGACGCGTTACTTTCGCTTAGTTTTTACTTGCCTTAGGGCGAGGTGAAACTCTGCCGAAGTGAAGCCAACATTTTTCATCCTTTTTTTTGATTTGCTTCCTTCACATTCTTTTGACACTTTGTTGATCAGAAGAAGGGTGACTACCTTTGTGTTACCAATTGACTGTTTCTGTCACTTTTATGTCTGTTTACGCCCATCCATGTTTGCGGCTGGGTAAGTTAAACGTCTAAAGTGTGCGGAGGCGTATTCACATCATTGGTAGCCATTGTGATCTTGATACCCATGTCAAGATCGTCATTGTAGTTAGGCATGGTTCATCACCGCGGACTTCCTTAGAAGAGTTAGCTTGTTTGTATCGTATCACTACAATTTTGATATTTACGTCTTGTTTCTTGTAAACTCGACATAAATATCTATATTGTAAGGTTACGTTGCACACATTTTTAACTATTCCTAGCTATACTTTGAGCTTTTTAGTTTGGTTCTATTATTACCTCGATTTCAAAGAGTGCTAGGTGTTACCATTTGTGCGTGTTATATCAATAACACCTTGATATCAATACTTCACTTTCTCGCAAAGTGGGTTAACATATCTTGGTGATATTGTTGTGTCATTCGCGAATTGTAATTGGCACTTTTTGAGATATAGGTCTTAATCGAGTTTGAGCTCGCTCATCATATATCTTGATTGGGAGGTCGCATTGACTTCTTGTATTTACTTACATTTTGTTCATTCCCTTGAACTTGGCATAAGTGAAGACATCTTGTTAATCATCTTGCGATGTGAAACTACTTTTTGAAACATAGTCTAGGAGGTACTTCATTTAAACAGGTTTCAATACCAAACACTTGTGTCACTAGTGATTTATCACTCTATCACATTGGTATTCTCACATTGTTGATTTATTCATACTCTTAACAAATACATCTTGCATTTCACTTAGGGGTGGTCACTAAGCTTTGAACACATTTACAACTTACCCTAGTGAAACTATCACGAAAACATGGCTCCTAAAACATGTCTAGGGTTAAAGAAACAGACATATGAGGAACAACAAGCGCAAGCTTGGGAAACCTCTAACAGACAAGGGTCAAACCCCTTCATTGGACATGACCTAGGACCATTGTTTTCTGCAGAAAAAGAAACAGAAGAGATGGTCGATCATAGTGGAAATGAATTAGAATCACCACATGCAGACTTGATTTTGACCCCACTCTACTAGATGAATTTCTTCTTAGAAACAAAGATAGAGTGTTGGCACGGGTCATAGAATTAGGGGCCAAATTGCCCACTGAGAATGAAACAATACTACCTGCAAATGACGCTACTGAGGAAGAACGTCCCCTTATCAATATGGAAGATATTTTAACACACGGACATGCTTCCACTTCTTACGCAGGAAATGATAAAGTGGTAGGGCATAGAATACCCTTTATCAAAGTGCCACGAAGAAACAAGATAGAACATGAGACGGGTGAAGAACCTCCACAATACGAGGAGGAGGAACCTTTAGAAGAAGAAGCCACAAACCAAGCCACAATCCAACAACAAATCAGTAACCTAAGGCCTGACAACTAGCTTTGCTTACTTCCCATGTACAGAAAGATGCAAACAAGAACGTTCAAAAGTTGAGGCCTAAGGTTAAGATCAATGAACTCCATCGAGAAAACCAAGGAGAAGAAGACACAGGGTATCATCGTGTTTACATCCCTGCTTCTCCCACTAAAGAACAATTGCTTGCACAAGAAGTGTAGTCTATGAAAGTGACGCTCACGAGCTTACAAGAGAGCAATATAGGGAGCATTAGGAAATATCAATATGAAGAATTATGCCCCTATCCTTTTGACAAGACAATGACCCTTCAACCCTTTCCAAAGAAATTTGATATGCCAAAGTTTGACAAATATAAAGGGAAAGGAGATCCAAGGGATCATGTTAAATATTTTTACATGGCATGTCAAGAGGTGTCTTATAGTGACAATTACCTCATCAGACTTTTTCCCAAGAGTCTCGGAGGTCAAGCATTGGAGTGGTTTACACGCTTACCACGAGGATCAATTTTCACCTGGCCAGAATTGGCAGAAAGATTCGTGCGTCACTTCTCATATAACATAGAGAGTGATGTCACCATGGCAGACTTATGTGGTGCCAAGCAATGCCCAAATGAGACTTTCACCAGCTTCCTCCAATGGTGGAGAGGGATAGCTAGTCACTTCCCTTGTGCTTTCCCTGAAAAGCAGCTGGTTAGTATTTTCGTTCCCAATCTCAACCCGGATATAGCTTTCCACCTCCAAATGCATTGTGTTCGTACTTTTGAGGAGGTTATCGAGAAAGGGATTCAGATAGAAAAATCTCTCATTGCCAAAGGCACCCTCAAAACCCAATCTAAAGACAACCAAAATGTCAAACCCACGGAAAAGCTGAAGATCTTTAACAAAAACAAAAATGTGGTGGGAGACGGAATCACTGATTCCAAACGTGTTCAAATGGTCCAAACTGGTCAACCTTTTAAACTGACCAAGGGCCCAATTCAACCACCACCAAAGTGAAGAACATTCACCTCTCTCAATGAACCTTTGTCAGTCATACTAAAACAATTGGATGCGGCCCACATGATGACCTATCCTACAACGCAACCGTTTGATGACAACAATGCTCTGAAACCTTCATGGTACAAGGAGCATGAATATTGTGAAATGCATCGTGTCAAAGGACATAAGACAAACAAATGTCTGTGGCTTCGCCATTATATTCAGGACCTCATTGACAATGGGGAGATAGAGGTGGATAACCCTGGAAAAACACAAACACCTAACGAGAAAATGGGGATATATAAAGAACCATTCCCCAAGCATGATAAGTCAGAAAAGTCAAAGCCGGATCGGGGAGAGTCATCCCAAACTTATAAAGCCGTGAATTACTTGTACACCAAAAGAGATAACAATCATTATGATTCACTTATTGGATGTATTCACTCTCCTGCTGACCGTGTCAATACCATCCGGATCAAGGGAAAGGACTGCGCTGCGGTAACAAGGCGTGCCCACCTCGTGATTCTGGAACCTTCTCCGTCGACCCCACAAACCGGTAAATATAACCTTTTAGAACAACTTGAAAAGACATCTGCTAAGATTTCGATCTTAGATCTTCTCAAGATATCCAATGTGCATAAAGACATTCTGTACCAAACTCTTCAGGGGTCGGGAGTGCCTTTAGAAGTTGATCCTGCACACCTTCAAGCTGTGGTGGCAAACATCGCACCAAGTGAACATCTCACTTTCAACCATAGGGAAATCCCTACTGAGAATCCAACACATAATCTTCCCTTATACATTGAGGTAGTTGTCACCCGCAGGAAAATCAAACGGGTGCTTGTGGATAACGGATCTGGGTTGAACATCTGCATGCTTAAGTTGGTCAAACAGTTGGGACATACAGAGGAAGATCTTGAGTCCCATATTATCACTATCACCGCATACGACAACATGGAAAGGGAGTCAGCAGGCACCATCACGCTGCCCATGGAGGTGGGCCCCACTTGCCATCAGACAAAGTTTCATGTCCTAGACTTGGAACTTCCATATAACATGCTTCTAGGCCGACCATGGATTCATGCCATGCAGGCCGTGCCATCAACGTTTCATCAATGCATTAAGTTGAAGCATGAGGGACATACGGTTACAATACAAGGAGATTCTGAGCCCTTTGCTCATTGTAGAGCTCTCAATAGCTTTGCACGAAAGGGTACATATGCATGTCCCTCCGCTAGATATAGTTGTCCCTCTCCAGTCTGAGGCCATGGAATCCCGGGTGGATTCAGATTCTCTTAGTTCTTGCGCTCATGGGGCGTCTACTTCAACATCTCCATTTGATTCATGGGAGATGAAAATCCTTGAATATGGCTGTGGGGAGTATAATGTACAACAAGTGCTCTTGGTTTCAGACCTCTCATTGTCACCCAAGACTAGAGGTCAACCCAACTACCGCTTCAGGAGACCTAGAGAGGAACACACTATTGGGTCATTCCTACCTGGAGGCTTGTTAGCTGAGGAGAAATTGCTTGATCCACCTACAACTTGGGTCCCTGAGGATACTCAGCCATCCTGTTATCGAACCCCAGAATATGAAAAATCTAGTAAAATGATGTACTCCATGGGCTACAAAGGCCTAGGATGTGGGAGGAATGAACAAGGACAAAGAGAACCAGTCCCTCTTCCACATTTCAAAATAGAAAGATATGGCATTGGGATTCACCCTTATGGAGCACACCCCAATGATCAAGATGCAACTTGTTCTGAGCGTGAGGATAGCTCTGACTATCTAGACAGTGATACGGATTCCCATTGTAGCCAATATGAGGATCTGGCCTCCACGAACCTTTTCATGAACAACGTTGTCCTAACCATAACCCCCACAGAACCAACCCTTGACCTTGTATACCCTTCCCTTGTTGAATGGGACCAACAACGTCACATGCCACTAGATTTATTTGAGAATGATGAGGCTATTGCAGAATTCATGGGCATAAGGGATACAATTCCCATTGGAGATCACAAGAAAGGTTTCTTTATCGACTTAGATACCTGCGCCTACTTCGGCGAGGAGGCTGAACTTCGTGGTCAGCAAAATTTAAAGAAAAGCGAGGGAAAAAGTTCTAAAGAAAAGCCTTCGGAAAAAATCGAAGTCCAAGTCACACAGTGAAAACCTCTTTGAGGCACTGGCTGACAAACAAATAAGAAAATCAAAGGACAAACAAAGTGACCATGCCAAGGATGAAAATCTCGTGGAGACATCCTTGGATGAAGATCTCAACCTACCTCCTGATCCTACGCGTATGGAGGACTTATCAAAATTGCTAGTCGAAGAAACCATTGATGTCAATATTGGTACAGAAGAAGATCCCAAGATAGTAAAATTGGGAGCATCACTCTCAGCTAGAGAACAAAAGACATTCACTATGTTGCTGCGAGAGTTTATTGATGTGTTCGCATGGTCTTACAAAGACATGCCCGGCTTAGATCTGACTTTGGTCATGCACAACCTAGTCGTGCACGTAGATGCCAAGCCTATCAAATAGAAGCTCTGAAAGATGCACCCAAGAGTGGCCCTGTTGGTTAAAGAAGAGTTGGAAAGATTGCTTGCAGCAGGATTCATCAGGCCAATTGATTATTCTGAATGGATATCGAACATTGTTCCTGTCCAGAAAAAACCTATCGGTATCTGAATCTACATGGATTTTAGGGACATCAATAAAGCTTTCCCTAAAGATGATTTTCCACTGCCCAACATTGACATGATTGTTGACTCAACAGCAGGGTACGAAATGCTATCACTCATGGATGGCTTTTCAGGATATAATCAAATCAAGATCGCTGAAGAAGACCAACACAAAATAACTTTTACGACTCCTTGGGGCACCTTCTGCTATCAGGTGATGCCATTTGGCCTTAAAAATGTAGGAGCTACCTATCAGTGGGCCATGACAGTGATTTTTCATGATATGATTCATGATATCATGGAGGACTACGTAGATGATATCCTGGGAAAGTCCAAAACAAGAGAGGATCATCCTGTCATTTTGTGGCGTATCTTTGAATGCCTGCGTGAATACAAAGTCAAGCTGAATCCAAAGAAGTGTGTCTTTGGTGTGCTATCAGGGAAACTATTGGGCTTCATTGTGTCAAGACGAGGTATTGAGGTAGACCCTGCTAAAGTGTCTGCTATCACTGAAATGCCTCCACCTGAGAATATCAAGCAACTGCGCAGCTTACAGGGGAAAATTCAAGCCATTCACCACTTCATCTCCCAGCTTGCAGATAAATGTCACTCATTCACCCATTTTCTTAAAAAGGATGTCACTTTCATCTGGGGACCTGAGCAACAACAAGCCTTTTCTTTGCTTAAATAGTACTTGGCTAATCCACCCATCCTCATGCCTCCCACTCCTGGGGAACCACTCTTGCTCTATATTTCCGCTACACAATTTGCTATTGGTGCGTTGCTCGCCCAATACGACCTTGGCCATAAGGAGAAAGTGGTGTACTATCTGAGTCACACCCTCATCACCTATGAGCTTAATTATCCTCAAATTGAAAAGGCTTGCTTGGCCGTTGTTTTTACTTTTCAAAAACTTCACCATTACCTGTTGAATACTAAGACCAAGCTCATATCCAAGGTTGACCCACTCAAGTATTTATTGTCCAAACCCACCCTCACAGGTAGAATGGCTAATTGGATCATTCTACTCAGTGAGTTTGACATAGAATTTGTCCATCAAAAATCAGTTAAAGGACAAGTACTTGCAGACCAGCTAGCGGAAGCACCTTTGCAAAGCATGGAACCTTTGAATCTGGATCTGCCAGATGCCTCCTTGCTCTACATTGAAGAATCTATCGTGTGGCAGATACATTTTGATGGATCCTTTACGTTTCATGGTTCAGGTGCAGGAGTGGTCCTTATTACTCCTTCTGGTGATCCTATACCACAGGATTTTCACCTGGGCTTCCCTTGCACAAACAACATTGCAGAATATGAAGCACTTATTACAGGGATGAAGCTAGCCATCAAGTGGAATGTTCATCATGTCAAGGTTGTAGGTGATTCACAGTTAATCATCAAACAAGTTAATGATGAATATAAGGTTAAGGATGACAAGCTCATACCTTACAAAAAGTTAGTGGAAACTCTAAAGGAGTATTTTGTGTGCATCACCTTTGAGAAAATCCCAAGAGCGCAGAACAGATTGGCAGATGCCATGGCAATGGTAGGGTCTATGCTTCGTATTCCACCTAGGGAATAATGATATGCCATTCTTCGTAGAAAATCTATGCCAGCCCGCGTATGACATGCCAAAATCTTGCCTGGCTTGTGAGGTTGTTGGTCCCAATTCCCCATGGTATGAACCCATCTTCACCTATCTTAAGGACAACACATTCCCTCCTGATATCTCCCATTCTGAAAAGCAAATCCTGATTCACCAGATAGCCCATTACACCCTTTTAGGAGGTACACTTTATCATCATGGCTACGATGGGAATCTATTACGTTGTCTGGATGTGACGGAGTCAATCCAGGCAATCAAAGAAGTGCACGAAGGGGTATGTGGAGCACATACAAACGGAATGGTCTTGGCTAAGAAACTGTTGAGAGTAGGTTACTATTGGCCTACCATGGAAACTGATTGTTGCAATTATGTTAGAAAATGTGTACTTTGCCAAAAGTATGGAAATTTCATTCATGCTCCGTCGCAACCATTGCAACCTATCACTACCCCATGGCCATTCTCCAAGTGGGGACTTGATTTAATAGGAAAACTTACTCCTACCTCATCTGATGGTCATACACATATCATCACAGCTACAAAATACTTTACAAAATGGGTGGAGGTTGTCCCTTTAACCTATGTCACAGGAGCACAAGATTTCTAAATTTATCATGAATCACATTATTTGTCGATATGGTATTCCCTGCAGCCATTGTTACAGATAATGGGAAGTCATTTAAGAACAAAAACTGTGAAAGGTCTTTGCCAACGGTTCCAAATCAGGTTAAAATGGTCCACACCATATTACCCTCAGGGTAATGGACAAGCTGAGGCAACAAACAAGACTTTGGTAAGGATAATGGAGAAAATGGTCAGCAAAACAGGTTGAAACTGGCACCTACAAATCCATCCAACCCTTTGGGCTTACCGAACATCCATTCACACTCCTACGGGTGCGACACCATATTCCCTAGTGTTCGGGACAAGAATCTATCATCCCTTTAGAGATCAAACTTCCATCCCTGAGAATTTCTCTTCGGGACTATCTGGATAAGGATGAAGATTATCGAGTGGCAAGACTGGCTGAGTTAGAGCTCCTGGATGAGAGGCGCATTCATGCTCTTAATCACCTGAAAGTGTATCAACACAGAGTCTCCAGAAACTACAACAAGAGAATCATCCCTTGTCAGTTTGAGGTTGGTGATTTAGTCATGAAGGAGAACCAGTTCAACACCAGAGCAGAGTGAGAAAAGAAAGGGAAGTTCGAACCACATTGGTTGGGACCCTATGTTATAGTTGCCAAGTATGGCACAGGGGCATACAAACTGGCTCACCCCAATGGTGATGAGCTCCGGGAGCCCATGAACGCCATGCATCTTAAGCGGTTCTATGCTTAAACATGGCGCAAGGAAGTTAAAAATCAAAAAATCATAAAAAAAAAATAAAAAAAAATCAAGAAAAAGAAAAAAGAGAAAACAGGTCATCCACTAGTGAAAACCATGCAATTGTGGCACTTTGGACAAGTCCTTGGGTGAAAACCAGTTTCCAGTGCCTCAGGAGGATTCGTTGTTCACAAGCATCCTGTATTAGGAGGGTAGTTTTCTTTGGCCTAGACCTAGTTCTGCCTTCAAGATTCCCTGTGCGCCCCATCCTGTCAAGCCTTGATCCGGCTTTGCCTTCTTTTATTCATCTGTGAGGGGTATGGTCTTTCACTATTTCCCATCTTATGCTGGGGGCAATTCAATGACTTCACCTTCTTGTTCATAAACGCGTGGCTTCTGCCCTTGTATATTCCCCATCTAACGTTGGGGGCATCCACGCTTTCTTGGTTACCTGCACATAGCTGTTGGAAAACCATTAGAAAATTGTTTCACAAAAACCAAACAATAGAAAATTGTTTCACAAAATTGTTTCATGAAAACAAAAACAATAGAAAATTGTTTCACAAAAACCTAAACAATAGAAAATTGTTTCACAAAAACCAAAACAATAGAAAATTGTTTCACAAAAACACTAAACAATAGAAAATTGGTGCATGAAAACATATCTTACAAAAAAACATTTACTTGCATTGTCTTGTTCTTGCTTTGCTTGTTGCTTGTATAGTTGTTTTGTATTCTTGCTTTTGGGTTGTTTGTTGCTTGGGCATACTTTGTTAGGATTCATCTTTTCTTGCTTAGATTAGATTTATTCTTGCTTGTGCATATTGTGGTATGTTTTTGCATGCTAGTGAATCTTGGGAAATCATGATGTAATGTGTTAATTCATTATGTTCTTTCTTAAGCATTTGGTTGTGTTTGTTACATGTTAATAAAGCATGGTGAATCATGGTGTATTGCATTAATTCCTGGTGTTCTTTGTTAGCATTTGGTTGTGTTTATTGCATGTGCTCTGTTTTGTTATCATTCACATCACATTACCATCATTATCATCACATCTAACATCATATATACATCATATATAAACAAAATGCTAAGTTTTACATCATGCATGTATGCTAAGCTAATCATCACATATCGTATCATCAATGGGGGCAAGAGGGGTTGCGCATGATCAAAAATCTATCCCCCCCGCACCAATATCATCATATCATCCCGTCCATATACATCTACAATAACACATGAGAAATGCATTTGATATCATCTAAGGATCTATCATCTAACATCCACAGCACATGTATACATCAAACATCAAAATCAGATACATACAAAGTACAACATCAGATAACATCATAACGCATCCATAAGTGCTGAATCAAAACACGCAACATGCAATGAGAATCAATATATGCCCACTCGTGTCACAACGCATCCATAAGTGCTGAATCAAAAACACAACATGCAATGAGAATCAACATAGAGTAATTTCTAAAAAGGGTATTTCACATCATAAAATTATCCCACTCATATCACATGCATCAGGACACAAAAACAATAAAGGTACATCATCTCATAACCATGTGTATCTGAGCCAAAACAAAGTAATCCTCATATATATACATGTGTGTCAATATACATCTATATCAAAAATGGATACAAATCAGTGCTCTATATCAAAAAATGCCTTCAGCTGAGGCGTACAAAGATGATACATCAAAAATGTCTATACACAAATATACAATGTCCAGATCAGTACTCAATACAATACATCATCGATACACAATGCCATCAAAAAAGGGCATGTATATGAAAGAATCAAGCCTTCATCATGAGGCATCATCAAAATACATGTATAACAAAACTATACATCAAAATCGGCCTTCATAAGAGGCATACATATAAAGAATTTCTACAACAAAAAAATGACAGATCTCAACCATAGCTCTCACCCTCGTCGGGGCTCCTAGATCTGTCCTCTGGATGATGGAACACTGGAGGCTGGGATGGCGTTGGTCTGGCTGGCTGCTCTGGTAGGGGTTGTCTCACTGATCTGGTCAGAATGCCTTGATCTCCATGATCGAGAGCCTGATGCACTCGACCCTGACAACTGTGGCAGTGCATTACTCACTGCTCTAGCAGGAACCACTCTGTAATAAGCAGTCCTGTAAAATAGGGCCTCACCACCAAGCCTAGTGGTGTCACGTATCAGGTCGGCATCTCTGGAGGTGAGTGCTACCTGAAGGGTAGTATCTCACTCGCCTGTCACTTGGCCCAAGTCTGCCTCAGCCTGTCTAGAGGTAGCAACCTCTCGGTCTCTCTCTGTAGTCATAGCCTACAGCTTGGTGTGGGCCTGGTCCCTCTGTGCTAACAGTGCCTGTGATTGTGCGTATACATGGTCTCTCTGTGTAACAACCATCCACACCTGTGACTGGGACTGATGAAGAAGGCTCAATATCTGAGCCCCCTGTGCCACTGTCTCCCAGATCTGGCTCTGCCATGCTACTCTATCATCTCTTGGCTAGCCTGGGCTCGAGCCTGATCCTGCTCTGAAAGTAAGGTAATAATGTGAGCTTCGGGCCTCATCTGCTCTGCTACGGATAGTCACACACCAGCCTCGAGCCTCATCTCTCTCCACTCTGGCCACGTCTCTCTCGGCTATGGCCTGCTGTAACTGCACCTGTACTGTGGCTATCTGTGCCACTGGCTGGGAGGCTGTGTGTGCCTCAGGGACTGGTCCCTGAGGTGCTCTAGAAGATTGTCCCTACTCAAAGACCCTACCTCTGGGTGGCTACACTGATACCTGTATTGGGCCATGCGGCCTCAGTCCCTGTGCCTGTGAGGCACCCTACTCCATCACGTGGGATGCCATCAAAGGGATCCTCTGGGTCTGGCCCCTGTGCCACTTGCCCTTGCCCTGCACTCTGCTTCTATGTCGTATCTCTACAGGTGGGCGAATGTCTATTGCCCAGGCCTCCTCTAGAATGGTGAGCCACCGGGGTAATACTGTAACATACCAAGCTGCATAGTCAGCTATGTAGTCTCTGGGATCTCTCACCTATCATAATGGGTCCCATACCTGTGGGACCACCTGTGTTAAAACTCACCCTAGCTTGGGGCTACCAATATATGAGGCCCCATGGTCTACCTCTTTGAGTCCCTACGTGCATGCCAGATATCTAGTTGGGGGACCCCCTGTACCCTGCCAAGTTGCCAGCTAGACACCTGCCTACTCGGTACAGCTCCATGATATAGCTACGGCTGCCAATAAGAAAGTGCTCCACCAGGCACATGCTGAGCTTTGTGGCATCCTCTGGCCACTTGAAATGTCTGTATTGATGCCAATTGACATTTATCTCAACCAGCTCGTCAAAATCCTACCTATATTTGAATAAGTTACCAAGATGGCCACGTACATCTCCACCAACTGCTACCCAGGCCATGTATGATGGCTCCTCAGGATCTCAGACACAGAAAGGGCCCACGGGGCATCCGATCGTGATATGATCCCATGACCATATCTGAGATAGGGACGTTGGACCCACAGTCTTCTGACCGTGGTATGTGATCAAGTGTAAATCCCAGTATAAGTGGGCCAGTATACACTACCCCCAGTAATATCTCTCGCCGTTGTAGATACCATGAACCAACGGCAGTAATCCTCTTGGGAATGAAGTCCCTGTCTTATCAGTGAGTAAAAACCCACTGATAAGAGCCATGATGTAGAGAGGCCCCCCGACGCAAGGTGGGGTCGGAGATGCACTCATGCAATGCTATAGTCATCCTGTCATGTGGGAGATATCATCAACACCAAATAGGGCACTACAAGCTGATCTAATCAGCCCTGCATCTGAGATGTACTCGATCAAAGAGCCCATCATCGGCATGCGGAGAATCCACCATACATCCTCAATGGTCACCGTCATCTCTCTTGTGGGCAATCTGAAACATTGACTCTCGTTATGCCATCACTCGGCTAGCGCAGTTAAAAGACCGTGGTCTATTACAATAGAGGGCATCCAAGCCATTAGACCTAGCCCTACCACCTCAAGTAATATTGCCATGGCTCGCCAGTCGCGCCAGCGCATACTACCCTCTAACTCTGCAATTCAAGTATGTCGCTCCCACGTCTGCAAAACTGGTAGTTGTCTCTACAAAATAACATGCCGCTCATTAGTTCCAAGCATTTCTTCTAAGAAATTTATCTCATCTTTTAGGGTTAACCCAAAAATCTTAAAAATTCTTCTAAGTGTCATTTTTTTGACACTTTCCTATCTTTTTCTCCGCCTGTCTAGGGCGCCTGTGCATGCCCTTTTGGGCATGTGTGTGCAACATTTTTGGCACCTGCGCTTAAGCGCACGTGTGTCTTCTGGCGCGTGCGCCCTCCTTCAGGCGCATGTGCACTCTTTTTGGCGTGTGCGCCACACATTTGGTGCTTGCACTTGCGCACATATGCCCCCGTGTGTGCTTTCCCTATTAGTGCATGCGCCACGCTTTTCGCGTGTGTGCCCCATTTCCCACGTGTGCGCATGTGCACTGTAGACACCTAAAATATGCTTACACTTAGCATTTCATCCAATTCAACCGATTAACGATACTACGTTAATTCCCCATTCTTCACTCCATTCTCGAATGCCCATTTACGACACCTTCTTGGTCGTATTCCTCCTATAAATCATCTAATTTGGTTAATATATCTCTTATTAGCTAAACATTCCTCCTTTCGACCATTCAAAATCTCCCTAGTTCTCTCTAGACCACTTCTATTGGCTTCCTAGGCTATCTATCAGTCACAATTGGTTATCCAAACCCCGCCTAACTCTCAATGAGTCTCTAATCACTTGCTAATCAATTTTAACTAGACTAAGCCCTACTTAACTAGCCTAAACCAATCGTAACTAAGCCTAAATCATGTTTATCCTAATCTAATCTAAAAGAGCTTTAGTCCCACATGCACCCAATTTCCAAATTCTCCCAAGTGGAAAACTATAAATAGAAAGGTCACCCCTCCCATTCAGACTTACAAATTTACTCTCAAACACTTTGGAAAGGCATTAGAAACCATTTGTGATAGTTTTAAGCTATAGAACATTTGGATCTTGGCCATAATCCGTTGTTAAGAGCTCCTCCATCTTGCGTCCATCCATTCCAAATATAGTTAGTAAGGGAAGATCTAAATCTTGACCATGTAGCCAACTTGGAGAGATCTCTTCACTATGTTTAGGAGTAAACAAAACATAATTTGATTGCTTAGGATCTAAACTAGGTTCAATTTTAATAAGCTTTCATAGAGTAGAGAGTAGTATACATGTTATTTTTTGATGTTTTTGTCAAAGTCATAATACTTTTATGTTAGTTTCTTTTGTTTAGCTCTAATCTGATAGTGCATGGTTGAGTTAGCAAAGCTTTGAGGTTATTTAGCCTCACTCCATAGCTTTTGCAACTTTCCATTGCATACATTTGGCACGCCCTGTGGGACTCTTATGTCCATCCTCCATTAATGGAGGTCCTTAGTTCTTCAAAGTCTTTTTTTTCAAGTTTTTAGTGTAAATCACTTGTTATTTTCCTCATTTCTGTTTTAAACCTTGGATTGATGAACTCTATTTACATGCATTTGTGGGTTTAACATAGAAATAGGAAGCTTTGACTAACCAATAACCTATTTGCTTTTAAAATTTTGAAAATCCGTGTGTTTTACAGGTTTTTTACAGGGCACGTGTAGGTGTTTTGAGGTAGTGCGTACACATTGAGATACAGGTGTCTCTGTCAGAAAGGCCGCGTACCCATCAGGGTGTCCTCTGTGTTTTTGAAATTTTTCCCTGCTAGGATGCATCCGCATCTTCGTTGGCTTGTCTGCGTCTCCGTCTATCTGGACGTGTCTGTATAATTAATATCACTATGTAAAATTTTATAGACCTCTTTTTACTTGGGTTGCGTATCCGTCAGTAGGAGCGCGTGCGCGTTGAAATCATAACATACTTGTTAGATCAGGGTACGTAGGTGTTGGTGACTGTTTTAATCTTAACAAACCCGCATAGGTGTTGGTATAGGCGCGTACCCGTTGGCTGGGGTGCGTACATGTCAGTTTGGGGGCGCACAGGTGTTGCTGTCAAAATTTAAAAAAATTATGGTCTGTTTTAGCTGTTATCTTTGACATTTTTTTGTGCAGGTTTCTAAAAAGATTGATAGGTTTTAAAACAGGACTAACTCTTTATAATTTTCGGTTTGCATGATTAAGTGTTTTTCATTCCTTAGCTTAAATTGGGGTTTGTGAAACATGCGTATGCTCTCTCCTCACGCTTTCCAAAAGCGATCTTGGAGATCAAAAGCACTTACACAAAATCTATTTTCTATGTTAAAGACACTTGGTCTTTCAATAGGATAAAGTAACATTTTTTATGTGCTTTTAGTAGTATTTCCACTTTGCGTATGCTCTTCCTTCACGCCTTTCAGGCGATCTTAGGAATCAAAAGCAAGTGTGAGTTCTCTTTTTACCTCAATCGGAGCAAACCAGAAAACTACTAACCAAACTTGTTGTCTACAAGGACCTAACATTGGTCAAAGAAAGGTGTTAAAAACGAAGCGAAAACTTCTAATACACGTGTGTTTGCAGATTGCCAAATGGTGTGCCACTTTTGAAACCACATTAAAAATTAAAAAAAGATAAAAAACACACCATATTCAACACACTGTATTGCAGGTTTTCAGGAAAGGGTAAGTCCCTCTCTGCTTAACTGGAATGTAACCCCTTTGGCATAACGCCTTAAGCTATAACAATGGGGGTGGTTCCAGGAACCCCAAAGTAGTCCACCGCTGAGTAACCTCGTGGACAAAACGGGAAGCACCTCGCTTACCCCACTTGACTAGTACACCTTGTGAGATAGCATTACCGGTTGTCCATGTGGCGACCCCAGTGATAGTACACACAGACGCATTAGTTGCCTACTGTTCTTGAAGGGGGTAAAGTAAAGCCGAGATAATCCCAAACTAGTCAGTGCGACTTTTTGGGTAAATTGCGCTCGCTTAAGACAACCTTGTAACACCTAGTTGAGAGAGCTTATTAAGGAAACCATTTTATCTGGAGGCCAACTTTACTAGTCCATTCGCATCGTTTGCCATCACAAAGTGAACTTGTTTGGATTCAACATTGTGTTTTTCGAACACGGTAATGAACTCATTCCAAGTTTGATCTGATTGTCTCTTATCACGAATCTAGACAAACGTATTACTTAGCTTAGCTTCCTTCTCATTTTTCAAATGAGGCGAAGCTCTGCCCAAAGTGAAACTAAGTCTATTTTCACATGTTCTTGACCTACACCCATGCATTTGTACTTTCCATGTTGGAAGTCGAACAGAGGCATGCTTTACGTGTCGTGTTAAAGATTGTGCTAGCTAATTTTTTGTACATTTACACCCATCCATGTTTGCGGCTAGGGTGTTAAATGACTAAAGCGAGCAGGTACGTTTTCACGTCTTTGGCAGTCCTACGATCTTGACTTCAGGATCCTCATCATTGTTACGGGTCGGTTTTGTCATTTTGTCTCTCCCCTAGTTTGTCGACTGTTGCTTGCATTCTGGTCGTTCAGTATTGGTATTTACATTGCGTCTCCCATTCTTTGGGCACGTAGTATAAATCCCTCTATTGCGCGGTTACGCTACTTGCATTATCGTAGACTTCTTGTTATACCTTCTACTTGATTTTAGTTTAGACGTCATCTGGGTCTCTTGACAAGTGTTGATACCGCGTTATATATATCGCCATAATGTTGTCTTGATACCAATACCTTGCTTGCTTGGTTGAGATATCTGGATAGCGGTTGTTCCGATATGTCTAGTTGCGACGTCCACTTTTCAAAACACTTAGCTTTCGTCGATACTCGAGTTAGTACTAGGTATACCTTGTGCTGGAGATCGCGATTTGCTCCTTGTTGTTACTTACACCTTGTTCATTTCGAACTTGACCGTAAGTATTGACATTGTGTGGATTATCTTTGCATTGGGCTGTCATTTTGCACACACATTTTACATAGGGAGTATTTCCTTATTGATTGGATTTGTGTTTCGCACTTGCGTGATTGTTCCTTGTGATTATTCATTCATAAAACTTATTTTCTAGGACAATCCTTTTTGATCTCATCGAGATTACGTCATCATGATGTCTAATTTTCCTTAGACCGTATTCGGAAAATCACACACGCGTCTACGTATACGTACTGAATGTCTAGTTGGCTGCCATTGTGCTGCCCAAATCGGCATGGGGCCTTCTTCACTTTGAAGAAGTTTTGATCGTGCTATCTAGGTCTAGACATTTGTGCTTAAACGACACCAACAATGAATGACTATCACGCAATTCCTCATGCTTACGACAATGTGGAACCTAGGTTTAGGCATTCACATCAAAAGATACCCCTTTACAACTAAACCTCGTTTGGTTCTTCGCACTAGAATTCCCGCCTGGGTACCCTGTTCCCCACCTTCAACTCATAGTCGGTGGTATGGTTTGGATGCTTCTAATCCAAATTATTATTTAGGTTCCCCCCACTCTTCTTCTGATTCAGATCCAAACTACCATTCGGATTCCCACTCTTCTTCAGAAGATTCAGATCGCAACTATTGTTCGGGACACCCCTAGATCAAATCCTGAATAACGGTCCTCCCTTCCTTTGCAGGACCTTTATTCCAACTCACCTCAACAATGTCCTTCCTCCTTTGAAGACTCGTGTGACTCCAAGTTCCATCGATTCAAACATCTAATTCGGTTCTTGAGTCACGGTCCTCCCTTTCTTCGCAAGAGCATCCTTCATCAGTCGTATCAACGACCTCTTCCTCTGTCGAAGAGTTCCATGACTCGGGGTTACCTCTAGTCACTCATTCTAATTTGACTCCTACGTCACAACTTAATGGATGGCTATGCGATCCTACTTTCCAACCTACATTACGTCGTCTTCTGGAAAAACGACCTAGGTCCAAATCCAAATCATCCATTCATGAAACGCCTGTCCTCCAAGCCTACTTCCTCTCTTGAGTCATCTTCTTCTGTCAATCAATCTTCCTCTCTTAGCGGATCCGTTTCTTCTAGTCAACCCCCCTTGGTCAAAAAACAACAACCTCTACTGATTGATTTATCTCATGATAAAGGACCAATCAGACTACACGAAGATATCCCTTTAGAGGATTGCAAACAAGGTTTCTTTCTTGAACTTGATACGCTCGCATATGGGGAGGAAGAAAATGATTCCTTTTATACAGAACATAGAGGAAGAGCCTAAGGTCATGGAACTTGATTCTTCTTATGTTATTCCATCTTCACCTTCCTCTAAACATGATGAGAAGTTAGGGTCTAGCATTGATCCATGGCCTATCTTCTCGTCACCCAATCATTCCTTATCTATCATCATTCTTCAATCAAAATCTTGCATTGGCTCACCTCCTAGTAGCCCATTATCTTCTTCTATTCTCGGGGCCACATCGTAGTAGCCCTTCATCTCATGCTATCTATGGGACACCTCCGAGTAACCCCTACTCATCGATACTTGGGCCACACCCTAGTAGTCCCTCACCCTCATCTTCTATTCTTGGATAATGTCCTCGTAACCCAACTTCTTCCATCTCAAGGCCATATCCTAGCAGCCCTTCATCATCTTCTATCGGTGGTTCACCTCCTGGTAGCCCATCCTCTTCAATTCTTGGACCGTATTCTTTTCATCTATCACATCTTTCTTCTATCAATGTTTTGTGGCAAGCCCACTACCATTTCTATTGTTCCTTTCATCAATCATAAATGTTCGCTTTCTTCTCCTTCTCAAGATCAGACAAATCATGCGGTCAGCTTATAAAAAACCCCAAACAGGTTCATTATCAAGCTCAGGTCAAAACTTCCAAGAGCTCCAAAGCTCCCAACACAGTAAGCGATCTTAAGGTTAAAAAGCAAACGCAATTCAAGAACGCACATCAACTTAACCCATCAAGTATGGCACAAAGTGCATAAACCTCTGGATAGGGAACTCCAATCTCCCTGCATACGAAATCCATGTTTCAGGATAAATCGTACAGTCATGTATTGAGTTATGAGCTCACCACAATCATCGACATGGGAGATAACATGACTCTTGATAAACAATCACGCTTAGGTCTCCCTTATTAAGGAAGTTGCAAACATCGTTGTTGGATCTTACGCACGCAGAGTGACTTATTTGGTCCCACCTTTCCAAAAACTATCAAAAATCTAAAATTGAAAACAATGTAAAAATACAAAAACATGAGAAAACATTTCAAAGAAAAATCAAAGGTACAGAGATCAAACATTGCAATCAAGTATTGCGTACACAAGGATGTTTATTTCTTCCCTTTCTTTCTCTTCTTCTGCAAGTCTTCCTATCATTTTTATCCCTTTGGTGATCTTTTGGTTAGCCTATTCGCACGTGTTTTGCGATCATGTATCTCTATGGTATCCGTTTGACCCTGGTCTTTTATCACCTTGGTAAATTAAAGAATGACTGACCTCTTAGAGATCATATCACATTCAACATCTAATAAACTTGTTGAGAAGAAATTTTGGACATATTTGTTGACACTAGCCAATGTCTTCATCACAATCACTTCCACTTCCCTCCATCAAGCCAATTTGTGGTTCTTAACCCCCTTGTCAAACAAGAGAGCTGAAATAAGTTTTTAGAAAAGCAAAAGAATCAAAATCAATCAAAAGCTAAAAAGCTACAAAGAAAAAGAAAATTGATATATTAAGTCCTCTCTTGGGGTATTTCCAAATAATCTCTAATCAGGGCTATGGACGCCTGACTGGCAGTAGAGCAATGTTGCAATTAGAATCAAATGCATCTCCGTCGGGGCTATGGACGTCTGGCTGGCAGTGGTAGCAATGTACGGCTATCCTTCCACCCCTCCATTCACAAATCGCCTTTCGAAATAAATCATTCCTACACATTGGCTAGGGTGTGTCTTCACTTGCTGTCTATTAAATCTTCCCTTCAAGAGGTTATTTTAATTCCACGTTCACGCACTGGATCTCTATGAGTATAACAGGACTAGTATAGTTACCAAGTGTCTTTTTTTGGACCTTGTACAGACTCTTACTCTAGTCTATATCTCATCTCACGATTTGTGCCTTTGGCTAATCACTTGTTTCATCACGAGGCTTCTCAACTACATTCATGTCTTTCACATCATTCTTCTACTTCGTTCATGACATCCATGTGTATAATATTTCCTTTTTTACCACGTTTTTCGGACACCTTTGTCCCCTTTCACAAAATCCAATCTTCTCCTTCCTTTCTATCATGTTCTTTTAGGCCAACTTAAGTTGGGGGCATCCATGCTTCTTCCCAGCAATTCATTGGTTTATGTTCATCATCATGTTGAACCTATCCATAATGTCCTTCGGATCCTGCTTCTATCCGTGAAGAGTTTGCCTTTGAATACTCCCCACCTAATCGCTGGGGCATTTTCACATCTTCACCTTTCTCGCATGCGCGTCACCTTTTGCCCTTGTACATCCCGTCTATCGCTGGGGCCATCCACGCTTCCTCGTCTTCCTGTACATAGTTTCAGAAAACTTTTAAAATCATAAAAAAAATTCAAATATGTTAGAAAATCACAAAAACATTCAAATATGTTTCAAGACACCATCAAAAACAATATAAATCAGCTTACAAAATGTCCGCTCTTTGGTTCTCACCTGTTTATGTGCGCGACTCGCGGATCATCTTGGATCTACCTCCATCAAGAAAAACTAGGTTGCTTACTTTGTCTGTACTCTAGGGTACAACAAGTTGTCCTGGTACTGTTTCGTAGTGCACATTGCTTTTCCATTAGACTGAAGTGTCCTCCATTATTCCCCCTCGCATGTATCTGTGCTTGGGGTACCGTCATTAACCCTTGTCGTTGATTCGAATAGGTTGGAATTAAAGCTTGATAACAAAAACATTGCATTATGTTTCTTTGTTAGTTAGCTTGTTTACTTTCTCGTACTGCATTGCATTTTGTATGTTGCATGGAGTTAGGCATCTTTTACTTTCTCATATTGCATTGCATTTTGTATGTTGCGTGGAGTTAGTCATCTTTTACTTTCTCGTATTGCATCGCATTTTGTTATGTTGCATGGAGTTAGTGGTGGTGTTTTTAACAATGGACATTTGTTCATATATGGCTTTTTCATGTCATACTACACTTTTGTTCATTCTTTTTAAATAAGGACCGATGATGAAGATCTCTAGCAATATGATGAAAAATAAAGTTGTTTAAAAGGCATTGGATGGATGTTAACTCATTCCCCCTTTCTCATACTCCTTTTCTTCTATATCCCCATGTCTCTTTTCTTCTTCATCACACTATTCTTTCTTCTGTTCTCTTTCTTTCATCTTTTCAATCGTCAATCGAGTTATTCTATCACCCCATCAAAAATCAAGGGGGGCATCCTTCATTCTACTCATTTTTTTTCTTCTATCCCTTCAAAAGTTTCTACTTGTTTATGCTTGTCTACTTTCTTTGAAGTGGCGTCGCTTACGCCACCCCAAAGAGGGGCAAATGTAGACACCTAAAATATGCTTACACTTACGCATTTCATCCAATTCAACCGATTAACGATACTATGTTAATTCCCCATTCTTCGCTCCATTCTCAGATGCCCATTTACGACACCTTCTTGGTTGTATTCTTCCTATAAATCATCTAATTTGGTTAATATCTCTCTTATTAGCTAAACATTCCTCCTTTCGGACCATTCAGAATCTCCCTAGTTCTCTCTAGACCACTTTTATTGGCTTCCTAGGTTATCTATCAGTCACAATTGGTTATCCAGACCCCTCCTAACTCTCAATGAGTCTCTAATCACTTGCTAATCAATTTTAACTAGCCTAAGCCCTACTTAACTAACCTAAACCAATCTTAACCAAGCCTAACGCATGTTTTATCCTAATCTAATCCTAAAGTGCTTTTTAGACTTTATTCCCACATGCACCCAAATTCCAAACTCTTCCAAACCAGAAAACTATAAATACAAAGCTCAAGCCTACCCATTCAGACTTACAACTTTACTCTCAAGCACTTTGGAAAGGGATTAGAAACCATTTGTGATAGCTTTAAGCTATAGAACATTTGGATCTTGGCCATAATCCATTGTTAAGAGCTCCTCCATCTTGCATCCATCCATTCCAAATATAGTTAGTAAGAGAAGATCTAAATCTTGGCCATGTAGCCAACTTGGAGAGATCTCTTCACTATGTTTGGGAGTAAACAACACATAATTTGATTGCTTAGGATCTAAACTAGGTTCAATTTTAATAAGCTTTCATAGAGTAGAGAGTAGTATACACGTTAGTTTTTGATGTTTTTGTCAAAGTTATAATACTTTTATGTTAGTTTCTCTTGTTTAGCTCTAATCTGATGGGTGCATGGTTGAGTTAGCAAAGCTTTGAGGTTCTTTAGTCTCACTCCATAGCTTTTGCAACTTTCCATTGCATACACACACACACATGTGCTTGTGTGTGCACGTGTGTGTGGGTGTGTGCAATCTATGCTAGTGTGTGTGCACGTATCTGTTTTTGGCGCATACGCCCCCAAAAAGACACATGTGCCCCCTATCCAACACCTGTGCCTACGTGTTTTCCTATGGCTAAAAGCTAAAATTAATGCATTAATGACAAAAATTGATGAGCAAGGGTTCGATACTCATAAAGGGGCCATCATTCGCGTGCCGCTAGTACCCTCGAACTGCATCTACGCACCTCAATCGGTCTTATGCGATCACCGTGGTTCTCCTTAGTGTCAGAGCCTCACAGTAAAATTTCTAAACTGATCAGTTAAAAAGAATTAGTTGTGATGTTTTTACCCCCCTGGTGGGTATATTTACCCATTTTTCACTGTTAGGAGGGCCGGACGGCCCATTTCGATCGTTGTTTTCTCCTCTGTTCACTGTGGAATAATTATTTTTATTAAATAATTATTATTATTTTCTTATTTTTCACCATATTGGGGCATTTTTTGCTGTCCTATACCCCTTTCTTCTCCCTAGGGCAATTTTATTGCTCCCTGGTGATTTTTATTCTTCTCCACACTCTCGTAAATAATTATTTTTCAAATAATTATTTTTTCTTCATTTTTCCACTAAACAAGGACATTATTTGTCACTTGTTTCTTCTTCTTCAGCCTAGGGCACTTTCTGTTGCCCTTAGGCCCTTTACTATTCTTATTCTCTTTTCTTCTACTATTCACCATGGTTCGGAAAGTAAGAACAATATATATATATCAAAAATCCAAAAACAGAACAATTTTTTTCAAAAAATCCTAAAAAATAAAAAAACCCTACAAAAATGGTAAATTGCTTATTTCGGCTGAAACTTGTGTTTTGCACATGGTATTTTCTCCGTATCTTATTGGTTTGTCTCACATCTTCCTCGATTAATATAACTCACGGATCACCGAATTCACAACCATTCCCAAAGCTAGCTACTTGCTTCGTTTGTACTCTGGGGCACTTTCATTTCCTGGTGTTGTTTCATTGTGCACAAACACTTTTCATGGACCCCATGTCCATTGTCATTTCCCCTTGCATGTATCCTTGCTCGGGGCATCATTTTTAACCCTTGTCGTCAATCATGAACTTGTAGATCTCTTCAACACTGATAACAAAACATTTGTACAACTGTCTTGACCGTTGTTGGGTTGGATATGTGTGTTCATACTTGTTTTCCCTGTTAAATGAGCTTGTTTCCTTCTCATATTGCATTGCATTATTGTATGTTGCGTGGAGTTGGTTCTTTCAGCAATGGACAATTGTTTGTAGTATGGCGTTTCGTGTCATTTCACCTTTGTTGTATGCTTATATTTTTCATAAGGACCGATGATGTACTTCCTATGGCAATATGATGACATCCAATTTGTTCCAATCAAATAGCGGCTAGAGGCTAAGCTCTTCCCTCCCCTTCTCCTTATTTCTTCTACATCACTTCCCTTTCACCCCTGCTTTTCTCTCTCCCCAGGGCATCCTGCCTCTTCCCCATTCTTCTGCCTATCTCTCATCTTTTTTGATCGTCGATCGACTTCTTTCATCACGCCATCGACACTTGAGGGGGCATCTCTCCCTCCTACTAATTTTTCTTCTACCCCTTCAAAATTTTCTTCCATCTACTATCTTTGAAGTGGCGTCACTTACGCCACCCCAAAGAGGGGCAAATGTAGACACCTATAATTACGCCTGAGCAATTTAAATACTTAAATTGAGCTAATTTTCTCCTTTCTCGCAAAATTGAAGACATATTGTCAATAGCACTCATCTTCTCTTCCATTGTCATTAATTGATTACATTACACTAATTAATTAAGTCACCTATCCAACACATACCCTAATTAACGACCCTTCATTAATTAACACCTTCTATCTAGTCTAATTAATTAGCCTCCCTTCTCATTAAATCAATAAATCACTATTTAATTGATTTAATTCCCTTCTAATGGTCCAAATCACACTAAAATCCATCTAAAAGATTATAAAAGCTTGCACATGTATTAATTAAATATCGTGATTAATTAATACACGCCCCTTTATCCACATGAGCCACTTGAGGACAAACTAAACCCTCCTAAAGTTAACTCAACCCCATCTAAACCTCCCTTATCAATAACTAACTCTACATCTCCATTAGTCCCACATTCATGAGGATGTGTTGAATCCTTTATCCTTTGGGCTATATAAACAACCCTCCCTCTACTTCTACACTTACACCTAAATCTCTCAAGAGACAAAAGAAAGCACATAGTTTCATACTAATAGCCTTTTGTCATTCTTGAGATCCCCATCCTCCATTCTTGAAGAGCTAAGCCTCACACCCAAGCATCCATTGATGGATCAAAGCAATCAAATATAATTTGATTGCCATTGGACTACTTAGGTCCATTTTAATGTTAAATTAGGCAATTACGGAGAATAGAGTTCATTAATTTACATTGTGTTTTGATCAATTTCAAAGTTATTAATGTTAAGGGTAGGACTTGCTCATTTCTTCATCATGATGGTGTAATTTCTCATTCTTAGCTAGGTTAGGAAGCTATTTCTAGGTGGTAGTTTTCTTGCTAAAATTGTAGAAACACTTGCACACATGTCTCTCTCGAAGACTTTCCAATGATCCACATTATAAGGTATGGCCGGGTAGATGATCAGTTTTATTGGTTTCTTATTTACCAGTAGATCCTTGGTTGGGTTGAATTGTGATCCGACATGAGCCATTCGATCCCCTTCTATATTTTGGTCCCGAGGGATAACTTTAATGTCAAAGGCCTCAAAGTCTTCAATAAGATACCATATCCTATGTCAGTAGGACCTCATTCTTGGGTTCTTTGTTGCAGCGGTATTTCTAACTTGAGTCACCACTAACTTAGAGTCTCCAAAGATTCTCAGTTGTTGAATGCCTTCTTTGTGTGCTAATGTCAGACCATGAACTAAAGCTTCATATTCTCATTCATTACTGGTACAAGTGAAGTGGAAATGGAATGCTTGAAGTATCTTCATTATGCTTGGTGAAGATAGGGATATTTTGGCTCCAGAGTTGTTTCTAATTCTAGATCCATCGAATCGTAGAGTCCGTATCCGGAAATCCTTTGCGAGATTCTTTTCACTTTTGCTATCCTCCTTCATGATCTTTGGGATGTTGTGATTCTCATCAAAGATCACATAAGTACATAACCTGGTGGAGTCAAAATTCTTGAAGGGGTCTCTAGGTGATAAGTAAACCAAATAGTTTTCATTTTGATGATCACCTTCATTCATATATGACTCTTCTTCTTGGGTGATCATAGCACGTGAGGCTTCAAAACCTGAGGATACTTGATCTGTTATATGTTCTTCAAAAAGGGGCTCTGATAGAACCTTCATTTTGGATCCATACTTAGTCCATAGAATCAGATGTGAACAATCAAGGGACATATAGCCTCCAATTTTAGTTGTGAAATCACGGGATAGACACGGTCCAAAGACCGGGGGAACACCAATCACCGCTATATCCTGTGGAACAATTATGTTCGAGCAGGAGTAGAGCTGTAATGAAAGGATTATAATAATGCCAATGGTTTGAATTAACTTCCCATCCAGTTGTATGACTCCTCTTCTCAGGGGTTCATATTTGATTCCTAAAGCATTCATTATAGCTTTAGGCATAACTATAGTGTTTGCGCCAGAGTCAATCATGGAGTTATCTAACAATTTATTACCAATTATAAGAGTTGTGAAGAAGGGTTGAGGTCTCAGCTTACTTACCCCCTCTTTCTGGTTTATTAATATTGACTTTGTCTGAACTTGAGTTGTTCTTAGTTGCTCTTTCCCCTCTCTAGTCGTAGTCAGACCACTATTGGATCTTAGTGCTTCTTGAAGTAATTCTTTTTTCTCCAGAATACTCAAGATATCCCACAAGGATACATTCGTTGGTGCCCTTTTGAGTTTCTCAACTACATTAGTTAGCCTGAGTAATTGTGCTCTAGAGACTTGTTGGTATTTCAATTTCTTAGCCGCTGGAAGGAAGGAACTTTGATTTTGAGCAACCATCAAAGCCTCTTGTCTGGCTATGGGTAGAGGGGTAGCAAATGTTGGAAGTTCTTTCCTTGCTTCATTCCTTGTTGTAGGAGCAGGGAACGTGGGTTCTATCATCCACTTCTCAGAGTGAGTGTTATAATTTGACTATACTGGGTTGGAAGTGGATACTTCATTTGTGAACACAAACTCTTCTCCTTCAATCCAAGATAAAAGTGCATGTTTAGGCATGATCTCTGCCTCTTGTTCTAGGGACATCCCTTGCATTTGGATGACCAAGGCTACATTTTGAATTCTCAGGGACTAGTAGGGTCCGCCATCAGGGATCTCGTAGCCTTCCATTTCTCTTTGCTATGATAACTTTTGATATAGATTTCCTTGAGGGTAATCTCTTTCCATACTAGGGGTATTGCAATGAAAACACCAAGCGTTGGGATCTTCTACCAAATTGTTTTGTCTTAGAATCATTTCTCTCCCCTTATTGGGTTAGAGCATCTAGAGTGGTGTCGGGACTGGGAAAATTTGGTTAAATGGATGTGTTGATAGTGGTCTTTGGGAATTTTGATATTACGGAGGATGAGCGGGCCTATTCCCTTGGTAGCTTTGATAGTTTTGTCTAGGGTACACACCTTGATTCCTCTTAAGGTTAACTATCTCATTAGAGAAACTCCTAAGAATATTTTTTACTTCCTCCGTGTCTGCAAAAGATGACAATGATGCTATTGTCGTAGATGTAGTAGATCCTTTAGAAGATGGGTAGCTACATATGGACGTAGGAGCTTGGGTAGAACTTGAGGCAAGTGCATGGAGAAGGGGAGCTATTTTGAGATATACTAGTGATGGGATCCTCGGGGGGATTTTTCCAGCATCTATCAAATTATTCTCAACCTAGACTGTAATCTCATATGCTTAAGGCAAAGAATCTCGTCCTAATGACTGGATCATTATAGAAATATCTGAGTTTAGAGACTTAAGATAAAAGATAATGGCCATACCCACGCGTGGTCTAGCTAGAGCTGGAATTATTTTCCATATCTTATGGAATTTGGTATTAAAATCAGTCATAAGCTCTTGCAGATCTTTCTTGATATTAATAAGTTGTTATAAGAGTGAAGATTTGTCTCCCTTTTTGCTAAATCTTGCAAAGAATACATTTCCTAATTGATGTCAGATACCGATGGAGTTAGGAGTCAAGGATTGATACCATTCAAGAGCTTTTCCTTTAAATGAGGCAGCTAGTAAGCTTAAGGTAGCATCTTACTTTGTGATATAATGTATTGTGAATATCTCCACAACATCTTGAAGGTGTTCCTTTAGGGTTTTAAAATATTCTCTGCTAAACTTAGGAAGTGCCTTCAATGCGTTTGTTAGGATAGGATTCCATGTTGCCGAATGCACTGGCAAGATGAGTGGACTTCCTTGATTCCATGAGAAAAATTGTCTCGGGGGAAGAGATGGTTGATGTGCCATTATGATAGGTTTGAGAACCCAAGTGGATTGCAAGAAGGGTCTACCAGGTGGCAGTGTCAACAATGTCCACTTTGGAGGAGGCAGAGATATTTGAATCCATCTACTTCTTCTGCCTCAACCTGGGGATAGCTACAGGTATTCAAATGCACCTTATTCCCTTGTTCTTGACCTTGTTTGGATTCTTCTCATGAACTAAAGAGAGTCAATCCACCAATATTGTTGAAACCAGTAGATATTCAAATGGGTTCTCTAGATGTGTAATTACAGAGCCTCAAAAGGATAGAAATTGCTATGTCACACACCGAACCTAGCAATATTTTAAGTTTAAGCTTTCAATGCTTGTCCCACTAGGTGTGCTAGGAAAACTGTTGATGATTATCTTTATAGATAAACCATCAAATTCATGGGAAATCTTAGAGATGTGGGACTTGGCCCCTAATATAACCTCCAGTTATTATAGACGTTGGCTCTTCTTTGCTTTGTGTTGAGGTGAGGGTTAGAGAGAAAACATAACAAAAATCCTAACTAAGGCAATGTGCTGAAACTTTACTGAAAGCACAGATATAGAAACTGAAATAACTAATAAACTAGTTAAAGAGCATTAAGCATGATTAACCCTTTTAGAGATGTTTCATACTATAAAAGGTAAAAGGAACTAAAATGTAACCATTTGCAAGTAAACAAATTTATGTAAACATCTAAGGGTGTATAACACAATTAAAACTTAAACATTCATCAAAAACTAAAAGAAAGCATGCAGAAGGAAATAGGACACAAGGTATTGCGAACTCCTTAGTGTACAGAACAAGAAATATTAATTTATAGAGAAAATAGTACATAAGGCTAAAAATGGGACAAATTACAGTATTTCTTTACAATGGAGCCTTGCTAAGGCTGGTGAACACAAAACAACTAAACCTAAAGATCTCTTGCATCTCTTCTAACTTACTCCTCTAACTAGCACCAGAACCTTCTTTTATAGATCCTGCAGCTCGTGCTCCAATGCATCTACCATCAAGATTTCCACCATCCACATTAAGTTCTTTACCTGCATGATCTTTGACCCAATGGAATGAATCTCGTCAACTTTCTTTAGGACTTGGGATTGCATTGAATTCGCCGAACTGCAAGTCATTTTGCTTCTTTTATTGGCCCTATGAATGGTGGTAGCTTCTTTACATGACACGTGAAGGTTACGTGCTACTTTGGGTCTACCTTTTTCTTTCTCCTTTTTAAGTTGCATCTGAGCCATGCGTGGGGCTTTGAGGGCTCTTCCCTTTTCCTTTGACTTTTCAACCCACTTGGGTTGGGTTGTTGCACTCCTACCACTTGGTCTCTTCTCATTATTTTGAGGATCTCAGTTAATTGTGCTGGCTCTAATATACGCCGAAAGGACACGTGGATGCCTTCTGCACTCAGTCCCATGCTTAGTCAACATTAAACCCCGAAGAGGAATAAAAGAACACCAAAATAAAATGGGGGCCGATGTGACAAAAATATGAAAAAATGAGAGATCCCTGAAAGATGTAGAAAATATTCTATAGTTCCCTCAACAGTTGTGTTTAAACCTAGGATGAGAGTGCATCATGGGGTATTGAGGGGGGACATGGTATTCCCCCCAAGTGTGAATGCCATAGTGATCTATCCAATGAGGATAGGGGACAGGGTCCCACTATCTACTAGTGTGAAGGAGGTACACATGTGAACACGGTCCAAGGAGCTAATACTATGTGAAAGTGCATGTGTCATATGTGTGGAGTGGTACTATGTTGTGCATTCGGGGAATGAGAATGTGAAGTGGTCCTAGATGTGCTAAGTGTAGTATCCATCTGATGTGTAGACCTATGCTTATGAGGTAGGATATGAGACTAATGTATGGGATATGAGACCGATGTATCCATCGTGGGTGAGAAGTAAAAGTCAGATGTGTGGGAGATATAGGTGGATGCATGAAAGTAGCATGAGGAGTGGCAAGAGAGCTATATTTCATAGCAGTATGTGTCAAATCCATGGGGCCATCACGAGGAGGTGTTGAAGTAGGTGTACTAGTGATAGAAGTAACTAAAGGTGTAACAGTATTAGGAGTCAAAGATAAAAGATTTCATGGTGGGATACCTCGAATATTGATAATGTGATGTTCTTGAACAAAATTAAGGCATAAGTCTACTATGGATCACACGAATTTGGCAGCCCCACACTAAGGGATTCCTAAGACCATGTCACAATGCGTAACTGCAGATCCAACTAAGAAAGGAATAGAGATAGTGAGGGGCCCACAATGATGGGAAGAATGACATGTCGATGAGAGGTAGGTGATCTATAGGTCATCTAAGATAATGAAAAGCCAAAAGATTGCAAGTAATATAATGAGCATGTATTATGCTTGAATGTAGGATGCACAATAACATTGTTAACAAGGTTAGTACTAATAGAAGCATCAATATGTAATCTATGTGATGGAAAGGAAGCATGAAAATTATCATTAGTAGTAATGATAGGTAGAATAAGATCAGTAGTACCAAAAAGGAATCCAACGGGATGATTTAAAGAAGATGGAGGTGGAACCACATGATAAGCATGATTTGAAGAGGATTTAGGAGCTGATTTTTCATGCTTAGGTAGTGGATCATTGGAGATTTTAATTTTTCCATTGTCATTAGTAGATTTAGAATATAAATAGTAGCTTTAGGCAACTCAATGTCATGATTGTCAATCAGATATTGGATTAAATGTATAAGATTGAAACATATGTTAGTAGAATGGCCATTACATCCATGATAATCACAATGTGCATTTTCATCAAAATTGTTTCCACGAGGACAATTAGGATCTATCTCAAGAGGATATGGAAGAGAAATCAAATTACTTTCAATGAGTTGAGGCAACACCATACGGGGTGTATATGGTAATCTAGTAAAAATAAATCATATAGGTTGTAGTTAGAGATTTTTAGGTTGGGATACAACATTGACAATAGGCTTGGGCTCGCTAAGATTTTCTTTAAAGGAAAAATTTCTTTGGAAATAGCTACCATATTAATCATAAACATTAGTATCATACTTAAGTTTTCCCAAAGAAAGTAATTTAACTTCACAAATTTTTAGAGTATGACATAGACGATCAAAAGAGTGAAAAGAGTCAAAGAGCACACATTCTTACAAATAAGGTAATAGGATTGGATAAAAAGATCTTGAAATTCATATTCAACTAAGACACTGCTCATTTTAGAAATATTATTCTTGTAGCACAAAACATATTCACTAAGATGTTCATAGATCCTTACCTCATTTTGTCCATTTGTGCATATGATATTTCAATTCCAATTTTCATAGAAAAGTAAGCCAGAAATATATTTTTCTAAAGAAGTGAAAGAGATAACAGAGTGCAAAGGAGAGTCATAAAACCATCACAAAACATAGTCCTATAAGTGCCTAGGAAATAACTTGGTTAATAATGTGTCATCACAAGTATAATCCAAGCATGCAACATGAAATGATTGAAGATGCTCTTGCGGATCCCCGTGGCCATCAAAAATAGGAAACTTAGGTGAAGAAAAATTAGGAGGAAGTGGATAAGAAGAAACTTGAGGTGTAAGAGGATTATGTAGGTGGAGTGAAGAATCAAGAGATGGAGAAGAAGAAGAAGATGTATGTTGCAATTAACGAAATTGAGCTTGTAAATCATGGTATAAGGAAATTAAAGAATGAGTTCCTGAATAAGTGCTATGTTAGATATGGGAAATGATGGGGGAATAAAAGTGAGTAGTGGGTGTGGAAATAGGCATACGAATGGTGTATATCCCCACAGTGGTGGGGGAAGAAGAAACTAGAATAGAAGAGGTGATAGTGGTAGAGAGCTTTAAGGTACGAGCCATACTAACATGAGTATCATTATCACGGGAATGATGAGAGGCTAATAAAGCCTCAAGAACATGTATTACATGGTTGTTATTGTCACGTAATGTGACATATAAATTGGTGAGAGCATCAAATTGTGCTTTACCCAAATTAGCATGTTCATCATAAGAATATTCACTATTAGAAACTTGGATGTCATTGAGGGGGATCTGATGGTAATTAAAGAGAGGATTATCATGTGTGGTTTTAGCTATGATGTTGGAATGATTACGAGTCTATGGAAGGAGCTCAAAATGTTATAGAAGACCAAAGCGACCATTACGGGTAATGGGCATGAAAGATAGATCCGATTATGGGCATACAAAGATCAAGTTCACCAAATGATTTAGCAGAATTAAATCTTTGTCAGAGGACTGAGATCAAATAGATATAACAATAACAAGAAATATCTATCATGAAAAAGACAAACAAGTGTGAACAATAGAGAGATACGAGTGACTTAGCTTGTAATTCCAAATATTTGGACTAATTAAAGGTTGGAAATTAGGTGGAATAGGCTAGATCTGGGATGAGTATACTTCATCTAGAAAACTGAGACCTGCAAAGCTTCCAAACATAATTGTCCAAAGGGGGACTAAACCACCCTAGGTGCTAGTTTCCTAGCAACAACTCCAGATTTGATCTTTTCAGGGTTTAAACTTGTCTTCTTCCTTTCTCTCTTTATTGCTCTAGACTCGTTGTAGGGTTTTTTGTCATTCTTGTACCTATAAAACAAACCCTAGCTACCTACACAATGCTCAATCACACATTATATGGAATAAATATTTCAAGTTCTTGAGTTATAGTGACCTCAACAGTCACCCCAATGTGATTATCACCAAGGTTGCACTACATTTTAGACTCAGTGTAGTTCTAGTGTGTGAGTGATAAAATGATGTCCCTTGAAAATATGTTGCCCTTGTGCCAATCACACCAAGGTAATGGGATACAACTACTTTTCCCCCAATATGAATGTGTGAGATGGAATTTAGAAATAACCCCTCTTATGCAGCCCAAATGCAGTGCTTGAATATTTATCTTTTCCCAAGTAGTAGATAGAAAGTAATAGCCCCAAATCACCCAGATCCTAATAATAGTGAGTAAGTCATGTATATATATTATATATGATTATCTTGTTTGAATTTAGTCATTAATAACTAAAAAGTCTATCAAAGTGACTAAAGGGGACAGTAGCATCTCGACGCTCATATCCCTAATGGGCGGTAGTGTCTGGGATGCTCGGGTTCCAGAATAGAGTTATTTCTATCTTTTCATTCTCTTGAGAAACAGATAAGGGTTAGGGCTAGGAGGAATACCTGTTGAGTGTTGGGAAGGTGTGCACGTACCGTAGAGAGATCAGACCGATTGTGAAGAGCTCCTTTTTGTCTGGGAAGGACTACCTGTAAATAAGAATGCAAGACCACCAGATTTTCGTTAAACAATAAGTGAGGGAACTGCCTTGGGCCCAGGAAATATTAGACTTCCTTTCGAAGGTGGTCAGTTCCCTTTTAATACAAATTAATGCAAATGATAATAAAGAAGCTATTGTGAAATCACGATTTAGGTACCTCGTTACTAAAAGCAATAGAGACTAAACTACCAATAATAAAATGTCATGTTGTTTGTTTGGTCACTGGTTATTGATACGTTCAGATCAAGTTACAGGGATAGACAAGGCTGGATATGAGATTGTTTGGAGGTAAATAGGTGAAAGGTTGGTTTTTGGTATAAGTCACAGTGACCGATGCCGGTCACTGGATAACCGACCGTGGTTATAAAACCGGTACCGGTAGGGGATAACCGATATCGGTAGGGGCAGTGATTTAGGGGATTTTAAATGGAGGTTGGTTGTAAGGTGGTTATGGGGTTTAGAAGGTTGGTAGATGGTTGAGGGGAGTAGTAGGGTGATAGAGAAGACTCAGAGAGTGAGAAAGCTGTCTTTGGGGCAATATAGAGATGGATGAATGAAGGTTAGGTGCAGGGTACTGCCGGGTGGTAGATCCAGGAGTGAGCTTATAATCACTATGAATCAAAAGTTCACAAAGTAGTGTCTAGAAGCATACAAGGTAATAAAAGAGACTACTTACTAGTTTCTGATGCGGATGCAGGTCCAAGGAATGCAGTGGCGAAGGCAAGGCTCAGTTGGGATGATCTGGCAATCGGAAGTGAGCTGATGAAGCTATCCTCTGACTCTCCCAATGTTTGGATGAGTGTGACAGTGATCTAGTTGCTCAGTTACAGTCTTGGGCTCAATACTCCTCTCTGCAACCTCTTCTCTCTTTCTCACTTGTCTCTCTCTTGCAAAATGAATTCGGATCCTTTAGTTTTGGTTGGGGGAGGTCATTTACAGGGAACCGATGGTGGTTACCTAACCGATGCTGGTCGAGTAGGGACCGATGTCGGTTAGGTCAAAGTTGGCTATTTTTAGTAAAATAGCCAACTTTCCCTCCTTTTCTCCCGAGGGGTCAGTTGTGGGCTTGGTCAAGTCATTATTAGGTTCATTTTGGTGCGGGTGAGGGGTGATGAGTCATGGGTGTGGGTCTGGACCAAGTTATAGGTCTTAATTAGGTTAGTTTAGGGTTAGGGCTAGGTCATGGTGAGGTGGCGAGGTGAGGTGGCAGGGTTGGAGATGTGGATTTATTAATTATAAGGTAATTAATAAATAATTAAGTGTGTAAGGTTTAGGTGGTGAGGTAGGGTTAGGTTGCGAGACGAGATGCGGGGCACAGGGCGTCGTAAGACCCAAATTTGGTGTCTACATTTGCCCCTTGTTGTCATGTAGCTTGTCTTGTAAAGCTGCACTGACAATAATAAGAAGTGGTTGCCCCAGTTAAGGGTATAGGTAATCCCCCTCAAATCTATCACAGATTGAGGCGACGTGAAATCAGGGATAGGGTTGATAAAGGGTGAATGATGATGAGATGATGGTAAGATGGTGGGGTAAGTTCAAGGAAGCAGACACACATTGAAATGCAGTAGTGTGACCAGGGTACATGATTTGAAGAGCAAACAAGCAATTCATAGGAAAAGGTCGATAGTTTATCCAAACAAGGTTGATATAATCCTGGTATCCAAGGCATAGGAAGTAGCTCCAGGGGATATAACGGGTAAGGTACCAGAACGTTTAGGCATGTTCGGCAGTACCAAATGGTTGGTTTGGTTGAGATAAACGTCACGGTCTCGGTCTAGGCAAAGCTGGTCGGCTGATCAATTCAAGTATCCTAGTCATGCTAAAACATGAACAGGTGAGCTCGATTGAACAAACAGCTACATGATGGGTGGATAGAATCGTAATTTGTGGGCCTCGGTCGAGGTACTTAATTGGTGCGGCCTTGGGTCGGGCCGATTGGTTGGGTGCGGCCTTGGGTCGGGCCGATTGGTTGGTTGCGGCCTTCGGGCCGATTGGTTGGTTGCGGCCTTGGGTTAGGCCGATTGGTTGCGGCCTTGGGTCGGGCCGATTGATTGGTTGCGGCCTTGGGTCGGGCCGATTGGTTGGTTACGGCCTTGGGTCGGGCTGATTGGTTGGTTAGGCGGCCTTGGGTCGGGCCGATTGGTTGGTTGTGGCCTTGGGTCGGGCTGATTGGTTGGTTGTGGCCTTGGGTCGGGCCGATTGGTTGTTGTGGTTGCCGATTGATTGGTTGCGGCCTTGGGTCAGGCCGATTGATTGGGGCCAGGCCGATTGGTTGGTTGCGGCCTTGGGTCGGGCCGATTGGTTGGTTGTGGCCTTGGGTCGGGCCGATGAATTCAAAATAAGGCTATTTAGCAAAGCTGGGGGTAGGTGATGTGGTGAAAAATGGAGATTGGTGGATAAGGGCAGGAGTTAGGTTAAAATAAGTAGGTAACCGATATCGGTTAGGGGTGACCGATATCGGTTAGAAGACCGATATCGGTCTTCTAGGGCATGACCTAACCGATATCGGTTAGAGGTCAAAACCTATAAAAAGAAAAAAAAGTGGCATGTCATTTTCACATTGTGAATTTGAGCGCCAAAACATCTCTTGTTGAGTTTTGAATTGATTGTGTCGAGTGTTTGGGCTGAGTTGGCACTAGTTGAGTGGGTGAGTGAGTTATTGGTAGGCCCCAGAGATCGGGAGGTAGAGCTTGATTGGTTGAGGACCCTGCTGAGGAGATTTGGAGCTATGGCACAGGCTGGAGGAGCAGGAGGTGCTGGAGGAGCTGGACCACCACCACCTATCCCACCATGATGACGTGTAGTCATACCGGTAGGCTCTGAACCCCTATTTCTGTCAATTTTATGAATTTAGCTGGGATTTGGGTATTGGGGTAGGAATCCAAAATTTGATAAAATAATGAATAAATGAAGGTAAACAGTAAAATGGATTGGGTAGATATGTTAGGTAGGAAAAAACGTCAGGGTGGGTAAGGTTTTAGGCAATTGTGCTGGGTAAATTGGTAGAAATAGGGGAAAAAAGGGGGTTTGGGGGCCGTTTTCGGTTCGGCCCCTAAACCCCACAGTGACCGATGTCGGTCACTAGTCGACCGACATCGGTCACAGTTTTTAGGTGTAGATTAGTAGGTGCAGAGACTGGCATCGGTCATGTGTCGACCGACATCGGTTCATAAAATTTTTGACATAGGGTGCGAGTGGGGGACTGATGGCGGTCGAGGGTGACCGATAGCGGTCACCATGGGTAGGAGGTAGGGTTGTAAAATTTCTTTGTTGGGTGTTGTTTTAGGTGGGTAGGATAGATTATAGGGTTGAGGGGGGAGAAGGTAGATTTGCTGGGTGAGGTGGGTGAATTACTAGCGGGGATTAGGTGGGATAAGTTGATTGGGGTAGGATAGGTTATTGGGGTGGGAGTAATTGGGTGGTTGGGGTTGGTTCGGGTAGGATAGGTTATGGGTTGTGTATGGATTGGGATGAGTTGGGTTGTGTATGGGTGGGTGAGTAAGTATAGAGGGTTAGGTTGGTTGTTTTGTTAAGGGTAGGCCTGATGGAGTGGGTTGTTTTTGCAGGCACGCCAGCAGTTGACCATGCGAGATCGGATGCCGCCCCTATTGGAGCGGATGTGGCCACATGTGACCGCAGAGCAGTGGGTAGTTATGCGGGAGGTTGGACTCGGTGGAGTCCAGAGGTATAGGGCTGTGGATAGGGACCACAGCCTGATGGTTGCCCTCATCGAGAGATGGGATCCGGAAACCAATGCCTTCCATCTCCCTACTGGAGAGATGACAGTCACCCTAGAGGATGTGTATCGCATCCTGAGACTGCCGATCATAGGTGAGGAGGTGTTCCAGGTGGATGCCGAGACAACGATGGATAGCATCCTACAGGTATTCGGGGATGCAGCCCCATTGGTTACGTATCATAGTGCGAGCATCTGCTACGGCGAGATGTATCATGCTCATCGACGGGAGACACGGCTTGCCATGCTGATGATGGTCGGTATCACCTGCTTCACCCTCCCTGACTCAGAGGGAGGCCACTTCCCATGGGCTCTGATGGGAGTTTTACAGGAGATGGTGGAGGAGCACACCTGCTACGCATGGGCACCAGTGTATCTGGTGCAGCTATACAGAGAGCTCTGGGGCTATCGCCGTATGAGGTGATTTGGTATATGTTCGACATTCTTGTTACACTGCTGGGCATACGAGCACATCATGTGTATACGACCAGTAGGGTTTCCCCAGCAGCCAGGGCCACAGGTAGTCTATAGATATGGGTTTCAGAGGTGGTTGGGGGTCGTGGGCCAGCCACGAGCAGTGGTCGCAGGGTGGGATGTCACCTTTTACAGGCATATGTTAGAGGGCCTGACTACATTAGATATTATATGGAGGCCATACAGAGGCCATCAGCCCCGTGGAGGAGCCCGAGCACAGCTGCGATGGATCCAGTACATCTTCTGGATAGCTGGACGGAGACCTGGGGAGTATGAGCGGATTCCCCTAGAGAGGGTACGACGACAGCTAGGACTACGGCAGGATGTGCCACCTCCCCTCCCACAGTATCAGAGGGAGGATGTAGAGGCACCACTACCTCTACCGCAGCCATTTGACCCAGTCTGGGTAGCAGAGAGACCGACAGATGACACAGTGGATGATGTTGGGGTTACAGGCTCATTTTTGGTTTGGTGGGCAGGGCAGAGGGCGGCCGTGAGAGCACAGCCAGCACAGCCAGATTTAGCGGCTGTTACAGTGGAGAGGGACTGTCTCCTGGGTCAGGTGCAGTTACTACAGGGGCAGCTTGCTGCCACACAGGCACAGATTGGGGTGTTACAGGGGTAGTTAGCCAAGGCAGGCACAGGCACAGGTGCAACCTCAGGTCCCTGTTCAGGCTCCGATGGTAGCTCCACCACCACCACAGGTACCGGCTCAGGTTCAGGGCATACAGGCAGGGCAGGGCCCACTTCTATTAGGAGCCGGGGGACCAGCCCCACCAGCCATGGTTGCACGGGCCCGTTACATGGAGGCTAGAGTGGAGGCCCGTTACTATCAGGACCTACTAGATGGTACCGGTGTAGATTATCAGCCATATGTGGCTCATAGAGCTGAGACTTCCCAGAGTCACAGGTCACAGGCGGCCGCAGCCATAGCCGGTGGGTCGGTTACAGGTAGGAGGCGAGACCCGGCACAGGGGCCAGCTGAGGGACGGGCCGAGGGAGGGGGAGAGAGCTGAGTCGCCCCAGGAGTGGAGACATTTTTGGTTGAGTTGGATAGATGATTTTTGATAGAGACACCGGTCTACGAACCGAGTGTGCATATAGGGGCCTGCGTGCCCACATAGGATTTATGTATTCATTTTTGTTGTATATACCGGCCTGCGAGCCGAGTACATTTTGTATAGTTGATACCGGCCTGCGAGCCGAGTATATTTTTGACATGAGAGACTGGCCTGCGAGCTGAGTCGAGATTTTGACAGAGACAGCGGCCTGCGTGCCGACTTTGTATTTTGGATTACAGAGGCCCCATGCAGGGCAATTTGTATATTTTGACATTGATTTGACGATATATAGATGATGAGTTTGATCCACATGGTGTGTATAATTTTTGATTTGATGCATATATTATAATGTTTCATGTGTTTTGTCGATGGTATTGGAATTTGATGTATATAGATGATGTTGATGATGTTTTGATGATATGCATATGTTTTGAAATGTTGATGTTATTATGATGATGGATGTTGATAGTGATGTCGTTATGCAGGGAAAAGAGGCGGGCTCCACCAAAAATTTGCAAAAAACAAAGAAAAGGCCTAGGTATAAGCAAAAGGAGACAGGTGACCGATATCGGTTAGCTAACCGATGTCGGTCACTATGTGACCGATACCGGTTAGGTAACCGTAACCATATCGGTTATGCTAAAACGAGCTTTTCTAAAAATAGAAAAGCTTGGGAGGCAACTTAAATTCTTATTTTTAGAGTCATGCAACATGTTAAATACGAGGATGCGAGGCTGTTGACGTCCATACAGGTTAGTTGCATGGGAGAATTGAGTGATAAGGAGGAAAGAGACAGGTAAAGTGATCGTGGGCTTGGATTAAGAAGGCGTAAAGGCAAGTTATAGTGAAGAGGGTGGTGAACATGGCTGAACAAGGAGAAGCGTCCAGCGGGCAGAGAGGAGAGGGAAGACAGGTTCCACCTCAAGCTGCTGCATCCCAAGAGGTATAAGTTTTGGTTGGAATTAGATTTTGCATGGTTATGAATAGGATGTGGTAAGGTAAGTGGGTAGAGATGAAAAGAAAGGTGATAGGCAAGGGTTTGGGATGGGGTGAGTGTTATGGGGTAGGTAATCAGGTGTTTCAGATATGTTTTTAGGTATAGAGAGGGGCAAACAAGTGAATAAGTTATCATAGGTGGTGTTTTTGAGTAGGGTGGATAGAATTGACAGTGACCGATATCGGTTTAGGCCTAACTGGTATCGGTTAGGTAACCGATATCGGTTACTGTGTAAAGTTGCAGATTTTGATAAAAAACACTTGGGGATTTATTTGTTGTTTGTTGGTTTGATGTGTGCAGGCAGAGGCAGGGTTGAGGATGAATGATAGGGTGCCAGCTTTGTTGTCACGGGTCCGAGCGGATGTAACACCAGCTGAGTGGGCATTAATAAACCGTGTGGGGTTAAGCGGAATCTGCTATTATTCACGAATCACACGCAATCATGCTATGTTGCAGGCGCTGATTGAGAGATGGAATCCAGAAAAGAATACCTTCCATCTGCCAACAGGGGAGATGACAGTGATGTTAGAAGATGTGTTTCAAATTTTGAGACTTCCAATTACAGGAAGACCAGTGTATCAGGTAGGGCCCAATGTGGCGCGGGCAGCGATAATGGCAGTATTTGGTCCAGCCGCACGAGATTTGACACAGTGAGGCTTGACATTTACTTATGGTATAATGTTTGCGGCACACCCTGAGGCAACAAGGTTGGCCATGGTATTAATGATAGCGGTGGGGTATTATGCATTACCTAGAGCAGACGGGGGAAGATTTCCAAAATCATTGATGTGTATTATTCGTGAGATGATAGAAGGTAGCGTTACTTTCGCATGGGCACCCGCATATCTGGCGGAGCTATACAGGGGTTTATGGGCATGCAGGTGAAATCACAGGACTACACTAGATTGTGCATACTTATTACATTGTTGGGCCTATGAGCACATTGTGTGTGTGTGACCAATAGGCCGACCAATCCAGGCAGGAGAGACAGGATTGCAGAGGTTGGGATTCAGGTGATGGGTCCAGACAGAGCAAGAGGCAAGAGCCGAGACCGTGACAGATGATGCCGAGTATTATAGGCAGATGTTGGAGATGGTGATGATTGCAGATATCCATTGGAGGCCTGATGGGAACTACATGGTGATGGTGAACATAGCCGAGGATTTGAGGGGTGTAGAGCGATTGAGGTGGATCGCAGGACACAGGCCAGGTGAGTACGAGAGGATTCCTCTAGATCACGTGCGGTGACAATTTGGATTTGTTCAGGATATACCCATGGATCATAGACCATACAGGAGGATCGACACCGAGGCACCATTCTCACCTCCATGGCCGACACTTCCAGAAGGACCAGAAGAGATAGCAGCCGATCGCAGGGTAATGGATGCAGGAGTGACAGAGTCTTATAGATTATGGTGGGTAGCAGAGCTGCGAGGTACACACGAGAGGGCCGATCATCCTGACATAGCTGTGATTACAGTGGAGAGAGACCACCTGCAGGGTTTAGTTCACCAGCTTCAAACACAGGTGAACGAGACCACGGGATTGTTAGAGGCTTCGCAGTCATGAGTGGAGAGACTAGAGGCAAGATTCCTCCATGCGAGAGGGCATATTCGTATGTTACAGGAGAGATTGGTGGATCAGTGGGAGGAACCAATAGCAGTGGTACCTTTGAGGATGGAGAGGCCAGGTGAGCGGTGTCGATGATCACCATCGCTACCTGGTTCGGGATGAGGCGCGGGGGCCTAAGTGAGTTTCATACATAGGGGTAGAAGAATAAATAAGGACTCCGACCTGCACGTCGATAATAGAGAAGATGTATTTGTTTAACATCTAAATAAAACTGAATATGTATGTTGATTTGAGTTATGATAATAATAAGAATGTTTGTGTTTTGAATGTTTGGATTGATAAAGGACAAAGGTGAGTGTTATCAATATAAATACGTGAAAATATTTATATTTTTAAGGAAAACACAACACATGATAGGTTATGGTAGGGGATGGTCGAGCTAACCTTGGGAGACCCCATGTCTCCTAAGTGCTGCCTACATAGCCCATTGCACAAAGCAAGGAGGGGCCTCAGACCGATGTAGTTCTCCCTTAGGACCAGGGAGAGGTGAATTCAGGCAATTTGGTTGTGGTTAGGCAATTTGTTGGTTGGTAAAAGTTTGATGTTGGTAGGGTAATGTTGTTGGTGTTGGTGTGGGTATAGGTGAAGCGAGGGTTAGCTTACCCAAGCATAGGAAACCGTGTCCTGATTAAGGTCAACACATAATCCTAGATTCGGGTAAAAGAGGCAAAAGTGTCCCATAGTTGGAAAGAGCTAAACAAACCACGTATTATCGTAGGATGAGCTTGAATCCCTAGGTACCTTGCATAGGTGAGAAGTCGATAGGTGAAAAGAGTTGTATAATCACAATATATCGGATATACGTCACGTCCCTTGAGTTTTGTTGTTTTGAAGAATGGTGAGGTGAGGTGGATGGTATAGCTGGGGTGCAGAGAACTTGTTATAAGGTGATTATTCTGACGAAAGAGAACCAAACCTAAATAGACAAGTCCATGACTCAAAAGTGCTTTTGAATACTGCTTTTATTTTTCTGGATATAGACTGATCGATGCGGGAAGTCTAAGTCTATTTTGTTGTTCTTGAGGTCTTCACAAAGCTGATCAATGCGAGAATCTGATTGACTTTGTTCTTGAGGTCTTCACGAAGCTGATCAATGCGAGAAGCTTCTGATAGAGGCTGACTTTGTATAGCTGTCCTTCAAGGGAGCAGTCTACTTATAGTAGCAGATGTGGCTTTGCACATAGCTGTCCTTCGAGGGAGCAGTCTAGTTTATAGCTTAGAGGTCTAGATGTCCGTTTGGCATGAAGCATCTAGTTTTGCAGGAAGTTTGACTCAAGAATATCCCAGAATTGTATAATTGAGAACTTGTTATTTTGATACTTTTAAGTCATGGACCAGACTAAAAAGGGGAAGGCATCTTTAAGAGGAGGTGATGATCAAACCACGTGAGTTTGATTCTACTTTGAGATGCACGAAACAAGGTGTATGAGGTGGTAAATGAGCTCAAGGGACGAGCGCAAGGTAGATAAGAAGTGATGTAACACTAAATTCAACAGTAGAATGGTCGGAGATGCAAGGCATTAAGGGGTTCAGGCTCAGGTTTACCATTAAGCGAAGCTAAACGATAAGTACCTGATCCATAAGTGTGAGTGATAATGTAAGGCCCAATCCAATTAGGAGCAAATTTTCCACGTTTACTCTTTTCTAGTTTGGTTACATGTTGATTCTCTTTGAGGACAAGATCACCAATCTTAAAGGTACGCTCATGAATTCACTTATCATAAGCACGCTTGATGCGCTTTTGATAAATTTGAAGGTGGTCAAGAGCTGTAAGACGACGCTCGTCAAGAAGCTCCAATTGGGCTAACCGCTCTTGGCGGAAGTCATCATTGGTGAGAATATCCTGGAGAGATATTCTGAGGGAAGGGATTTGTATTTCGAGAGGCAAGACAGCCTCGGTACCATACACCAAAGAGAATGGTGTGGCATTAGTGGAAGTACGAATGCTGGTACGATAAGCCCAAAGGGCAAAGGGGATGTGATCATGCCAGTTTTTCCCAGAATCGTTAATGACTTTCATGAGAATTTTGGTTAAGGTTTTGTTAGAAGATTCGGCTTGACCATTTGCTTGTGGATAGTAGGGTGACGAGAAGCTAAGTTTGATACCAAAGTTGTCACAAAGGGCTCGTAACAGCTTATTTTTGAAAGATTTTCCATTATCTGTTATCAGGCGATGAGGAACACCAAAACGACAGATAATGTGATGATTGATGAACTCAACGATTTTCTCTTTTTTGGTTGAAATGAGTGGAATGGCCTCCACCCATTTAGTGTAATATTCGGTTGCCGTGATGATCCAACGGTGACGCTGCGAAGAAGGTGGGTGAATCTCACCAATAAGGTCTAAACCCCATTGTGAGAAAGGCCAAAGATCTCGTGCGACCTGTAGCGGGTGGCTGGGAGTATGTTGAAGGTTGGCATGCTGTTGACACATAACACAATGCTTAACATATTCGCAGCAGTCTTTATTAAGAGTAGGCCAATAATATCCTAGGCGAAGGATCCGCTTGGCCATGGCAAGGCCACTAAAGTGCCCACCACAAATTCCGTCATGGACTTGTTGGATGGTATGGGTGACTTCAGCGCCGGTTAGACATCGAAGGAGGATACCATCGAAGCCACGTTTATAGAGGAGTCCCCCCATGACGACATAACGAGAAACACTTTTAAGAAAAGCACGTTTGCCATTACTAGTAAGGTCAGGTGGGAGAACAGAGGTTGTAAGGTAGTCGTGAAATTGGTGATACCAGGTATCCTGTGAATCAGCAGATACATTATTTACCATACAAACATCCGGGACTAAGTAAGATGGGGCAAAGAGTTGTTGGACCAAGACAAATATGTCAGAGTCAGTTGGTGAGGCAGGAATTTGTGAGGCCAAGCAAGCCATAGTATCCGCAAATTTATTAGTTGAGCGTGGAACGGTTTGGATAGAATAATGAGTAAATAAGGTCAAAAGTGAATCCACGTAACGTTTGTACTTTTGAAGTTCCTCATTTTTACATTGGTAGATGCCAGTAACTTGATTTACTACCAATTGAGAGTCACCGAAAATGTTAATAGACTTCACACCTAAGTGTAACGCAACGTGGAGACCCAAAACAAGGGCCTCGTATTCCGCTGTATTGTTAGTGCAGGGGAAATCGAGCCTGAATGAAAGAGGCATAGGTTCACCATCAAGAGGAATGAGAACAATGCCTGCCCCTCCACCGTGCTGACATTTAGATCCATCGAAGAAGAGGGTCATCGGATAAGACGCATCACTGAGTGAAAGGGTTGCGATGAGTTCATCAGGGAAAGTAAAATTGGTAAATTGTTCCCCAGGTAAAGGGGCTTCCGCGAGTTGATCCATGATAGTTTGTCCTTTGACTGATTTCTGGTGTACAAACTCAAGGTCGAGGTCGGCGAGGAGCATAAGCCATCGGGCGATGCATTGGTTTAGATGAGGTTTGGCATACATATAATGTATGGGGTCAGCATTGGTGATGACAAAAGTTTTGTGATTCAGGAGGTAATGTCAGAGTTTGGTGGCCACGAATGATAGGGCTAGGCACAACTTTTCTACGTGTGTATACCTAGTCTCGTAATCCACAAGAGTACGGCTTATGTAATAAACTGCTTGCTCTCGATGCTCGGAGTCACGATGTGTGAGCATGGCTCCTACAACATGGTTGGTGGCAGAAAGGTAAAGGTAGAAAGGGCGATCGTCCTGAGGTGGGATAAGCACGGGTGGCTGCAAGAGATAAGCTTTAAGAGCCTCAAAGGCTTGGTGGCACTCCTCGCTCCATTGAAAGACAATGTCCTTTTTAAGGAGATGATGGAAAGGTTGACATCGATCTGAGAGTTGTGAGATGAAACGCCGGATAGATTGGAGTTTTCCCTGCAAACTACGCAATTGTTTTAGGTTAGTGGGTGGGGGCATTTCTAAGATAGCTTTGACTTTAGCTGGGTCGACCTCAATGCCACGCAAAGAGATGATAAAGCCAAGGAGTTTTCCTGAAAGGATGCCAAAGACACATTTCTTTGGTTGAAGACGAACACAGTATTGTAACAGGTGATCGAAAATAATGGTTAAAACATCGAGATGTTCACTGCGATGTTTGGATTTTCCAAGAAGATCATCGACATAATCCTCGAGGATAGTGTGCATAATGTCATGAAAAATGTAAGTCATAGCCCGCTGATAGGTCGCACCAGCATTCTTAAGGCCAAACGGCATGACACGATAGCAGAAGGTCCCCCAGGGGGTAATGAAGGTGGTTTTATGTTGATCGGCCGGGGCTACTAAAATTTGATTGTATCCCGAGAAACCATCCATGAGAGAAAGCATCTCATGGCCCGCAGTGAGATCAACAAGTTGATCAATGCTAGGTAGGGGGAAGTCATCCTTTGGGCAAGCGAGGTTAAGGTCCCAGAAATCCGTACATATCTGAAGTCCCCCCGTCGCTTTAGTGACAGGTACGACATTAGAAATCCATTGAGGATAGTCAATAGGTAAGATGAAAGAAACAGAAAGGAGTCGTTGAAGCTCTTCTTTAACCAAGAGGGCAATGCGTGGATGCATTTTTCTCAGTTTCTGTTTAACTGGTTTGGAGTCTGGTTTCAGAGTGATGTTATGGACAGCAATGTCAGGATCGATTCCTGGCATGTCGGCGTAGGACCAAGCGAAAGCTTGATTGCGGGCATGGAGGAAGGTAGTGAAGGCGGCTTGTTCTGATGCGTCGAGAGATTGTCTGATCTTTACAATGTGAGGATCGTCCTCCATGTGGATGTTGATTTCTATAGTCGACTCATTCAACATGGTTTGGGTTTCAGATGGTAAGGCGCGTTGAATATAAGAGTCATCCGCACCAAGGTAGGTGAGGATGGAGTCGTCATCCTGGCACTCCACAACATTAATCGAAGGTGAGTCTTCTTCGATCATGTCTGGATACAAAAGGGGGAGAGAAGATGGGTCTTCACCATCGCGTTGATAAGTGAGAGGACCTAGGAAGATAGCATTCATGAAAAAAAAAAGTTAGGAGGGATAGATTCCGGGTCTATCGACTCCGTGGGTGAAGATGGAAAAATGGGCGATGATGGTTCGGAAGGGGTGACTTCATCGTCTTCCTGGATACAATTGACATGAGGTTTCTTCGGTGTAGGTGGTTCAGAAAATCCAAGACCACTACGATCTTTGTGTTTGCGTGTAGTCATGGGAATGATCGTATGTCGGCCTTGTTCATAAAGACCGAAACCAAAACCTTTCCAAGCACAGCGAGTCAGGAAGGTGAGGGCGAAATGACGGTTGGTTAGATATTGAAAATCAGATTGGAAGGGAACCACACCAAGGGGAGGTTCAGGGGTGACAGAGGATGCGTCGACACCCCCATACGTTAGGTTGGTGCGGCAATTAGGTGGTCCGTAGGAGATCACCTCCCCCACACGACGGTCGTAGGTAGGATGCGCATGTAACTGTCCATACTCTTGTGGGGTATGGAAGGTGCTAACGTTGTATAGGCGGTACTCCCCCAGCGTAAGGCGTTGAAAAACACCTACCAAGGGATCTGAGGTTGGGATGTTGTCTGCGGGGAAGGAAGAGGTATTCGCGTCGGTGGTTTCATTGGTCGAAGGTGTGGGTGCGGCTAAGGTGGATGGTTGAGGCGTGGTTGAAATAGATGGTTGGGTTGGATCAATGGGTGCCTTGACTGGTACAAGCACATCATTAGGGTGGTATAACATATTGCAGGTTTTGAAGGGGGAAGCGTCAGCTGTGACGGTGTATGACTTCCCCTCATACTCAAATTTTATGCATCTATGTAAGGTGGAGGGAACGCATCCCATAGCCCAGATCCAAGGGCGGCCTAACAACATGTTGTATTGGAACTCTCCCTCAAGGACATAGAAGAGTTTGGGCAAGGTACATGGCCCTACATGAATGTTAAGGATCACGGTGCCTAGGGTAGAAGTAATAGCATCGTTGAATGAACGCAACATGGTGGGGTTGGCACACATGCAGCTAGGAGGGATATTCATCTGTTGGAAGGCTTTGGAAGAGATGATGTTTAGGCTAGTGCCCCCGTCGATCATAACACGACGTACCTGGATGTCCTGGACGTAAGCCTGAAATGAAAAGAGTGGGGTCAGGATCTTCTGCACCAAAGACGACAATTTCTTCTTCGGAAAAACTGACAGCAGCGGCTTGCTGTACAGGGACAGAGGTGGTTGTGGAGGTAGGTTGTTTGGTGAGAGAAGTGACGTGGTTGGGTGTTAAGATGGAGGTGATGGGTAGGGTTTTGTTAGGTAGGACCTCTATCCCTTGGAGGATCTCAATTAGAGCTTGTCGATGAGATTCAGATGTTTGAATGAGATCATAGAGTGTCATTTTTACAGGAGATTGGTGAAGTTGTTTGATCATGGTGCGATGGGAAACTCCATCAGAGACTGGATAGGCAGGTCCACGAATAACCACTTTAGGTGGTGGTGTGATCGGGATGGCGGAAGGAGAAAGAGAGGCCGCAGGTGTGCTCTCTTTAGCTTTTCCATTGTTTTTCTGACCTCGAGTAGCAATGCTAATCATGTTGATCTCGTGAATACGAGATGAGGAAGATGGCAGGGATAAGTCATTGTTCTCGAGAGGTGGGGTTGCAATGATGATAGATTTTGGTGAGGCGGGGACAGGTGGTATAGGAGAAGGGATCGAAGCTAAGGGATTTTCCCTCTGTAAGTTGTCTTTCTTAGATTTTCTATCCGAGATAGGCAACTGGCGAAGGATGGCTTTCAAAGCTTTGCATCCTTCTACATTGTGTCCTGGTGTGCGGTGGTAGGCACAGATTTTAGATTCATCATAACCTATAGGTCGAGGTTTAGATGGATCATAGGGTCTGAGTGGGGGTAGGGAAATGGTCGCATCCCCTACCAACATATCAAGGATCTTGGCGTAAGATCCTTTGAGCGGGTCAAATTCAGATGAAGATGAGGCTATTGATTGAGTGGGTGAGATTATTGATTGTTTTGGTAATGGTTGGGTACGAGTGGTTCGTACGGGTGGTGGTTTAGGCAAGGGATTTTGATGATTGGGTTTAACTAGGCGTGGCTTCTTCACAAAAATTTTGCTAGAATAGAAGTCATGTTTAGCTGGTTAGATGATGAGGCCACAGATGACGTGGTGGCCAGGAAACAACCATGGGGAAAGAGGAGCGACAACAAACAATTCCTTGTGATGATCCTTTTTGTCTTAGGGTTGGTAGGTAAGGCAGGATACTTAGGGGGACGGTGTTGAGGGAACTGCCCGTGGATTTCTGTATGGGTGCAGAAGGTGTCAGGTTGTTTTAAAGAACTAATGCAAATGATAATAAAGAATCTATTGGAAATCACGATTTAGGTACCTTGTTACTAAAAGCAATAGAGGACTGAGGCTACAAATAATAAAATGTCAGTTGTTTGTTTGGTCACTGGTTATTGATACGTTCCTGCTGAGTTAAAGGTGATAGATCAAAGCTGCGATATGAGGTTTTAGGTAAATGGGTGAAGAGGCATGGTTTTTGGTATAAGTCACAGTGACCGATTGGGTCACTGAATAACTCGACTAGGTGGATGGACACCTTTACCGGTTTGGATAGTGATTTAGGGGCCGTTTAAATGGAGGTTGCGTTAAGGTGGTTATTGGTGAAGGTTGGTAGATGGTTAGGGGAAGGTTGTAGGGTGATAGAGAAGACTTAGAGAGTGAGAGAGTTGTCTTTGGGGCAATATAGGGATGGATGAATGAAGGTTAGGTGCAGGGTGCTACCGGGTGGTAGATCCAGGAGTGAGCTTATAATCACTATGAATCAAAAGTTCACAAAGTAGTGTCTAGAAGCATACAAGGTAATGAAAGAGACTACTTACTAGTTTCTGATGCGGATGCAGGTCCAAGGAATGCAGTGGCGAAGGCAAGGCTCAGTTGGGATGATCCGGGAATCGGAAGTGAGCTGATGAAGCTATCCTCCAACTTTCCCAATGTTTGGATGAGTGTGACAGTGATCTAGTTGCTCAGTTACAGTCTTGGGCTCAATACTCCTCTCTGCAACCTTTTCTCTCTTTCTCACCTGTCTCTCCTTGCAAATGAATTCGGATCCCTTTGGTTTTGGTTGGGGGATGTCATTTACAGGGAACCGATGGCGGTTACGGAACCGATGGTAGTTACCTAAATCGACAGTTACCTAACCGATGCCGGTCGAGTAGGGACCGATGTCGGTTAGGTCAAAGATGGCTATTTTTAGTAAAATAGCCAACTTTCCCTCCTTTTCTCCTAAGGGGTCAATTGTGGGCTTGGTCAAGTCATTATTAGGTTTGTTTTGGTGCGGGTGAGGGGTGATGAGTCATGGGTGTGGGTCTGGACCAAGTCATAGGTCTTAATTAGGTTAGTTTAGGGTTAGGGCTAGGTCATGGTGAGGTGGCGAGGTGAGGTGGCAGGGTTGGAGATGTGGATTTATTAATTATAAGGTAATTAATAAATAATTAAGTGTGTAAGGTTTAGGTGGTGAGGTAGGGTTAGGTTGTGAGATGAGATGCGGGGCACAGGGCATCGTAAGACCCAAATTTGGTGTCTACAGTAGGTGTAGAATATACTTGCATGAATTCCCCATCTTTTCAGGAGTGTGTGATAAAGAGTGTGAGTGCACAACTCAAAAGAATTGATGTGTAACCATCTTTGATAACTTTGATAATCTGCATAGGAAACACATGAAGGGCTAATGTGGTGACCATAAATAATAATGTGTACCTATAAAGGGGATACACATGACGGATACCATGGTGTAAAACAAAAGCAACAAGAATAATAGTAGCAATAATGTCAATAAAAGAACTAGTATCGACAACAATAATAATGCATATGTATGTAGAAACAAGTGTAAAGATACCAGTACAAACAGTGTCACATAACATGCCTAGTGCTTGTAAATATGGGACACCCCATGGTGTCACAAGACAAAAAATACCCTTGGGCCATAATTAGAGTAGAAAACAACTACACAATAGACTAGAAAGTATGTATAGAAGATACAAATATCATAATGTGATGATATGGCATAACAAGTGATATATAGAAGCATGTTAAACAATAGTTGTCAACACCACACAAGACACATGGGTTAGTCATGTTAGTTTAAAAGATAAAAAATACACTATGTATATAATCAAGCATAATGAGGAAGTGAAAAAGATATTATAATTAGATAATATCACCTAGATTGTGTGGAGGGATGCCCCCAAAAATGGTATATAAGGAGCCATGATATCTCCTATAATTATGTGTCAATTTGTATGTCTTGCATTATGCTCAATATACCTTGCAAAAGGATGTGTATAACGAATAAAAATGTTATCTATCAAACCAAAAAGATAAAAAAACATGTATAAATGCAAAGTGCTAACAATGTATACTAGAGAAACATGTCCTAATTTTTACATTTTAAAAAATATTTGAATGTTTTTACTTTGTGTGATTACATCAGTGTTTTTTGTATTTTCTAGTGCATAGATATGTACAAGGAAAGGGGATAACATGAAAGATATCCAATGAGAACCTCTTGAGGAGGTGAATCAACTATCCCAAATGATGGAGGCCTAGGTCTCAAATGTGCCAAAGAATGTGACTCAACTTCTAATAAAATGGTGATAATAATATGTGCCAAAAAGGGCCGAGGAGAAGAGAAATGCGTCATAGTGAAATGAGTAGGATATTGTTAGTATAGGTTATTCATTATCCTTTTATTTGTTTATTATGATAATTCTTGCACTTGTGTTAGCTTTGCACTTGTTGTGTTAGCTTGCTTAGGTGTACCAGTTGTGTTGAGTTAGCTTACTAGTTGTGTGGAGTCACCTCTAATACCAGTATCAGTTAGTGAGAGTTATTCACCACTGATCCGGGTGATAGTTGCATTTTCCTCTTATATGTACATCACTTACATCATTCTATTATAAAGATTTGAGTTGATTTTTTGTGCACTCTTTATGGTTGTGGTAATTTTTATGTTGGTGAAGTGATCATGGGATGAGAAGCATTGGCTTCTCCCGACATGGTACCAGAGTTTTCCCGACACCCATTATCCACCATTTTCTCTGCAGAGTTTTTCCCATAGGTCATCTAAAAGTTTTGGATCGATTTTTTTATTTACCCAACATTTAGTTTGTAGTTTTATAGGCACCACTATGAGGTGTTAATCTAATCACATATGTTGAAGATTTGAGTTTAAGGATTATTTGGTTCAAATCCAAACGTTGTTGTAATGAAGATTTTGTTTGGATCTGCCTTATTCCCTCCAACTTGGCTCAACATATCCGTTCTCCATTGACATGCAGTATCAATAGGCATTTGATTTACATTGTGAAGTATTTATTGTTTTTTCATATGGTATTATAGCCTTTTCTACCAACAATTCTGACCACTAGCTTATTTTTTACCTAGCTTAGTTTGAGATTTTAACTCGTCCCTTTGACTTTGTGATCGATGGTGTCTTGGTTTTGTATCGGCCTTGATTTAATATAAATTGAACTAAATCTAATTTCAGGGTGAATTTACTTTAATAATGATATATAATTAATGAACTACAATAAGATAGAAGTAATAAGCATGCAATAATATGAAACCCTAAGAAAGAGGGAGTGAGATAGTGACTTAGTTGATTTTCAAATGACTAGAAAGCGGTCTGGACTAAGGCACTATTGGAATAGACTGAGAGAAGTGTTGGTTGAGCTTCACTAGATATCCTAGGACTCATATATGTCCAAGATAAAAGAACCCATAGGAGGATAAGAGTGCCCAGGTGCTAGTGATTGATCTGGCTGCTAGTGTCCAGTCAAGTGCTCAAGTTCTGTCCTCTTCTGTGTAGGAGGAGCTTCATTATTAGCTTCCTTTTGTTTCTCTAGTTTTGATAACTGTCATTGATTATACATGTAACCTATAAAGAGGAGATATCTAGCTGCATATACCCACAAAACCACATCAAACCTAAAAAATAAGATGCATAATGTGGAGTTTGGACTGACCCCGATGATCACCCGAAGAGTGAACTTAGTACCAAGTGTTACACTACATTTCAGACTCCATGTAGTTCTATGTGAATGTGTGCGTAACCATGCCCTAGAATACCCTTATGCAAGTTACAAAGTGATAGCATGCTAGATTTAGAATGTAACAAATGTAACAATTGTGTGTGATGGAATAAAATGAACTTCCCCCTCCTATGCTATGTATGCAGAGTGATGCAACCCTTGTCCTTTGTATCATTATGATAGATGAGTGCCTTTAAAGTGCTCGTGTGATTTTGAATGCAAGCTTACGTGATGATAGGTAATGCTTAGTGCTTAGCCCCTTATTTGAGAGTTATAACTATGTATATATATGATTCTCTTGTTTGATTTTTCATAATTGACAAATAAAAGACCGACCCAAAAGTAAAAGAGACCTAAAAGAATAAAAAGAAAGGAAAGAAATTTAGGAGCACCCAGAAGGGACAGGAGCACCCGACACTTCTATCCTAAATGGGTGCTAGTTTCTGAGGCTAAAAGATAAATCAGTCAAATACTGACAGGGCTATAGGGTGTGTAAGGTCAATAAAAGTACAAGAGACAAAGTAAAAGGCCCAAAAGATTTTGTCAATTATTAGTTTTCTCATTTAGGAATCATGTATATATTAGTATGCTTTAGGACCAAGAAATGTACCTAAGTGCATATATTTCGTGTCTACATTTTTCCCCACTTTATGTTGTTCAGTGAATATTCGATAGCATAAGTATATAGAAGATGCGTAGCTTGTGATCCTCTAGAGAAGAGTGCAACTGAAAGCATGTTTAGTGGACAAGTGAAGCGTGGAGTGATCATAATGTGAAGCTCACACCTAGATTGAGTTTTTTGGGCGATCTCACACCAAGGATGAGTGGAAACTATGAAGGGGAGGTAGACCCTAGGGGTGGAGTGTATGCATAGTAATGTGTCGTTGGAGCTTGTGTTTGTTGATTTGAGATGCTTCTTATTGCACATAAGGGAGGACCTATAATGCCCCCATCATTTGGGGTGCATGTGATGAAATAAGAGCAAGAAAGTTTTCAGAATTCTGTATATGAGAAATCAAAGTAACATGTGTATAACGTAAGTAAAAGTGCAAAAAATATGTAAAAAGAAAGCATGCACATGATGTATTAGCAAGTAAGAGATAGGAAAATTGTCCTAAATGAGAAGTAGTAAATAATGTAACTAATTTTCTTGGAGATATTGTTGGATTTTTTGTTGAAAGGTGAGGTTTTTGGGAGATCTCACACCTAGATTGAGTTTTTTGGGCGATCTCACACCAAGGATGAGTTTTTTAGGCAATAGACATGAAGCACATAGCGGGAGTCATGTGAGAAGTGGGGTTCATGGAGGAATTATACCCTCAACAGTAAAGCATAAACCATAGAACACGAGTGTGTCATTGGGTAATGATGGTATTGCATGTGATTCATTGTAGATGCTAGGAAAGATTTATTGTTAAGTACATAGTGTGAAGTGTAGTAGAGAAGCTACGAGTAGACAATAAAGATAACCAAGAGTGATAAATTGGGGGGAGTCTAATGCCCCCCAAGTGTGTGAGTGATTGACATCTATGTGATGATGTGAGAAAGACCATGTTGGTAAGCATTATATTGATCGAAAATAGAAATTATACGTTTAATTGGAGGAGGTTGATGAGGGATATCAACTTCTGGTGAGGGAAGTGGTGGTGATTCATTATATGGTGGTTTCTTAATTTGAATTGGTAACGATGTAGGGGACTTGATAGGAGGAGGTAAAGCAGTAAGTTTTTTAAAGGTGGTATGACACTGGGTTGGATAGGCGGCTCTTGAATTTCCAAAGAAGGAACATTGGTAATTATGACATGATGCTCATTAGACATGGATGAGAAGATTTAGGAGCCCAATGTGATTTAACAATTAGAGATGAGCATGAAGTAGGATGTTGTGTAGCAAATGAAATAAAACCACGATGCTCAAGGTGCCTAATTCCTCATTTTAAAGCATACCAATCATTTTCATGATGTCCATTGATTCTATGATAATTGCAAAATGGGTGACCTTTGTATTTTTCAAGCTAATAAGGAGGATAGTAATGAGTAAGTGGAAAATTGATCAACTGTGGATTGAGGAGATCAAGAATAATATCATGTTTCTTAGCATTTAGATCAAACTTGAGAGGTGCTAGTAGTAGTAAGACTTTGGATTCACTTATATGAGCACATGTCGTAGACATGGGATTAGGATGAGGTGTAGAAGAAGAAATAGCATGGGCATAAGAAGCATCCTTAAAATGTTGGATTTCAGATTTGAGGGATGTAATCGTGGTTTTCATAGCTTGAAATTATATTGAAATAAAAGGTTTAAATCTTGAATTGTCTCGAAGAGGGGTTGATTGGTCATGGTATCAGAATTGATAGAGTCATTAGAGAGACGATCAAAATAGAACTTATGCAGGTGGTATATTATGAGGGAGGTACATAATCTATAGAGATTTTTAGAGAACATCTTTGCAAGGTGGGTGCATTTGAATTAATTGATACAATGAGACTTGAGGATCCATGAAAGAAGATATGATAGAACAGGGAAAATAAAGATCCAAGTGTTTGATCATGAGTGGGGCTAACCAAATGATTTAATATAAATTGAATTAAATCTTATTTCAAAGTAACTTTACTATACTAATGATATAAAAGTAATTAACTATAGTAAGACACAATCAACAAGCATGCAATAATATAAGCAAGGAGTGAGATAGTGACTTATCTTATTTATGAGTGATTAGGAAGGGGTATGGACCGAGGCACTATTGGAACAGACTGAAATAAGTGTCATCAAGCTTCATTAGAGATCCTGGGACTCAGATATGTGTAGGAAAGTGTTGGAAAACACAAGCACTAGGTGGGGAGGGGTGAATCAGTACTTCCCAAAACTTTGAAAACTCTTCATAAACTCAGTAAGCTATTCAATTTAGATCACCATTAACCATGAGAGACTAATGAAATTCAAACATGAGAAAGGAGTAAGCAATCACACAAGAACATGAAATTCTTTAAGGGAGAAAACCCCACTAAAATCAATGCACTAGCTTGGATAAATTATCCTATAAAGATTACAAAGATTTCAACTTTTGATCATCCACTCCACTTGAAGCATCAACTCCAATAATTTAGTCAAGTTGCTACTTTATATGTCATCAATAACCCAATCAGACAGACATAAAGACATATATGGGGGGAGGGGAGGGGAGGGGAGTGATCTCCATAATAATAACATGCCATTACTCTCATTTTTATAGAAAAAAGGGCTTCAAAATTATGTCTCCATGATGGGTTCTGTGGGTGATAATCTCTGTTCACAAGCTCTTAAATAGTTGACTCAAAGATTTTTACTCCTTGAGATACACCATGATCTTCTAGAGCTTCTCCATAAGCTCCATGAGTCACTCCATGAGCTAAAATACCCAAGCTTAACTCCTAAGCTTGAGTACTTTTTGTTTTAATTCACCATGGTTTTGCAAATGGTTTGAAGGGCCTTTTATAGGCTTCCTGGGGCTAAGAAATAAGGATATATAATTTATCCTTTATTTTAAAACCCCCAAATTCTCATGGGAAAAATAAACATTAGCTTTTAAAAAGGCATCACCTTATTTGGTGGGATAATTATTCCATTAAAAAATTCAATTCCTTTTAATAGGCTTAACCACCTTGTTAAGTGCTTCCCACTTCACATGTGGAATAAAAAAATTCCATGCATCTTATCCCGCATGCTCCACGTAGGTTATCACTTTTCACTTAGGATAAATATTATCCCACTGCACACATCTCATACACGTGGCCCCTCTATGTGTTTGGCGGTTTCCACTCCATGTGTTAATGCACTTTATCATGTGCGCTTGTGGTGAGATAAATCCTACATGCTTAGGGATGTGGATTAAAACAAACATTTTAAAGGTTTTCCCTCTGCCTTTAAATCAGTCCACAAACTACTTTAACTTTTGCATGGTTGGCACTTGGTTTGAATGTTGAATATCCCATCAGGATCAGTACCTAGCTCGCCCTCAATAGATTTGTCCACCATGTGATTCAATTCGTTGATATTAGCTTTGGGATTGGTGGTAATGAGGTATCTTGGCCACTATATGGCACTATAGAACTTGCCTAGCTTGACTATTAGCTCGGTATCCTAGCGTAACTTTTTAGCTCACTTCCTAGATTGGTCCTAGCTTGACGAGCTACTTAGGAAAAAATGGTGAGTTGGAAAAATGATAAGAGTCGCCAACTTATTGATGTCACTATGTTGATGAGGGTAGTCATTATTTTACCCTCAATACTTCTTTCTAATCCCAAGCATGTCAGTCCTATCATCCAACATACATTGGGTGCTCATCCCGAGGCAGCGCGTGGGTGCCGAGCCCCTCCTTTATGTGAGCTTTATAAGAGATTTCTACCATTAATGGAGGATTATTTGCATAAACAAAAGTACATTCATCTACTTAAAAAAGGAAGAAGATATAACTAACAGATCTACACATTAATGCATCACAAAAAGCTAAATAACATTGTAAGAAGTACAAGAAACCAGATTTGAGTCATGATAAGCCAAATAACATAAGGGTTTACACCCATAAGCAAGTTGTACAGAATAGATCCATGTATATTGATTTAACAGAGTTCTGGTAGCCATATTACATTCAAAAGGGTCATCTCAGACCATATACATCAAATGACAGAGACTCAACTCCTACAAACCTATATGATCAGAGATCCTAACTATGCTTTTCCCCATTATATCCCTTGTTACAGATCCCAATACCCATACATATGCTTAATGGTATCCCTTACAACCCTCTAGCACTAAGTACTCTAAACCCTAGCACCATGAACTCCAAACCCTTAGCATTTCCTAACATTTTATGTAGCACTTCGTTACTCTCCTTCTCTTTCTCTACTCCCCTTTTCACTCTGCACCCTATATCTCTCTATTTGTGTTTATGTTCTATGTCCCAAGCACTTCTTTAAATAGGACCATCGACCACCACCATGACTTCTCTCCTAAGAAGATCACGTGCCAAGTGTTGATGTGGTCCTCCATTGGCGAATCTTATCCTTTTTGCAAACCTTCCACTAACTGTAATGATGCCTTTGGGAATATTCCCTACATGGAATATCCTTTTCTTGACCTCCAAGGTTCCATAGGCTGGCACCTTATCCACTTATCATGCCTAGTCGGGTCCTCACATTTTTCCTCAAGTGACTCCATGATGCCAAATATGGCTAAGTCCTTTAAACCCTTGTTTTGCCTCCTCCCGCATGTGCCCTGTTTCACTTAAACCCTTCTTAAACCCTTTTTTCCTATGCATTTTTCCCTAGCACCCTTCTATCTATTGATCCTTGCGTGCACGCACGCCTCTTGGTACTTAGCCAATATTTTAGGGTCCAACATCACCCCACACTATGCGGTGTTCTCCATCCTCAAGAAACATTCTACTTCCTCAAAGAATAAAGAATAGAGGTATTGAAACAATTAAAGAAATGGAAGGATGGAAGAATGGAAGAATAGAAGAATATGCTACTGCTGCATGAGGAGTGGGAACTCCTTCTTTACAGATGCCTCAATCTTCTCCCATGTGTCTACTTCTCCCTATGCCTGCTGAAGTAGGTCACCCCTAATGTGCTTACTTCATCAAAACTAAGTTCCTCACTCTTAGCTTTCAGTGTATCTACAATGCTTTCCAGTTGCTTGCTAAGATCGCCTAGTGCATCCATCCTGCAAGTGACTTGGGGGTACAGTTCCTTTAGCTTATTCTTAATCGAACCCCACAAGGTTTTGATTTCTTCCAACTTCTTCTCAACTTCGGCTAGGATCTTTTCGTGCTCTGCCCTATTGCCTTTGTGCTTCTCTTGAAATTCTTTTAGATCCGCCTCATGTGTAGCAACCAATATGCTTGCTACCCTATCTCTGTTGGCACAGTTGTTCATACATGGCTTCGGCCATCTATGAATGGTGGTCTTTACTATGGAAAGGAGCTCAGAGTACCGAGTCACTATCTCCCCAATCTTCACTTTTCCTCCTCCTTCTGGCATGCCATCACCTCCTCTGCTGACTCTAATGCGAGTGGTCACCTTTCCATGGTGAGGATGTGGGTTAAGTCTTCCAAGCAGTGCATGGTTGACTCGTATTTTTTCTCAGGCGGGGCCAGGTCCAGGTGCTTTAAGATAATGGCATCTGAAATGGCCTCTATCTTCTTATGGAACTTCGTGCACACCTTTCCTTTTCATCCCTCAACTCATGCCTTAACTGTGCACTGATCAATTCCTTTTATTTTATTTCTTTTTCCCACTCAATGATCTCCTCATTCTTTTTCTCAAGCTCTTCCTCCAAGACCCTTATCCTATCATTTCTGTCTGAAGAGTCTTGCCTCCACCTCCACTGATGCTTTGTTGAGCAGTTGCAAACTTTCTCATCAGATAGTTGTTGGGAATTTACCAGAGGGTTTACTCCCTTGGCATCTGGTATCTTCATCAATGCATCTCGATTTACCTTGAACTCAGGTTCATCAACATGGGACTCAAAACCCCAAGATAGCATTTTCCTTGTGTGGGTATGCACCTTCTTCATCAAAAGAAGACCAAGTGAGGAGTTGGTTTGTGGGCATAGTACTTTGGAAGTACGTGTGCAGTACCTTGTTTCAGATCATTAATGTAAGTCATTTCTTGTTCCTACACCACTACTATGCCCTTTCCACCTATGTGTGCTACCTTAGGGAAGCTTACTGCTAAGCTGGGGTCTCCACCCATGCTTCCATACTCCTTTCCCACACTCATGCTTTCCTCAATTTTCTTCAGCACTTCTTTAGTTCTTCACTCAACTTTGTGCTCCACCAACTATTGGATAATTCCTACCACTTCCCTCTCTATAGTATTATCCATCTGCTCCTTGGTTGGGGTCGGGGTCTTTCTGATCCTTCATGTTTACTTCCTTGCTCCCCCTTTGTCATGAGCACCTTCCTCATTCTCATCCTTCTCTTCATTTCCTTCTTCATCTGACTCATGTACATCATACACATGATGATTCTGAGCCTTGTCATGCTCTTCATCATCTTCATCACCCTTGTTGGCCTCCATGCTTTCTGTTTCACCTGAGTCTGACCCTTTTTTCACCCTCTGCTTCTTCCTTACTGGTGACTCCAATTCAAGGAACTTCTCTTTTTCTTCTTTCTTGGGTGACTCTCCCCTTACCAGTGACTCTTCCTTCTATGGTGACTCTTCCTTCTGTGGTGATTCCTCTTTTCTCATGGAGATACCTCTTCTGGTGGACGTAAGTACTTGTGCCCATGCCTGAACTCCTGTGCCCCTACTGTCTGTACTGTCTATGCACTCTGAGCACCTTTTTCTCAGGAGCCTCTCCTCTGTCTCTTTTCCTTAGCACAATCTTTTTCTATGTGGTGGGGTCCTCAGGAATGGAGACATCATCTTCAACATAAGTTCCCTTTTCATACTTAGGCCTTATGTGCAAATACACCCTCATTGTTTTCCTCCCTGCAACAGGTAATGTTACTGGTTTTAACATGTGCACATCATGGGAGACATACTTCTCCACATAGGCACACTTCTTGGGGTATATTAGTTTCCTATGCAACTCGCGGTAGTCTTGATCTACTACACTTAGATCAAATATGAGTTTCTTCACCTCTTTGAATCGATTAACCCCTGGCCTGGAAGTACTGCGTTGTGAAGGAGAAAGGAAATTTACACCAAGGACTCTTGGTGCCATCTACCAAAGTAAATATTATCGATACAAAAATGTTGGTATATGGTGAACTCAACCTCTCCTTGTACTAGTGAAGGTAACTACTCAGGTATTCTCCATTCAGCCCCTGAATGCATCGTGCATCCACTTATACCACTTTTCCAGGTGCACCTTATGAGCAGTCGTCATGGTGTCACAAGTATACTATTCAAACCTCTTGGCGGGGGAGGGGTTCTCATCTGGGTATTCCCAAACAAACTTATCTGGCCCATTGAGCACTCCAATCTCTGAAAAGACAATGGTGAGGAGGACATTACCAAACATGATCTTCTCTCCATCGTGCAAGTGTTTATAATCTCCTCTACAATAAAATTTGAGAGGTTATAGATGGTTCCCTCTGAGATCTTGCGACACACATTCAACCAGGCCTTGTTGATCTATGTCCATCTCTCTTGACCATTCAACTTTGTAACCAACACGCATGGCCATCCTCATCACTGGGTCAGTAATTGTAGAAATGTCAAAGTAGCACAAACCCTTCTTGTAGTCATAAGCCTCAATGGTCTTTTTAATGGCTTCCTTGTCTTCCAAATCATCGTCCAATGAATCTCCTTCACAGATAAGGCCGGTGAACTTAGAAATTAGTTGGGGGTTATGTGCATCCTCTGACCTAAAAAATAGAAGTGGTCTTCATGCACGTGTGACATCAACCATTGGTATAGTCACTCAGGCTTTCTGAAATAGGGAAACTCATAGAGTTGCAACAACCCAACCTTCTCCATTTTCACCTTTACCTTGTCATCATAGATGGGAATTCCATCTGGTGTCCTCTTCTCTATAGGGTGAACTAGTTCTAGTGTCATTTCATTTTCTGTGGTGCTCATTCGATGGTTGTAATCACTGACGAGCCATCTTCCTGACGTGAGACACCCATTCTTTACCAAGTAATATGTCATCCTGGGTACTACATTTCTACGTACCATTCTTCATTGAAACTGGTAGAAAATGGCTTGTTTTCCCTTGCCCTTTCCCTTCTTCAGTGAAACATTTGCTACTTTCCTTGGTGTCATTCCTTCGTTGGGTCCTTAAAACTTCTTCCTCTCTCCTGGTCCTGGCTCTTGCTCAACTTTGTGGCTCCACTCCTTTGTGAAAATTCCTTCAAACCTCGTGCCCTAGCTATGCAACCCTAACCTATGGAAAACCTTTTTCCACAAGATGACATAACACCCATGGGATTCTTCCACACAACCTTCTCCGCTTATGCCCATGTACTCCTTTCCACTCTGGTTCACTGATCAAACTAGTTATGCATGCAAATCTTCACAACTCTTCTCAAACTTTCTTCACAAGGATGCCCTAGTTTGTGAGAGATCTTTGATAACTTAAAACATCAAGGTAGAAAATAACGCACCCCCGATCTTCTATTTATAAATTTTTCTCTTCTCTGTAATAAATGCCATGCCACCTACCAATGTACTTTCACAATAAAGGTAATTTTTTTCCAATGCCAACCTTAACGCTTTTCCTCCATGCTCAATCCTATGTGAACACTTTCACAACCTTCTGGCGTGTAAAATCCCCTCTGACCATAGAATTCTTTGCACTTTCTCGCGCCACTGAAGTCAATTCTTCCTCTATGTCTTGGACTCAAGTTCTTTCTGTTGCCTACCTCATGTTGCTCTTGTGCTTTTTACCCTTGTACATGGTTTCTCAAAGCCTTTTGACACCATCCTTCCCTTATGTTCACCTTTTCCATGCATGATCTTCCAATCCACGTGTTTTTTATTTTTCAACCAGGCCATCCACAACCATAGCTTCTAACACTTGTCACATCACTCCACCCCACACAAAAATGGATATGGTCCTTCTGCGCATAGAATTTTTTTGAAAATAATAAGTGGCTACCAGTGCACAAAACATGCACAAAACAAAGCAACAAGAAATGGAAACACAAAGAAAGGAAACTACATCAAAGAAAAACCTAGGCTAACTGGCAATATTGCCTTATTTACAAACACAAAGAAGATTTATTTATAGTAGGGCTTCAACCTACTCCCATTGAAATGGCCTGAAACCGTGTTCCATCTAGCGCTTGTAACTGGCAAGCATCTGAATCAAGTATATAGGATACAATGTATGGGCCCATCCAATGGACTTTGAATTTCCCAAGATGGCGTAGAAACTTGGAATCATACAATAGAACCATCTGCCCAACCTCAAATTTCTTGTTCTTGATGTGTCTATCATGTCATGCCTTCTACCTAGATTTTTCTATTTTTCTGACTCCAGTGAGCAATAGACCACCTCTCATCTAACTACATCAACTTATCAATCCTCTCCTTAAGCACTTGTTCATCATCTAACCCTCCTGCATGTGCTATATGCAATGATGGTAACATGAATTCAATAGGTAACATAACTTCCACACCAAACACCAATTGAAAAGGTGTGGCCTTGTTCAGTCTCTTATAAGTAGTCTGATATGACCATAACACAATAAAAACTTTATCATCCCAATCCTTTCTTCCCACATCACAAATCTTGGTTAACGTGTGATTCAGAATTTTGTTAAATGCCTCAGTAGTCCCATTAGCTTGTGGGTGATAAGGGGTAGTCTTGTGATGGGCTACCATGAATTCTGCCAATAAGATTCTAACTGTCTCATTTAAGAAATGAGTACCCCTATCACTTGTTAAGCTCAGCGGGCATCCATATCTACTGATTATATTTTCCCACAAGAACCTACCTATGTTGTTGTCATTGTGTAATCCCTTGTAGGTGTTACTTCTGCCCACCTTGTAAGGTAATATGTGCATGTAATGATATAACATGAACATGTCCTTTGCGTGGCTAGAGAAATAGGGCCTACAAAGTCAATTGCCCACTTCTCAAATGGTTCTGCACTGGTAATCAGTCTTAATGGCATTTCATCTCTTTTCCCTAGTTTACCAAGGTGCTGGACAGTGGTCACAGGCCTTGCAATACTTGATACAATATTTGTAAACCATTTCCCACCAAAATCCTGCTAGAAGGATCTTACGTGCGGTTGCATTCCCTACATAGTGTCCTCCTACAATTCCACCATGTGTCTTCCTCCATGATTGCAGTGTGCTCATGCTCTAACACACCGACACAAAACCTCATCAACCTAGCTTGTATAAGTCTCCACTAATTAGCATGTAGGGTGGTGCATATGGCTAACTACTTCCTTTCCAAAGTCTTCATTCCCTCTGGTGCCACACCCATTTTGAGAAACACTAACAATATCTTCTAAGTCAGAGGGTGCATGCTGCAATCTAAATAGTTGTGCATCTGGCATTGTATCCTCAATGCTCTGTGCATCCTCTCCTGAGTCAATCCTTGATAAATGGTCAGGCCCCAAATTACTCTTACCTAGTTTTACAACAACCGTAAACTCAAACTCTTGAAATAGTAGGACCCACGGCATATGTACCCTTGTAGAACGAGCTTGTTTACCAAGTACTTCAATGCCATGTGGTCCATGTAGAATATAAAGGGTGTTGCCAACAGATACTTCTTAAATTTGTGTAGTGCGTAGATCATTGACAATGCCTCGTGCTCAGTAGTAGTATAGTTATGTTCTACTGGGGTTAGCTTCCTACTAGCAAAGCACAAGGGGTGGTCAACAATTCCCTCTCCAGGTTGTGCTAAGATTGCTCCAATTTCCATCCCTGAAGCATCAACATGTACATGGAATGGCTTATCCTAAGAGGGAAAGCATAATATGGGTGCAGTGATAAGCCTATTCTTTAATGTGTCAAATGCCATCTATTGCATGCCTCTCCCTAATGAAATGTACTTTTGTGCTTCAACAAATTTTCCAATGGTGACAATCTTGGCATACCCCTTAATAAATTTCTGGTAATACCCCGTATGCCCAAGGAATCCGCGCACCATGCTCTGGAGCTGGTAGGTTCCCCTAATCCCACAATAACAACAACTTTGGCAGGATCCACCATCAAGCCTTCCTTACATATGATATGCCCCAACAGGGTGCCAAATGGAGTAGCAAAAACACATTTCTTAATGTTGAGGGATATACTCAACTGGTGACATCTCTCAAACATCAGCCTCAGATTGTCACAATGGTCCCTCACTAATCCATATACTATCCAGTCATCCAAGGTAGACTTGTAAGAAACTTGTGGATGAAGTCCTGAAAACCTGAACCACAATGTGTGAAAACACAACAAGTGTGTTCTTCAGTCCAAAAGGCATGACCATGTAGGAAAAACTTCCCCATTCAGTGGTGAAAGTTGTCTTTTCTTGGTCCTCCTTTGCAATTCTAACCTGATGATATCCTAAGAATCCATCTGTGAAAGAATAGATCTCGCGCCCAGCTACTCCTTCCAGGATCTCCTCAGTGAAGGGGGTTGGAAAAGGGTCAATGACACATACCACATTCAAATCCCTGTAATCAACACAAATCCTTATCCTTCCATCCTTCTTAATGCTGATGACCATTAGACTTATCCATTCTGATTCTTCAATAGCCTCAATGATGCCTGATGCGATCATCTTGTCAATCTCCTCCTTGACTTTGACACGCAAATTCAGATTCATTTGATAAGGTCTCTTCTGAATTGGGCACGCACCTTCCTTTAACTTGATCTTCATTTCTCCCAAGGAGTGGTGAACTCCTTTAAGCTCATGGTACCCATGTGGAAACAAATCCTGAAATTCATGCAACAGATCGATGATCTTCAAAACCTCCTTTTCTGTCAAGTAATCTCCAATAGTAGCCTCCTTAGGTTCCACCTCCGAACCAATGTTAACCTTCTTGGTTTTCAGGGGTTCATGGTAGGCACACTTTCTCATCAACACTATCCATAACCTCACATGTACCAATAGTATGGTTAACACCTAAGTTTTCCACTTCTTCACCATCTATTACGTAGACCAATTTTCCTTTCTCTTTTTCCATGCATGCATGCTCAAGTTGTACCTCCTCTGATTCTTCCTCATCAAAGCGCATGCTTCCAAGCCAGGTTCTCCCAACAATTCCAGTATTCTATCCTCCACCATGGCACTATCTCCCATAGTTAGGCACTTAACAACCTGTAGTGCCTCATTCACTACCGGTTTAGTACTCTGATACTCGAAAGCTTGAAGGAGATCAGTTGTCAACTCCTGCTAATTTCCTTGTCTGACGGTGCAGCTTTGAGTGAATGTACCATGCGTGCACATAGCCTTGTAAGGTGGAGTAAAGCTTATGCACCCATAAAGATGGAGGCAATGCTTCCACGCCTTCCATCTAGGCCTTCTCACATGCCTGGACATGAAACGAGGTGGGTTCCTTCCCATGATAATCTTGTATAACAGTAGGTGCATTACTTCAGAGAAACCTAATAGAGAACATGATTCTCACCTCACGCCACTCTAGAAGGTTATCGTGATGGGTCACCCACCAACATGTTGTGGTCCTGAGAAAATTATAGCTAAGCATCCTTCTCCTTTCGATCTCACATCTCCACTGGGTCTCCATTGCTCATAGGAAAACATCAGGGTTGGCTCCCCTCAGTATAACTTGGCAACTTCTTTCCTCTCAGGTGCTTGACTAAGCACACCTTTGTTACTCTTGTCACAGAGCCTCTTAACTACCTTCTGACTAACTCATATGTCCAGTGCACCCAATTGTCACATGCCACACTAGTTGTATCACTTATAGATTGAGCATCTTCCCATTGAATAAATGCCTTCTTTTGTTGGTTACATAACCTCAGGGTCCCTGATAGTGCACACATATATTTTGTCTAGGTCTTCTTCTCCCAAGGGCTCAGTATAGGGCGTTGACTTCCCATTTGTCAAAAGAATGATAACATGTTCCTCCTTGTTCTCAAAACTTATATACCCCTTATTGAAACGTAAGTCAACATTGTTCTTATAGCACCAGGGGCACCCAAGTAATGCTCAGAAAGTTTTCCACCTCAGCAAGCACTAAGACTTCAAAGTCTCCAGTGAATTTTAGCCCCTTGGATAGTGATAACAGCATCCTTTAAAACACCAATGGGCATTGCCTTTGTCTTATTAGCCATATACAACACATTTGAAGATGGTTGTAATGGGGGCCTTCCCATTTGATTCCATGCATCTAGGGTGAGAACATTAACTTCCGCACCCGTGTCAATCAGAATATTAGCTTAGGAGCCATCCATCAAAACTACATTCAAGGTAATCTCCTTATCATAGTCAAGGTTGTGAGGAGGAAGGTTAGCATGCAAAACCTACCTCTCACGCTCTCCTCCAGCGCTTGGTACTTTATCTCTTCAACCATTATCCTAACAGAGGAATGATATTCTCTTGGGCAACATCTTACACACTTCTCTGACATCATCTATATCTGACTGAGGGACCTCAGCACTCTTCTTCTGCTCTAACTTCCTGGATTGCTCTTTTAGACATTGAATTTCCCCTTGAAGACTTTTGATTACATCCATGGTCTCTTGATAGACTTCCTTCTGATGGGTAGGGTCCAGATACTTCCCATGTACCACCTTCTTCTCTTGTAATTAGTGGCCTTTACTTTGGTATCTCCCTGGCGTGTGCAGCCTCAACTCGTGTCATCACCAGTATAGGTTCTAACTCTGACTCATGCACCATTCTAGGCATCCACTATTGATCAACATGCTTTACACTCACCATCCCAACGCCCTTATCCTTCTGTTGCTTTTGGCTCATGTGTTCAAATAATTCTGGGCACTCCTCATACTTGTGCTTCTTTCCACACCAAGAGCACTGTAGTAGATCAGGGCATTCGCGCTTATAGTGTTTCTGTAGACCCACAATTGTAACAAGTTCCACATGGGAACTCACTTCTTCTACCTCTGTGGTTGCCATGACCTCTAAATCCTCCACAAAATCCTTTTCCACAACTCCCTTTATTTGTCATGCCCTTCATAATGATGGCCCTCATCCTTGGAATTACTTGCAATACTAGTCTAGTGCACACCAGTATCAATGGCATCATGTATTTGGTCAATCAATCTACAATCCTTGGTGTCATGAGTAGTAGAGGTGCAAATTTTGCAATAGCAAGACACATTCTTATAGATTGCGTGCACTGTAGTAGCGAACACCTACTTACATCATGATCTTCATGGAAAATATCACAGTCTACCATCATCATGCGTACCGATCTCCAAGGAAAATTTCCTTTGTATGCCCTTCTACCTCACAATCCGTACACCATAACCCACTGCGAGTCTCATGAGCCAAGTTTGCAGATAATTTCTCCAGCTGTTTTTCCATTGCAACAATTTGGGCTTCTAGGAATGGACTAACTCTGTATCAATGCTTCCTACTACCTCAATGTGCAAGAAAGCCTCCAAGGCCTCACACAGATTTGTGAAAGTCTTCTGTGAAAGTACCCTCCTGAATGGTGTGATCAATCCTTTGAATGAACCACTGAGCATGTTGTGAAGGATGAATGTCATAAGATAACTTGGATAGGAGAGTCTTGAAACATGCATCATACTCCTACACACTCTCTTGCCATTCCTTGTTGAATCTCCTTCAATGTGTTGATGCTTTTCTGTTCAAACTCAGGTATGTGGAACTCTGCCAAAAAGGCATTATCCAAGTGTAATGTAATCCACCACTGTCTGGTGTGGGTCATACTTCTTGTACCAGCTATGTGTGCGTCCTTGCAACATGGTTACAAACTGACTTGCTTTCCACTCTTGGGCAGTGATTCCCTTCACGTGCCATAGTAACTCACACTTGTGTACATGTTCTGTGACATCCTCAATGCCCTTGTAATCAGGTAAGTGGAGTGACATCTCATAAAACACCTGTTGATGGTGTTGTGGACCTTGTCCACCAGATCCAAGACCTTGATTCCCTCTGATGTTACCTCCACCACTAGACCCACTAGATCCACTAGTGCCAATGCCTCTAGATCCACCAGATCCTCCTCCTATCATAGGTAAGGGGCCTAACGTAGTTGCACCCTACGAACCCACCATCACGCTAAACTGTGTGCAAACAGTCTGTGATACCGAACCACTCCCATATGTGTTTCCCACACCGCTCCCAGACATGATACTCAAACCTTGTGATCCCACACCTTGCCCAAATGTTGTGCCAGAAAAAATACCCCCAAACATAGGAAATGATTGTGTAGCCATAGATGTACCAAATGAAAAATTATACCTCCTAGGTGTCGCTTGACTATGAATACTGATACCAACTAGATTATCAACACTTATCTCAGGAACTAGAAAACTAAGTGCAAGGGTCTGGTCACCATGTGGGTTAAGATGTGTGCCTATGGCTCTTCTCCTTTCTTCATATGATGAGCTCTCTCTAGAATCTGAGGGGGTTTCTCTTCTGCGCTTACCAAGATGGGGTAGCTCAGACTGCTCAGGTTCCACGTCCTCTACGCAAACCTCAAATCCTTCCCACAATGTTTGCCTCCATAAATCCATCACTCTGCAACTTCACATTGTCTTGCCAACTCCCTCTCTTGAGATTCATTATACTTGAGCCTCCTCTCCTCTCTCTCCATTTCCACCACAAGGTCTGCCATCCTCTACCATGCCAGCTTCCACACCCCCGCACCTAGCAGAGTTTAGCCAGCCATGGGAAAGGCTTCCAAACTCAAAGTAATGACCAGGATCTTGATAGCCAGTGGAATAACATGCAAGAATGATCCTCTAGGCTCCCTCAAGAACTCAAACTCAACAATATCTAGGAAAGAATACGTAGAAATAACGTATTCCAAGGTATAACTAGTCAGCACTCTACTCCACCAGTGATCAACAACACGGGTCCATGTCAGATCGACATCATGTAACCACTGATATTCCTCCTGGGTCCAAACATGAGGTCTATAGTACCAAATCATCCTTGATGCATATGTTGATAGCCATTCATACAACTCTATTGGGAAACAATAGAAGAATGTCTCATAGAGTTCATGATACAGGTTCTCCTCCACCCATTTTCATGCATCAAACTCAGATCTAGTACTAAACCTCTGAGAAAACTCATCCTCTATGATTTTGAGCCATGTCTTTCAATGATGTTCCAAGGTCAAGTCACTTTGTCATTACACATTTCTCTCACAATATCTTCAAAAGAGGTCCCGACAATGGAACCAAGATGTAGTCATTATTTTACCCTCAATACTTCTTTCTAACCCCAATCTCGTTGGCCTATCATCCAGTATACATTGGGTGCTCACTTGAGGTGTGTGGGTGGAGCCCCTCCTTTATGTGAGCTTTGCAAGAGAGTTATGCCATTAATGGAGGATTATTTGTAGAAACAGAAGTACATTCATCTACTTTAAAAAGGACAGAAGATATAACTAACAGATCTACACATTAATGCATCACAAAAGCTAAATAACATTGTAAGAAGTACAAGAAACCAGATCTAAGTCATGATAAGCCAAATAACATGAGGGGTTTACACCCATAAAAATTTGTACAGAATAGATCCATGTATATTGATTTAACAGAGTTCTGGTAGCCATATTACATTCAAAAGGGTCATCTCAGACCATATACATCAAATGATGAGAGACTCAACTCCTACAAACCTATCTGATCAGAGATCCTAACTATGATTTTTCCCATTATATCCCTTATTACAGATCCCAGTACCCATACATATGCTTAATAGTATCCCTTACAACCCTTTAGCACTAAGTACTCTAAACCCTAACACCATGAACTCTAAACCCTTAGCATTTCCTAACATTTCTGCAACACTTCATTACTCTCCTTCTCTTTCTCTGCTCCCCTTTGCACTCTGCACCCATATATCTCTCTATATCTGTCTTTGTTCTTGTCCCAAACACTTCTTTAAATAGGACCATAAACCACCGCCATGAATTATCTCCTGAGTAGATCGCGTGCCAAGTGTCGATGTGGTCCTCCATTGGTGAATTATTATCCTCTTTGCAAACCTTCCAATAACTGTAATGATGCCTCTGGGAATATTCCCTATATGGAATATCCTTTTCTTGACCTCCAAGGTTCTAGGATGGCACCTTATCCACTTATCATGCCTAGTTGGGTCCTCACGTTTTTCCTCAAGTGACTCCATGATGCCAAATATGGCTAAGTCCTTTAAACCCTTATTCTACCTCCCACACGTGCTTTGGTTTCACTTAAACCCTTCTTAAACCCCTTTTTACTATGTAATTTTTCCCTGAGTGCCCTTCTATCTTGACTGTGTAGACAAATTGTCTTTACTTAGAGTTTGTTTTACAGAGTCATATTGTGTTTGGTGTTGGAATGCTTCATGATGAAATCTACAACATAAACTATAGTCAATGTCCATGATAAATAATTGAACTTTAACTCAAATGCAAAATGTAATAAGTAAGATTTTCATTTGCATAAAAATGAAAATGAAAAGATGTAAACAAGGAAAGATTACACTTATTTGTTTTATGGAGGGATATTTTCCCTTGCTTTGCTTGTACTTAAAGATTTGTATTATTGAACTTCAATGAAGGATTGAGGGTGAGTAGTCCCCAATTATATCGAGGAGAAACCAGAGTGTTAGGTGTATGCAACCCAACACGGAATGTGGGAGAGAGAGAAGAATGAAGAACTAAAACACTTGACTACGGAAAAATATTATGTATCAAAGTCATTTAATAACTTTGATATCTTCCCCTTTGAGTACAAGAGGAAAGGAAGAATTGCCTATGAAGAACTTAGCCACTTCGATACCTTCCACAACCCCATGGGCTACACTGTTGCAGATGGATCTAGGCTTGATTATGTAAATAAGGACACATATTAGAAAAGAGAATCGGTGCCCCCATGCCCTTCCCATGTGCCGCACAACTGAATAAAAAATTGTAATGTAGATTAAGGAAGGACAGTCATGCCCCAAATATTTTTAAAACTATAGTAGAAACTAAATGTCTTAGTGAATGAGTGAAGTACTTCATGCCCCTTGCAACTAATAAGAACTTAGTGGCATGGGTCTGAAACCTATAATTGTAGTTGATATTTTGAGACTGCTGAGAAAGTGGGTGTAATTTCGGTTGGGAAAAACCAAGTGAAAGGGTCAATACCCTACCATATGGTCTTGACTAAACTATAGATTTTTGAAGTATTCCTACTTTTCTAAATTTTTGTGCTTAGTTGTGTCTTTGAGTACCTATACCCTGCCTATACCTATATGTTAACCCATAATTATAATCATGTGTGTTGTAGGTGTAGAATGTACCAGGATGAATTCCCCCTCTTTTGAGGCATGTGTGAAAACCATGTTGAGTAATGTAAGCATGGAAAAATGAGCTAAAATGGAAGACAACAAAACACATATGCAAACCTTCCATGTCAGTTCTTCTTTGAAAAACTTGATGATAAGGTTGTAAGAAGATGTTTGAGCTTGTGTAACCTTGTAAATGGTTAATTTTGGGTGCTCTTAAAAGTGACCTCCAAACTGGGATTTGACAATGCTACGAGCAAGAGATTTGGCTTGGATATAACTTCCAATATGCATATATTTGGATAACAAATTGACATAGTTTTCTTGTTAAAGGAAAATCCAAGAGGATTTGTAAAGGGATAAGCATGTTCTTTTATAGAGGCTGAGTAGTGGTTAGAAGTGGTTACAAGTGGTTGAATCCACATGCTAAAAATAACAATTGAGGGAGGTTAAACAATTTGAATGAATTTATTCCCATGAGGGCAATAGAATAAATTCAGTTGCAGAAGTTACATCCAGAAAGGTGGTTGTACATGCAATTCAATTGCCCCCACCTTTCTAGGATTCTAGAAGTGCAGTTGACTATAAGTTGAGTCCAAGTGGAGTTGACTGGGATGAAGTGGAGTCCAAGTGGAGTTAACTAAATAGGAACCTAAGTGGCAGTTGACTAGGAAAATAGGTGTATTTTCCTAATTAAGTAACTAATTTAATTAGCTACAATGTGCAAGATAACTAATTAATCATTTATTTAATAAATGACAATTAAGATAGCTAAGGTGTATTAGAGACTAATTTAATTAATCCATAACAAGGTGTAATATGCATGATTAATTAATTGGATTAATCAATCGTAAGAGGGATATGAACTAGGATGTGAACTGGGATAATACTGGGAACAAGTGTGTAATTTTAGGGTGTCTACATTTTCCCCTCTTTAAAGTGTTATTACAGAAGTAATAGAATTTTAAATATAGTAGACATACACGGATCAGCAAGCGGAAAGTGGCGAAGCAGTAGGATGCCCAAGTAAGAAGGATGGTAAGGGAATGCCCCCTCAAGTGGGTGGGTGAACGTGGCAAAGCGGGTGGATGATCCGCTTGATAGGAAGAAGACACAAGGAATTGTGAACAAGGATAGGAAGGTTCTGTGCTCATAGCATGAGCGTCATTTGGAGAGTAAAAATTTAGAAAACTTATTTTTCTTGTTTCACAATAGAGTTATCACCATGATTATGAAATAATCAAGATGGTTAACCCAAATGCACTGTAAACAAACACACACACAACAAAGAAAAAGATAAAAAGGAAAAAAAACCCAATATACAAAGTAGGTGTATAACATCATGGTTATAAAGGAACCAAGATGTTATCACACTACTTGAAATTGGTCCAAAAAGTAAACATTAACAATGCAACACAACATTCAAAAAAGAAGACAATCAGTTATGCCCCTAATGCATGCCACAATGATGATTAAGTAAATGCAAATGCCCCCAAGCACTTAAACTTATGAAAGGCGTGGGAATAAGATCAGACTGGAAGAGTGGAGTATACTTGGATACTCCAAAATGATACTCTTGTTGGATCCATTTTACAAATGATCTAAGAGAAATTTCCCCTAGGCAAAGTTATATCGCGAAGGAAAAAAAATTTTGTAACTTTCCCCAAGCAGAGTTAGGAACCCATGTGAAGGGAAGAAAGTGATAGTTGTAAGATTGGAATGATCACTAGGGTAGTAGATAAAGGTATGAATTTATTAATATTGTGTTTGAAATGTTGAAATATCCACTTCATGGGTTTTCCAATTATAGGATTTTGTATGATAAGTGAATGTTTGTTAAAAAATTTAGAATAATTTTTTTTCTGATTTTTTTGAAGTTTACAAATTTTTGAATATATGATTTTATATGTGGTTTTACAAATTTTTTGAGAAAATTGAAATACAAATGCAAATAAATGTAAACAAACCTTAATACACAACAAAAATGAAAACACACCATGACTTATTTAATAAACCTAGGACAAAACATAACACGTACAAGTGTTCAAAAAGCCATGAAGCAAGCATTGCAAACAAACCCAATATGAATAGGAAGGAACCAACACCAAAGTTATATGTGAACTAAGATGCCAAAGAATTTTCCTGCAATTGGTCTATCAAAAAAAGGTAAACAAAAGTACAAAAAAATAACAAACTGAAAGAAGCAAAAACATCGTCACAATGTTGACAAACCACAACAATACAACACAATTTGTAATAACAACATCTAATGACACTCCTAATGTGTTCCACATTGAAGAACTAGACAATATGAATGCCCTCGAGAAATAGCTTAGAATGTGAGAGGATTGGATCAGGCCGAAGAGTGGAGTGATGCTTGGATACTCCAAAAGTATACTCTTATCAGATCCCATTGAAGTTTGATCTGTATTGGATTAAAATGTGAAATCCAAGTGTGCCCCAAGTAAAGTTATATTGCAAAAGGGTAAATGATTGCTTGCCTCAAGCATAGATATACACCACGGGAAAGAAAAATGATTATCTGAAAGATGATCTGGAATGATCATGAGGAGCGCCTTCAAATGGAAAAATTGTTGAACTATGTTATTGGTCAAAAGTTGCTGAAATTTGGTCAAACAGTTTTTGAATGTTTTAATTTTTCCAGTTTTATATTGTTTTTTTCTTCATTTTTGGCAACTATTTTATTTTATTGTTTTTGTAATTTTGAACATATTTTGTTTTTTGAAGTTTTTTGAAACATAGTTTGAATGTTTTTCATTTTTTGTTTTTATATTTTTTGAAACATGTTTGAATGTTTTTGGTATTTTGAAAACTCAGTAAAGGGGTGCATTGCTTGAATGCATGTGCAAACAATTAGAAGCATTCCATTCCATTGGCAGAAATGTATAGATGATATAATGATAGGATGTTTCACTCCACTCATGACTCCACGTGTAACTAGGAAGATGTGAGGGCTCATCACTAAGAGCCAAGAAGGACGTGAAACAAGGTGAATAGTGATATGAAAATGAAGATGATGGATGTGAAGACACAAGGTGTAACAATGATCCATGTGAGAAAAATGTAACTCATCTCCAAGTCAAGATTATCTGACCGATTCCAAGATGATTCCACTTTATAGGGTTTTGTACTAGACTTAGATCCATTGATGGCCTATTGATTGACAAGATCCAGTTGAAGGAATTGTTGTCTCTCTTTAACATAAGTAACTTCTTGGGATATTTTTGATTAAGCACTTTTCAATTGATATTTCTAAAGGATTTATTGGTTAATTGATTTTGTTTATTTTTTAAAGGGACCCCTTACATGTTTGCCCCATGCCACCAGTAAGAGGACAAGGGCTCAACACCGAAGACAAAATCGTAGGTGAGTAAGGACATCTTCCTCCATTCCTAGTCTCATACTACCAGTAAGAAGTATGGGATTATCACTGAAGACTGTGAAGGACGAAAGGTGTAATGATTTTATATATTTTTTTGTATTTTTGATTTTTTGCCTTGTATGTTGATAGTGTGCTTATTGGGAAGGAACATTCTACCCCCAAGTCTTAGCCTCATGCGACTAGTAGGATGTAAGGGTTCAACACCGAGATAGACTGAGATGGACATGATCAAAAAGGTCCTGGTAAAGAATTTTTGAGCTTTCTGTTAAAGAGAGAGATTATTTGAAAGGAGGAGTTGCCATCAGTAAGTTTGAGACAAAACCATAGGTAAAAAGATCTAAAATGGTAGAAATCATAACATGGATGAGACACACAATGCCCAATAGGAACAAGGTTAACCTGTGTCATGATAGGTGAAGAATGTGAAGATATGATATTGGTATGATTAAGATATTTGCCAATAGATGGAATGCTTAATATTATTTGTACTCACTTTTCCACTTTTTGATTTGTCAAACAATGCTTTAAGGAATGGTTTAATACAAATTTTTATTCTCTTTTTATGATTTTTAATTTTTTTGAATTTTGACGGATGAGGATTTGAAATGGACTCATCAAGAAAGAGGTCCATGTTTATTAAAGTTGAATGGTCCTCCGGAGTCCTAATTTACAAGACTTGGGCAGATGAGATCTAAGTCAATGAGGGAGAATCCAAGATTCAAGAGTAGGGAACTTAGGTGGATAAGATCTAAGTCAAAGGAGAGAAATCCTAAGATTCGATAAGTATTGATTTACGAGACTTGGGTGGACAAGGTCCAAGTCAAAGGAGGAAATCTGAAGATTCGATAAGTCCTGAAGTATGAGACTTTGGAAAAGGTCCAAGTCAAATGAGAGAATTGAAATATTCAGAACAAGACTTGGGTAGATAAGGTCCCCAAGTCAAAGGAGGGAATCAAAAGTTTCGATAGAGGTCCTGAATTTATGAGAATGAGGAAGACGTGTTCAAATTCAAAGGAGAGAATCGAAAGATTTGATAGGTCCTGAAGTATGAGACTTAGGCAAACGGAGATCCAAGTCAAAGGATGTGTGATTAGATAAGTCTTTGATGAGATCAAAAGACCTATGTGATGTTAGAGGAGGATTGTCGATGTGGAGAATATGTTGAGATTCATATTCATCTGTGAGTGGAAGAGTGCGAGGAAAAATGGATTGATCTCTAGATGTATATCCAAGGTTCCTTATAGGCCGTAGAGAGAAAATATTCAATGTTTCTCCTTCAAGATTGTGAATTAGTTGATTTGATGAAATATTTGTAATTAAATCATGAAAAGGTTGTATAAGGATATTCCTGGGTATACATGCACCTCATAGAAGTGTATGTATGTAGATGTCTTGACAGGTAGGAATCATTGTTAATGAGATGCCTGCAAGATTGATCATTTGAGGTATAATGGACACAGAAGGCTACATTTTTGCAAGTTTCCAAGCTTGTTGTGGTTGTGTTTCGACAATAAGACTAGAGATGTTAGGCATAGGAGCCAGAAGTGGAAGAATAGAGTCAAGCAACAATGGTGCTTGATGATGGACCCTCTTCTGTAGTGTCTATAAGTTATATCAAGGGTTGAAATGAGAGTCTTGAATTAAGTTCAAGCTCTCATTTGATGTTGGAAGGTTGTTGTTTGAAACAATGTTCAATGTCTATTTGGATGAACTGAAAGAAAATCTATGGAGAAGAAATTGATTGGTTTGAAGGGAGAGATACTTGAAATTTTTCATGATCTCATTGAATTTTAGTATGTACAGAAGAAGGGGACAATGCACAACTCTTAAATTTGAAGTTGTGGAAGTTGACGTGTCGTCAGTTACAAGAGCTTCGTCATCAAGCTCTATGGAGATGACTACATTGTCAATTAAGTCTTGAACATAATGATGAGAGAGGTGTACAATTATCAGTAGAATGGCCTTCCACATGAAATGGTATTCACAATATTTTGATGCATTATACCATGTAGGCTTGAGTTCCTCATTAGAAAAGGGTCTCGTAGTTGGATATTCAATCATGTTAGCCTTTCCTAATTGATGAAAGAAACTAGATAGACCCTCTCTGAGGGTGTAAACTGACATTCAAATTTGTTTACAGAGTAGTGTCTACGATACAGGATATGATGGATTCATAATTGACGTTGTTCAAGGATTCACCAAGTTCAGGTAGATTTTCCCTTTGTACCATGGTTAGAAAATGGATTAGAAAACACCTTAAAATTATTGTTGGGTGTTTTGATAGGTGTCAGGTATTTTACCACTATGAATCCATTGTCAATGAGGTCTTGGATGTAAGTTACGAAGTTGTTTACATATATTTGTTTGATGACCATCAATGCGATGAAAATCACAATATGTGTTAGGTTTATACTAAGTTAGCTTAGGTTCCCATTGTCTATTTTTGCACCCTTGAAAAAATTGAGTAACTTGGATAAATGTGGACTTTTTAGTTGATGGAGTTTCAGTGATGAATCTAAATAAAACAGGAGATTTAATGATCTTGGTCTAAAGGTATTCCCCTTCTTCTAGGATTCAAAAATTCTATACTTAGCTAAATTTCAGTGAAAAAATGGTCACAATGTGGGATATTCATTATAATGGAACTCTGTAAAAAATGGTTCCATAACACTTGTGAGTTGTAGGCCTCATGTTTGGACATCTTACATGGTGATCCTTATCTCTTATCCTCTATTGTAATGGATTGTGCATTCCTGAAGCAATAAAATATCTATTTTGTGGCTCTCTTTTTCCCTTTCTTTGTTTTATTGCTTTTTTCTTGCCTTTCATTGCATCTGCAAGTGTTTTGTGCATTTCTTACCCTCCTTACAGGCTTTCAAGTGTGTTGTGCTCCATAGATTTGGTGTTTTCAATGTTTTTTGGACTGTGGCACTCAAGTCTGCCCTCTCTATACTAGTTTTCTCCCATTTCCACTCACCTGAGAGTGTCTTCACCCCTCTTTCTGGTGTTATCACCTCTCTAGTTTAGGTTTTTGTTTTATGCATATCCTTCTCACCCTGGTCCCTTGGAATTTTAGAGTAGAGTTAGATATTTGAATTTCAATTCCTAGGAGTAGCTTTAGCAGTAGGAATAGGTAGAGGAATCCAATCTTCTCTTGAGGTCTGTCTTAATTCATAGGTCCCATAACTGAGAGACAATCCCATGTTGTCTCAGAATTCATGATCCTCAATGATCATATCCAGGGTGTAATTTTGAGATCCAACAGTTTTGGCACCCCCGATGGGACAAATAGGTGAAAGTTATACATTTCACAAGTGTGTACTTTGGTTTATATTTCATTTCATCCATTTTGATATGCTCTTGGTGAGATCTTAGCCTTTGGAGGCACTTTTTAGCCTATTTAGTGACTCCATTGATCCAAAACAACCCATTTTCTGAGTTGCAGACCTTCCCTTCCATCCATATCTTTTCATTTCTTCCCATGAAGTTGTGCAATCATGACTTCATTTCCTTCTTGGGATTTTTATTTGAAGCAGCGGAACTAGTCCCTTACATCTCCTTATTTTGAGAATCCTCCTCTAAATCAATTTTATGAGCCCCATCATGAGAAACATGCATATAACCTATTGGTACCCAATTTTTTTCTCCTTTTCAGTCTGAGCAGCATCAAAGATATGGCAGGAAGCTTGAAGATAGATGGATCATGGTGTGTGTCATTTTGTAGCCGGGGATATGATCTAACTGGAACTCAGATTTGTGGAGAGATGGATAACACTCAAATAAGACTTGATCTTGTCCTAAACTGTTTTAGGTTGTGCCTTTCAACCAAGGGTAAGAGAACCTATTTTGTAACCCTCAAATGGTGAAGGAGATGAAGATATCCCTCAATTTGTACAAATAGTATGAAGGGGCCTTGGGAAAATATGATCAACACTCCAAATCTGACTTTCACAAGTTGTCACTTCCAGATAATGGAGATATTTTCAATGCAAGACGAGGGTTATTAAAGACATTTTGAAATCCTGATCTGTTTTTCATACTTTAGCAACTGTATTTTGATCTTCTATGGGTATATAGGTCAAAATAAGGGTAAAATAGGGTAGGATTAGTTATTTTGAATGATTTTTTGGGTGGGAATTTAGATAAGACAAACCAAGGTCCACCAGACTCTTTGAGGATTTCAACAAAATATGGAGAAACTTAACAACAGAAAGTATCAAAATGGTTAAGCATTCCTTAAACCAAAATATGTGCATCAAATGGAGGCCCAGATCTGTACTTTTTCACACAATATTTGATCATCTATCAAAAAATATTGAGTTAGAATGAACCAATGAATCATTTAGCAATCACTATTTAATCATGACCTAAGGTGCACCCAAAGGTTTACAAACAATCTCTGAAATCAAGGAAGGTAAAGTGATTTTAAATTTTTTTATCTCTTTATTAGATGAAAGCTCTTTTGAATGTGAGATTGAAAATGCCACTAAACTATCAGAAGAAATGAGACCATGTATGATCAAGAGATATTTTAAACACAAGGCTGCAATAGGAAACAAGAAACACAAATTTGAAATGCATTCTGAAATGTAAGCATTCACAGATTTTTCCCAAAGACAACATAGAATAACTCAAAAACAATCAGATTTATGAATAGGGGAATGTTTTGAAAAACAATCTCAGAGATTTTTAATGGCTATACATGTGCAACCAACTTAACATGATTTGAAAATCTTATATAGAGAGAGTTACATGAGTTTCTCAAGTGGTCACTCAGAGAATGGGCTTCTTCCCAGATTTTCCCATGAAATTTTTATGTTTACCAGGATTTTTTTAAAATATTCTAACCTTTTGCATGACAAATTCATGCAATATATAGCTTTCAATCTCCTTCAAGCCTTCTTTCCCAAGAAAATAATATGCCAAAGGATCAAATTTGTTACAAAAAGTTCCTCATGATTCGCAGATAGGGACATTTAACAGAACACGCCCAAAAAGTTTCTAGTTGTCTCAAAAAGAGATGAATCATTGCAAAATTCACATCATTATCCATTGTGGAGGCATATTTTTCATTTTTCAAAGCATGCATACCCCCTTCCTTTCATTATTTCATCCTTATCCCTCCAAAATTTGACTCTACAACTTTTGGATTTTCTATTTCATGTTTTTTGGATGGGTTAGGGAAAAAATTCATTTCAAAAACATCTCATGATCTTCAAATGGATCCTTAAAACCAATTGCATTGGTCCTTGCAAGCAAAAATGACATGAATTTGTCAAAAAAAATGATGAAAATTGATGCAAAAAACACATCTCCAAACTTCCTAGAGCAGTTCTAGGGAAAAAATGGTGGCAGAGCAAAAAATGATGCACAACTACCGTTGATTTGACATTCAACTTTTAATCTACGCCATCCACGTGGAGAAAAAACCATTAGAGATGAGATTTGGAGGCACCTTTTTCCACTTTGCATTTTTAAAAAAGAAATGGCCACGTGGTGAGATTTGATTTGGCACGGGCACGGGTTTCACATTTTTACCCTTTTGACCTTTTTATTCTGAGTGGCCACGTGGCACCATTCCATTGGATGCGGACCTAGGAGCTTTATTTTACTTTTTAAACTTTTTTGGAAAAAATTGGAAAAATTTGATATTTTTCCCTACACCTCCGCCTCATGAAAAATGGGCTTGACACGTGTCCCCAAAGTGGGCCCCATTGGAATCGCAGACCGATTCTACACATTTCCACATTTTTTGGAAAAAGGAAATTTTTCCAAATTATCCCCGTGGACCCGCACCTTTGATTCTATCCCTAACACATGGCAATTGTCTGATTCACTATGGGCTTGTGTTCCTACTTTTAATTTTATGCCTTTAAGCCAAAAAATGGGAAAAAATCTCAATTTTGCCCCGAGGCCCCCGAAGTTCCACCTCTGATCTTGCCATGTGTCTCTTTGTGATTCATTGCGGGGTTCCTAGGCATTGTTCTTGTGCACTTTAATATTTTTTCCAAAATAACTTAAGGCACAAAAATACCCGCTACTTCTCATCCAATCAAAAGAGGACCACGTCATTATTTTCAGGCAAATGGCTCTAGAAATTTTCTCTACCACTTGAATTCCATGAAGATTAGCACTTGGCGGGGCCACAGGGATTTTCTTTGCACTTTAACTCTTTAGCCAAAGTAGCCTAAAAAAGAACAAGTTCTCAAAAAAACCCTTTGGTCCTTCTCCAATTAAAACACACCACGTAAGCAACATTAGAACCAATAAGAGTAAAGTAGAGCCATGGGACCAAATTCACCCTTTTGCCAAAAAAAGCAAAAAGCAATAATTTAAAACAATTTTTCGTCGTCCCTCAGCCAATTAGAACAAGCCACATTGCTGATGAATGCTGAAGAATAAATTAACGGGAAAATGATGCCCGTCTGACCGTCAAAACACAAAAAATGCCAGGGATGCCTTAGAATTTGATTTTTTTTCGCTAAAGACAAAAAATTTCTTAAAATTGAACCAACTGAAACATGTTTTCAAACCATTTTTTATCATGGAATTGGATTTTCAATGGCATACAAGTGTAAATCAATCAATTTTAGACTTCCACAATCGGGCAAAAAGGAAAAATAGCAGAGCCCGCAGATTTTGGAAAAATTAGGGCACAAAATAGGGCACACATGCAAATTTCTTTCAAATTGGGGCAAAACAGCAAGTTTGTGAGCATTTTAAGGCATTCAATCTGGAGGGAAAAGTTACAGACCACCAATTTGAGAGAAAAAATGTTTCTGAGCATGCAAAATGAAGGAAAAATTTAGGGCAAAAATGGTGCAAGCTCAAAAATGGCACCAACATAACCCACCCTTCACTGACCCATATGGTTTTTTTTTAACCAAAATAGTTATGAAGAACAAGGTTATGCATGTGATAGTGGCATTTCCTTGACATACGTTGATTTCCAAATGCAGATTGAAGAGATGGAGATGAACATGGTGCAAACCAGAATCACATATACAATGAAGGAAGCCATGATTGGTTTTAGGAAGCCTTACCCATGGACAGGATTGCACCAAACTGGTTCAGCCCTCAACAAAATCTATAGTTCTCGATTGAGTTATTGCCTAAAGTTGAAGACTGGATTGAAAAAATGGAGGCTTACCAATCTAGTGTTGGTCAACCCTATTAATGGGGAAACTCTACACCAATATCATATAGGCCTCCCATTCCTCCTCCCCAACCTATGTCATCTTAGCCTACCTTCCATGTTCTTAAATTTTTTTTGTTTTTCTTCCATTTAGGATTCCACTTCTTCACCTTTTTCCCTTCCATCCCACCTTCAATTCTCAACCCTTTACCCACTTTTCAAAATCAAATCTACATGTACCCAAGCCTCTGAACAAATCATTTGTAAATCATGAGGTACTGGAAGTTAACCAACAAATTAAGGGCCCAAATGGAATGGGTAGGTAGGGATACTGGGGGCTGATGTAGCCAAAACAAGGATGTGGGGGGCTTGTTCCTTGCCAGAACAAGTTCCCCGAAGAGTTTAAATTGTCGTAAGTCAAAAGGGCATCGAGGTGGCAGTTTAATGGGGAGGAAGTGGACATTGCGGGCCTAAGAAGCACTTACAACCCTGTACCCTGATGAACCCAGTTCCTCGCATCCACTTTGGATCCATAATACAAAGAAAAGGGAAGGAGAAAAGGGTGTGGAGAAGACGTAGATTAGGAGCCCAGGAGACCCAGTTCCACGAGTTCCCTAAATATCCACAATATCCGATTTACAAAGGATTTGGGGCAAAAAAGTTTTAAAATATAAAAGGGTAAAGTATCAAAGTATAAAGGGGAATAATTTAATAACTGTGACATATATTTTTACCACAGAGCCCAAGTTTTCTCTAAATGGGCAAAATGACACCCCCAAGTCCGCATGCTCATATCTTTTGACCAGGATGCCCATTTTTCTAGAAATTTATATCACTGGAAAGGTCTTTCTGAGCTCTAAAACATGCAGTCCCCAGATTTTAATATTTATGGAGATAGATGAGAGAAAATGGAAAAAACTAGTCTAGCACTCAAAAGTGTAGTTCCAAATTGCCCAATTGTAAAAATTTAATGTTGTATGGTAATTTTATTCTTCCACGAGGAAAAGTACATTGGGAAACGAGTTTTTAGAAGTGCCCATGACTTATTCAAAGCAATCAATGAATGTTGTTGGTGGGTAAAGGGGGGGTTTAGAGTTTCTCTTCTCTCTCTCTTCTCTCATCACTTCTATATATTGTAACTTCTCATTTTTGAAAAGGGGGGATATTCATTATAACGGGACTCTGTCAAAAATGGTTCTAGAACACTTGTGAGTTACAAGCCTCGTGTTTAGACATCTTACATGGTGATCCTTACCTCTTATCCTCTCTTGTAAAGGATTTTGCATTCATGAAGCAATAAAATATATGTTTTGAGGCTCTCTTATGCCTTTTCTCTATTTTATTACATTTTTCTTGCCTTCCATTGCATCTACATGTGTTTTGTGCATATATTACTCTCCTTGTAGGTTTTCAAGTATGTTGTACTCCATGGAATTGGTGTTTCTAATGTTGTTTTAGGCTATGACACTCAAATTATGCCCTCTGCTTCATAATATTCTCCCATTTCCACTCACCTGAGAGTGTCTCTGCCCCTATTTCTTGTGATATCACCTCTCTAGTTTAGGTTTATGTTTTATACATCTCCTTCTCACCATGTTCCCTTGGAGTTTTAGACTACGGTTAGATAGTTGTATTTAAATTCTTAGGATTAGTTTTAGTAGTAGGAATAAGTAGAGGAAGTCAACCTTCTCCAGAGGTCTATCTTAGTTCACAGGTCCCACAACTAAGAGACAGTTCCATGTTGCCTCATAATTCATGATCCTTAATGATCATATCCATGGTGCAATTTTGAGCTCTAACAATTGCCCTTCAGGAAAGGTTTGTGTTATAGGATAAGTGACCATATTGGAACTTGCCATTTGTTATAAGACGCTAGAAAGAGATTCCCCCAAAGATGTATATTGTCATCATTTGTAGTGATGAGGAGTTTCTCTTTTTGGAATGGTGATGGATGGTTTAGACTGTTTAGATTGGTTGTTTTGTATGTTGCGTACATTGTGATTATCCATGACACCATCGTTTACAACATTGCAGTTGCGGTTGATGTACCTAGTTTTATCGTGAGAAGTGTTAGTATTGTTATTATTATTGTGTGATTATTATTATTGTGCCCATTATCTTTATAATGAGGTTTGATCAAGCCTTTATAAACGAAGGCTTTTTCAATTTGAGTTCCTTTTTTGATAACTTCCTCAAAACTAATGAGGTAGTGCATCTGCATGTGAAAGGAAAACTCATCATTAAGGTTTGGTATGAATATGCTAACCATTTATTTCTCAGGAATTGAACATGGGAATCGACTCATGATTCCTCTCCATCGTTGTAAGAAATGTGTAAAGCTCTCGTTTGTTCGTTGTTTCACATTGCACGAATCCATCATTATGACTTCGGATTCAAGATTGAAATAATTTAAAAAAAAAAAAATCTCTAAGAGCTCCATGAGGTAGTGATACATCCCTTAGAAGGTGTAAGAACCAGTCTAAAGCTTGTCTTCCTATAATTTTAGGAAATAGGCGCAATATAAATATATCATTATAAGCCACTTCTTGGGATGCCATGAAAAATTCTTTGACTTTCTCTCTAGGATCAATTTTTCCCTTGTATTTTTCGAATTTGGGAATATCGAAAGAGCATGGGAAGGGTATGCGTAAGATGTCCATGTTGAAAGGCTATGGGCACAATTCATCAAAATTGAATTTTTTGTGTTGTTTTTGCATACCTTAAATAGTTTCTTTCATCATTTTCCACTCTTGAGAAAATGGTGAATTGGTTTATGGGATGAATGATGAACTGTTACTCTTATGGTTTTTGCTCTCTTTATTAGTCTCAAAATGAGTTTTGAAGGTTTCGTCACTTTTATTTATGTGTTTGGTACATTTGGCATTGTTGCTAGCGACTATAGAGGATAGGAGATCCAATTGTTTTTCCGTTGCAATGATTTGATCGAGCAAGGATTGGTTGGGATTAGAGGATGAAGCACTAGATTTACCTTTATTATTGGCATTTATTTTACTTGGTCCTACATCATCGTGTTTGTTTTACTTAAGTGGTGGACCCTTAGGGGATTTAGGTTGTCCTCGTAAGGTTTTCAACCATATCCTCGTCAAATTTTAAGGGAAATCTTGCTCCCATGTCAAGGATTCGAAGTATAAATTGGTCTTCATTTTGTTGTAAAGTGGCATCTATGGAAAGGTTTTCAATTTGGTCTTCATCATCTTCGTCCGAACTGAAGTAGAAAGGATTTATTTCCTTCCATCCGAAGGGACTATAGTCGTGATTTCATGTTCTCACCATTTTTTGAAAGAGGGGAGGAACAAAAAGAGGTGCGATAGAAAACTCAACCCTCAACAAAGTGAATGCTAAGATGAAAGAGCAGAAAAGATGAGAGAGCTCGACCATAGAAAAAAATTGTGCTAAAGGGGAGGAGGCGAAAAGGGTTAGTTGATTTCCTAACTCCTTAAAAATGGGAAGTTAAGAGAAAAGGGACTAAAAGGGGTTAGATATGTTCTACTCTTTAAAATAAAAGACACGTTACAAGGTTAGTGATCAAATCTTAATAACACGAGTGTGAAGAGACACCAAAAAGTGTGAAAATGTTAACTCTTAACAAGATGAGTGTTAAGAGGGATAGAAAAGGGGGTGAAAGGTTAAATGTGCTTGACGCTTAAAAAAAAATGAATGTCTAAGGGAGAAGATAATTAACAAGGTGAATGTGATAAACTCTTAACAAAATGGGTGACAAGAGTGACGAGAAGATGTGAAAAGGTTAACCTCTTAACAAGATGAGTGTTAAAAAGAATGAAAAAGGATGGCTTCTCAACACTTTACAAAATTAATAGTGTTAAGGTAGAAGAAGGGATTGAAATGTTAGTTTAGAGGACTCTTAGAAAAAATGAGTGCGAAGAAATATGAAGAGGTTTGAAATTCTTTGAGACCCTTTACAAAGTGAACGTAAAGAGGGAAGAGCTGAAAAAAAGTTAGTTTGCTCAACTTGCGGCAAAATGGGTGCTATAAGAGACATGATGAAATATGCTCAATGCTTAACAAAAGGAGTGTTAAGGGAAGATACTTAGGGAAATGTGATGAAAAATTCTTAATGCTTAATAAAAGTAGTGTTAAGAAGGGAGAGGACTTAAAAATACAAGGAGGGGTGTTCAACTTTGAACAAGATGACCGTTAAAAGAGGAGGCTTGGAAACATGACGAAAATGCTCTATTCTTAACCAAATGTCTGTTAAGAGGGAAGAGACTTAGAAAAGTGATGAAGGATGTCAAATCTTAACAAAAGTTGTGTTAAACAAGGATACAAAACAAAGAAATTGGAGAGCACTTAAATAACGACAAAGTGATTTGTCGAAACAAGAAATGAAGAAATGATGATGAGGAAGGTCCAAATCTCACACAAGTGGAGATAAGAGACGAAGAAAATGTGATTGATGAAGGTCCTCAAGTTGAAGAAAAGTGAATGCTTTAAAAGAGAGGAATGAAGGAATGTGAAAATGTCAAGAATGAAACAAATTGAATGTGAAGTATGACGATTGTAAAAGTACAAAATTCTTAAAGTTCAATAAGAGGTGAGTGTCAAACTTTAAGACTTAAGAAAATGAAATATCAAGGTGATTACAAGGGTGTTTAACCGTGAAAAAGTGAGTATCATGATGTCAAGACTTAGATGAAAAGGATGAAAGTGCTTAAGTGTGGATAAGTATATCCACAACTCAATACTTAGACACATTTTACAATAGCGACAAGGTGGGACGAGAGAGAAAAAATTGAATGAGAAGAGTGAAACACAAGTATAGTAACACATAAGGAAAAATGAAAAATGATGTAGTTAAAGTTGGCCTCTACCTTTAGATTGGCTTGGTCAAGGTGTGGCTTCCTAGGTGGTTTCTCTCAACTAGGTGTCAGTAGTATACCCAAGTGAGCATGATGTTATTGTTAGTTGTTGGCTTTACTTTATCCCATTTGAAATAACGAGTAAAGATCTTTCTCAAATGAATGGCACTGGGATTGACACTAAGGATATCCATGACTCTAATCTCAAATGTGTACTATTCAGTTGAAAAAAAAGGATCATGTTTCATCTAATTCCCTCAATTTACCGACTACTTTAGGGTTCCTGTAGTACTCAAATGAGTTTTATAGCTTAATCCAAAGCACTTTCCACAATTATAGCAGTTGGGAAATCACCTACTAAACTGCACCTATAAATATAATGTAATTGTTCATTTTTTATCTTGATTAAAGAGGATCCTTGCACTAAAGAATTAGTAGTTTTCTTATCTCATGATCGAGGTAACCTACAATTAGTAGTTTTGATGTTTTAATAGCCTCCTGTAGAGTTGGTCCTGTAAACATAGATTAATATGTTTTCCTGAGGTAGGTAGAGGACAAGATGAAAGAGGAAAACCCATGTTTTTTATTTCCAAGATCATTTAAAAAGTGTGAGGAAAGAGCATACATGTGAGCTAGATTTGCTTAAGAAAAAGAAAAAGGTTAATTCCTAACATAACACTTGAAAACGATCACATTTCTGATTCTCAAGATCACTTGTAACATGTGCGAGAGAAGAGCCTACATGTGATCTTTTCATGGTTAACCTCGCAAAAATGAAAAAACGACAATAAAAATATAAGCAAAAACCCTCTACAAAGCGTTAGAGAGCGTGCGAAAACAATTAAACGTTTACAAAATGGTAAAAAAAAGCGAGTTTAATGGGATGAAAATGTCCAATAACCCTGCACGAGCGTGTTTCGCAGTTAATCTAATTGAAATAAAATGATGAAAAAAAATGAATTATTAAAGTTCCTAATTGAATTAAAAGACCTAATTTAATTACTTAGACTAATTAATTAATTAAAATAAACTAGTTAGCTTAAAAACGAACCTAACTAGATGCCTTAATTAAAAATATTCCAGGGAAAGTAATTAATTAAAATAAATAAATAACAACAAAGGTAAACATAACCTAAGTTTAAAACTAAGTTAGAATAAAGAAAGTAAATAAAATGCTAGCCTAAGTTAAACTTTAGTCTATTTAACCTAATTTAAATACCTTAACACTAACTAAAACCCTAAAAGCTACGTGTTGTTGTGCACAATGGGAGGGGAAGATGTTGTTGTTTATAGAGGGATATTAGGGGAGTTCGACGCATGAGACTGAGATCGAGGGAAGGGATTGTAAGGATCAACATTAGGACTAGGTGTGGAGTGGAGGGATGTTGAAGTGAGGGTGAGGAAACAAGTTCGAAGCTAAGTCAATGGCTCGGCATTGTGTCAGTGGTGACTCGATGGTTTGTGCAGTGAAGTGGTGGGGAGTGGGTGGAGTTCGGTGGTGTTAGGAAAATATATTGGTTAGTGCTAATATTAATGGCTTATTGTTTATATTCATATATAGATAATTTTTTAGTGGTGTTAGAACAACCCAATCAAATAGGGATTGGAGCGGTTGTAGTTTTGCTCATAGATTTCCTAAATAATAAGAGAGAAGACTCCTATATATGTGGTGAGCTTCCTATTTTAATTTGTGTGTCAAATGAATTGAATCTTCAATTTTATTGTGTTAAGATTCTTGCACTCTAACCAGTTTCTACATGTGGTATCAGAGAAAGGTATAATCATGTTCATTATATTGTTCTAATTAGTGTACAGGGGTGGTTGTACATCTCCATTGCCCATGTTGATGGTGATTTTACATTGAGAAAAATTATCTATTTAGCATTATTCAAGGCATGTGAAATATCTAAGGCGTGTGTAAGAAATTGAGAAGACGTCATTGGCATTCAATGTTTTGGGCATTGAGAAAGGACATAACAAGGATATAAGCGGATATATCAAATAGGTATACAATCCCTATTGACATCTTAATCAACTACAAATTCTATAAACCCTTGTTTTGGTAGTTCAACACATTTTGTATTAAAAAAACTTTGTGGGTGTGGAGGCTTACTATACCTAGCTCTTGTGCCATCATTTTACAAGTTGTTCATTGGGCGTAATATGACTTTGACTCCTTTACATTTGCATTGAGATTCACATTGAATTCACTTAGCGCTCAAGCCAAAGCTGTCAGTCTCAAACACCATAAACTCAGTTGTCTCGGGCCGCCTTCTAAGGAGCCGTTTGACTGAAGGGGTTTTCTCAGGAGTCCATGTGAAAGATCCCACCCACCGTATTTCACCAATACGGTCTGCATCCAAACAAAACTTCACAATGCATATGATTTATTGGAGCCATTCCACCTCTCTTCTAAGGATCCTAGAATACAAATCTCACGTGGAATTTGGTGGAGAGAACTCCTTTTATGCTTGCAATCTTTGAATGTTAGAGATTTACAATACACGTGCCCCAAAGTGTTTTTGTCTTGTCTAATTTAATGTTGACGGTTCTATACGTACATATTAAATTCTCTTTTCTTTTTACTTTTCATTAGTTTGAAAAATTTTAAAATTTTATGTCTATTGTTTTCATTTTACCTTTTTTTATTCATGTATGACGTCTTTTACATGTATGTTGTAAAATTTAATGACGAGCAACAAGTTGTGTGTTGGAACAACAATTGTATATGTGTATTATCACGAGTCATGTTTTATTAGAGTTTTTTTTTTAAGTTAGAAGGTTATATTAAGTGTGTATTTTTATCAAATTAAAGTGTTAGCGTCGGTTATAGTATGTGTTTTTTTTGTGAGGTTCAAAAATCACCATTTTATGTTATATCGTTTGTAAGTCAATAGTTGAGTCGTCATTTTTTTTTGTCATTCTATTTTGGTTTTCTATAGTGAAAAGTGTCAAAGTTAAAAGTCAATAGTTGTAAAAATAAAAATAAAAATAAAAAAATGCCCTTATGGATGCATTTTTAGTGTAACCCGAATGTTCAATAAGGATAAAGTGTTTCACATTACGGAGGGAAGAAAAACAATAATCGCAACATGGAAATAATGCTTCAAGATCACATTTGTTGAGTAAGTAGTAGTGTCTTTTATTGGAGGATGGAGGTAATGGAGGAAGGAGGATAATCAACGTCCTCAAGTTTGTCACTACCTTAGAGGCCGCAAATTGCTTTCGGGACACCTTTTGTTCTGTGTGATGAATAAGAATAGATGAGCATCCATGTTCCTGTGTGCAATACAATGTTTGTGGTTTTCCCCTGTGATGATGATGATGTGAAGATTTGTACCATTGATACTATAACGGGAAGTCTTCTTGATTATATTGACTTTATGGTTGATGTGAATTGGTTGATGGATCCCAATTCATGTATTCACCTAGATAGGTTGATGGGCCCCTATTCATGGATGATGTAGTTCCCACAGTCAGTGTTGAGGATTGAGACCATGTGCAGGCTACATAGTGGCATTGTTGCTTAGTTGAGATGGTGTTTTTCCCCATGTTCACACTAGGGGGGGGAGAATTTTAGGAAAATATATTGGTTAGTGCTAACATTAATAGGTTATTGCTTATATTCGTATATAGGTAAATTGTTAAGTGGTGCTATAACAACCCACTCAAATAGGGATTGAAGTGGTTGTAGGTTTATTCATATATTTTCCTAAATAATAGGAGATAAAAATCCTATATATGCGGGTGAGCTTCCTATTGTAATTTGTGTGTCAAATGAATTGAATCTTCAGTTTTATTGTGTTAAGCTTCTTGCTTCTCTGACCAGTTTCTACAGGCGGCAAATTGGTGACCAGGGTAGTGGTTGTGGAGTTGGTGGAGGGTTCGTAGTGGATCAATTATGGTGAGTCGATGGTGTTTGGATCATAGATCTTGATAGGAGGTTGGATTCACGATGAATCTGGTGGGCAGCACGGTGGCATTTCAATGGTCAAGGCTGAGGCAAAGTATAGGGTTAGACAGAGATTGGTAAGGGATGTGAGTATGGAAATGAAAACCATCGAGGAGTGAGGGGGTACGATGAGGGTGAGCGATAGGAATGGGCTCGACGAGCTAGCTTGTTGAGCTGGGGGAGGGGTTGGTAGCTAGGCAGGCCTGGGGTATAATGGTAGAAACTTTGGGTGGGAGATCGGTGAGTTAGCTCATCAAGTTGGGGGGATTTAGGGAGTGTGAGGGGTTAGAGCGTATGAAGGGCTTAGGAGGGTGAGTCGGGTAGTGTGGGTTGGGGTAGGGGTAGGCTAGGTCATGCTAGCTCGGGGTGGGGAGAGTTAGCTCGCCAAAGGGGTGGTGGTTAGCTCGATAGGGAGGGAGATAGATAGAGGGTGTGAGCATAGGGAGGGCTCGGGTACGAACTTGAGGATGGGGAACAGGGGAACTCAGGTAGGGAGGGAGCTAACTTGTTGAGTTGCAGAGGAGTGTAGAAGAATAAGGGTAAGGGGGTAGAGAGGATTTTAGCATGTTTAGTCTGATTTTTTTATTTTGATTTTGATTTTGTAGGGTTACATTAGGACTGTCAAAACACAATTTTGTTTGTCAAAAACCAGAAAAAAAAAAACATGATCATGAAAACAATTTCCCCAAGTTTATCACATACAAGTCAAATTCAGCTATAACTAAAACAATATGCTAAATTTAGAGGTAAAACTACTAATTTTTTTTGGTGATATAAATTCAATTTCCTCTTTCTAGAAAGTTGTAAACACCTACAAAAGAGTCATAAACACACTAAAAACAACACAAGAATAATTTTTTTTTTGTATAAATGTTGATTTATGCTTCCAAGTGCTCCCAAAAATGCTCCTTCTAAACATAGTAACACAAACAAATTGTTAATATAATTGGATACACAATGGTTACTAAAAATGTAAATCTGCACTAAAATATGAATTAAAAAGTGAAACAGAAATGACTGAAAATGTGGGTAGGTCCCACCAGGTGTGCCTGAACGTAAATACAAAAAAATGAGCTAAAATGGAAGACAAGCAAAACACATATATAAACCTTCCTATCAATTCTTCTTTTCAAACCTCGAATAAGGTTGTGGGAAGCTTTGAGCTTGTGTAACCTTATAAATGGTTGATTGTGGGTGCTCTTGAAAGTGACCTCCAAACGGAGATTTGACAATGCTACGGGTAGATATTTGGCTTGGATATAGCTTACAATATGCAAATATAGGATAAAAAAATTGACAAAATTTTCTTATAACAATCCAAAGAGGATTCGTAAAGGGATAAACATGCTATTTTATAGAGGCTAAGTAGTGGTTGGAAGTGGTTGAATACACATGCTAAAAATAGAAGTTAAGGGAGGTTAAACAATTCAAATGAATTTATTCTCATAAGGGGTAGTAAATAAATTCAGTTGCAAAAGTTGCATCCGGAAAGGTGGTTGTACATGCAATTAATTTTCACCCACATTTCTAGGTTTCTAGAAGTGCAGTTGACTATACTAGTGAAGTGGAGTTTAAGTGGGGTCCAAAGGGAATATAAGTGACAATTAACTAGGAAAATAGGTGTATTTTCTGAATTAAGTAACTAATTTAATTAGCTACAATGTGCAAGATAAATAATTAATCATTTATTTAATAAATGAAAATTAAGCTAGCTAAGGTGCATTAGAGATTAATTTAATAAATCCTAACAAGGTTAAATTATTTATTAATTGGATTAATCAATCGTAAAGGGGTATGAACTAGGAAGTGAACTGGGATAAGATGGAAACAAGTGTGTAATTTTAGGGTGTCTACAAGCACTTAGATAAAAATAGCATGTGTGTCCATGCAATAGATGTCCGAGAAGCTATAGGAAAACATATAATGTTGCTAAGGTAGCTGCCTTGAATAATTTGTATCTGCAAAAAGGAAGGTTTTGTGCATAGTGGAAACCATGGTGCACAATAAAAGTAATGATATAAATAGATAGAAAAATATAAACGATACTAACAGTAGTAAGAATGCATGTAAGAGAGAACAAGTGCAGGAGTAGTAAAGTCAAAATGTTGATTTAAATAAATTTTGATTTTAATTAGAGGTCTGAGATCAAATAGATATAGTAGTAATAAACAAGATCTATCAATAAGAATGACTTAGCTTGTATTTGAATATTAGGGCTAATCCTAGGTTGGAAACTAAGTAGAATAGGTTAGATCTAGAAAGTGGGTGTTTCATCTGAAAAACAAGAACCCGAAACTCATTCAGATATAACCACCCAAAGGGGGACAGGACCACCCTAGGCGCTAGTGTTTGATTTGGGCATTATTGTCTTAGAAAATTCTCTAATTCTGATGTTTTCCAAGTTTGACAAGGTATTCTTCCTTTCAATCTTTGTCACTTTGGATCTGTTATGGGGTTTTATTATCACACCCAAACCTACAAAAAAAACCCTAGCTATATGCATAAGACTCGAGTAAACATTAAATGAAATAAATATTGCATATGCTTGAGTCGCAATGATCACAGTGGTCACCCCAATGTGATTTTCACCAAGCATACACTACATTTCAGATTCTATGTAGTTCTAGTGTGTGTGTGTGAGAGAGAGAATAATGTCCCTTGAAGCTAGGTTACCTCTTGTACCAGTCACACCAAGATAACGCGTTACAACTACTTTGCCCCCAAAATGAATGTGTGAGATGGAATTTAGAAATAACCCCTCTTATGCAATGAAGAATGCAGCCCAAATGCACTCCTTAAATATTGTTCTTTTCCCAAGTAGCATATAGTAAGCAATAGACTTAATTTCCCAGCCCCTATTAATAGTAAGTCATGCATATATATGATTCCCTTATTTGAATTGTGTCATTAACAACCAAAAAGGCCAACTGAAAGTGATTATTTTTTTTAGAAAAGATAACAAATGATGTGGCATTTAAAATGTGAGAAAAGGAGGCAAAAGGATAGAAGCGCCTAAAGTGAACAATAGTGTTTGAGTGCTCTTGTCCCTAATGGGTAGTACCATTTGGGATGCTTAGAGGATATAATGATAAATACAAAGTTTGGTCCATATGTTTTCCAATGTCCAAAAGTCACGTATGTATTCCAAAAAAGTAAATGAGAAGAGTATAAAAAAGACACAATAATGTAAAATCAAAATAAGTGTTGTTAATGTCTAGTTTTCTTACTTAGGAATCATGTATATAATGACACACTTATAGGCATGATGTAAGTAGTACGTGCGTGATTTTGTGTCTATAGATGTAATAAGTGTGTGTAAATTTGGTTTAGATTTTAGCAACTGAAAACAAAAATACTCATCTCCGTATATTCAATATCTCCAATGTTGAATTACAACGAGAGTTAAAATAGGAAATCTATTTCCTATTTTCAAGGAGGTTGTTCAACGACTCTCCATATATGTGAATTGGTTGAATAACTCAATTCATATATATATATATATATATATTATATATATAAACTAATTTACTAACATGCAGTAATTAATATTTTACTCTCCGGTAAATATCCATGTGAACATTAATTCCTAACATTCCCCACTTAGTGCGAACACAGGGAAAACTTATCTTGTATCTACATTTGCTCATGATTTGGTGGTTTTCATAGGACAATCACAAACCCTGGTGATGGTTTTACAAATGATTAACCAAAAACTAAAAGTGGTGGTTTTACAAATGGTTTACCATAAATTCAAAAGTGATGGTTTTACAAATGGTTTACCAACAACCAAAGTGGTGGTTTTACAAGTGGTTTACTACAAACCACAAATGATGTTTTTACAATTTGTTTACCAACAACCACATCATGATGTGCAGTAATCTCACCAGCTCTCATCAAAAACTCTCTGCAAAGAACAATATAGAAATTTTTCTACTCATACGCACAAAAGAAAAGTTATCACAATGGAAATGGAACATTACATTATGTCCCCCCCCCTCAATGTGAGAATTCCATTTTATTCTGCAAACTAGATTAATCGAGAACATTAAAATCTGAAGCACACTACATGCAAATAAAAGCACACTGAAAAAGTGTAACCAAACCATGTTTGCAGCCCCATCATTGGATACTAACAAGAGGTAATTGATCGACCTCCTACCTTTGTTTGTCTCTATCCTTCGGTTTCTTTGCTACTTAACTCAATCGTATTTGATCACGAGACTTAAGAAACACACCCCAAAATTTGGAAGTCACATTCTAGCGATAATGCATCCTTTACAATTTTAAATTTTGGCATTAACGACTCAATGAGGCTCAAAGGGTCTACAAAAATCTCCAAAAGTATACACAAACCCAAAACAAGGAGATGCCCACAAGATGGCCAAAAAAAGGGTATTTTCTAACAAAATTAGAACCAATGCAGGGGGAGATGAAAAAATAAGCACTTTTGTAAAAAAATGAGACTTGATTTCAAGTTACCGTGCAAAATTTAGTAAGGTTTTCAATTTCTCGTAAAAAGACCCAAATTTAATTAAAATTGGCTCAATGATTAAAAACTTTCTCGAGATGAAGAGAAAATTTATCGCGTGGTCACTCATTGGAACCAAGAGGAAATGAAGATTCTAAAAAATGTCAATGGCCTGGAGAATTGGTGCCAAAAAAGTATTAATTTGGACAAAAATTCATTAATTGCTCTCAAAATGCAATCATTTAAGCAAAAACTATAGTCTTGCAAAAAATAAAATAATAAACCAATCAGAAATGGCTATGATGAAGGCAATTTTTTATGGAAATAACTCATAGTTGATTTGTATTTTTTCCTTCTCATATTATGTTTTGTGGGTGGTTGGCCATAAATTCGAAGCAATACAAACTCTTAAAACTAGAACGTGTTGACAACTATGCAATGTTGAGGACTGCTCCGTAACAACATTCTCCAACCGGTTGTGTGGAAGGTTGAGCTTTAGCCAAATAAAACACCCAAAAACTATTCAATTCATTCAAGCGAATAACTAATAAATGAGAGACTAGATATATGTTTCCTACTTAAACACATTTCTACTTCCAATAAATAGTCCTCAAATAATGAAAGATGCATAGTCTGATTATGGAGAATAACATGTGCCAAGTTTTTGCACAACAAGAAGAATGAATACACCTTGGTTTGTTGAATTTGATAGTTTCAAAGAAAAATACTAGTCAAACGCTCAATGTGAGTGCAACCACGAATAAGGACGTATATAACGGACTAAGTGCATGTAGAAATTAGAAACTAAACGTGCACAACTTAAGCATAAATTAATCATGCATCACTTAAACAATTAATATTTGTATAAAGTTACCCTCCCCCACTCTATTCTTCCATTCGCTCTGATACCAAATGTAAATTTGGTTCAGAGTTGAGCAACTAAAAACAAAAATATTCTTCTCTATATTTTCAATATCTCTAATTTTGAATTAAAATGAGAGTTAAAATAGGAAATCTATTTACTATTTTTAAGGAGGTTCTTCAACAACTCTCCATACATGTGAGTTAGCTGAACAACTCAACTATATATGTGTGTGTGTGTGTGTGTGTGTGTGTGTGTGTGTGTGTGTGTGTGTGTGTGTGTGTGTGTGTGTGTAAACTAATTTACTAATTTACTGTAATTACTAGTTACCATACGGTAAACTAATATACAACAATTAATAAATACTCACCAGTAAATACCCATGTGAATACTAATTCCTAAGAGTGTGCATACAAGTGTCATTATAAAGGTGTAAACCCACAAACATGGGACACCCATAGTGACACAATACAACTATGGCTTGGAGGCCCACAAACAAGAGCAATTAAGAGCAATCAAGATATGCATAAAGCCACAAACATGGGACACACACAATGTTGTAATACAATCAAGGCACACAGGCCATGAATAGTGAAACAAGAGATGTCAATGTTACACGAAACATGTATTAGTCTTGTTAGCTCTAAAAATAACTTGTACACAATATATGTAGTCGAGCGTAATGAGGAAGTAGAAAGGAAATACAATAGAATAATATCACCTAGATACAATTTAAAATAGATGCCCTCAAATGTATAGGAAGTCTAGGTAAAAGGCCAACCAACACTTATCATCATGTACCGCTCGGTGTATGCCCTACATTGAGCTAAAAATACCACATGAACACATGTGTGTAAAGATTAAAGAAGCATGTTATCTATCAAGCCAAAGTGACAAATAACATGTATGATGTAAAGTGCTAACAACTCAAGTGAAGTGTACACATCCTGATTTGTATTTTACAAATATATGAATGTTTTTGTATTTCAAAACTATGTCAATGTTTTTGTATTTGCAAAGTGTTTAGCTATGTACAAGAAATAGGGGGTAACGACCAATGCTACCAAGTGTCAGAAGGAGGATATCACCTGGTAAAACTCATATACTAAGGTCGTAGCATCATATCATGAAAAATAGGTGTTAGAGGTAATACATGGAGCCACGAAGAATGAGGTTGCATAATGATTGGACATGTGGCCATAGTGTGATAATAACAGAAAGGATCATGCGTTGTTGTTAAGGGGATATGAGCCAATTGGTATCAATAGTATGCAAGGTGGGATAAAGAGGTGTATGAATAATATGATGCAATATGTGAATATCTCTAGTGGGTATAGAATTATCATAAAGTAGCTGAATAGGACTCGATGTAGGAGAAAATTCATATCGACCTGTTGTAAGTGTATAGTGTAAGAGATAGTCGTGTAAAGTCTTAAGAAATGTTTCGTATGCATGTAGATCAATGGCGGTAGAAGCACTCGTAGAAAGAGAGTGTAGACGTGAAAATAGTGATGTGATATATCTATAGAAGGACCTATAAGAGGATGTGCATTAATAGAAGGAAGAGGTATGAAATTGGACCATGGATGTTGGGTGTAAAGGGTGGTGACAAGAGGAGTATGATCATTAGATGTGTATCAAGAAATATTTCAAGTAATTGATTTAAAAACCATAATCATGGCGACATTTTGAAGTAGAATATGACATGCTTCTAACGTCATTGGTATTGGTAGATGTAACTATGAGAGGCAGAGTATGAGGAACTACTGGAGGGGCGAGAGTGGGGAGATTAATACAAAGATGTAGCAAGATGATTTTACATAGTGGACTTCAGGGAGGGTATTCCACTTGAAAGCATGTGCATCAAAAATATTTTGTATAACATGATGAAATTTAGCACATTAATTGGTAGGGTGTCTAATGCATCCATGATAGGTACAATAAACATGAGAATTGAATTGCTTGCGGGAATGCTCACTTGCATCAACCTTGAACAATGGAGGGAGAGACACAAGGTTACATACCAACAAGTGTTTTAACCCAACATGTGGACAAGAAGGTAAACGAGTGAAATGTCCATCTAGGTGAAGAAATGGGAAATCCCGAACCGCGTACTTCGCTCTTTTATGTTCCAAGTGTCCCAAACTTTCCGTGCGAGCTGTTCCATTTTCGGCCGAACTGCCCGAACCGCGTACTTCGCACTTTCGTGTTCCAAATGTCCCAAATAAAATTGTGCAAGCTGTTCCATTTTCGGCCGAAACTCCCGAACCGCGTACTTCGCACTTTCGTGTTCCAAATGTCCCAAGTCAAAAAGTGCAAGTTGTTCCATTTTCGGCCGAAACTCCCGAACCGCGTACTTCGGAACTTTTTGTCCCAAATGTCCCAAACTTTTTCGGACCCATTGGAACCTTTTCGGCCGAAACACCCGAATCGCACACTTCGCGCATTCATGTCCCGCGTGTCCCAAAAGACATTTGTGCGTCTTATCCCTGCTTCGCCCGAATCGGCCGAGCCGCGTGTTTCGCGCATTTGCGTCTCACATGTCCCAAGCGAACCTAATGCCATTCATACTTAGTTTTTCCCGCTCTACCCGAATATGCTGTTTTTCAAACTGATAGATATGAATGTAATGCGCATTGATCACCCTTCTCTCTCCTCAACGGCTATATAACGAGCAAGCCACCTTTGCAATTCTTACATTGTTTCCATGCTACCCTTGCTCGAACCCTTGCAACCTAATTCCCTGCGCATGTATCCTTTTTCTCTGTAATTCTTCCCCGAATTTAGGTTGCGGCTCTGATACTATCAATATGAAGATCGAAGTCCTGGAGGAGGCTTTGGGAGAACTAAAGAACAGTTGGCAGAAGGGCGAAGCTTTCAAGACACTGGTTGTCTCAGCTTTCAAGGATATTCACTGTCATCTTCAGGATGAAAATTCTGTGGTGTTCCCTTTCCTTATGCAAGAATCAAGCTCAATTAAGAGCTTATATCAAAGATTATCATATTCATAGTGCGAGTTTGATAAAGAGCTGGAGAAATGTCTTGGATTTTGGACGCAGTCTACTGCCAACCCCGTCCAGTCCCTCGTGCAGAGACATAAGCTGAGCGTTAGAGAACTCAGGCAAAGCGGATTCTGAAGTCAGTGGGTCCCCTCTCAGTGACTGGCCACCCCAATGTCTTCTTCTCCTCATATCTTTTCTCTTCTCTTCTTGACTTCTCTTCTTCCAGTTCTTTTGCCGGTTCTTTTTTTTAACTGTTTGAGTTACTCGATAGGCGGTCTTTTTACGTTCTTGGTTACAGAAACGGTTACGAAAGAGTAACTGATTTGTAAGTTATATAATGGCCTCTTCTTCTCTTCACGGCCATTCAAAAAAAAAGAGGAAGAACTTGGCATATTTCCAAAAAGTGTAAATAGATTATAAGAAATATCCATACAGAAGGACGTTCCCATCTTTGTCTATCTGATCGCCTTTATTCCTAAGCTTTCTTTTATTTTCTTTGTGAAGATCATTTGTCTCAAGTTCGTTAGTCTTACCGATTGCATACTCTTCAACTTTGCAAGCTCGGTGATCTTGTATAACCAAGAAGGAACTTTGTGTCCTTGATTAATGAATCTATGGTTAGTTAAGAAACTTTGTGTTCTAAGCAGATGTTATTCACAGAACTTGTGTCTTTAAATTCCATCTCATTATTCAACTACAAATGATCTTGTTTCAATTCACTGTGACTTTCACATACATAAAGAATTACTCTGATATCTATAATTCTGCATGTTGCCTTTCTGCTCTTTCCCGTACTCTCATTTCCTCAGTCGTTTTGTAATTGATGATCTTCATAGAAAACACTTTCATGATATCCAAGTTTAACCAACAAATCATGTCTTGTACATTTGTAAATAAGTTCGTTTCTGAATAAGGGAATCTCTCCCATTAAAGAGGAGGGACTTCTTGTCCCCTGACTGTTGCTCTTCTTAAAAGTCCTATCTGATGACCACCAGTTTTTGGCAACTCCGCTGGGGAAAATCACATTCCAGTTCTGTATTTTTTTGATCATCCTTTGATCTGGCGACTCCGCATTTTACTCGAGGGAGAAGGACCCTTGGTATTGAAGATTCTCAGTTCCAGATTTTGGAGCAGTAGGGTTTTCCTTTCCCTTCAACAAGAAATAGAAGAACTCGTTCGTACAAGCACTCCACCTGTTCAAGATAGAAGTCCACAGGTGGTACTCCTTCAGAGCCAGGCTAGCCCTAATCTTCGAGCTTTGATTCTTGCTGGTGTTGCAGTTCCTCTCCACGCCGTAGTTTTCCAAGAATGGGTGACACAATTGCCATGGGGGTCATCGTGTCGGGCCCCCTTGCTCTTCCTTAGCCTTTGCATGAGTTACCTAAGAGGTAACCGGAAGAACTTCCCCAAATTCAAAGGCGATGGCAAAGTGCATCCTGATGAACACATCACAGCCTTCATTGTTGCATGTGGAGTTTCTGGGAGTCAACATGAAGACGTCTCTGTAAGGCTGTTCGTTGAGACGTTACAAAGATAATGCTACTGATTTGGTTCTATCAACCTTCCGGCTGGCGCTATCACTGACTGGGGCACAATGAGAACTCAGTTTGAAAAACCGTTTCAAACCAGCAGAAGATGTGCATGCCTTGCTTGCCCAAATTGCTCAGATAAAGAAAGACTCATCAGACCCATGAGAGAATTTGTGGCCCGGTTCAACAAATTGATCAATAAAATCACGCAGCCTACCTGACTGTTGATCAAAATTCACAAAATGTTTCTTCCTAATGCTCAATCACCCAAAGTTAGGTTAGTGCATGCTAAGAGGGCTAATCTCGCAACATTGGTCGAGGATCAAACTCTTGCTGTTAGTATTGAGGATGGACTTGATACATGTCAGGAAGTTGAGAAGAGACCCTCCCAAATCTAGTCTGCTGCTTCTTCCTCCTCCACTCCTGACCTAATACTGATCCGTTAGTCCAGAAGCTTGTGAATGATCTCATTGCTTATAAATAAACAATTAGCTCAACATGCTCCTTATGCAGATGTTCCAAGGAGAAATTTCCAGCCCAGGAATCGTTTGCCTGCTTCTCAAACAAGACTAGCACTTGAAGGGACCTCCCTGTTAAGGTTCCTATCAATGCTACCCTGCGAGGTTGAAGAACCAGATGATGATGAAGATAACAAAGCCTGCGAAGAGTTTGCGAGAGAAGTTGATGACGAAGCAGGCGAATTGAGGGATCTAGAGTAAATTTCTTCACCACTGAGGGCATTGATGATGGAAATGACTATGATGAAGTAGTACGCGGACATGAATAGCGAATCATTCACTGTCATGACTCGAGAATAGACAAGTCGGAGGGAGAAAGTGACCACAGCCTACCAAGAAATCTAAGGAGCAGCTCGGGCAACTATTCCCTGTAATTGCAAAAAGAGGATCTCCTATCCCTACTTCACCTACGCAAAAGGTAAGTCCTATCAATCTTGCTACTAAAGTTACTTCTTCTTTCTCTCCTAAAGTTGATAAGCCTAGAGTACCGAATGATGATGGCCTGTCCACTTCTGGATCTTTTGACATTGTTGATCACCGTGAAAAAGACCAAGGTCCAAATCTCAGAAGCTGAGTATTATTAAACTCATCCCAAAGCTTTTTCCAAAATGATCCACTTTGTCAATTCCCACTCTATAAACCACTTCTAAATGCCTTTTGCCCACTCCTCCTTCTGCACCATAGCCTAGTTTGGTAGCCGCTGTCACTTCGCCTATTGACAAAATCAAGCCTTTTTATGTAACACTTCTTATAGCTAGTCATAGGCTGAGTAATTGTGTCATAGATTCCGGAGCTTCTGATAATGTGATGCCTACTAAAGTGGCTCATGCTTTAGGCCTAACTCTCACGCGCACTTATGGATCCTGTTACTCTATGGAGAGTAAGGAAGTGCCCCTGGTCGGGAGAATTAAAGATGCACAAGTAGCTTTTGCTACTTTACCCGAGAAGAAAGTGTTGGCTACCATCTTAGTGGTAGATATTCCCCCTTCATATGGGATGTTGCTAAGTAGGAACTTCTGCAAAGACGTGGGTGGGGAAATCCAAATGGACTGGTCACATGCGCTCATACCTGTCAATGGACACATGAAGAAGTTACTGCCTGAGAAGTAGTCTGAGTATATTGTGCAGAAAATGGATGACCCTAGAGCACAAATACTTTATGAGGATATGGGGCATGGAAACTACATGATTATGTCCCCTGATGAAATACGACCCCCCAAAGTGTCTCCCAAAGGTCCTAATGGGGTTTGGATTTTAGAGTTTGATGGAAGTTGTTCCTCAGCTGGTTCTGGAGCTGGTGTCCTGCTGGTGTCACCTAAAGGAGGCCTACACCCATTTTCATTTAAGTTGCAGTTCGAGAATACTAATAACACAGCAGAGTATGAGGCTCTCATTCTCAGATTGTAAGTGGCCAAAGAACAAGGTGTAAAGAATCTTCTGGCTCGTGGTGATGCAGAGTTGATAGTAAAGTAGGTCAGAAACCTTTTTCAAGTTAAAAATGGAAGGCTGAAACATTACCGGTATCAGGTTTGGGATTCCATTGAATTCCTTGATGCTTTCTCTATCGAAGCAATACCTAGGGAAAAGAATAGCAGGGCTGATTCACTAGCTGTCTCAGGGTCACTGCTGATCCCTCATCCTGATTTCTCTCAGGACAAGTTCACCATTGAGATGGTCCATCGGCCTAGTGTACCTAACAATACCAATAACTGGAAAGTTTTCAATGATGATCAACATTTGCTTTCCTTCCTAGAACTCAAGGGTAATTTCGAACAATTGTATTTTGAGGGAAGTGACAACCTACCTCGTGAGAAGTGTGCCCTTTGACCAAGCAGTTGCCCAAGGGGAAGAAACAGATCAAGATGGATGCATCAATCTCAAAGGAAACAAGATTCCTAAAGGGTTGGTGAGTTTGGAGGAATTATTTGATAAACATGACAGGTATGTGAAATCTAAAGCTTCTACTGGACCTCAGCAATCAGCTGAGTATGATAAAATCAATATTGGGAGTCCTAATGACCCTAAGCTGGTGAATATTGGAAAATGTTGCACAGCAGATGAGAGGAGAAAAGTAATTGATCTTCTAAGGAGGTATAAGGATGTTCTTGCTTATTCTTATGAGGATCTAAAATATTTCAAGCCAAAAGATATGCAGCATTCTATTCCTCTTAAGCCAGGAATTAAGCCTTTCAAGCAGAAATAGAGGCAATACAATCCCAAAATAGTTGACACAATCTTTCAGGAAATTTAGAAGTTGTTGAAGGCTAAAATCATCTTTCCCATTCACCATTCAACATGGATTGCAAATATTGTGCCTGTTAGGAAGAAGAATGGTGAGATCCGCATCTGTGTTGATTTCAGGAACCTGAATCAGGTGTCTTTGAAAGATAATTATCCTTTTCCTATGATGGATCAGGTCTTGCAAGTAGTTATAGGGTCTGAAATGTCATCCATGCTCGATGGATTCTCGGGATACAATTAGGTAGAGGTTGATACTGCAGATCAACACAAGACAACTTTCACTACTCCTTGGGGCACCTTTGCTTACAAGAGGATGCCTTTTGGGCTCATTAACACTGGTGCCACTTTTCAGAGGGCTATGGATCTGGCTTTTGGAAGCTTAAAAGGAAAGTGTATTGTCATATATCTTGATGACCTGACAGTGTTTTCCAAGACAAGAGCGGATCATTTTAATCACCTAGAGACAGTTCTGCTGAGATGCAGGGAGCATGGGATCTCTCTGAACCCTAAAAAATCTGTCTTTTGTGTCACAGAGGGAAATTTATTAGGGCACATCGTTTCCAAGGATGGTATTAAGATTGATCCTGAACGAGTTCAAGCCATCCGACAAATTCCTCTCCCAACCAGCAAAAAGTGCACTCCTTCTTTGGTAAGATAAATTTCTTGAGGAGATTCATCCCTGATTTTGTAGAGTTAACTTTGAATATTTCTTAGATGATGAAAGGGAAGCAAACATTTGGTTGGTCTTCTGAAGGAAAGGAATCCTTTGAGGGTATCAAGAGAGCTATTGCTAGAACTCCAGTTTTGGCTTGTCCTGATTTCAGTAAAGATTTCATCATCTATTGCTATGCTACAGATAATACCTTGGCCGCTGTGTTAACTCAGGAAGACTCTATTGTGCATGAGCTACCAATCGCGTTCATGAGCTATATTATGAAAGATCACGAGTTGAAATACACCATGATGGAGAAACATGCTTTTGCAGTGGTTAAAGCTGTCAAGCAGTTTCGCTTTTACATCCTCAACTCTCATTCCATGGTATTGGTCCCGGATACAACTGTTAAGTCAATCCTCACGCAACAAGAATTTGGATCGAAGAGAGGGAACTGGGTTGCTAAGGTCCAAGAGTATGACATTGACATCAAGCCGACCAAGCTGGTTCGTGGAAAAGGTCTTTGTGAGCTCATTGCTGAAGGAGCCAAACATGAGTTGCTGGAGGAGAAAGTTGACCTTCCTACTGTTCTGTTCCTTAGTTCAGTTGATGAATGGTATGCTGACATCACTCATTTTCTCACCTATGGGGAATGCCCCTCTCATTTAACTGCCAAAGAAAAGAGGACTGTTAAATTGAGGTCAGTGCAATATGTATTATGGGAAGATGCTTTGTTCAAGCGTGGGTTAGATGGGATATTTTTGAAGTGTGTGGACAAGGAACAGCAGAGAAAGTTGCTCTCAGCTTTTCACGATCAGGCATGTGGAGGGCACTATTCATCAATGGTTACAGCTCATAAGATACTGCGTGGAGGATACTACTCAGGCCTTCCTTGTTCAGAGATGCATCCAAGTGGGTGGATAAATGTGAGGCTTGTCAGACTTTTGTGGGAAGACCTAAATTGGCCTCTTTGCCTCTCAAGCCAGTTGTGATTGAGGAACCATTTCAACAGTGGGGTTTGGACTTCATTGGTACACTTAATCCTGCTTCTAGTGCTAGTCACACTCATGTACTAACTGCCAAGGACTACTTCACCAAATGGGTGGAAGCTATTCCAGTCAAGAGCACTACTTCTGAAGTGGTATGCAGCTTCATCAAAGAGAACATCTTGGTAATGTATGGTGTACCTAACAAGATTGTAACAGATAATGCCTCAAATTTCTCTTCAGCTGAGATAATGGACTTCTGCTATGGGTATGGCATTTCTTTGGCTCACTCTTTAGATTACTACCCTCAGGGCAATGGGCAAGCTGAATCCACTAACAAAAATTTGGTGACTATTATAAGGAAGTTAGTAAATGAGTCTCAATGAAACTGGCACAAGAAGCTCTATGATGCTCTTTGGGCAGACAAGATTACACCAAAGAGAGCTATTGGAATGTCTCCTTTTCAAGTGGTGTATGGAGTTGAAGCTCAATTGCCAGTGATAGTGGAACTGCCAGCCTTGCACCTAATGAAGGCCATTGAAGATACTAGTTACATAGATGCTTTGGACAAGAGAATTATGTACCTGCACAAACTGAATGAGGACAGATTGGAGGTTGCTAATCGGATATTTGTTCACCAGCAGAAGGTAAAGGTCCTGTTTGACAAGAAAGCTAGGTTCAGAGATTTCCAAGTTGGAGACACCGTGCTGTTATGGGACAAAAGACATGAACCTCGTGGCAGCCATGGAAAGTTTGATTCCCTGTGGCTCGGACCCTTCAAGATCAGACACTTTGCTGGTGAGAATTCCTTTCTATCTTGATTACATGGATGGTTCTTCTCTCCCACTTCCTTATAGTGGGCAGTATCTCAAGTTGTTCAAGTCCTAGGTGATTAGGAAGTCCCTTGTATATTCTGTACAGCGTTTTTGCTTGTCTTCCTTTTTGTTTTGGTGTGTTGTCCTCTGTATTGATCTACTTTTTGACTCCGTTGCCCAATGGATAAGGTACTGGTCTGCTTCCCTGAGTTTATCTAAGTTCTTGCCTTGTCTCATTCCTTGAATTTATGCCAAGTCATCCCCAGAAGGAGCCAGCTGTTGTCCACTCAAAATTCCCCATTCTCTAAGAAGTAAAAATTTCAAAATTTTGAGTTTAAGTGTTTTCTCTAAAGTACCTAAGTCGTGAAATTGAGAAAATCTGTGTTTTGGGTCATTTTGTATGTATTTCGGGCCTGTCGGACATTTTTGTCCCACTGTCCCAAGTTCAAAAGTGCGTTCTGTTCCCCGATCGGCCGAAATCCCCGAAGTTGTCCCATTTTCGGGCCCGTCGGAACTTTTCGTCCCAAGTGTCCCAAAACTTATTGTGCGAGTTGTTCCATTTTCGGCCGAAACACCCGAACCGCGTACTTCATACTTTCGTGTTCCAAATGTCCCAAATCAAATTGTGCGAGCTGTTCCATTTTCGGCCGAACCTCCCGAGTCGCGTACTTCAGAGCTTTTTGTCCCAAGTTCAAAAGTGCAAGCTCTGTTCCATTTTCGGCCGAAATCTCCCGAAGTTGTCCACTTCGGGCCTGTCGGACATTTTTGTCCCAAATGTCCCAAACTTCAAAAGTGACCCATTGGACCCTTTTCGGCTGAACCGCCCGAATCGCGCACTTCGCGAATTTTTCGTCCCAAATGTCCCAAAACGGGCATTTGTGCGTCTTCTCCCTTTCGGCCAAATCGGCCGAGCCGCGTGTTTCGCGCATTCGCGTCTCACATGTCCCAAGTCAACCAATTGTCATTGTTCTTAGTTTTTCCCGCTCTACCCGAATACTGCTTACTTCAAATTGCGTTTTCGTCCCATGAATGTCCCAAAATGCATTTATGACGTCTTCTCTCTCCTCAACGGCTATATAACGGCAAGCCGCCTTTGCAATTCTTACATTGTTTCACATGCTACCCTTGCTCGAACCCTTGCCAACCATAAGTTTTTCCCGCTCATGAATATCCCTGTTTCTCAAATTCCTATGAATTTAGGTTGCAGCTCTGTTACTATCAATATGAAGACCAAGTTTCAGGAACAGGAACAAATTTCGCCGCTCGAAGGATGAAGCCATTCAAGACAGTCATCTCTGTTTTCAAAGATTATCATACTCATGTCATTTGATAAAGAATGGAGAAATTCTTGATTTTGGACAGTCTATGGCCAACACGTGAGTCCCTCATGGCAGAGACATAGCTGAGGCGTTAGAGAAACTCAGGCAGCGGATTCTGAAGTCAGTGGGTCCCTCTCAAGTGACTGGCCACCTGTCTTCTTCTCCTCATTCTTTTCTCTTCTTCCATTTCTTTTGCCGTTTTCTTTGTAACGGGTTGAGGTACTGCGATAGGCGGTCTTTAACTGTTCTTGGTTAAAGAAACGGTTACGAAGAGTAACTGATTTGTAAGTTATATAATGGCCTTCTTCACGCCATTCTGAAAAGGAGGAAGAACTTGGCATATTTTCTGAAAGTGTAAATAGATTATAAAGAAATCAATACAGAAGGACTTTTCCATTCTTTGTCTATCTGATCTCTGTTATTCCTAAGCTTTCATTTATTTTCTTTGTGAAGATCATTTGTCTCAAGTTCGTTAGTCTTACCAATTGCATACTCTTCAACTTTGCAAGCACGGTGATCTTGTATAACCAAGAAGGAACTTTGTGTCCTTGATTAATGAATTTGTGTTATGTTAAGAAACTTTGTGTTCTAAGCAGATGTTATTTACAGAACTTTGTGTCTTTAAATTCCATCTTATTTATCTCAATACGAATGATCTTGTTTCAATTCACTGTGACTTTCGCATACATAAAGAATTACTCTGATATCTATAATTCTGCATGTTGCCTTTCTGCTCTTTCCCATACTCTCATTTCCTCAGTCCTTTTGTAATTGATGATCTTCATAGAAAACACTTTCGTGATATCCAAGTTTAACCAACAAATCATGTCTTGTACATTTGTAAATAAGTTCGTTTCTGAATAAGGGAACCTCTCCCATTAAAGAGGAGGGACTTCTTGTCCCCTGACTGTTGCTCTTCTAAAAAGTCCTATCTGACGACCAACACACTAGTCCTGGGAAGGTCAGTGGTATCCCTTCCCAAAACTACCTAGAATTGGCATTTTTCAAGAACTCCTAAAATCACCTGGGGGGATTGACTTGACTTTCCTAATTCACCTAGGGGACTAATTTAACATTCACTTGGGGTCATTAGACTAACTAGGTAAGGAAAATGTTGGGGATGGACTTGTTTGGGGGGTGTTTTTGGAAGGTATGGATTTGAAATTCTAGACACTTTGATATAGGTGTCTTGCCTTTGGATGTATTTTTCCCCTTGAAAAAATATTGGAAAACAATAACCATCTAGAATACTCTTTAAAATCCTTGGCTTCCACAACCTTAGTAGCACCCAAGAGAAGTGTGTCATTAGCAAATTGGCTAGGGTAGCTAAAGGAGTTCTGGTCGTGATCTTAATACCCAAAATTGTAGCAATTTGCTTAACAACTTATAAAGCACAGTTTAAAGTATCAACCATTAGAATAAAAAGAAAAGGTGATAGTGGATCACCTTTCCTACTACCATGGATGATATTAAAGAACCCTTCTGGAATACCATTGACCATAATTGAGAAATGGTGAGAAGAGACACAACTAAATATCCAGTTGCACCATATGTCATAGAACCCAAAAATTTTAAGCACTATAAGTAAGAAAGGCCAACTGACATGATTGAATGCTTTTTACATGTCTAATTTGAGAATCATCCCTACTATTTTGGAGTATTTTACTGATTGGATGGCTTCATGAACAGCTATGACACTACCTTGGATTAATCGGCCTCCAATAAAACCATTTTGTTATTTGGAGATAATCATGTTTAAAAAGGGCTTAAGTATAGCAACCAACATTTTGGTGATTATTTCAGATGAAGTGTTACAAATACTAATCGACCTAAATTTAGAAACAAATTTGGAGCCTAGAGATTTAGGGGCCAAAGTTATGAGTGTGTTATTTCAATCTTTCATAAGCGAATTATTCCTTTGAAATTCATTAACTACCTTGAAGAGAATTTCCTAAATGATTTCCCAATAAGTTTGAAAGAAATTAACAAGGAAACTGTCAAGACCAAGAGATTTGTATCCTTTCATAGTAAAAATGGATTTTTGGATTTCTTCCATGGAGAAAGGTTATGTAAGCTTTCAATTTATTTCATCTAATATAAGCTTAGGAATGTGATGCAGTATTTCAAATACCATGTTCTCCACAGGGGGGCTTATTCTTGGAGAAGGTTGGAATATAAATTTATTAGCTCCTTGGAAATTTCCTCTTCAATATTCAAAATCTTACCATTTGTATAAATTGGTTCCTTTATTTTATCCCTACTATTGTGTTTAGAAGTTGTAGCGTGGAAAAACTTTATATTTTGATCCTCCTGTTGAAGCCAAAGAGCCCGAGATATTTATCTATAATACACCTCTTCAGCTAGTGTGTGGTGATATTCACTCAGAAAAGAGGATTTTTGTTGATGAAGAGAAGTAGATCTACTAAATTTCTCAATATCAGTAGCAACTTCTAAGATCTTTTAGGAGAGTTGTTTCTTTCTAACATGAATATCCCCAAAAAATTTGACCTTCTAAACTTTTAATTTCTTCTTAACTGCGCTAAGCTTCTTAGCAAATCTATGCATAGTCATGCCTTGTATATCCACCTTCCACTAGTTCTCAATTAGATTATCCAGATTATGATTCTGAAGCCAAGCCAACTCAAACCAGGAGGGAGGATTTTTTTTTTATGAGAAGTTGTTGCACTTAGTAATAAAGGGTTGTGATTGGATGTAGTTTGGGGAGTGCACTTAGATAGAAGTAAGAGAAGTGCAGGATCTAGTCCATATGGCTAAGAACTCTATCCAACCTACTTTGGATATGGTTTTGGTCAATTCTATGGTTCGATCAGGTAAAAGAAGCACCATGCATATCAAAATAAAAAAACTCACATTTTCTAGTAAATTCAGTGAAAGAGTCCATACTGCTGAAATTAACTGGAGAACCACCTTGCTTTTGAGAAGGGTGGAGGGTGGCATTAAAATCACCCGCTATAAGCCAAGGGATTTTTTTTACAACTATTTCTGAATTTCATAATGTCTCTCCAGATGATTTCCCTTTATATTTCGAGGTTTGGTGCATAGAGGTTGATAGTAATCCAACCAGTATCAACCCTTATTTATTGAAAGAATGTGCCCATAAAATGGAGATTTCTGATAATAAAATCTCCATAAAGGACTTGTAAGTTCCAAAAAATTTAAAGGCCTCCATATTTTCCAAAGGAATCTTATGAGGCAAAATAGGCAGAAGGCCACAGCCTAGAAAGGTTGCAGTCCTCTTTAAGCTTTGTTTCTTGTAGCATGATGATGTCCGGGGAATACTTCAACCTAATATCTTTTAGGAATATTTTCTTTTGGGGAGATTTTACCCCCCTAATATTCCAAGAGAATATAATCATTTTTTAGATATGGATTTTATCCCACCATCCAAAGTGAGAGTACCTTGTGTGCCTTGTGTAATATTTTGTGTTGATTCCTACCAAATATTTACTTGAGTAGTAGGCCTACCTTTTTTTTTGATTGATACCCACATCAATATTTTTCTTACAATTGCTTCTAGTGATTTGAGGCTAATTGAAGTCCCCTAAATCCACTGAAGAAGATGAGGGGAAGGAATATTGTTCCTACATGTAGAGGACAAGGGTTGGAGAAGAGGGGGTGGAGGAGAAAGATTCAACAGAGGGGAAAGATGGAAAAAGTGAGAGAGTACACTCCGGAGGGAAGTTAGATGGAGTACAAGATGAAAAAGGAGGGGCAGGGGGAAGCTGCTCAAAGGGGGGATTAGAAGAGGGGATTTCACCATCTTCAAGAATAGAAAAGGGGTAAGAGGTGTCAACTTCTAAGACAACTTTAGGGATGAATTTACCTTTCTTATTTAAAGAGATGACTGAGTTTTTTTTCTTAGGGGTGGTTTCGATGGACAAGTCAAGGCTTTATGTCCAATACCCTTACAGATTGAGCAAGTTTGGGGAATTTATTCATATTCAATAGATTGTGATCCACTACCTCCAAAATATGATAGGAGGTTTATGGATTTGGGTAGATGGCCACTAACATCAACATTAACACAAAAATGTGTGTGAATAAATATAGTTAGCCTTAGTATATTGATCAATGTCGATGAGAGTACCTAGAGAAAGAGAAATACCTTCAATAACAACATGATCCTAAAATTTCATAGGGATACCTATAAGATGAACCCATACCGGAGTGTGTGTCATGGTCATTCAGTATGCAGATTGAAGCCTGAGGTCCATTTACATAGATAGGATCCTCTTTTTCCAAAGAACCATGGTCCTCCAAGGAGAGCACGAATAAAATCCTCATTTAGACTAAAGGTTGAACATGATGAATCCATTTGGCATGGTCAGAATCTCAAGAGATCCATAGGGAGACCACTTCAAGCGTGCCCATTTTTATGTCCTCCAAGGGGCTTCAAGCGTGCCCATTTTTATGTCCTCCAAGGGGTTCTGGGACCCATAATCTTGCCTATCAGAGACAAATCCCATGAGGTTGTAGCACCAGTGGTGATTTAAGAGGGGATCTGTAGGGACAGGGTCCCATCAAGGAAAGATGGTTGTAGCTTAATAGAATGGGACATCGAAGGGGTCCCAGCTACCAGATTATTCCACACCTTAGGATGAGGACATGGAGAAAAGCCACCTGTAGGGTCAGGTAGGGGATCAGAGACGATTCAATAAAATATAGTTATTTTATTAAAATTTGAATGCAAAGATCTGTTGTAAATGATATATAATGGAATATAAATGTCTAAACAATTTATTTAATTTTAACTATGAAAGGAAATGAGAGGGGTAAGGTACTTATCTTGAATTTCTCTTATCTGTAGTGAGTCTGGACTAGAAAATATGATGAAATAGAAGCACAGACTGTCACAACGAACCACATAAAAATGCAGCAGAGGTGGAAATGGCTGGACTGGGGTGCCTAGAGAGGGACAGGGGCACCCGTGGGTGCCCTAGGCCTGTTTCTGGGCACCTGGGTCTGTAGAAAAGGTCAGAACTTGTTCTGATATGGTCGCTAGGGCTTCACACTTGCTCACCTTTGGTCGTCTGTATGTCACACTTGGATCACCAAGGTACCTGTAAACCTACAACAAATAGACCTGCAAAACCCTCAAAAAGACATCAAATCCTAAAAAATAAAGATGCAAAATGAGGGGTCAGACTATCCTCAGTTGTCACAATGGTGAACTTACGACTGAGCGTTGCACTACATCTCAGACCCAATGTAGTTTATGTGCTTGTGTGTGTAATAGTGCTCCTAGGTTTCCCTCGTGCCAATGACGCCAAGATAGTGGGTGGTAGCTAGATAAAATGCAAATGTGTGGATGGAATAGAATGAACTCCCCTTCCTATGCAGTGTGTATGCAGAGTAATGTGCCCAAATGTAGTCCCTTGCTCTATGTAGATAGCTAGCCCTTGATAAGAATTGTCCACCCTTATAATGGTATGTATGTTGTGTTTATATAGGGATCTCTTGTTGAATTTCAACACTAATGACCCAACATGCCGACTAGTACCTTAGGATATGAGAGGGAAAAACCAAAAATACCGACCTCAAATGTCAAAAATAAGATCAAACATAAAGAGGACACGGGCACCCAAGATGGACAGGAGCACCTGACGCTAGTGTCCAGTCCCTAGGCACTAGTGTCCAGAGACAAGTGATGAAAAATGAGTGAGAACTGATAGACATGGATCCCTGTGACCTGACCAGAACTGTGTGTATGAGTGACAAGTGTGAAAGATAAAATCAATAAAGACCAAACAAGACAAGTGGATGGACTATGGAATGGGTCATCAGTGAATACTTTTCTTATGCAAGATCCATATATAAAACAACATACTTGGCGGTATAGTAAATAGTAGTAAGTGCATGATTTTGTGTCTACATTTTCCCCCACTTTATGTTGGTGAGTGAAAGCTCGGTAACATAAAGTAGATAGAGATGCATACCTGAGAGAAGTTAGAGAATCCATGTCACTGAAGTATGCACAGAGTGTAGTAGAAGTATGTGCCAAAGTGAGAACATATAGTGTGGTGAACCATGGATCAACGTGTTGATCCATGTGGTGTAACGAGAGATGTGGGACCATTATGAGGAGTGCTAAGTGAGATTGATGATTGTGATGTTGAATGATTGGAGATTTTGATTTTTTTGTTGATGGAGATGTGATGGGGTAGGGAGTGATCAGTTCCCAACCCGATTGTGTGTGTGTGAAAAATTGAGGATTTGGGCATCTTCTGCCAGAGGAAGAGTGTAGGGAGAGAGGTCTAGTTTTACCCTCCAACTTTAACTACATCCTCAAAAGATCTAGCCATTGCAGATGGAAAAAGATCAGATTTTGTTGATTTGGATCCAATTTTGATCAAATGTGATAACCCATATAGGAGCAGTATAGGAAAGGCAATGATGTCTCATTTCCCCCACTCCACGGGTGTCACCAAAATGTGTATGTGATGGCTTCCATGTTAGGTCATCTGGAAGCAGTCGTAAAATGTAGAATAACTTCCCATGTTAGGTCATCTGGGAAAGTGGTGATATAACTCCCAAGTTAGGTCATCTGGGAGGATAAATATGTTGTGTTCATGTTGATTGATTGATGTGATTTGTGTTTTCGAGATTTGAATGTATGTGATTGATTGATTGGTTACTCATGGAGATATTTTATGCTTGTTGCCCCCTAGGTTAGGTCATTAGGGGGAATTGATAGAAAGTGATGTGAAATGTCACATGGTGTATGAGAAAATGTTTGATAATGATGGGTTAGAAATGTAGATTGATCATGTAATGGTGTAAGGGGAATTATAAGATGACCCCAATTGTATGCCCCCCTTTTGGTGAAAGGGGGAGTGGTGATGAAATGAATGTTGAGCCGAAAGTAAGTGTGTAATGATATAATGGAGAATGTATGATAGATATCACAAAAGTGTGTGTATATTCGAATGGAAATGATGTCAAGGAGAAATATTATGTGTGAAATGTGTATGATACGGTAGTAGGTGGAATTCTGAAAAGAATGATGCAAATGGGATAGAAATTGGAGTAAGTATGCTCAAGATATGATTGAAATTGTGCAATGTGTATTAGTTAAGAAAATGATGCAAATAATGACTATAGTAAGGTAGGTAATGGAGAGTTACTATAAATAGTAATGTGAAAAAGTGAATAGGAAATTCATTTGATTATTGTGCTAGTGTGATTGTGAGCTCTGGGTGTGTGAAGATGCCTCAAGTGAGAGCACCATGATTGAGTCGGTTCGAGATGGTGGTGGCAGTTGTGGCATCACGTACGACAATGGAGCTAGTAAGTGTGATTTTTTTTGAAAAATGTGTTGATATTAGTCATTTTTGATGAATTTTCACAAAAAAAAATGTTTTTGAATTTCTCAGCATTTTGGACCTAGACAAGAGTGGTGAAGGCACTAATGACCCTCGGGACACTAGCACCTAGGCATGGGTGCTAGTGACCTGCTCCTAGGTGCCCCAGTCCTACTTCTAGGCACTAGTGTCCCAAAAAGCATGGGTTGAGCCTAGAGTGTTGTAGATGTGAAAATGGATGTTTGTTGATGTTGTTGGTGGTTGAATTTGCATATGTATGATGTTATAATGTTGTGTTTGTTGTCATTTTGTGGTGTGTAGAGGGATATCCATTCGAGAGAGTTTCGTGGTGGCCGCCATTTGAGTACATTGCTAGGATTGGGGTTGTCAGACGATGAGTGGGATGTTCTAGACCATGCCGGCCTGTGACACATAGCAAGGATGGGGGATGTGCCCCATAATATGCCTATGATCACAACTTTGTGTGAGAGGTGGTGTGCAGATACTTGCACCTTTTGGTTACCTATAAGGGAGATGACAGTTACTCTAGAGGATGTGTATCACATACTGTGATTTCCTATCGTTGGTGAGAGGGTTCAGGTTATGGCCATGGATGATGCACAGAGGCAGATGAGGGCCACTAGGTAGTATTTTATGGGGACCCGAGTTCATACTAAGGTCCATATTAGTCTGGATGTTATTTTGAGATCAGGGGTTCCGTGATTGTGGAAGTTTATTACCATGGTGATTGCTTCATCGATTGCAGTGGAGGGTGGTGGTGTAGGCATCTTGTATAAGATGCATGACATATTTGTTGGATAGAGGAGGAGAGTATGAGGTATTCCTGGGCATGATGTGTATTGGCCCACCTGTACAGGGATCTATACATATTTACACAGGAGGAACATGGGGGTGGTATTGGAGCTACCACATTGTTACATGTATGGGCCTATGAGCATATTGTGGTACTGAGGCCAGTTGGTGGACCACAAGGAGAGTGGGCTAGACCAGATATATTTATAGGGAGATGGGTAGGTGTTCATGGTAGGAAGATGGATACAGATACCTATAGAGCTATGTTAGATTGTATGGGGCCAGAGGCCATGATATGGAGGCCATACCAAGACTATGGAGGATGGCCAGAGGATGTAGTAGAGCTATGATGCATTTGACGGACTATGTGGCTAGAGGATCAGTTTCCAGGGGTGGACCAAGTTATTTCAGGTGGAGCACATATCATGACAGTTTGGTATGGCCAGGATGTGCCCCAGAGCCATATGTATGGTTGAGAGCCATTAGGGCACTGAGGAGGGCTGGAGCTAGACCAGGGCCCACAGAGCGCAACTAGTACCTCCAGGGCCAGATGAGGCTGATGCAGTGATAGAGCCGATAGATGTGGATGATGTGGGGTGTACAAAGGCCTACCATGCATGGTGGGTGTCACATCAGTGGGTGTTTTTGTTTCCAGTTTTTGTAGATGTGGCGGGAGCACCACTAGGAGGAGGAGTAGAGGGGCAAGCACATGCCCCTGATAGCGTAGCAACAATGATAGCAAAGTGTGAGTATTTTTATAGTGATGTTTGATGATTTGTTATTTGGTTGTGTAATTGTCATTGTTGTCTAATTTGTTGATCTATGGGTGTAGGTGATGCATATTGGTCATTGATTGTGGACACATCCATCCGTACATTGACGTGGAATGTGCCCACCAATGTACTTGTGGGTGGAGGTATGCTAGAGCATGTAGATGATATTGTGGGTGAGCATGCCCATTTGTTTGAGCCAATGGTGATAGCAGCAATGACGTGTACCGTGCTACTGAGTGAGAGGGATGAGGTGCGTGAGGAGACATGACAAGCTAGAGAGGCTATGGGTGGTGGTCCCCTAGCATAGGATGTATTTACATGGTTCGTTGAGTTACAGGGTCATTTCACAGAGCAGTTCGACTGAGGCTTACTCTATTGCGTAGGAAAGTAGAGAGATATAGGGGCCATGATCAGCGGACGTAGAGTGAGTGGTGAAGCTTCTAGTTCTAGAGCTCTCGCAGTGGTAGATAGTGATAGTGATGATGAGATATGATATGTACTGATGTATTGATGTAGGGGAGTTTCCCCCAAGTGATGAGATGTTTTGTAACTATGATTGTGAACGATATATATATATATATATATATATATATATATGTGATTATTGCGTATGATCATTGTATTTGATGTGTATTGATGTGATGATGTGATGATTGATGTATGATATTATTGATGTATGATGCATTGATTATTGTTTCTATATGTGATGTGATGTGTTGAATATTGTTTGTATTTGTTGAATTGATTTGCAATGGGTAGTTATTGAGATTGAGTAAATGATGATATAGATAGATATATGATGATAGATATGATGTATGTGATGTGATTGCAAAAAAAATGTATATGTATGTATGAATAAAGTTGTGATGAATGATAAAGTAAAAATGAATAATGTGTAAAGAGTATGAGATGGTTGTAATAGTGTAGTGAAGCACATGTTAGTATGATGAAGAGGGGGGAGAAGAATAGTGATGCCCCCCTAGTGTATAGATGATAAGGTTCATTTATATAAGACCCCTCAACAGTCAAGAATGAACCGTAAAGCAAGAGTGTCATCATTGGGAAGTGATATGATAGTGTGCATGAGATAGATTGATCGATAAATGTGTAGCGCACAAGAGTGAAGAGAGGTTATTATTGTAACAAATCCCTCAACATTCATGTAAGAACTATAAGAACATGAGTGCATCATCGGGGGGTAAGGTGATAGAAATCACCTACCAAAGACCAAGCCGACGTGGAGTGGTGGAAGCATGTGGAATGAAAGCAAGCATGAGTGTATGAGCCCGAACTGAATGTCATGTGGAGTGGTGCCAATGATGGGTGATGCAGCGGTGGGAAGTGGAGATACCGAGGGTTGTGGAAGCCAATGTGTAGTAGTAGCATGATGCAGCAGATGAGATGGTGCAGTGGTGGATGGATGAGATGGAGAGTGCATGAGCAACAACCTGTGGTGGTGGATGAATAATAACCTTAGAACTAGATGAAGGAGATAAATCAACTGGAGTAATAACATGCCTACGTGGGAGTGGAGACATAGACCACTCACAAGAGTGAGAACCAAAGGAAATGACACCCTTATCTTCTAATTGTTGCAAGTGATCATGAAGGGTGCAACAATCATTGTCACGATGGCCATTGATATGATGATAGTTTGCAGTAAGGTCTATCATGTTGGTGTTGCAAGTGATGAGGTGGATGATGTTGATTAGAAGGTAAGTGAATCAAATGCTTGTCAAGCAAGGTATGCAACACATCATGAGGTCTAGCATGATGAGAAAAGTGTAATGGTTCCCATGAAATAGGTGTAGAAGTCTGAGGTGTAGCCCGACACGGAGGAGGAGATGAAGGATTCTTATGCAATGGAGAAGATTAAACTTTCTTGTGAGGTGGAGGAGATGGAGACCATGGAGGCTCAACAGATGGGAGTGGAGAAGAACTAGATGATGCAGTAGTATAAATGATAGGAGGAGGATCTATAACATGTGCAACAATGAGATCTTGTTCTAGATCAATGACCTTATAGCATAAGAGTATGAATGATTCACATGTGTCATATTGCAATCATTGTTTTAAAGTGGGAATCAAACCATGATAGAAGATGAATTGCTTTTCTAAGTCAATGGGATGGAAGACTAACTGATGCATGCAAGCATTGAATCGTAAAATGTAATCAATGATAGGTTCTATTTTTCCTTGATGTAAGCCAGGTAGATGATCATATGTGACTCTAGGGCCATTGTTGAGTATGAAGCGATGAATAAAAGCTTCTTCCATCTCATAATAGGTACTAATAGATCAAAAGGGTAGATGTGTGTACCATTGGAGAGCATCATCTGTAAGACTATGGTGAAAGGCTTTAAGCAACAATCGATCATTAGAGTATGAAGCCATAGCTATACGGTAATGTTTGAGATGCAAATAGAGGATTCACCAGTACCATCAAAACATGTAAATGTAGGCATAATGAAATCCTTAGGGAATGCTGAATTGTGAATCTTTTTTGGAATAGGATTTCCATGCAAAGAATTATTATCGATAGAAGCATAATAGGCCTTACTTTCTAGTGTGAGAGATTGGACTTGTGATTGTAAGTGGCCAACAACATGCATGAGTGATAAGATGTCTTGTGGAGGAATAGTAGAGGATGGCAATAGTGTATTGAGTGGTTGCAATTTTCCATTATGAGTGATCATAGGAATGTCAAGAGGAGACATAGAAGATGTCGATGCTAAGGGCACACTAGATATGGGTGCCTGAAGAAGTAATAGGTGATGAAGAACATGGAACATCAATAGAAGAAGTAGGACTAACATCAGAAACATCATTAGGAGATGATGTAATAGAAGGAGATGAATCATGCATGTTATTAGAGACAATCTCAGAAGAAGATGAAAGTGGAGTGGGGGATTCACACTCAACAGTATGCAAAGAAGTAGAATCATGACTATCAGGTGTCTCATCAAAATCAAACAAAGATTCATATGCAAGGATTTCATTAAGTGTATCATCAACATATAATGAAGGAGGATGAGAACTAGTATGTAATGCATCATGAGAAATATTTTCAGAAATGGAAGGAGTATGAGATGCAACTATAGAATCATCTGAACTAGTATGAGAAATAGAATCATGCACATGTTTATTGTCTTCTTGTTTGTTAGCTAAAGTACATTATCATCAAGATTAAGCATGAAACTAAGAATAACATCATCTAAGTTCTCATTAGAAATAACAGAAGGAGGAGTGTGGCTAACTATATAACAAGGTGTACAACTAGAAAAGCTTTCTAGATCAGAAACAATGCTAATGGTAGAATGATCAAAGCTAGTAGGCACATTGCATTCATTAGCTAAGAGTTGTCTTTGAGTATCATCTGGAAGAACTACATTGTGATATAGAGCAATAAGTTCAGCTATGGTTGTTTCATCATAGATAGGATTGATACTCACATGAGGCATGACTAGCTGAGAAGGAGAAGAGCTATCCTTAGCCATTAGGGTTTTAGTGGATCCTAGGGAAAAAGTTCTAAGCTACGGGTTCACCAAAATGATTCAATAAAATCTGATTATTTTATTAAAATCTAAATGCAAAGATCTGTTGTAAATGATATACAATGGAATATAAATGCTAAACAATTTATTTAATTTTAACTATGAAAGGAAATGAGAGGGGTAAGGTACTTATCTTGAATTTTTCTTATCCTGTAGTGAGTCTGGACTGGAAAATATGATGAAATAGAAGCACAAACTGTCGCAATGACCACAAAAAAATGCAGCAGAGGTGGAAATGGCTGGACTGGGGCACCTGGAGAGGGACAAGGGCACCCATGGTGTGCCCTAGGCCTATTTCTGGGTGCCTGGGTCTGCAGAAAAGGTTGGAACCTGGTTTCGATATGGTCACTTAGGCTTTGCACTTGCTTGCCTTTGGTCACCTGTATGTCACACTTGGATCACCTGAGGTACCTATAAACCTACAATGAAGTATAGACCTACAAAACCCTCAAATAGACATCAAATCCTAAAAAAGAAAGATGCAAAATGAGGGGTCAGATTGTCCTCATCTGTCACAATGGTGAACTTACAACTGAGTGTTGCACTACATCTCAGACCCAATGTAGTTCTGTGTGCTTGTGTGTGCAATAGTGCTCCTAGGTCTCCCTCACACCAATGACACCAAGATAGTGGGTGGTAGCTAGATAAAATGCAAATGTGTGGATGGAATAGAATGAACTCCCCTTCCTATGTAGTGTGTATGTAGAGTAATGTGCCCAAATGTAGTCCCTTGCTCTATGTAGATAGCTACCCTTGATAAGAATTGTCTGCCCTTATAATGGTATGTATGTTGTGTTTATATAGGGATCTCTTGTTGAATTTCAACACTAATGACCCGACATGCCGACTAGTACCTCGGGAGATGAGAGGGAAAACCAAAAAGACTGACCTCAAATGTCAAAAATAAGATCAAACATAAAGAGGACATGGGCACCCAGGATGGACAGGAGCACCTGACGCTAGTGTCTAGTCCTGGGTGCTAGTGTCCAGAGACAAGTGATGAAAAATGAGTGAGAACTGACAGACATGGATCCCTATGACCTGACCAGAACTATGTGTGTATGAGTGACAAGTGTGAAAGATAAAAGCAAATAAAGACCAACAAGACAAGTGGATGGACTATGGAATGGGTCATCAGTGAATACTTTTCTTACACAAGATCCATATATAAAACAACATACTTGGCGGTACTACGCTGCTCATACAACTAGGCCCTTCGGTCCCCGTGTAGTCATCCTCCATGAATGAATTTGATATTTTGTAATCAGATGTATTCCTAGACTTTATATCTACCTAGTTTATGATCATGGTTTTAGGGCGTACTTCCATACTGACCGTTTTTTTTTTTTTTTTTTTTTGGTGAATAATCTTGTATCATTTTACTTGTTAATATAATATAAAATCCTATTCATAAAAACAAAAAAAATATACAATGTTAACAATAAATAATTTTTGAAATATTTAATTGGAAAACTACACCAATCATTTAATATTTATAAATTTTTACCATTTTTTTGAATTTGATAAAACTCCACATTTGTAAAAGATAAAAAGTAATGTGGTTCGCTCCATTCGATATACCGCTAACCAAGGGTTAACTAATTAACCCTAATAAGTTTGCGCCCGAGAGTAGAAAGAAGTATAACTCGATATGGTTCATTACAAATAGATCGTTTTCTTAACAATTTAAAAGTCACTGCATTCTAAGTCCTTCCGCGCGAGTTGTCGAGGTTGTGCCAGGGAAGGATAATTCAGTGCAAATTTCAAAGGTATGTCATCAAATTCTCCCATGGCTTATGCTATCCGCGTAGTTCTACGAGATCGTGGGATCTGCACTCTTTTATTCCATCTTTAGCGTTTTTTTTTCACCCCACAGATTACGGTTATAGTGCCTAGGGTTAGGGTTTTATGACATTTACCTAAGGCAAGAGATATACAAAATGCGGCTTCTACCTGACCAACTGGAAGGAAAGCCAACATAGGAACAAAATGTTCCCGGTTGAGGCTACCACATGTCAATGGCACCATACTATAGATATGCCACAGAGACAAAATATTACTTGAAACACTCAGATCATAGACACTAGTAGCACAGATCAGGAAACTTTGGCATTGAAATTGGGTTTCAATAGGTTGCTTGGGTCCTCCTCTTCGTCCCTCAAGGGAACAACTCAACCCCTGCTCATCCTTTGGCTCGAGTTCCCCTTCTGTTGTATTCGCCATCAATAAGAGCTGACTGAGAGCTGGAAAGAAGGTCACAATGCATCTCATGGTAGATATCATAAGAAGCCACCAATTTTAAGATTATTCTTGTTTTCTCATAAGACGTACCCAAGGTCCCCTTGATTTTGGCTTTGATCCTAATTGAACCACTTGCATAAATCCCCAAAATTATATTCTTGTGCACGGGAACCCCCCACATTGACTGCATTGTTTAAACTGCGCTGTTGGATACAAATGGGAGCATCTCCTCAATGCTTGCCACCATTTTCCCATCTTAGATTTTGACATAATCCACTTTCAATATTCTAATTGATCTCACTTCTTGCCATTTGCAATGGCAGTGTTTGAAATAAATCTAATTCCCCCATCCTCTGGTCGAAAGTCAAAGTTTGACCCAAGTTAGGAAGAAATTGGCACCTGTGTAGTTTGGCTCTATTCCTGCCAGATTCATTTGATTAAAATATTTGTGTCTTATTTTCCAAGAACATCTCGTGCACATCCAAAATGAATGTAGATAATCATTTTGTCAAAGAATCTGTGTGCATTCTGTATGCAATTGCTACTGTCTACTTAGCATTCGACTGCAACATCTATTCTTTTAAACTCTACATCTTCTGTAGGATTGAAATCTAACCCTAAAAATTGGGTCAGGGGATTGAAATTCTAATTAGTCTAATAGTAGGATTAAAATTTAGAAATGATGTACATTCAAATTATAAATAAACATCCATTCACAAATATGAAAGTGAAGTAAATGATTAAGCAATTTGATTTAATTAGGGCACAAGCCAAATGTAGAAAGTGACAAGAGGATAAGCGTACTTAGATTTCTGCGAGTTTCTGGAATGATCTGGGTGTGAAAATGGAGGAACACGTTGGAAATGATCTGCAGTTGCTTCATCTTCGAAATGGGCACTGTATTCTGCCCCTAGATTGAATGGACTAGGAGGACAAAATTGCTTTGCAAAACCTGTTTGGAGTTGGACAGACCTTTCCAATTAATTTTTGCACTTCTGTTTCAGTTTTTGCGCTTTCATCTCTATCTTCTCTGCCCTTTTTCACATGCGATCACTCTAGATATAGACAAATGTTCCTTTAATTAGTGCTCCTCTTGAAACCCTAGCTTCCTTGAAAGATCTATAAAAGGGGGTTAATGGTTAGTGTTAAGGCACCCCTGTGCCACCTACATAGCACTACTCCAAAGAGGCTTCAAACGCACATAGTTCTCTACCTATATGTATGCAACTAGACTCTAGCCCTTGAACACATGATAATGCTCGCATTGACTTTGCTTGAGATGCTCTTCACTTGGCTTGGGATGCTTTTGGATTGGTTTAGAGTGCTTCAAACTTGTATAGGGGACTGCTTCCTGAGTAAGATCCTGCAATAGGGAAGTTCAGGGGCGGATTTGCTTGCTTTTTGGATGGAGAGAGACCAAGTATATGCCTTGTAATAGCCAAGTTGCCGAGTGAGTAAAGGAGTGAGTTTGATTTGTATTTATAGGACTCCCAAGGTAATATTTTGCTATAAGGTCGACCTTGGGGGAAATGACTGACTTATAAGAAGATGCCCAGTTGAGATTTTGACCATTTGAGATTCTGGACAAGATGAACTAGAAGGACAGGATCGACCAATAAACTCCTGTCCCTATTAGATGGTTCTACCTACTGAGATAGAAAAGCTCAAGTGAAGGTCTAAGGTGTGTTTTTGAATGACAGAGGTTTTCTTGTAGGTGTTTGAGCAGTGGGATAAGAGTTTACAAGACTTAGGATAGCTTAGGATACTGTGTTTTTAGCTCTGATTATGTGCACAAGTCAAGTGTAAGGAATGCAAGCCAAACTAACATCATCAAGTGCTAAAATGCCAAATTTGGGTGTTGACAGAAGGATGCCAGCCTCTAATGGCACACAACAGGAGTATGCTACCTTGCCGCTGCCCAAAATGACATTGGAATCCTCCTTGCTGTCTAGACACTTTTTGAGTGTAGGTAGCATGCCCTATTATTATTGGATACCATTTCCAATTCTTTTTCCTGGATTTTTCCTGTGGATTTCTTGATTTTCCTTTCCCGTTGCACCTGAATCACAGCTTGTTGTAACCATTGCATTTGAATGTACCTTATTAAACCCGGATCACACTTGAATATACCAATAATCTTTGTTTTGCAAGCTTGCCCTATGTCCTCTAAAGTTATGGATGGCTTATTGTGGTGACGGAGATTTTAACTTGAGTCACAACCATTATCATTATGTCATGATCCCTTTTACCAGCCTGCCTTGTTGTTAATGTGCTATAGAGCGCCACATATTTTCCTTTTTCTTTGGTTTTTTCCTGTGGACTACCCAATTTTCATATGTATTTTAATGAGCTCGAATTCATCCTTTTTGTGATCAATGGTTTGTTATATATGCTGTGGAGAATCTATTTAATTTTATTTATTTACATCTTTTAGTGTTTCACAATGTGAAACTAAGTATTTTCAGAGGGTCGATGAGAAGTGGTTTTGACCGAGGTGAAAATGAAGGAAACAGAATTGATGTGTAATGTTTGAGACCCTTAATGGAAATTTTCAACTAGATGAAGTAGCAGGGGCAGCAAAACAATTAGCCGATCTATTGTTGTGCCCCCATAGTTCTTATTGGCATTTATTTTACATTTCCTTAGTAATTGAATTATTATGCTTATTCTGTTTTCCTCCCCAAGGTATACCTTGTGAGATGCTCCTTCAAGAATGACAGCAATCAGAGTTGTTTGCTTAGGTTGTACTCAGTTAGATCCAGAATGTAATTTTTGTTGTACGCTGTGTTAAATTTTCAGTGTGATATATTTGGGCAAATATTACTTTACCGTGCATGACTGATCACGATACAATTTTTCATAACTTCAATTGATTTGCAGATCTATCTTATCTTCTACTTCAATTTTTCCTTACAGACAAACTGTAGGGATTTCTCTTTTTCCTATTTGAATGAAAAATTGTTAAAGCATGTATAGTATTTCCACATCTAGATCCTCTTTGCAGATCTTTGAACAAAGTTAATCTTTGCCTTTGTGTAGTAATGCTAAGAATTTAAGTATAGTGATGCATTAGGAGGATTACAAATTTGGATATCGTTTATCAAAATTTCTAGAGATAAAACTACAATGTATATTTTGAAATTGTAATGTCATTTTTGTGTTGGAGCATGTTCTAAAGCATGAATGATGACGTTGTTTCTGTCTATTGATTGAGTGGTCTTTCTTGCGGGCCACCTATTGTTTTTCAGGGTCTTTAAAATTTGATTTGATAGCTTCTTGCAGTCCTGTGGCCTTGTTTGTAGACCGTTTTCTGACACTATCCATTACCTCATTTTACTGCAGATGATTACAGATCAGGACCTTGGTGTGTTTGCCAATTTCCTAGGCGTTTTCATTTTTGTTTTGGTGGTTGCATACCACTATGTAATGGCAGATCAAAAGTTTGAGATGACATAGAGAGCCAATTCTACAGCAAGTATTGGGAAGAGTAATACTGATTTTTGTCATATTTTTTTGAAACTTTCAAGTTGAAGGTTTAGAATCTAGATCTAGCATGTCGCCAGATGGTTAAAGAATTAATGTAGATCGTGATTTTTTTAATAAAAAGTCATCAATTTTAATAGAATTCTCTACTGCAATTTTATTTTCTAGCTAATTGATACTTTCAAGCTTAGTCACTGCATTTGCCAACTTTTAAGGGAAAAATGCGAAATTCGTCGAATCTCAAACTGTCACATGAAATTCACGATTTTAATTGGCGTCTATGAAAAAAATTTCCCGTATCATTGAAATCGTGTTGTCTTCTAGGGTTTTTACAGTTGAAGCCTGTGTTTGCAGTCACAAATCTTTTTATTGCAGTTTGCAGTTGCGAATCTGTTTTTCGTTCCATTTCAGGCTTGTTGTTACCAGCAGAAAGGGCATTGACCAGCAGAAAGGGCACTGACTAGCAGAAAGAGCCTTGGCCAGCAGAAAGGGAACTGACAAGCAGAAAGGGCCTTTCCAGGCTCGTGTTAACATAAACCAGCTATTAACCACAGCTGCAGCCTGCACCACTGTCATGAATATATTTAACTTCAGGTTTTATTTTAGCTTTTTTATATATATAAGTTACAATTTTAGTTTATAATTTGTTTAGTTTAGGTTTATTTTTAACGTTTTATTATATTTATATTTTATATATAATACTTTTACATTTTTATTAGATATTTTTATTTTACCATTTTATTATATATTTATATTTGATTTTTATTTTATATATTTTTAGTTTTTATTATATTTGTATTTAATAATATCTTTATTTTATATTTTAAAAAATATAAAGTATTTTTTTGTAGTCAAATTTAATCACGAATATTATCGTTGATTTTTTAGCAATGATTTTTTTTACGAATTTTATCTTTGGCGAATTCGAACACGAATTTGACTGTGGTGACTTAGCTTTCAACTGTACAATGTTGATTATAAACTGAGCTCTTTCTTAGTGCATCATCGTTTTACTGTTTTATGTAAACACCATCTTATACTATGTCCACCATGGCAAGAGTTATAAGTATTTTTATCTTCAACATCAAGCAAAACCTCAGTTTGTGTGTATTGTCTCCTTGTCATTGTTGAGCCTTTACATACTTTTATCCCTCCGATGGAAAATTGTTGTGTCCATAACCACATTCAACTGGATTCTATTTACTTTATTGCAAGTGATGTTTGTATTCTATAATGAAAGGAAATGTAAATGGAATCTCATCCACATTAGAGTAAATTTTCAAAGTAATTGGATTGCTTACTTTCGATTGATGCATGTAAATATTATACCAGTATGCTAAAGGTAGTAAGCAACATATGAAGTCACCTGCTTGGGTCCATGGCAATAGAACTTTCCAATGCCATTATTATCTCTAGTAAGAATTTGAACAAAGCAAAAGGAAGTTATTGAATTTTTTGCCCATACAAGATGAATTCATATTTAGAGAACTTTGTCCATTTTAGACATCAATTAAAACTGAGCATTATCATCATGTATGGAGGATAGTTGAATTCATCACATTATCTCGTCATTTTTTTGCCCCTTATACCAAACATGTTGATGCTAGGCTGTGAACATTATTTATTTATTTATTTTCCTTATGTTGAGACTAATGCTTTTTATTTTCCTTCCGAGATATAATTTCCTGCGACAAGTAAATGGGGATTCTGTTGGTGCTCCTTCCTTTGCATATAATTATATTCAAATAAGTACAAGCATCACATGCGCGGGCTTCTGGCTGTAAAAGCCCAGCTCGACAAAACCTAAGATTTATTTACATTATGGTAACTTTGACCAAGACTTCTAAGCAAGCAGTAACCCTTAGACCTCCCAACTATATAAGACCATATAAACCACTATTATATTTTTAACTTCTCATTCAATTTGATGCAAGTTCTTACTGGATATAGACACGAAATTTCTACTAGCATTCACACACACACACATACACACACACATATATTACACACACACACTGTGCGTGCGTGCGTGTGTATCAGATTATATATAATATATATAAACACAAAATGACCTTGACCTCTCAAATTATGCCAATACATTCCACACAGAAAACAAAAAATTACAAAATCTAGACTTCATATTATAGTTTCTGAGAAACAGTCTTAGACTAAAAAAACTACCATTTCCACCCAAACTGGATTCTCTAGAGGATATGGGGGTCCATTAATTTACTTGGCTAACTGTATTTGGTTTTGATCCATATGTTGTAGACAACCAATCATTGTATTGAGGCACATGAAATTCTCATCCCTCAATAACATTATTCCTCTGCATAAGATCCCAAGTGCTTCCACATGGGCAAAGGCCTTACCATCCGCAAAAGATGGATTGCCCACCATAATGGTCCTAGCAAGTGTCTAAATGTTCCTCGTGGTACGTGTACTGGTCGTTGTTTATGTTCAACATCCTAGTTGCATTGCTGATGTTAGTAATCCTCTGCCTAAGTCTATTGATCTCCACCCGGTCTTTGGTACATGGACCCAACCCATCGAATATGAATATGTGCCACAAGCTTGCTCCATTTGTAAAAGCATTGGTCACAGAGCCCCTGCTTGTCCCTCTAAACTTGCTCCCAAATAGAAATCCCCTCAGCCTTCTCCTAAGTTGAAGGGGAAGTTTATTCCCAAAGTTATTCCTGAGGTGGGCACTTCTAATCCCTTTGGTGTGTTGGCAGAAGAGGGTGAGATTCTTTCCTCAAGGGACTCCCCTAACCATCCTGAAAATGTGGTGTCAGTGGACCTCCCTTCCCCATCTCCCTCTTCCCCCTCACTTCAAGATCTCCCTGTCCCTCCCCCGGTTGCTGGCCCCCTCCCCAAGATGCCTCTCTCCAGTCACCCTTGTCATTTCCCCATGAGGATGGTGTCTCTGTTGAACCCACTTCCCCGAATGCTACATCCCGTTTGGAAGTGAATACTTCCTTGAACTCTCCTTCTACACTTGTGATTGAAGATTGCAGCCCACCTAGAATAACTAGAAGCAACTATAAAAATAACTGGGATCTGGGAGTCAACAAAAAGAATGGAAGACCTCCAAAATAGTTAAGCTGCAGCTAGAAACAACCCAAAATATTTCTCAGGGAACTCAAGGTACACTCACCATTGAGGGTGGGGGCAAGTCCAAACCTAAGAAATGAAGATCCTTTCTTGGAATATTAGGGGTGTCAATGCCCCTCAAAAAAGAAGAGTTCTAAAGGAAATCAGACTAAAACACTCTCCTGATATCATCATGTTACAAGAGACAAAACTCAAAGAGGATAATATCCTCCCTAGGATTTGGCCCAAAGCCTCCTTTGCCTCCCATGCCTCGGCTAGTAATTCTGGAGGATCTTTGTACTTTTTGGGATCCTTCTACTCTTTATGGTGAATGCATCATTAACACACCTCATTTCTTGGGTGTGTTTTTTCAAGAAATTGGTTCAAATTTGGGTTGGATCGCAGTCAATGTTTATGCCCCAAATCTGGAATCACAAAGGGATACCATCTGGGAAGCTCTTCTGGACTTCAAGAACAGTTTCAGAAATCTGCCTTGGCTCATTGTTGGGGAATTTAACACCCCTCTCTTTCCTTTGGAAAAGCAAGGTGTTCTCCAGCCAGTTGCAGCAGTATGGAAGCTCTCTCAAGTTTCATCAGCAAGGTGAATTTATTGATTTTGATCTTCATGGTGCCTCTTTTACCTGGTCAAATAGAAGATTAGGGATCAACCATATCCAAATTCGGTTGGACAGGGTCCTTGGATCCCAGATTGGTTGTGCATTTCAGTGACTTCCCATCTTGGTGGCCCTCCCCAAAGTTGCTTCCAATCACAACCCCCTGCTTTTGGATGCAACAAAGTTTCTGAGCACTAAGAATCCCCCTTTCATATTTGAGTTGGCTTGGATGCAGAACCACAACCTGGACAACCTCATTGAGGATTGGTGGATGGTGGAGGTACAAGGGTCGGAAATGTTTAGATTCGCGAAGAAGCTTACCTACATTAAGAAACAACTCAAACTTTGGAAGTCTAAAACTTTCAGTAACATTAGAGAAAGAAAGCATCAACTCTCCTTGAATATGGCTGAGATCTCTACGCATATAGAACAAAATGGTAGAACCCCTTCCCTTCATCAACAAGAGCTGAAGTTGTTGAGTGAGTTTCATAATACTCTTGCTAAAGAGGAAATTTATTAGAGGCAAAGATCTAGGGCTCTTTGGCTGCAAAATGGGGACCGAAATACTAAATTTTTCCATGCTACAACTATTAAGCATAAGAGAAGAGACAAGATTAAGGAGCTCTTATCTATGGAGGGGAACCTCTTAACTTCTGAGACTGACATCTCAGCTGAGCTGGTAAATTTCTACACTAATCTTCTCAAGGAGGAAGGCCCCATAAATGATGTTGATGCTAAGAGAAATGCTGCAACACATCCCGAAGTTGATTACTAATGAAATCAATGAGAATATTACTAATCCTTTCTCCCTTGACAAAGTTCACAAAGTGGTGTTTGCCATGAAAGGGGACAAATCCCCGGGCCCAGATGGTTTCCCGACGACTTTCTACCAGTCTTTCTAGAACATTATCAAAACAAACCTTTTGGAGGTTGTCAATGAGTTCCAAAGAAATGACTCTCTTCTGAAAGAATGGAACAATACTTTTTTAGCCTTGGCCCCTAAATCTCTTGGGTCTAAGTTGTGTCTAATTTTCAGCCTATTAAGCCTTTGTAATACCTCCTACAAAATCATTACTAAGATGTTGGCTACTAGGTTGAAGCCTTATATGGACCGTCTTATCTTTGATCAACAGAATGGGTTTATTGGGGGACACCTCATTCAAGGTGGAGTGATCACTATTCATGAAGCCATCCATTCGGCACAACACTCGAACACAGCGGGGATGATAATTAAGTTGGATATGCAAAAATATTTTGATAGATTTAGTTGGTCCTTCCTTTGTAGGGTCCTTGAAAAATTTGGCTTCTGTGAGAAATGGTGCAACTGGATTCACAGAATGTATCTCTTCTCCTCATTTCTCCATTTTGGTGAATGGTGTTCCGACTGGTTACTTCACAAATAGTAGAGGTATTAGGCAAGGTGATCCTCTCTCACCTTTCCTTTTCATTTTGATGGTCAATTCTCTAAGTAGAGCCCTGGTGGCAGCCAAAAATGCAGTGGCCATTTCGGGTCTGAAAATTACCTCTAGGGTGCCATCATGGTGAGTGATGCATAGTCAATTTACGGATGATACCCTCTTGTTGGGGGTATCCTCTATTGTTGAAGCTAGAACAAACTAAGACGAATTCTCAACTACTATCAATTGGCCTCGCAACAACTCATTAATTTTGCTAAAAGCAGTATTGCCTTCATAAACACACCGCCCAGTTGACAAAGAAAGATTGTTGTTATCTTTGGTTGTAGCATCTCTGACCTCCCGTCCTCCTATCTAGGTCTCCCTCTTTTCAAGGGTAGATAGTTGAAGACCCTCTAGACTCTAGTCATTGAGATATTTCAAAAGAAGCTGGCAAGGTGGAAGGGCTCTCTCTTGAGCCAAGTAGGTAAACTGCAACTTGTCAAAGCAACCCTCCAAAGTCTACCAATATTCTTTATGTCACTGCTCAAGATTCCCTTCATTGGTTGCTTCTTGTATTTAACAAATTCAAAAAAAAATCCTTTGGTCTGGTTTAGAAGAGCGCAAAATAATTCATCTTGTGTCTTGGAATGTTGACCTGCAAACCTCTTGCGGTGGGCAGGCTTACGTCTGAGGAAAGTCTCAAAGATGAATGAGGCCATGTTGGAAAAGTTGGGCTAGGTGCTTGTCACAAAGAAAGAACCCCTTGGGTGTAGCTTACTTGTGTCTAAATATCTCCCCCCTTCTGGAGAATTTTTAATCTCTGATATCCCTCGAGGTTCAGCCATCTGGAATTCCATTGCAAGTAGCCAACAACTCCTGATGACTGGAACTAAATGGCAGTTAGGGAATGGTTTGACCATTGATTTCTAGAATGATTGGTGGATTGGTGATAAGCCTCTATCTAGAGACTCCTTCTGGGACTTGATTCATCTTCAACTCTCGGCTAATTGTGGCAGGATGGTCAGTGGCTACATTGACCAGAAGTGATGGCCAACCTTGTTGGTCCATTCCCTCCTGGGAAGGATGTAGCTTGATCCAGTTGCAACAGATTGACAGCCTTAAAGCTTTGTTGTCCTCTCAGTATATTCAATTCTCTCTTGCTATGGATGTGCGTGTATCTGGCCTAAAGTCCCTCTAGTTATTTATCTATCAAGACTGCCTATCTCTCTCGCCCCCACATCCCTTGTGGCCCTCCTCTCCTTTAGATTTGGATCCCTCAGGTCCTCCCCAAAATTGGTTTCTTCTCATGGCTTGCCTCTAGGGATGTTATTCTTTCAGAGGGAAAACCTAAGCGAAGGGGCTTCTCCTCTCCCTAGTTGTTGCCCTCTCTGCTTAATGCCCTGGAATCCACTTGCTCACCTTTTTCTCCAATTCCCGTTCACCCATTCACTCTAGTGCCTCTTTCTTGGAAATATTTGGGGTGGCCTAGGTCCTCCCTTTCTCCCTTTTAGGTGTTTTCTCAATGGAAGTCCCCCTTTTCTCATCAGGTTTCTTCTCTAGCCTGGAACTTGTTGCTCACCCATGTTCTATGGGGCATATGGAAAGAAAGAAATAGGCGAATATTCAAATAACAATCTCAAGGTATGTGGGAGGTCTTCAATTCGGTGTTATCTGTTTTGCAGGAAAATCTGAATTGTTGCATCTGGGAGAAGCATAAGCAGAAAGTGGTTTTAAGTCCTTCAAACTTTGGCCTAGGCAATCCTTTTCCCTCTTAGCCCTCCCTCCTCAGTGGTGGCTCGTGTGAATACTTCTTGGTCCCCCCCCTCCCTTGGGCTGGTTGAAGCTTAATGTTGATGGAGTGGCTAAGGGCAACCCAGGTGCCTCTGGAGGGGGTGCCATTCTTAGGGATGACTCTAGACAATCCCCTGGCTGCCTTAGTTGTTAGCTTTAGGTTTGGTAACTAACCATAGAGTTGAAGCCCTCACCATCCTTAAAGGCATGGAAATGGTGCTCCGTTTTGGTTCTAGTCAATTAATTATTGAAAGTGACTCCCTAAACATCGTCAGGATTCTCTCCTTGGATGATCACCCTCAGTGGACCATCTACAGCATCATTGAAGACATAAGATCTCTCCTAGCTTCACTTTCAATTGGTTAAGTTTCAACACATATATCGTGAGGGCAACAAGATGGTTGATTTCTTGGCTAACATTGGTGTCTACTTGGATACCCAAAAAGATTGGCTGGGATGATTTCCCAACGGATTTGCTAACTCTTGTTTCTAATGATCGCCCTTCATAATCATAGTTCTTCTATTTCGAGGTTGATTTTCAGCTTCAACCTCTTCGCAACAATTCTTCTTTGTTACAGCATTTCTATGATGTGCTCCACTTCATATAGGAACTGGCATTTGTAATGATACGACATGTGTGGTCCTTTTTTGCATTTATTTCTGGGATAGATCATATTCATGCAATGGCCTTGATTAGATTGATGATTTTTAGCATGCGTGAGTGTTCCTTTGATAAATGAAACATTCATAGCGAATGCCCAGTGAAACGTGTGTATGATTTGATTGATGGTGGTTTTCTCTCCCTGAATTTCTATTTAATCACCTCCCACTTCGGTCGTTTGGCATCCGATTTTGACAACATTTCAAATTTCAAAATGGGAGGTGTTATAAAGAGGATTAAACCCTCATAATTGTGAAGATGTCAAGTCGGATTTGGAAGTCTGGAAAAATTTATGGAGGAAGGTGGAGTTGCTACATTTCATGGAGAGGATGGCCGGTCACTCCGTCCAAGTGACTAGTAGTGTGTTTACTTCCTGGAAGAAAGGAAAGGTGAAGGTGGGAAGGATGAAATTTGTCATCTCGCTAGACTCCATTGCTGCAGTGACTGGTCTCCTGGCAAAAGGAGATATCTACTTCAAACATTCGCTCCGAGTTTAAACTCGATGATTTTTCGTGCCATGGTGAGAAATTGCGAAAATATCAATCTAGTTTCGAGAGGGAGTTGCTACCACCGCCTTGGGATAGAGTGGCATAAAAAGCTGATGCGTTACTTTACTTTGAAAGGTCGACTACAAACTGATTTTTGGGCCCCATTTGTTCCTACTGGCTCACCTCAAGCATGATTAAAAGGTGAACTTTTCAGCTTTTTATTTCAATCTCTCGAGCAATCGCTTAGGTTGGTTCGGGAGGAAGAAGGGCCTTTTCTACATCAAGGTATCTTGTATTTGTTGGTCACCATTACGGCTTCTTAGAGGGATATTTCTAGGTTTCTTAGCTAAACTTGGGAAGTTGTGATTGTTCCACCCCTGTTTCTACTCAACCTCTGCCTTCCGCTCCCTCCACTTTTGTTGTCACCCCCCGTAGGCGCCTTCATCTTTGTTCTCTGTCTTCCATGTGACTTTGACTTTGATGTCATGGTCATTAGTCCGCGTCCTTCCTAAGTGGGCTCCCCCTGCTTTCTTGCCCAAGCTTCTCCCCGTTCCTCACAGGCTAACATTGTCCTCTATTGATATGTTCATAACGGTTCTCCTTTTACCTCTACTCTGTTTTCTATTCTGGCTTCTCCCCAAGTTCACCACCCCTATCATTATCCCTTTAGTCTTTGCTTACTTTCCCCCTCCTCAGACATTGCTATGAATAATGTTGAACATGCGCCTTTAGACTTGGATGCTCCTTCAAGATCCTCCTTCCAATTCCCATGGATATTTGTGTGGATACTAATATCCCAAGTGTTTTACTCAACCTCTCCATAATGTATCTAAATCCCCCCATGTCGATCGAATTCAAGCTCTCCCAATGTCCCTGCTTCCGGTATGAACATCCCTAAAGTTGTTTACTACTGATCATCAAGAGTATTTTGAGAAATATGAAGACTTGGCACTCCCTACCCAGCTAGGGTATACAAATGAGGACATCGTCCTCAACATTCTTGGTAAATTGAACAGAGCCTTCACTATGATCAAGGACTAGAAAATCCACACAGAAATCTATCTAGAAGGACATCAATGAATATTGTTCAAATTTTATTAATATGATTAAAGCATTGGTGATTAGAAGCTCCATTGTTATAATTGTGAAAGTTGTACCTACTCTTAAAAATATCCACATTATGTAATCTTCTTTCCTCAGCTCGTGCCGTCGTGGCTTTTTGTTTTTTTGGTGCCTTCAGGCTTTCTCTTTGCTGTGCTTAAATGCTATATTCTGCCTTAAGGGCTTTTTTGTAAAAGGACGTGGGTCCTTTCAAAACCCCCTTCGCACCCTTTGTCCAAAAAAATGATTCTTTTAGATTTAGTGTGCAAAGGCAGGTTTACATTTAGTTTAATTATGTAGATTTGGTTTTAGAGTGTAGTTATCATTTATCTTATTTATTATATTTTGTTAGGTTTAGATTTAGTTTAGTTATTTAGATTTGGTTTTATATTTAATTTATTATTTAACTTATTAATCATATTTTCTTTTACATTTAGATTTGTTTTTCGACATATATTTTTAAGGAGTTCATTGATTTTATAATTTTTTAAAAACTGCACTTTTTTATGATTTTATAAATTTAGGTTTCTTAATATAGTTATTTCATGATTTTTTTAATAGATCATATTTAATAGTTTTTGATTTGCTATATATATTTTAATTATATAGATTTAATCTATCTATCTATCTATTTATACATAACTTATAGTTGAATTTAATCATGAATTTTATAGCTAATTTTTTAGCATTAAATCTTTTAAATTTTTTAGCATTGAATGCGGCAACTTATATCATCACTTCAGATCCTTTTGACTACCTCTGACAACTTGGGATGTCCTTTGAACTCCCAAGCATCTTGAAAATACTCAACAACGAACATTTCATCATTTTGGGTGGTTACTTGAGATATACCTTCCAGGCAACTATAATAACTGCTTTTTGTAAATTGACAATTGACAATTTTCCGGGGCAGTTACATATCCGTCCGTTAACACAAACCAATGGTTATGAACTTGTTGCTTGTGTAAACAAGCAGATTTTGTCATCTGCCTAAGAAGGGTGATTTTGATTCTTTTCATATGACTAAAACCTATTGCATAAGATGTTCCTAGAGGATTGGTGTCTTGGGGATGCTTCTTGGCGTGTTTTGATCATCTTTGGCATGGGCAACAATGTTGACAAGTTGCAAACACACATGCATAAACACCAACCAAATGGCTGATGTAAATTGCTTGTGGATTTGGATTGATCCGAAGGATATTCACGTTTTAGTTGTTCCCTAATCTTCCCTAAACCGGTTGCACGCAGAAGAGCTCGTTGAGAGCTTTCTGCTGGCCTTTGGAATGGAGTGAAATAGACACCGTACCCCAAAGATACGATCTGCTGAAATTTATCTCAAGCTGGCAAAAATAAAGCAACATGTTGCACAGAGATGTTGTGGCATGACGTGAGTGTGACAAGTGGACAAACGACAAAGTGACAAGTGGTAGAGTTTTCCCATGCAAAAATTTGGTTTTAGCAGTTGGTGGGGTCCACTCTTTTTCAGGGGGGACCGTGCCGCTTATTTTCACATTTCATTGTATGTGGTTTAGCTTATAAACCCATTTGAAGACTAGGTTGCTATGCATGTGGGATAATTCCCTTGGTATTGCCAAAGATCCCCAAGTAGCTCGGCAAGTTGGAGACCAAGCTCCACCGAGCTCATTTCCATTGCGAGTGGTGGCACCTCTACCACTGAGTCAGATATCTATAATGCTAAGTCACAACCACCTCACGTACACATCCAACCAACAATGTTGAGTTGGATGGTAGGCCTGATATCTAATGCTAAGACCAAGTGCATTGTAACTGATCGGGCCAAGTGGCGAGCCCACTGTGAGGCTGGACAAACGACAAGGTGACAAGTGGTAGAGTTTTCCCATGCAAAAATTTGGTTTTAGCAGTTGGTGGGGTCCACTCTTTTTCAGGGGGGACCGTGCCGCCTATTTTCACATTTCATTGTATGTGGTTTAGCTTATAAACCCATTTGAAGACTAGGTTCCTATGCATGTGGGATAATTCCCTTGGTATTGCCAAAGATCCCCAAGTAGCTCGGCAAGTTGGAGACCAAACTCCATCGAGCTCATTTCCATTGCGAGTGGTGCCACCTCTACCACTGAGTTAGAGATCTATAATGCTAAGTCACAACCACCTCATGTACACATCCAACCAACAATGTTGAGTTGGATGGCAGGCTCGATATCCAATGCTAAGACCAAGTGCATTGCAATTGATCAGGCCAAGTGGCGAGCCCACTGTGAGGTTGTCAACAAATCAACCAAGTCTTGTTGGCGAGTTAAGTGTCAAGTTCCAACCAAGCCACCTCACACAACAACTCACCAATGCCATGGCCAAATCCCAACGAAGGGCGAGTTGGACGGCTAGTCCTTGAGCTTGCGAGCAAAACATATCTAGCGTGACCAAAGCCACACATACACTCCGCCAACCAAGGGTTATTAAAGCCTTTGACTATCTCATATGCGCTCAATGTGGGATTATCCCACCTAAATAAAGTAAGGTGCAAAACCCAAGCCGTGGGAATTGAACCCCAAACATTTTGCAGGCTAATCGAAGTCCTCACCATTAGGCTACAAGCCTAATATAGGAAGTGCGACTGAGGTTCTTGGGATTAAGGATTAGTTCCAGCGGATAAAAACAGAAACAAAGTCCATGCAAATGCGATGGAGAGGGGTTTCGACCCCTGCCCTTTTAAGCAAAAAGATAAGCTTTCCAACACTAAGCCATGACCTTTGCAGACATTATAAAAGGAGCGAGTTGTTATTTGAAGACAAATTTTTAATTGCAGGCCCACTTGTTGGAGAGAAAAAGCCTTTTGAAGAGAGATAAGCAGGTACATGCCCGTCATTTGCAGGAAGCAGCCATTGAAGACTTCCTAGAGACATAGAAAAAAATATTTGCAGATCCTAATACTCATTTTGGAGAATTTGATGTAAGAAAGTTATTCTGTTACGTCATTTTAATAGGATCGATTCGTCTTATTAGCGAACCCGAAGACGTAGTCCCTCACGAACGAACTCCGTTATCAAGTTGGGTGTAATTTGCCTTTGATTTTATTCCTATTGCTGTTTTAAATCAGTTTACGATCTGCCTTTAAAGTTTTTAAGCCAATTTAATCGTTTACGGGAAATGGAAATTACTTTGTAAAGTATCTGAAACTGATAAAATGGTCAAGTGGGTCATCTGGAATGTTTTCCATTATCAATTTGAACTTCGGAATTAAGATATAACACTGATTTTGACAAATTTTAGCCAATTTTTACGTTTACTGGAAAATAACTGAAAATTGAGAAATGATGAATATGTGTGCGAGATTGATGGAAAAAAATTGTAATGCATTTCAAATAAATTTCAGATAAGTTTTTATGCCAAATTCTAACGTAGTACGTGGATTTGACATTGAATTATAAGTATCTATAAAGATAGAAAATTGAGTCAGTTGTTTTTAGCCCGTTTTCGGATCATAGATGCTCATGCATCATACAACCCCACGTAAGTAAAATGATCCATGACCTCTTGCTTAGGAACCTTCTGTGAGCTTTTCCATTGTTATCTTAGACACACTCATCCAAGCTACCTCTTTGGCCTCCCTGTCCTTCCACTTCAAGTACTCTTGGTACACATTGCCTTTTGTTCTCTTGATGATTCTAAAATCAATCATTGTTTCTATCTCTTCTCTTACCTTCTCAAGAAATTGCTGTCCCCAATCTGAAATTGTAGAATCTGAACTTACATCCTCATCACTCACTTGTCCCTCATGGTAAGGGTGCAATATTGCTACATTGAAGATAGACGAGATATCAACCCCATCTAACAACTCTATCTCATAGGCATTTCTGCGAACCTTTTTCAGAGTCTTACATGGTTCAATCTTCTTCCAGGTGAGCTTGTTATAGGCACCTTTTGGAAACCTTTTTTCCTCAAATGAGATAAAACAAAGTTTCCAATCCGAAATGTTTGTTCCTTATGTTTGAGATCTGCATGTTGCTTATATCTTGTAACGCCCACACTAACAACACAGCCAAAACACGAATTTTTTAAAAAACTAACTTAAAAGGTTACAACACCTATCAACAACATTTACATTATCACTTGGGCCCACATAACAACAATAAAATGCCTGAACCAAAACACAACATGCGTCACTTCGCATGTATCTCCAAACAAGGAGATGATTATGCCAACTAAACAAAAGAAAGAAGAGTATAATACTCCCAAGCCAAAAAATGGCTTGTCAAGGGGAAATGGTGCCAATACTTCCACTTATCCCCCCACTTAGGAAGGGAGACTAGTCTTTGGTTCCTCCAAAAAAATCATGCAACTATGCATGAAAACACTATTATCCCTCCGCACTTATCACTCCACTAAGACTAGTCTCACCAACCTTTGTTTCCTCCCAAAAAATATACAAGAGAACCCCATACACCATAATAACACTTATCCCTCCACCTTTGTCAATACAAGTCCCCAACATACACACATGCAACGCATACTCATGCATACAAGAAAATACAACACATCCATCAATGTGCATGCATTCCAAAATAGAAACCAATTAAGTCCACGGGGGTTAAGCATTAAGAGAAGAGAGAGGGTTAGGAAGATTCACAACATTAACATGCACTACCAAGCCTTTAATAGCTTGCGAAAGGAACTAGGACCTATGTTTCAATTGCATGGTTTTAATTTCTTTAATGAGATTATTTGGGTGTGAAACACCCCAAATATGTTCACACGGCTTTGGATACTCACTAGAGTATTAAGGACCATACACACAGATGAGGAATAACTTGTTCAAGGGGGGATCTAGAACTACGACATCTAGGAGTAAGGATTGTATTCCCACTCAAAGAGATAGGATACACATAGTGTATTCATGTCCTCGCTCAACGTCCTAAGCCATGGAAATGGGATAACAAGGCTTGTTCCAAGTACAAAAACGAAGAAACAACTTGATGTAGGTGTAAGCCTTTCCCGATCACAACAATGGTTTTCTGACTTAACAAGATTCAACTAAAAATGAAGGTATGATAAGAGGGTTATATGCTTGTTTCATTTAGGTGGATAAGGTAAGAAAAAATTTTAACCAATAATTTAAGTGTTAAGATGGGAAAAACTACAATTAGCATGATAAATGATTGATTTAAAACTTGATATTGCTGTACAACTCTGAATCACAACTACATACAACCTTCAATGCACACATGGAATAACTAACTTTTAATTTATTTTCATTTTATCCTTTCAAAATAGTAAATGATTACAATTATTCAAATATATACTATGTCACATCATTTTATACATTTTACAATCTGCATACGACTATAAAGACAGTTTCCTTCATTTCTCTTACTTGTCATGATGCCTGCAACCTGCAACAACCATTAGAGCATGGGTTAGTGATTACCGCTAGCATGTAATTCTACCCCGATCTAATATAACTCATGATTACTAATTTTCCATTTGCAAAGAGAGAACCACTTTACATAACAGGAGAGGTAAGAGATACTTTTTTTGTTTTCATCACATTTTCAAAACTAAAGAGGGGTAGAGAGAGGAGAGAGAAACATTACATTTTCCCAAAAACATTTTTTTATCGAAATAAACAACCAATTTAAGATTCATAACATCATATATTAGTTCCTATGTGTTTTCCCCGCTGGAGAATTAATTTAATATTGGTTCATGACAATGTTTTTTTTAATTTGTTATTAGATTGCAAATGTCCAAATTAGTCCAAGTAGTTATAAAATTGTGTCAAAAAACCTTTTTTCCAATGGTCAAAGCACCATGATACCACACCGATGCATTCACCTATATACAAGGAATTCACGGATTTTACAGAACTCGGAACTAGCAAACTGGGTACAAATGGGTGGCTACTTTTATGGGGTTATTAGTCGTAGTTGGACTAGTTTTCTCTAGTCATTCAATGACTGGAGGCCTACAAAAACCCCTTTGCAAAACTAACAGCCAGGTGTTTTTCTACAAATTAATAGTTGCAAGCAATTTTCATGTATAAATATCAGAGGTTTACGGAAACCGATATTCATTTCATCACTCGAGGCACAAACGGCAAGCCAAAACTAAACTCAACTTTTAAGTTTCAGCAGCTTCCCAAGACTACAAAAATAGCTAAGAGGGCTCCTAGAAGGGTTACAAAATGTGCTCAAATGAACCTATGAGGTCATAACAAGGTTCAAACCAATACCCCATGTGACTGGGTACCCATTAAGAGCTTAACCTCCCCGTTTCGTTGTTTGGAAAGATATTTTGTAAACCTATGATATACATATTTTATTAACTTTTGGAAGAAAACTATTGGTGTGTTTAATTGAAGACAAACTCTTAAGTCACCATTCAAGTGGGTATAATTATCCAATCTTTGTTACTATGGCTTACCAAACATCTTAGGGCATGGTTTGAGAGTATATGTGTTGATCTAATTACTCGAACAAGTTAAATGGAAAGAACTAAAATTTTCTAGCGCTGTACTTTGATTTATTTAATTAACTAAAGGCTTAGCCTTACTTTTATTAAAATTTCGATATCATTGCAAAAGAGAAAAACAGCAATAGAAAAATTTATGAAAGATGAGGGTGAGAAAACCATGCCTCTTAATCCGAGCTGGAAAGAAGTTGCACAAGGTTCTCCAGGGGTTTTCCATTCCTGATCCACAAAAACTCCATTTGCTGAGGCATTTCGTCAAGCAGTTCTCATGCCGTCGATACACTTCTACATTTTACATACACATCTATTAACGTAGTTCCAATAAAACATCCGCTGAAAAACACATAAGAATCCAAGGCGCTTTTTATTTTATTTTTTTGCAAACTGTGGGCAATACTTTTTTTTCCAATAGATGGGTGTACGTTGGCAAAGGTAGACTGATTGGGAGGAAAAAAAAACACATTCCATAACTTCATTTTATGATCATACAACGCCAATGCCATCCACTACAAATCTCAAACTCTTGGCATTATATAGAGATGGTGAATTGAAGGAGGCACCACACATTTTTCTTATTGGATTCATCCCCCTTTCCTCCTCACGCCCCCAATAAACTCAGCTGCATGTTTTCAACTAGTGAAAACCCGAATAAAAAAAATTATTTCCATAAAAACCATATCCCCTTGGGTTTTTTTCCAAACTGGTCCCACGTTTTCCTCTGACCAGTGAGTTTGTAAAGCAATAAAAAGACCAAAAATGCCCTCAAGTGCCAGAATGCCCCTGCAATAGATTTCCATGAGTTGGCTCTGAAATGCCCCTGCAAGGGCAGTCTTTTTTCTAATACCTCTTTCAACTGATCCTTGCACGCAGCGAACAACCGTCCAAGAAACTTGCACCTAAAAATCTGGCATATCCAGTTGATAAATGGCGTGGAGTCTAGTTTTTAATTTTTATAAAATCCTTTTCAACTGATCGGATAAACTTGCTCTGAATATCTCATTTACCCAGGCTGGGCGGATTTCCATAAAACCACATTTTCTCAGACATTCTATCAAACAGTTCGTAGGCTTGGTAATTACTTCCACATTGTATAAATATCAACCAGAAGCACCTTAAATTAAAACAAAAATCATTTTCTAGCACTTTATATAGTCCAATGAGTCTTCTTGCACAAGCCACAAATTTTCTTACCCAGGTTGGGCATGCGTTGGCAAGGTTGGGAGTGGAGTTGGATTTGGTCGGATTCAAACAATTTCCAAATGCTTCAAAAATCAACAGTATTGATGCAGGGAAAGATGGAACCTGGTTGGGACAGGTTTTAGATTAATACGTATACCTACCAAATTCATTACAACGCCTACCACTTTTGACATAATATCACCTGAACGCCTTCGAATCTCCCATCTGACATATGCCACTCTAGCGCCATGCCATATTTTTAAAAATTTCACCCATCTATCAGGCTAATAAAACTTTACAAGTTATTATATATATAATATATTTATTTATTTTTTTATTATTATTTTAATCTATTGTATTTTGTTTTATTTGAATATTAGTTTATTCATTTCACTTCATAAGATTACTTGGTTATTTTTCCAACCAACGGGATTTAAAACTTAAATTTCATAGGAACTTGTATTTATCTTATTATTATTTAATTTAAAATTTCCCATTTATTTTCTTATCTTATTTATTCATTTTCAGGTAGACACTTTCTCATATGCTGAAATCTATTACATTTCATTTAAATTTCAGTCATTTTTTTAATAGACAAAATTTGAATCATCTCATATCATATTTTATGTTTCGGGAGAAAACAAGATTAATTAAATCGTATGTGAAGCTACTAGGTTTGATGTGGGGAGAAAAATTGGATTGAAGTTTACTAATATGTGAGGTTTAAAAATAAAGTTGCTGTCTGACAATCGTAAGGTTTGAGCATGGGGAAAAAATTATTATTATTATTATTATTATTCAAATTACAATATAATCATGGCCTCGTTCAAAATTGAAAACACAAAAATATGGCCACCAAGGAGACCAAAGGGTACCTGATGAGATGTTTTGTAGCTTTTCCTAAAACTTAACGAAGGTCTCATATGGAACCCGACACCTCAAACGCGTCGAGCAGTTGGAGAGATGAGCTCTCGAAACCACTGGTCAGGTGGAAAAAAAAGAACCCACACCTCACTGGTTGGGCACAATGGAGCGGGGCATTACATATCTCATGGTGTTTTCCTTAAAATTCTCTCACTTGGTGATGCATCTCATGCATATACTCAATAAAATCCTCCTCTCCAACACTTCTATCCAAAACAGCTGTGTTTTCTCAACTTGGCAATACCTCTAGGGTTGTAACCACACAATCGGAAATGGGTTCTTGGCTGTACTTCTATGGACTGAGTTGTTGTAAGCAAACTCAGCTTGTGCTAGAATCATATTGCATCTCTTGTGCTTGTTTCCTACCAAGCAGCTCACCAAATTTCTGAGGCTTCTATTCACTACCTCTGTTCACCCATCCGTTTGTGGGTGATAGGCTGAAATGAAATTCAACATTGTGCCCAACTTTTTCCACAAACTCAAAAAAATGACCAACAAATTTGGTATCCCTATCCGAAACAATGTTCTTGGGTAATTCATGCAACCTTACTTCATTGAAAAAACAAATTTGCAATGTTCATAGCATCACTAGTCTTCTTGCATGCAATGAAGTATGCCATCCTTGAGAATCTATTAACCACATAGATATAATCATTACCTTTTTGTGCTTTTTGGAAAACAAAGATTGAATTCCATACTTACGTCTTCTCACTGGCTTTTCGGCATTGATAATGGCTGATATTATACCGTATTCTGACTTTGGAATGTTGGCAAATTCTACAGTTTTGCACAAACTTCTTCACGTCCACACTCATCCTCAGCAAATTGTCCACTCAATTGCACCAATATTTTATGATTATCCACACCAAAGTGACCAACTAATCCTCCTCTATGCTTTTCTCTCATCCTTGGCCAATAGTACTCACTCAATTGCACCATTGTTTTATGATTATCCACAGCAAAGTGACCAGCCAATCCTTCTCTATGCTTTTCTCTTATCAAATTATCCATCAATGATCCTCGAGGTATGCACAATCGTTGTCCTTTAAATAACAATCCCTCTAGTATATAGAAATCCAATAGTGGGAGTTTTATCCATTCTAGTTGGTCTCTTGCACGCTGTCCAGGCATCCCTAAAATCCAATTGTTCTTCATACCCCCCCCTATCTCTCTTAGAGTCAAATCCAACTACATCTATTCTCATCTCATTCAGCAAAAGACATCTCTTACTCAATCCTTCTTGATTCAAAACAACACCCAATGTTGTCTCACAAGCATCACAATCAACTTGGAACACCTTGTTGAAATCTGATCATGCTTATGCGGGCTGTTTGGTGAACACCTTCAAAATCTGAAAGCTGTGCATTGCTGCAATTGCCCATATGAACTCCTCTATTGCCTCTTATTGTTTCTATGATTGGTGCACATATCCCACTCAAGTTCCTAATGAACTTCCGACAAAAACTTGTTAACCTTTGGAAGCTTCTTGCCTCAAACATACTTCTTGGCTATGACCACCTCCACAATGGTGCATACCTTTTTTTGGACCCACCCTCAATTTGCTATGTGAAACCACAAAGCCTAAGTGAATCAACTCTTTATAAAACTACATTTCTTCAAGTTGATCAACTACTTTTCTTCCGACAACCTTTTACAACACTAGCCTCAAATGCATCAAGTGTTCCTCTTTTGTCTTATTAAAAATCATGAGGTCATCCAAATGCACAATAATAAACTCACCAAGATATGGTTTCAGCACTTTGTTCACGAGTCTCATGAGTGTGCTTGGTACATTTGCCAACCCAAATGGCATAACAAGCAACTCATACAAATTGTCATTTGTCTTGAATGCAGTCTTGCACTTGCCACCTCTTTGAATTCGGATTTGTTGATACCCACTCTTCAAGTCAGTCTTCGTGAAGTACCACGCTCCACTCAAACAATCCATCAAGTCATCCATCCATGGCAATGAAAACATATAGTTGATTGTAATCTTTTTTGATGGTCCTTGAATCCGTGCATGTGCCATTGTCCATCTTTATTTGGTGCTAACACCGCTGGAACCACACATGGGCTCAAGCTTTCTTGTATTAAACCTTTCTCTAGTAGCTCTTGTACTTGCCTCTTCACTTACTCATTCTATATTGGTGTCAACTATATGCTACCCTGTTCAGAAAACTAGATCCGGGAATTAGATCCATGAGATTGTTAATGCCCTTCATGGGTGGCAATCCATCCGGCAAGTCCTTGGAGATAATCAAAACATGCCTTCTTATTCTTTATCTCTCTCAAAAATTGTTTTCCAGAAATAATCAACATGCTGCTCACCTCTTCCTCCTTATTCTTCAGTGGTTTTAATGCATACTTCCATCCTTCACTAGAGTGTAAGTATTGGCTCTAACATTATGTATGGTCTTTTTATCAATTTGCGGAGGCCTACCCAACAATACATGGCATGCATCCATGGGTATAATGTCACACAAAACTTCATCCTTATAAGACCCAATTTGAAAATTAACAAAACATTTCTCACATAACAAGATTTGATGTCCTCTTTGCAACCAAGACACCTTGTATTGGGTTTGTGTGTGTGATCCGCTTCAATCCTAGCTTCTTTACCATCTCAATTCAACCCAAGCTTTTTTACCATCTCAATTGATAACAAGTTATTTACTTTGTAGTACTTACGTCTGGGTTTGCAAATGGTTCCAAAAAGATTCTTTCTTTGCACCAGTTGATTCTCCTCCTTGGTTGGTTTTAGCAACACTCTTCTAATCATGCGAGCCTCTCCATGTTCCGGTTCTTCTATATGTTGGGGTGACACAATGCCTTTTTCATCCGCTTGTGCAATATAATTACAAGCCTCATTTCTTTTACTGCTGTTTTGTTGTGCTTGTGTGCACTCAAAAGCTTTGCAACCGACTTCTTCACTCCTATAGCATGTACCATCTCAATTGATAACAAGCTATCCACTTTGTAGTACTTACCTTTGGATTTGCAAATGGTTCTAAAAGATTCTTTCGTTGCACCGGTTCATTCTCCTCCTTGGCTGATTTTAGCAACACTCTTCTCATCATGTGAGCCTCTCCATGTTCCGGTTCTTCTATATGTTGGGGGTGACGCAATGCCTTTTTCATCCGCTTGTGCAATATAATTGCTATCCTCATTTCTTCTACTGCTGTTTTATTGTGATTGTATGCACTCAAAAGCTCTGTACCCATCTCCACACCTATAGCATGTACCTATGAATCCTCTGTCTCTTTCTCTACATGGTATCATCTCCCTCTCACAAGATGTCTCCTTCTTAGTGGCATAATTGTTATTATGAGAAGTGCTTGCTTCTCCTCATGAGTTTGTTGTTCTCTTCCAATGTGTGCTTGACCATTTCTTCCAATGTTGTTCTGGCTTTTGCTGTATTTTGTTGTCTCCTTGACAATGTATCTGCAGCCTTCAAAGCATATTGATATGCTTCTTCTAGGAAATGTAGCCTTACCATTCCAAAGTTGTATTGTATGGAAATACAAAGACTATTAACAACCTATGGATTTTTTTCTTCATTATCTTCAACATGACCAACCAGAATTTTGAGCATACTCCTCTGTGTAGTCTTTTACACTCATTGTTTTGCCTCAAATTCAGTGATTTCTTGAACAAACGCAGCAAAAGGTAAAAAGTAAAAACTTACCCTTCAACTTTGCAACCATCATATCCCGAGTCTTGATTTTGTCTTTGTTTCTTCTAATCCTTTCCAGCTACAATGATCCCACCACAAGGATGTTGTCCCTTCAACTTTGTGCAAGCAAACTTCAGTCTCTTGTGGTCTGTCATTTGCTTCTAGTTAAAACACTTTTCCAGCTCCGTGATCTGATCAATGATATCTGCAGGGCATAAACTTTTTTAATAGCTAAAAGTGGTCCAATCTTGGCTTGCCTCCCATCTTGGCAATGGCCATTGAGAATCTATCCTGCGGTTCATCAACCAACTCTTCAAGCTGAATCTTTTGTGCTTCTGCTTCTTGTTTACTTACATTTGCTACAATTCCTCTATGTTGTGCAATCTCCATGGCATCCAATCTAGCTTGGATTTCTCTCAACATTTACTGCCAAGTCTGCAACTCTTGGGTGCTATTCCTCTTCCGAGACGAGCTTCTCTATGTGCCATTTCTACTACTTACAACTCACAACAATGCATTACTTTTCCACAATTTACAACAAACCCATGTAAGCATCACACACTCAACCAAGCAGAACACAACCTGCTCTGATACCAAATAATGCAGGTCGAGTAAGTGGGGGTCAAGTTAATGATAGCCTTTCCTCATTACCTAGCTCAACTCACACCAATGGATGAACACTGAACACAACACGCTCAGGCGTGGAACCAAAACCCGGTCTTTATTGTATTTATGACTTCATTACAGAGCTTACACTCATAAAAACTTACTTTGCTTTATTGAATTGCAACATGAAGATGACTACCACACCTACACAATCCTGTAATGGACTTGGTACATTCTCTGTTCTGGATTCGATACACATAGAACTCCCCCTAGTAACTTCTAGCAAACTCACCTTTCTCACTTTCTCTGTTTTTATCACTTGCTTGCTCTAGCTAAAGCTACCTCCAACTGATCACCTCGGATCTTTTTGACCACCTATGAAAACCTGGGGTACCTTTTCGAACTCCAAGCATCTTGAAAATGCTTGGCAACTGACATTTCATCATTCTAGGGGGCTACTTGAGTTTTCACCTTTCATGAGGGTGCAACTGCCGCTTTCTACAGATTGGCGGTTGCGAAACTGCTAGTTAATGCAGATCAACTTTTTCGAAACTGCTGCCTATGTAAACTGGCAGTGTTGGGTCTTGGGGATGCATCTTGGCTTCTTGTCATCAGCTTCAACATGGGCAATGATTCGACAATTTGAAAAACACATGCACAAATGCTAACTCATGTTTTTAATTGATGCAAGATTGCTTATGGACCTTGATGCTCCTGTATCAAAGTTGTGGAACTAAAAGTTTAGGTTAAGCCTAGAAATCAGAAAACTACATTGAAAACTAGTCAAAATCTTAGCACAGACCAGTATGCAAATAAGTCCAAATGAACCTAAAAGACTTACTGCAAGCTGAAATTAATCTAAAATCTGTAATCTAAGTGATTTGGGACAGACCTGAAAATCAGTTAATTAAATTAGATAATCACAGATTTCAAATCGTGCGCTTATGTGTGTAAAGATGATAAAGCAATTAGGTTATGTGTGCTTGTGTAAACATGTGCAAGCTAGCTAAAAGTGAACAAGCTGAGAGCATCTACAGAAGACTAGTCAAGAGCGTCGAGCTAATATTGTGAAGCGTTTGCAAAGGTAAGGTCCAGCTTTGGAGTGATCATAAGTTGTGATTATCCACAAGTGCCCTGTGAACCTGTGTGAGCAAGATTGCTAATTCACTGTAAGTCACACGGATAGCAATGTAAAACAGTAGATTATGAAAGCTAGATGAAAGCAGCAAAGCAAGAATAAGAAACAAATCTGAAATGATTTAAAAAGAGACATGTTTAGATGCCATTCCTTGTTTACTGCATAGAAGACTTTTTGTCAAATAATTAATATGCAATCAAGCAATGCAACCACAAAGAATCAACAAAAGAGATTTTCAAATGAAAGGAGAGAACCACAAAAGTAAAGAAACTGAAAAAAAGTTGTCCACGAGTGACACTAGATGATCCTTTGATGATTGGGGACGTTCTAGTATCCATGTTATATTCGTTTTGTTGTAGTATATCCCAAAGTGTTGTAGCTTGATCTAGATCGGCTGTAGCATATGAAGGATATAGAGGATTGAGAGCATACCAAGGATCCAAGATTTAAATGCTAGATCAAACACTCACTAGAAGGGAGTATTATAGGTTATGTAACTCATAGAAGTCCCCTAGGAAGTCCCAAGGTAGTTATGCACTTGTTTTGGTCAAGTTGCTAGATTAGTGTGCACTAAACCACTAAAGCTTGACCAGAATTGCCGGAGCTGATATTTAGAATAGCTAGAGCCTATTCTAGAATTGCCAGAGCTTGATCATAATTTTGTTGAACCCTGTTTTGGAAGTTTGGGGTCAAACAAGGCAAAAATCAGGCCATTTGGGGCCTTTGGGAGGTAAAAAACAAACTCGGAAAGGGGAGAGAATGGAGAGAGGGAGACAGGAGGGGTAATTATATTTAGAACAACACCTGTTGCCTCATTATTAATTTTGTTCTATTCCAGCGACTCATTGGATACGTTGAGCCTGAGACAATTAGGTGTAGGTGAGATCAACATCGCGTAAAGTTTAAACTGATGAAGGGTGACAATTGAGCTAGGGGTTGAAACTGATCATAATGTGTAGGAAAGAGGGCTGTCTACGAGTCAAAACAACCTCTGACACCTCAATAACACAAAGGTGACCAGGTGTGGGAGGGATTTGTTGTTGTATAAAATGATGGGAGTCAACTAGTGGACTAGGGGTCGAAACTAATTATAGCAGGTGGGACAACAACCAAATGAGGCAAGACAATGAGGGAATCTGCATTCTATGCGTATTGCACATGAGATCTGTGCATTGTGTGCACAACTGACAAAGATCCATTGAAATTGTGCAGCTAGTGATTGGATGTGATAGGTAGAAAAAGGAAAAGATAAATCTTGCTAGCATAGGGGGAGTAATAAAATATGCAGGTTATTTGAGTATCTTCATTGGGCTAATGTGACATATATCATCACAAAAGGTTCAATTTCAGGGTGTGTACAATTGGTATTATGATTGGAACTCCACAGCAAATCCTCTACTAAGGGTGAATACTATATTATTGAAAAGGAGACACATCCCAGAGTCATATCAAAAGACTTGTATCATATTTCTGATGCTTGCTATTGAAGCAAGGGACTTTCCTTATTTAAATTGACTTAAAGCAAATTAAACTAAGAGCATGTATTCTTTTTGCATTACATGCATGCTTTGCTTTGATTTTTGCATTGTGTGCAAAGTTTTCTTTACTTTTTGCATTGCACGCATAGGTTATTTCATTTTTTGCATTAAATGAAATCATTTGCGTTGCACACATATTTTACTTCATTTTTTGCATTAGATAAATCATTTACAAACCTTCTTATGAGCTTTTCTTTGGTTTTTCTCTTTTCAAATTGCATGCCATTTACTGAGCTACCCCGAACACCTCAGTGCATTCCAAACTTTCCACCCTATCTTCCACTTCAATTATTCCATAGCAAGGTGTTTTCACATTATGCTTTTTTAGAATATCCTGAAAAACTTATCTAAGAACCCAAGGCCATCTCAACAATGATTTCCTTTTGTATTTTTTCTTGAGGAGTGTTTCTTCATCGCTTGTACTTATTTGGGGTTCTCTTCCCATTCTTAGATCTGGGGTCTACATTCCCTATACTCGAAAGTCAAACTTTTGATTTGCTGCTCTCTCTTTTGCCCTTAAATGACATTCAAGCTACTGTTTGACTTTTCTTCTTCATAGTCTTGGATCCAATTGTTCTCCATGTATTTCTCTTGAACTTGACTATACACTTCCATCTCTCTATATCTGTAGGATTTTCCTTCTTATTTGATTCCGCTTGAATTTATTTGATAAGTTCCTCCTCTAAAATCGCAAAGGGATTACCTATTTGATGACCTTGCTTTGTAATCATTTCTTCCTAATATTGTGTTTTTTTTTTGATTGGGGAAAAAAAGGGCTAATCCCTGTCTATTGTATTACTAGTCATATTACAAAATCTTGGACCAAGTCAGGTACATATTGAGGCCTTTCAGCTGAAGGTATATACTAATTGCTTATGAAAGTATTTAAATATTTACTATATTATGGCCCAAAGGCGACAACTAAGCATATCTTGAAACCATGCATCATCCATCCTTATGCTCACTGGAATCAGACACCATGATAGTAGTGCCACGCTCACAAGCCTCTTCCTCCAGAAGTAAAGTAGCAAGCGATTCAGCTAGTTATGAGCTCCCCGAAGTGGGAATTCCTAGTCTGTCACAAATGGGCATCAATGTTTTTGCCTTTTGCAACATCATTAACAAACATGGCTTTTAACGTAGTTCAAATTTGTTCCAGCTTGCGCCCCACATCAAAACCCAAATGCTCAATGTCTTCATGCACAGACAGTGTGTTGATGGTGCCAGGGGAGAACGATTTGCACCCCTATTAATTGTGCCATTTTGATGAGAGTGTTCAACATAGGGGTGGTCTGTCCAGGATCTTTCATGGCATGCAGAATGCAGTCGATTGAGGCCCCTTCCCCCATTTGGGCCGCCAATTGTGCGCTGAAGAGATTAGTGGTCATCCATTCGAAAAGCATCTCATCTTTTACTCCATCCAACAATTCTTTTTTTCAAAAGGCCAGAGCTTCCTCAGTAGTGATTCTTGTAGATCTGTCCAAGAGGAACACTGCATTGAACAACTGCTGGAGCTTGAGGTCATTGACTAGACCAACAAAGGAGCTGTCCATTTCATCAATGGGAAATTCATTCACCAATACCCTATGCATTTTATTTCATAGTGTTGGCCGATGACTCTTTTCCTTTTGCCCTTCTTGGTCTTGTTGGAAGGTTCTTCTGTCATATCTCTTGCAAGAATTTCATTATCAACAAGACAACTTAGCCTCAGCAGTATGCCTTCTAAAAAGCTTTTGGGCATGCATGTAGACCAAAAAACTCCACAATTACAGATTTAGGGAACCTTGAAAATATTGATGCAGACATTTGAAGAACTGGGGATTATCCAATACACCCATAAAATATTCCTGTAAAAGAATAGAATTAGTGTATTCAAAAATACAGAGTAGGATGCTAATTAAGACTACAAACAATTGATAGGACAATAGGGCGGCCAAGTCTGCCAGCCCTTGAGGAGACACTAAAGTTTAAACCATATTCCAAACCAAATTATACTGATTTAGCACTATTCCACATCCTTTCCTGCTTCACAATTAACAAAGCATGAAAGAGAAAGGGTTGAAGACATAACTGTGAGGGTGCTTTGTACTCTCCGCTCCGTCCGCTGTCGTTTCAAATTTGAAAAAAAAAAGATGGGAGTGAGGCTTTAAGGCACCCCACACATGCCATACCAATCCAACCATCATCCCTTGTCATAAATGCTGGAAATCTTATGTAAGATTGTCCCTATTTTGTAACGCTAACTTTTTTATTTTTCCCACTGCTGCATGATGCCTCATAAATGATTAATTGGAGGTGTAATCATGAGCAATGATAACATCGAGCTTGTTTCCAAGGATGGGTGGGAGCATGATTTTTAGGTGATTTTGAGTTGCATTTGATGGGAATATAGTGTTAGTACTCACAATGTTGATGTGTGTGAGTAAATGTTTAGTATCAATATTAGTTGTGTGAGTAGTTGTATGAGTGAATTCTACATCTTTGAGTGAGAGAGTTTAGGGATATGGAGTGGATTTGGATTATTTTGAAATCTCCTTTTATTTCAGGAATTGTCCAATTGTAGTTTTTATTTTTTTGCAAGTTTCAAGCCCCTCCAAAGTGCCTTTGCTTCAGCAAAGTTTTTAGAGCATTTCCCCAATGCTTTGTTGAACCCGAGCAAAACTGAACTTGTAGCATCCTGAAACACTCCTCCTAGTCCAATCCATCCCAGCTGTCCTTTTGCAGCGCCATCAAAGTTTAGTTTGATTTCCAGGTCTTTGGGAGGGGGCCATTTTTCTTTTGTCCTGACTTTTGTAATTCTTCCTACCCTATTATAAGGGATCTTCCTATTATTGTTTCCTTCACACGATCTTAAATATTTTTGACTTTCCTTCGCTTCATTTACTTCCATGGTTTCTTTTTCTTGACCTGCCTTTTTTCCTTTTTTATTTCTTGAACCCTTTTCTTTTTACTAATGCTCTTTTTTGGAAACCTTGCTTATCCACTTGATCTTTTCTTTCAAGATTTCGGAACTCCTACTTTTTAGTGCTTGTAGGGGCATCTTTGTGATTTTGGAGCAAGCTTTACACCAGAAAGGAATGCATTCGTAATCTAAATGTAGCCCCCACTCGATGCTCTCTGATCACATTTTAATGCTCTTTGGAAGAGGACGATCCAAATCCAAATCTTAATGCATATCGTGTCATAATTGTTTGCCCCACCATCTCTTGTAACACTTGATGCTAGAATGAATCTACTGATAAATTTCCCAATTATCTTGAAAACATAGTCCGCCCAGAACACATGCACCAATGCGTACAATTGGATTCAAATTGGGGCTCTTGACGACATTTTATCCATTGGATTGAATCCCTAGTTTCAGTATCACGTGAATAAGCCTACATTTTAGAAAGGACCATGGATCTCCTTGGAAGATGCTCTTATGATCACTTTCATTAGCAAAAACCACAATAAAATACCCTCACAGACACGAGTAGATTACCTTTGTCCCTATGAGTTTTCTGGTTTCCTCCCGCCCATTCATAAAGGTCATCAAGTGATAATTGCACACCTTGAAATCTATAAGTAAGCCCCCTATTTGCAAGAATCATAATATAGTCTTCTATGTTGCGATCGAATTCAAGAGCTAGGCTTACCTCTGTTGGTGGCATGCATGTGCTGTTGGTGCTCTTCGTTGCTCCTTTCTTCTGATTTCAGGTTCTTCAATGATTTTTTTCAAACCCTTGTGTCCCATAGTTCTCTTCCCTCATGTGAAGGTTGGTGATAAGAATGCCCTAGGTGGGCATGGTGCTTCATCCTGCCCCTCTGTGCCTTAAATCTGTTCTCTAATTCGTCTAGGGATCCCTTCGTCAGATCTAAAACAGTCTAAACAATCTTTGAAAAATTTCCTCACAACTTACGTACTTGCATCAAACCCTATTTGATTATATTGTAGAAAATTTTGGGGCTCAAATCTGCTTCTTGACTTTAGTGAAGAAGAGTAGAGGAACTGGGTTCTTTGACAATGTTTTCTCACCACTCTCCTTTCAAGAAGAGTTCAGAAATAAGACAACATATAAAGAGGGACCTACCTTCCTCACTTCCTGGTTTGCAACACCATGGAGGCATCCCTGGGTGTTTGTATTAGGAAATATTAATAACACCCCCAAGATTCAGACCATGGATGAGACTCGCTATGTGTAATTTACCCAATTATTTGTCACTAACAACACGAGACACTCATTCACATGTTGTCCACATTAAAACTTTAACAAATATATAAAGATGACTTTAGATCTGCAATCTTATTTACCGTAGCCAAGAAACATCACTCATTGGCTCATGTAAATAAAGATTGTTTCAGTACTAGAAAAATATCTTGAAGCTCAAGGAGAATTCCTAACACTACTATTTTGACCAATTATTTGTCACTAACAATGGTAGACACTCCTTCACATGTTGTCCACAACAAAACTGTAACAAATGTATAAAGAAGACTCTTTAGATCTGCTATCTTATTTGCTTTACCCAAGATATATCACTCATTGGCTCATGTAAATACATATTGTTTCAGTCCTGTAAAAATATCTTGAAGGTCAAGGAGAATTCCTACATAATATAAATTACTTTCACTCAGGGATCTCACCCCAAATAACAAAATAAAAATATATTGGTATGCAGGACAGAAGTAGACGACCCACAATAAACACACAGCTGCAGAGAATGGACTTGTTCTCGCACACTTAAAAGTCATACAAGCTAAGGGGATGTTTCCTACAAAATATTTTCAAAAAACCACAAGGCATAAAGCATCACTACATATTGAGAATAACCAGATTTGAACATTAATTGAATCTTATTCATTTATTCACAGAAGCTGTTTTAATCAGTACTCTAAATACCCACCAAATGATCTGGTTCGGTTTTACAAAACAAATGAAAGAACTATACATTCAACTTAATTCTTGACCAATACACATTCTAATTAATAAACCATGGCTTTGCCAACATGTATTGCATCAATTTTCAATAGCCCATATCAGATTTACCCAAAAAATACACAGTTATTTAAATAAAAGAGAATTCATGGAAGATGTGCTTTTGCCAAAAATCAGAATTTTCCAAAAACAAGGTAAAAGGGCTTTAATAAAATATATGATCTAATTCCTTTGACTGGTGCCTAATCCATTGGGCCAACATATTGTTGCTTCACTCAAAGCAGGATTAAGAAGGATCCATAAAAGGCACTTCTGTAAAATCCACATGCTCTCCACACAAGTGTGCATCCATAATGACAAAAAATGAACATGACTTACCCTGATTACTCCATTTTCAGATTAGCATTAAAATTGGAGAGGAATTTCCCATAGACGGACAATCAAAGAAAGACCTAAGTATTTGAAAGTGCATCCAGAACTCAGCACAATACAATTGCAATAATTTATAATCTTGCTGAATGCAATTCAACACGTCATGCTTCAGCTCAACATCTAAGCATTCATGCTATCTAATCTGTAATAAAGGACCCAAAATATATTCACATGGGCTATGATATTTTCTTATATACTGTATGCATCTATTTGTTCACCTTTTTACTCTTAGAAGCTTTTCTCCTCTAGAAGCTTTCTTGTATATCCTTTATAACTTTTTATATAATATAAATGAGTCTACAACATGCACAGTCACTTTGAACACATCCTTCACAAACAAAAGACATCAAATACTAAGGAACCATTGTCTAAGAGTTAGGTGGCTTTTTTGGATGAATTTCCATCAAGCTAGAGATCAACCTTCCTTATAGATTGAAGTGGGCAGTGGCTTACTGCTAATCTATGTAGATCACAATCATGCGATTTCCCTAATTCCCCTCATGTTTTTCCATTAGTGACAATCTCATTGGTACTTTCTGTCATTTTCTGCCAAACACATCCTAGGGTCTTTTAACTCTTAGAGCCACGTGTGCTTGTAAGATTCCTTTTATCTTATGATTTTAGACATCTCTTCTTCAATTGATATAATCTTTCGCTAAACCTAAGAACCTGTTAGTTTTACTTCTGCTGCCTAATAAAGAGGATTTTCTTGTATCTTCATCTCCCAAATGAGTCTCCAAGGTATCAAGGTTCGTTTTCGTTCATGTTTGGAATGCCTTAGTAGTAGTGGTTCAATGATCCACTTGGGTGAAGTAAGGAGTTTCACATGTTAGAGGTATTACTAAATATCTATGAAGACTCATATCCCTCCAATTGGCAAACTTTTGAGGCATTGAAGAGGAAGATCTGCAATGAATTGTTATTAGTACTACTTAATCTGCAGATTTTGTTTGAGATAGAAACAGATGCATCAAGATACACAATTAGAGTTTTGTTCATGCGAGAAATACCAGCATGTTATCGATCAAAGCTATTCTTGAAAGCTGTAGTGAACAACCCCTCTAATGGCAAGAAGTTTAATGCACTGATGCAGTCTGTGAAGATGGAAGCACTATGTGCTGGAAAAGGAATCTATGATACATATGGGTCACTAAAATTGCAGTAGTTGTAAAGCCATAGTAAGTTTTAACAGGTTGACCCTTCAAGTGGATGGGATTCTTTATGAAGTTTAATTTGTTGATAAAATATAAAAATGAGACAACAGACAATCTTGCTGATGTGTTTGTCCAGACCACCACTGAGTAAGTTAGAAGCCATTCTTCAATTGGAGCCTTTCAATTGCAGAAGATCTAGAATTGTTTGAGGTGTATTCTACATTGCAAAGAGAGTGTATGTCAAAGTTTGAACAATCACAAGATTATTTTCTAAGAGACGGATTGTTGCATAAAATAAATGATTTGTGCATACCACAAGGAGACAGTAGTATTTGACTCATGTGAAGTTCACACTTCAAAAGAAGCACTTGGTCTCTAGTGTTTCTTGTGCCTATACATGGCCAATAAATGAATGTATATACGAGTGCCATTCAACTATTTTCAATGTGTCGACCAATTTTCTTATTGCAAAATTATCCTACAATCATATTACAGGCCATAGCAAGTATGTGGAAAATCGGGAATGCATAGTTTCTTCTCCTAAGCTACAATGTCATGGTCACTTTGAGATGTTAGTAAACGGCTTCTACCAAAGGTTTTTAAGGCATAAAATGTTTATCACTAGCTGGAAATTCATCCTACCATATCATATTGCAGGCCAAAGCAACTATTTGGAGCATCTAGTATTTTTTGCTAAGCAACAATTTATCATGCTCACTTTGAAAAGTTTCGAGATAGCCTATACCAAAGGTTATAAGGCATAAATTATGAATTACTTGATCATTATTTTATTTTGCAAACTAGGCATGGTATTGGAGTATAGTGTCTATTCAATTTCTTCATCTTTGAATCGGAAGTACCACAGTTGTCAAGATTTTGGGGTGAGAGTAAGAATAGCTACATCCATTTTGGAGCTTTCACTGGGAAGATTTCTATAATGAAGTTAATGACTTGAAATTTATAAGGATGCAATCTCTCTTGACCTGCAACTTTTGAGAAGGTGAATATCAAAATATATCTAAATTTTTCATATTGGTGCTGACACACAATACTCTAGCAGAGATTTACTAATCAAGTGTGTCTTGCACTACAACAAATCCTGAAACCAAATGACATCGGGATCTTATTCATTTTGAACAAGACTATGAGAAGATACCTAATTGGAGTTGGGAGGAATTTAGATAAAGTTTTTTGAGGGGTTCCAAGACAATGAGATAAAATTATATGACTACTTGCCTCTAGTGTAAGCTTATAATCTAATTTATATCATCATTCATGGAACTTTGTAGAACAACTTTGGGTAGGTCTTTGTTATTGCGTATTGCACTACAACAAATCCCGAAACCAGATGGCAACGCGATCTTATTCATTTTGAACAAGTCTATTGAGAAGATATCTAATCGAAGTTGGGAGGAATTTAGATAAAGGCCACTTTTGAGGGGTCCCAAGACAATGAGATAAAAAAATTATGACTGCTTGCCTCTAGTGGAAGTTGTAGAAAAACTTTGGGTAGGTCATTGTTATTTCTGTTCTTGGCTCTATTCTAACACGAACCAATTTTTAGCTATAAAAGTTGATTTTCAATTTTACGTCATGTTAGTAGCAGATTGCTTTCAATCTTGACTAGCATTACCAGCTAATGTGGACAAACTAGCAACTATTAAGCTTTGTTAAAACAACTTTTTTATTTGACTTGCTTCCATACATTTCTAATGTTTAGACAATATAAACCAACTTTGCTCTAGGTCAAAGGTAAGTTACAAATTTTGCCCTCTTCTTTGCTCCCTTTTGACCTCGAAAGAGTGGTTGGTTTGTTTTATTGATTGGAGACGAAGTGTTTGCTAAACATTTTTTTTTTGTGATTTGGCAATTTTCCCTTACGGAGTGACCTTCGGCATAGTTGCCACGACCAAGGAGTATCACTTCCGTCAAACGCAACCAAGACTTGCCCCCGACTTTGGCTGTTAGGGTATGCCTCACATGGAATTGGATGTGGCAGTTTCACCCAATTTCAACACTAACATTTGTACATTTGATCATGTAATATGTTTGATGTAGCGACAGTTAGGGAATTGAGTTAACAACTGCCTTAAACTATGCAACCTAGACTCACACACAACATATTTTTATGCAACAATGGAACACCTCAAAATTGTCTTTATTGAACCCAACAAGCCAATTCCACAATGTGTAGAAATTACAATCTGTGACTTATATTATAGACTTGACTACACATATTACACTAACTCCATTCCGTCCTTTATTGGATGCGACTCACTACTACAAACTTGTATGCAAATTGTGCTCCCTCCTTACAAGTTACTTCTTGCGAGCTACTCTAAGTATCCTTCATGAGGACCAATATGATGTTCCTTCTACTAGCTAACCAAGTTGGCTAAGCCCTTTGTTCTGTCTTTTAATTTGAAAGGCTATTCTCGAGCTTCCCAAACTCTCACCCACTCATGCTACCTCCCTTAAAAGGAAATCGTTCCTTAATTGGCCTTCCAACTTTCTTATAGAGAAATGTCTTAGTTTACATGGTAGATTCCTGTCACAAATCTTCATCTACAAGTGAGTTAGGCTCGAACAATCAGGGGTGTTATCATTCAAGGGTGTTTCATGTAATGAGGCACTTGTTAGTTGCATGGAATGATTATTGTGGCATTAAGTAGGATTCAATTGAACTTCATTAAATTTGGTAGGATTTTGTAGATGCGTAGCTTTGTATACAATTGTTGTGCATGAGGATGTAGAGCTTTATATAAAAAAGCGTCTTAGATGTTCACAAAAACATTGTAGAGGTTCGAAGAGAGTTGGAATGTTGTGTGACTTAACAAAGCCTCTTGGACACTTGTAGTTCTATGCGATGTTGCAAATGGAGCAAAATCAGAAGATTTCATAGGATTTTTGTTGTTGCTCACAACTTTGCAAGGCATTGCAAGGTATTGTAGGAAACAAAGGTTGTGACCACTTATGACCTGAGTCATCAGACACGTCCTAATAGGTTATGTGTTGTGTATCCCAATGTGACACATTAGGACACATGTTCTAAAATAGGACACGTCAAACACTTTGTTCGACACGTACCTTAGAGGTGTTTTGACGTGTTGGACACGTTTGTGCAAAAATGAAACTGCGAGGGGGGTTAAAAGTGGTGTTTCACTTCAATTTGTCACTTTCAGCTATAGAGAAAAGCTCTCATTGTCTAACATTGCACATGTGAAGGATGCAAAATTTTATTTGGAAGGGATTTGGAGAGATTTGGAGGCATTCTAGCAATCCAGATTTGTCAATTCTCCAACAACATTTTTCTTCATTCATACCACATAAATCATGGCTTAATCATGAAAGGCACCTAGTAAAGGTCCAAGGAAGGGCAAGAATATCAAGGTTGGTGTTTCCCATCTTCCTCCAAGTTTATCCATCTCTGTTAGTTGTCCATCTGCTATAAGCGGAGCTGCAAGTGCAATTGACAGTGCTGTAAATGACCTTGTTGTAGCGAGACTGCAAGCCCAAGATAAAAATATCTACTGTGGAAGTATGTAACAAAAAAATAAGGGCTAAGAGCAATGGTTGTTGGGGGAGGAAATATTGCTTGGCATGTAATTATTGCCACGTCGAATACAAGAGCACTTACTATCGAGTTATTGTTCTAATTTCCTTGGTCTATATTTCATTTTTGTATTTGTAGTTTGCAAATTATATATATAACATGCCCCTCCTATCCTATTTTTGGGATTGATGTGTTTCAGATACTTGTATTTGCATGTTCAGTGTCCTTGTGTCAGGTGACTTAGCTTATTACCTTTACTCCTAATCTTTTTTTGGTGATGTAGAGTTACTTGTGAACTCGAATGCTACTACATCATATACCTTGGGTAAGTGAAATGAATCGCGAGCTGTTGGTCATGAACATTCCATGAGTTCTTCAATGGATTTTCCATGTCTGGCAACCTTGAATACATTCATCCATGTTGCATTTTTAGCTCTCCAATCCTTCTACACTGCTAAGCACTCCAAGTACTTACTTCCTCTCGTCTTCTTGATGATCCTTGAGTCAATCACCTCATTAATTTCCTCTCGTACTTTTTCAGGTAATTGTTGCCTCTGATCCACACCTTCAAGAATCTGAACCTACATTCTTACATGTTTTTCTCTCATAGCAAGGGTACAAGTCAACTACAATAAAGATGAGAAAAATGTCAATTCCTTCTGATACTTCTATCTCGTAGGCATTTGTTATGAATTTTTTCAAAACCTTGCACAATTCAATCTTCGTCCACTTCAATTTATCGTACGCTCCCTTTGCGGATCGTTCTTTCTTTAGTTGAGCTAAAACCATGTCACCTAATTGAAATTCTTGCACTCTTTTCTTATGATCCGCATGTTGCTTGTAATTCAGAGTAGTTTCATCCAATTGTTTTCTCACTTGCTGGTGTATGTCATGCATATGCTCAACGATTTTTTTTGCGTCTAGTCTCCTACTCATATCATGGATGTCTCATAATTCTGTATGCCCTCGTGGGCTATTCCCATTTTCAATGCTTATATTGATTGAATTATAAAAAAGTCAGCTTGTGCCAAGATTAAATCCCATAGTCTTGGCTTCTCTCCCATCGGACTTTGCAACAAATTAACGTAACTTCCGTTGACTACCTCACTTTGTCCATCCATTTGAGGATGGTACGTTGAACTAAACTGTAGTTGGGTATTTATATTCTTCCACAATGTCTCCAAAAATGACTTAGGAACTAAATTTTGTATCCTAATCCAACATTGTGCTCTTAGGAAACCCATGTAAACTTACAATTTACTTGAAAAATAAATTGGCTACGTGTGTAGCATCATTGGCCTTCTTGCATGCAAGGAAAGGGGCCATTTTGTAAATCTACCCACAATCACAAAGATAGAATCATTGCCTTTCTTTGTTCTACACAATCCTAAAACAAATCCTATGCTGATACGTTCCCATGGTCTCTTTGGAATAAGTAGTGGTTGATACAACCTTGCATTTTGATTCTTACCCTTTGCTACTAGCAAATTCTACTTCCTTGCAAGAATTTATTTACATCCATAACCATTCTAGCTCAAAAATATCTCACTCAGTTTTGCCAATATCTTATCAATGCCAAAACGACAAACTAATTTACCACTATGCTTTTCTTTGATCAAATTAACTCACATAGACTCTCGGGGTGTACACTATTGCCTTCCTTTGAATAACAATCCTTCTTGTAATAAGTACTCTTAACCATGGTGTTCGGTCCACACTCGCAAGATTCTTGCAAGTTTTCCATTCATCTTTGAAATCCTGATCTCCTTCATATAAATCCTTAATGGAATCAAATCCTATTACTTTTTCTATCAACTCGTTTAATAAGAGATCTCCTACTCAACGTGTCAGCAACTTTGTTGTACTTACCACTTCTATGCTTCAACAAAAGTGAATAACTCTACACAAACTTAACCCACTTCTTATGTTTTTGATTCGACTTACTTTGACTATTGATGAATTGTAGTGCTTGATAGTCTATGTACATCACAAACTTATTGGGCAAGTAATGCCTTCACTTTTGTAGAGCTTGCACTATGGCATAAAAAGCTTGATCATAAACTGAATATCTCCATTTGGCCTCATTCTACTTCTCACTAAAGTAAATAATGGGTTTACCTTCTTGACTCGTTAGTTCAAATCGCAACACCACTAACATCAAAAGAAACCTAAAATGCCTTATTGAAATCTGGCAATGCCAACATTGGTTGTTTAGTCACCTTCATCTTCAAACTTTAGAAGCTATGCTTTACTTCTACTTTCCAAATCAACTCTTTCCTTTCTCCCATCTTGGTCTTTGTGATAATTGCGCATATCCCACTGAAATTTCTAATGACCTTGATAAAAATTGCTAATTCATGGAATCTTCTAGCGCACAATGGGACATACAAGAAATACAAAATGAGAACATAAAACTTAACATAGACATAGCTCCGTTAACCAAGAACGTTAGCTCTGATATCAACTTCAAAGCGCACAATGGGACATACAAGAAATACAAAATGAGAACATAGAAATTAACATAGTCATAGATTCGTTAACCAAGATGGATAGCTTTGATAATAAGACCTGAGTACCCTTGATCAAAGGATTATACTTATAAGAGACTAAAGACTCACAAAGCCTAGACACACGAGACTCTTGCTCCTTCATTACTCGATGTAGGGAATGAGTCCCAAACTCACTTTTATAGGAGAGAGAGGTTTTCAATTGGATAACTTAGAGATCGAGAACCGGAAACTCGGGTTACCAAAAGATTCCCACTAGGAGAGAGTGTAAGATAAAATTGATGAGTACACACCACTCATCTTGACGCCTTTAGAAACTAGAGAGGTCCACAATGCTTCAATGAGACATAAAGTGTGTCACACCAATACTTTATTTGATTCCTAAGGGACCACTAAGACAAATGGTAACGAGCCTGCCATCATAGTTTTTTGATTTAAAAGATTCCGAAGGATTGTAATGGACTCTAGGACTATTGTCATCATCGATGAGCTGGATGATCCCTCTCTTTTGGTGAAGTATAAGTCCCTTGTATTGCGCTCATATCAGAGTCTTGAAATGGAAGGAGTACCATCATTGTTTATAGCTACATGTATTCTTGATGGGAAAATATATTGATCTGGTATCTGTAACAAATGGCTAGGTGTTAGAGGATGCAGATTCATCGTATGGTGGATATATTTTTTTTGCGAAAGCTGTCCATCCGGATGTTGGTGATGTGCCTGCACGTGGTTAGGCATGATATAATGTCTTTTTTACATACTAAGGAATTTTATAATTTATTAAAATATTCCTGACAATATCAGGATGGATATGAAGAAGAGAATGATCCGAAATTTTAGTAGGGAAGATATCTGGAGAGAATATTTGAAATGATTAGCAATATATCTTTGATCTCCCGCTCTGTTGGGTCTGTTCTGAATATCAGCATGTAGTGGATGACCTTCATGGCATATTCGAGAAAATTCAAATCTCTACAATGTTCCTGGTCTTGGGACAAACTGTCTCAAACGAATTCCTTCTATAGGAATATCATTTAGAGGTGGTTCTACAAACCTATAATGTCTCCATTTCCATTTTAAGGTATAGAATACCATGGGTTCTTGAAGAGAATGAAATATTTCTGATGGTATTTTTGGATCTACAAGTTTGGTTGTAACTTCAGTCATGGAGTATGGAGAAACAAAAATAATATCTCGACTAAGTAGGATTTGTTGTGCTTGAAATGACATTTGATTATTATTTCTGCTCAGCACATCAATAGATCTTTAAGAATTTGAACATGATTAACATGACTGACAAATTCATAAATTACCTGAGTAATATCGATTTACTTGGGCCGGTTCAATTCTTTGCTTGCAAAATCTGCCAAAGAATTATCTTTTCCTTTAATAAATTCAACTTCAAGGCTATAATTATCAAACCACATTCCCCATCTCTGCAGTCTATTGAAAGTTGTTTTATCAAAGGGGTCACCATTATTAAGTTGGGCTCTGAAGTCCTTGAGATCAAATCTCAAAATGAAATATTCAGTTTGTAGGAATAATAAGAAAGCTTTAACGACTTTCTTTGTTGTAAGAATCTCTTTATGAGCTGAATGGTATTTCAGTTCCGATCCTTGAAAAGATCTAGATGCATATTTGCAAATCTTTTTTTTTCCATTTTCTAATTTTTCTTTCAGCACACCTCCCTAGAATTCTTCATTGGCATTAATCTCCACAATATTTTTATCCTTTTCCTCGCAAGGACATGGTCGGAAGGTTCTGAACTTGCCTTTTAATTCTTTTCACAGCCCGAGTCATTTCAGGCGTCCAATTAGGAGCATTTTTCCTTAACCTTTTATAGAGAAGAATTATGTTAGCAACAATTCCTTTATAGAATCCTGCGATATAGCAGATATCTCTGCAACTACAACTTATCAATTATTTGATCAAAAAATTCTTGGATTTTAGATACAATATGAGATTGCATTTCAATTGATCTATCTTTTACATTAATGCCAAGAAAATTAATCTCATCTTTGAATACCTCAATTTTTGTTGAAGATAAACACAAACCATTTTTGGTAAACTGTATCATAAAATTTCTATCAATGCTCAATATGCTCTTTTGGAGGTTTTGAGAAAATTAGAATATCATGTATATATACAATCAGGAAATCAGACAACTCACCAAAAATATAATCCATCATTTTATGAAAAATTGATGGAGTTTTCTTCAGGCCAAATGGAAGTACATTCCATTCATACTATCAACCTGGGACAACAAATGTTGTCTTATAATGATCTTCAGGTTTCAAAAAGATTTGCTGAAAACCACTTTTAAGATCAAACTTACTGTAGACCTTTGATCCTTTGATTCTGGACAACAAATCATCTTTTGTTGGTATTGGGTGTTGTACATATTTGACATATTTATTCAGAGGTTTGTAGTCAACTAAAAGTCTTTTCTTCTACCTTAGCTGCTCATTTCTCTGGTTGACATAAAACGTTGCACAAGCCCAATGAATTAGATTGTTGAATAAAACCACCTTGTAGTAGTTTTTTTATTTCTTCATGATACTCTTTTTTCTCTTTTGAAATCATCTATTTATGACGGGCCTTGAACTTAAGAATAATATTATTCCCCTTTGCATCCTTGGAAAATTGTAAATCAAGTGGGTAATAGTGTTGTTTCCTACGTATAAAGGCATGAAGATTTTTGAACATAGATCCCTTTTTATTTTTTCAACTATGTCATCAATGTTTCCTTTACAAAGTGTTATGGATTTATGAATCCATTCATGATTAGGTTCCTTCTTTTGATCAGATAAAAGAATTATGGTTCTAAATGAATATCTTCTAGGGATCTTGACATTAGGGTTAAATAAAGATATGCAATCTTTATTTAGGCTGAAGGTTCCACACAGTTGTAAGGTATCTACTCCTAACAGACAATCATAGGAGAACATGTCATGTTGGTAGAACTAGAATGTTCTCTGGTAATCTTCTATCTGGACATGGACAGACTATATATCTGGATATGACTTCTTTTTTTATCAAAATTAATCTAGAGGTAGGTTTTCATCGAGGAGTCTGGAGGAATGACTGTAGTCCTAAACAAACTTATGTCTGCTCCAATATCTATCATAACATCTATAGAATATGACTTGATGTTTGGAATACAAATATTGATTGAGATAAAAGGATTTTGAGCTCCTTTTATAGTATATACCTCGGTATTTATCTCTTCTATTGGAACTCCCTGTTCTGCTTCTTAATGCAGAATCTCTTGATAAGCTTCTAGGAGTTTTTCTGTTTCTTCTGTCTCTTTCCGATCCATAGATTCTTCTTCCAAAAATTTCTTGTGTTTCTTTCGCTATGACCTTTTGGAGAAACTATATTATGTTCCTTCACCACGTTCTTCTGGTTTGGGGAACACAAATTCTGATTCTGGATTAACTTGGAATTCTTTTTCAGTACCTTGTTTTTCTAAAAATAGAGAAGGAAATTTTCTCTAAGGGAAATTTCTTCCTCTTCCTCATCCACAACCTCTCACGACTGGTTTGTCTTAGTCGTACTTGCCTTTGTATGATGGGTTTGGATGATGAAGAAGATGATCTATGGATTTGTTGTTGATATGCTAACTTCTTTCTCTCTTCTTCTTTTTGTCGTGCATCAAGTTCTGCACGCATCTGAGATTGATATTTATCTTCTAATTCTCTGACTTTTTGAAGAAGATATGTTTTCTTAGCAGTACCGTGGGGGACATCTTTCATATTCACTTTTCTTGAGTTCAAACTATTTTTGTAATACTTCTGTAAATGGAGGAATAAGAGGATGAGGAAAACTGACAATCATATTTACAAATGAAGGAAATGAATTATAACATGATTTTGTGTTGTCAGAATCAAAATTTCCCTGTCCAAAACATTAATGTGTATATCTTCAGATGATGCATAAGATATATATGAAGAATAATAATATGAATCAGAGATTAGGCAATATTCCTGATCGTTTATACTTCTAGATTTAAGCATATGGATTTTCACTTTAGCCTTATCAGTGTCATTTTTTGGACATTCATTGACAATGTTTTCTTTTGCAGATAAAACATGTAGGCACAAATTTCTTCTTTTTACAAAGGTTATTCTTTTTTTTGAAATATTTCTTTCTTCTAGGAGGATATTTAGAAGAAAATTTCTTCTTGAAATATTTATTTTCTGACTTTTATCTATCCTTCCGCTTTGAAAAAAATGAGCATTCTTTGCAGGGTTTTTTATTATTAGGAGAAGCATGAGATGATTTACACCTAAATGGACCATTATCCATTATGTGTCATATCTTGGCTCGTAAGGCTTTCTGGGATTTTACAATTTCTTTTCTATCTTGATTTTCTTGACAGAGAAGAGCATTTGTCTCATTGATTATTTGATTAATGGTTACAAAGCTTAACTATTCTGGAGTTCTACCATGCATAATCTTTTTGTATTAAATGGCAAAATATGTAGGAAAAGATTCAACATATCTAACTTTTATCTTTGGATCAATGATGTTTCTTGAATTATAATATAATAACTAGATATAACACTGATATTCTTTTATTATGCTCATATCACATATTCTAGCTTTAAGAAACAGAGTAGTATTCTTGTACTTATCTTCATCTAGAGTTCCTAGAAATTCAACAATAAGAACAACTGAAAGAGCAGTATTACCTCCATTGAGGATTGATTCTTGTTGGGGATTAACATCCCACCATTCTTTGACAATGCCAACAAATCCATTGGCTATTGTCTCTGCAATTGTTTTGGGATCTTTGCGGTACAAAAACAACTGAGTATTGGATCATCATATCATCCTATGTATCATTTCTTTGATTTGTGCTGGGGTAGAACAATCCAGCTTGTACTTGCAAGGGCTGAGTTTTTGCAGTATGATGTAGTGGCTCACTAGAGAATGCTTCAACCGATTCATCCATAAGCACCATGCTTTCTGCATCTTCAGGAGTAATAGTAACCATACCAATAAAACATTTTTCTGGAAGAGCAGACTTGTTGCTTCTTGTGAGAACAGTCTTGTGCCTTCCTTTAGAATCAATTAATTTTTCAACATCTTTCCAGGAACCTTTTTTAGACCAATTTGGGACTATTTCTTCAGTTTTCTTTGTATTTTCAAGTATTTGTTCTACATGGGGAACAATTTCAGGAATTGGTTTTACCAATTCTTGGACATGGTCAATCTTTTGGTTGATTTCTACAGAGGATTCATGAAATTGGTGCAGGCTATTTTGTAGAAGCTTATGGCTTGTTCCAATGTTTGAAGGTAGTTCCTTTTGTGTATCATCAGATTGAGATGTTAGATGTCGAACAATATTGACAACTTCATTTGTCACAACTTTAGGGATTTTAGGGCAAACAAACACATTTAAATACATATTCTAGATTTTTGTCAAAATTTTGTACAAAAGAGGATAACGATTCAACTTTAGTATTTAACAATTGGATGAGAGATTGCAAATCACCTTTCTGGTGTAACTCTATGGCCTTTAGATTTTTTTTCCGTTTCGGCGAACAAGGCTTCTTGGTTTTTAAGCTTGTCATGTACTGTTTTGGCATATTTATTGGTCCAGTTCAACATCTTGGAGGATTTTGAGGGGTCAACTTGCATATCTACAATTCTTTGATACCAAAAGATGATCTTTTGCTTTTCATCTAGGGAAAGGATTTCACCACTTTCAAGAGAAGGGAGAGTAGGAGGACTATGTACGAGAATTTCAATTTGCTTAGAGGCCATACAAATTGTGGGTCCATTAGAAGGAATATATTTATGCTTAATAATTTGCTCACAGTCCTTACACTAGAGATAATCGGTATTAGGGTCATGAATCAAACCATTATGACTACAGACATAAATTTGCTCTTTGCCTTTATGTGAAGGTTCCACTGTAGAAAAATATGAACTGTCAGATCTAGAAGAATTGAATCCGGATAATGCATGAAAAGACCTTTTGGATATGAATGAAAAAGTTATATCTGATATGGATTTGTGGACTGCTACAACATTTTCAAGTTTACGCTGATATTTATCTATTGATTTTTTAGAAAGTGTGCATTCCTTTGGGACTCTGATATGAGACCAAGATATGAATTTTGGCTCAATTGTTTGCCTTTAGTGATACCATGCTTGACTGTGGGATACATGGTATTGACTAAATGATAGATGATCTTATAATGAATGGCAAATGCATAGGATCTAGGCTTCATATGTATACCATTAGTGGCAAGATGTAAGCAGAGGAATTGTTTAAGTAGGTCTTCTTTGTGTATAATAACAAGGTAGTTAGGAAAGACTTTAAAAGAAATGGGGCGATTGTGTAGACTAGTTTGGATAGCAGCCAATAGGGAGTCTTTAAAACTTTCAAAGTTAAGATCCATTAAACAACACAAGACATAGACATTTAAACCTCTTCGAAACAAAGGAGTAATCCCTATTTACACACAACCTATATGGACATATGGGAAAACTTAAAAGTATTTTGTTTTTTGAAGGGATTTGATATCAACATGATCTATTAAAGGGATATCATATTCATGATTACTAGACTGAGAGACTTGAATAACAGACTCATAGGTCTTAAGAGTAGTGGCAACTATTAGATGGAAAGCAAATAATTTATCATATACTTCATTATATGAGATTTTAGACAATTTAGACTTAGGCATCTAGACCTTTTCGAAACAAAGGAGTAATCCCTATTTGCACACAACCTATATGGACATATGGTAAAACTTAAAAGTATTTTGTTTTTGAAGGGATTTGATATCAACATGATCTATTAAAGGGATATCATATTCATGATTACTAGACTAAGAGACTTGAATAATAGACTCATAGGTCTTAAGAGTAGTGACAACTATTAGATGGAAAACAAAAAATTTATCATATACTTCATTATATGAGATTTTAGGCAGTTTCCATACCGGGAATGGATCCTATTGCAGAATTTATGGGAAAAACGTTAGATAGACTTATTAGGTCTCGCTCAACTTCTTCACCATGCATCTGAGTGCGATCTTCAAAATCCATTGTTGGTACTCTCTGACAACGATTCAACAGGTCTTACGATATCGACCTCAAAAAGAATGCACTCACCATAGCAACTTACAAATGAGGCTCGCCTCTTTGCTCGACTTACAATATATAAACCAATTTCACATATGGAAGCTTAAGATTGCAATCGTGTACAAAAAGAGAGAGCTGAAGCAAAATAGAAATATCTTATTTATTGATAAAAAAGATGTTATACAGAAACAAACGCTCTGATACTAAGCTTCCAAGCACACATCGAGACATACAAGAAATATAAAATGAGAACATAAAACTTAACATATACATCTGTTAAAAGAAGGCTAGCTCTGATAACAAGACCATAGTAACCTTGATCAAAGGATTAGACTTATAACGGACTAAAGACTAAAAATGCCTAGACACACAAAAGACTCTTGCTCCTTCATTACCCAATGTAGTGAATGAGTCCCAAACACACTTTTATAGGAGAGTGAGATGCTTTTCACCGGATAACTTAGAGACCGGGAATCGAAAACCCGGGCTACCAAAAAGATTCCCATTAGGAGATATTGGAGGGTAGAAATGATGAGTACACGCCACTCATCTTGACGCCTTTAGAAAGTGGAGAGGTCTACCATGCTCCAATGTGACATAAAGTGTGTCACGCCAAAACTTTATTTGATTCCTAAAGGACCACTAAGGCAAATGACAACAAGCCTACCATCATAGCTTTTTGCTTTAAAAGATTCCTAAGGATTGTAATGAACCCCAAGACTATTGTCATCATCGAATGAGTTGGATGATTCCTCTCTTTCGACGAAGTATAGGTACCCTTGTATTGCGCTTGTACTAGAGGCTTGAAATGGAAGAAGTACCATAATTGTTTATAGCTACATGTCTTCTTGATGGGAAAAAATATTTGATCTAGTATCTGTAAGAAATGACTAGGTGTTGGAGGATGCAAATTCATCGTATGGTGGAGATAAATTTTTTGCCAAAGCCATTCATCCGGATGTTGGTGATGTGCCTGCACATGGTTAGGCTTGATATAATGTCTCTTTTACATACCAAGAAATTTTACAATTTATCAAAATTTTCCTGGCAATATCAGGATGTATCTGAAGAAGAGAATGATCATAAATTTTGGTAGGGAGATATCTGGAGAGAAAATATTTGCAATGATTAACAATATATCCTTGATATCCTGCTTTGTTGGGTCTATTCCAAATATCAATATGTAGTGGATGACCTTCAGGCCACATCCGAGTCAATATAAATCTCCACAATGTTCCTAGTCTTGGGACAAGTTATCTCAAGCGAATTCCTTCTATAGGAATATTATTTGGAGGTGGCTCTACAAACCTATAATGTCTCCATCCCTTTGATGCTGGCTATTTTAAGATAGCTGTCACCTTCTTTGGATCCATTCACAAACCATCTTGGGAAGTTACAAAACCCAAGTAAACCAACTCCTTTATTAAGTTGACTAACAACTTTTATTCTCTCGACTGCTAAAACATTTATCTTATATGCATTAAATGCTTTTCCTTTTGTCTTACTGAAGATGAGATTGTCATCAAAATACACAATGACAAATTTCTCAAGGAATAGTTTCAATACTAGATTCATAAGTCTCATGAATGTACTTGATGTGTTAGCTTCCTGTGTTTTGAATGCAATCTTCCATTCATCTACCTCTCTGATTTTGATTTGGTGATAACTAATCTTCAGATCAATCTTCGTTAAGAATCTCGCTCCACTCAAATAGTTTATCAAGTCATCCATCATAGGAAAAGAGAATCTATACTTGATTGTTATCTTGTTGATGGCTCGGAAATTTGTGCACATCTTCCATTGCCCTCCCTTCTTAGGTGCTTATATTGTTGGTATGGCAGATGGGTTTAAACTCTTTGATTAGCCCACTCTAACAACTCCTCCACTTGCCTCTTGAATTCCTTTTCCTCAATAGGCATCAACCTATATTATGCTTTGTTCAGAAAACTTTATCTAAGAAGCAAATCCATGATATGGATAATACTCTATACATGTGGTAAACCACCATGCAAATCATTAGGAATGAACTTGTCAAACTCTCACTACAAATATTTTCACTTTTCGGGGAAATCATTGGCCTCTTTTGTGACCCCAATTTGCAATTGCTTGGAAACAAAAACAAAACATGTTCTCTCCTTCACCTCTTTTAGGAATTGCTTCCTTGAAACCAAAAAATTATCAGGACTAGTCTTCTTCTTTTCCTTTGTTCTTCAATGGACTCAAAGTGTACTTTCTACCATTTTCACATGGGTGCAAGTATTTTCTCTTACATCGTGCAAAGCCTTCCTATAAAACTATCATGGTCTTTGTGGTGGATGCCTCATGCATCAGTCCATACATTAGAGCATTCCCTGAACAACGAGATCGCGAACAACCGAAACATGACTACATCAGTAGTACACATTGGGGTAACTTTTGAATGGTCGGGCCTCGAACTTGGAAGTGGATATAAACTAGAGCATCGTTGTCCCTTAGCGTCACTTGTTAAAAAAAATCATACATCCGCGAGGATAACATCACATAAAAATTCATCCTCGTAAGACCCGATTTGAAAATTGAAAACATTGTTTTGGGTGTATGAATTCCTTTTCCTCAATAGGCATCAACCTATATTATGCTTTGTTCAGAAAACTTTATCTAAGAAGCAAATCCATGATATGGATAATACGAATGAGTTGGATGATCCTCTCTTTCGGACTAAGTATAGGTCCAGCCTTGTATTGTTGCTTGTACTAAGGCTTGAAATGGGAAGAAGTACCATCCTTGTTTATAGCTAACATGTCTTCTTGATGGAAAAAATATTTGATCGGTATCGGTCAGAAATGGACTAGTTTGAGGATGGCAAATCATCGTATGGTGGAGATAATTTTTTTTGCCAAAGCCATTCATCCGATGTTGGTGATGTGCCTGCACATGGTTCGGCTTGATATAATGCTCTTTTACAACCAAGAAATTTTTACAATTTATCAAAATTTTCCTGGCAATATTCAGGATGTATTCTGAAGAAGAGAATGATCGGATAATTTTGGTAGGGAGATATCTGGAGAGAAAATATTTGCAATTATTAACCAATATTCCTTGATTCCTGCTTTGTTGGGTCTATTCCAAATATCAATCTGTATGGATGACCTTCAGGCCACATCCGGTCAATATAAATCTCCACAATGGTTTCCTAGTCTTTGACAAGTTTATCTCAAGCGAATTCCTTCTATAGGAATTTTTTGGAGGTGGCTCTACAAACCTATAATGTCTCCATCCCGTTTGATGTGGCTATTTTTAAGATAGCTGTCACCTTCTTTGGATCCATTCACAAAAAACCCCAATTTCTTTTTGGGAAGTTACAAAACCCAAGTAACCCAACTCCTTTATTAAGTTGACTAACAACTTTTATTCTCTCGACTGCTAAAACATTTATCTTTATATATGCCTTAAATGCTTTTCTTTTGTCTTACTGAAATTAGATTTGTCTCAATACCCAATGAACAAATTTCTCAGGAATGTTTCAATACTATATTCCAATAATGTCTCATGAAATGGTTACTTGATGTGTTAGCTTCCTGTGTTTTGAATGCAATCTTCACATTTCATCACCTCTCTGATTTTGATTTGGTGTGGTGATACCTAATCTTCAGGATCAATTTTCGTTAAGAATCTCGCCTCCACTACAAACTCAGTTAATCAATTCATAACCCTCGGAAAGAAATCTATACTTGAATTTTAGCTTGGTTGATGGCTCGGAATTTGTTGCACAATCTTCCATTGCCCTCCCGTTCTTAGGGGCTTATATTTTGGTATGGCAATTGGTTTAAAAACTCTTTGATTAGCCCCCACTCTACAACTCCCCACATCGCCCTCTTGAATTCCTTTTTCCTCAAATAGGCATCAACCTCCTATGAGGCTTTGTTCAGAAAACTTTATCTAAGAGCAAATCCCTGATATGGGTAATACTCTTACATGTGGTAAACCACCATGCAAATCATTAGAATGAACTTGTCAAAACTCTCCCTATACAAATAGTTTCACTTTTTTCGGGAAATCATTGGCCTCTTTTGTACCCCAGTGAATTCTTGGAAACAAAACAACACCTGTTCTCTCCTTCACCTCTTTTAGGAATTGCTTCCTTGAACAAAAAATGTATGCATGACTAGTCTTCTCTTTTCCTTTGTTCTTCAATGGACCAAAGGTGTTACGTCCTACCCATTTTCACATGGGTGCAAGTATTTTCTCTTACATCGTGCAAACCTTCCCTATCAACTATCATGTCCTTTGGTGGTGATGCCTCATGCATCATTCCATCGCCTTAGAGCATTCCCTGAACACGAAATCGTCGAACAAACCGAAACATGACTAACATCAGTAGTACACATTGGGGTAACTTTTGAATGGTCGGGCCTCGAACTTGTAGTGGATATAACTAAGCAGTGTTGTCCCTTAGCGTCACTTGTTAAAAAAAATCATACATCCGCGAGGATAACATCACATAAAATTTCATCCTCGTAAGACCCGATTTGAAAATTGAAAACATTGTTTTGGGTGTATGATTCTCTTCAAACCATCTCATTGACACAAGATTATCAATATTACCATTATCAATGATGAGCTTACAACTTTTACCTCCATCTTTTACCTTCAAACCTACATATGGTTTTTTGAAAAGAGTCTCTGTTTGTAATGTTTTCTCTTCTTTCCAGTTTAATAACTCCCCCTTCATCATATAACAACTTCATTGTGTTTTTGGTTCCTCTAGGGATTAGGTGATGCAATTCCCCTCATCACTTGCGTAATGCGATTGCTTATCTTATTCTTCTAATCGTTTTCCTTTTGTTCATAAGGGCACTACAATGTCTAATGCCTGTGTCTCCACACCTAAACATGTACCCACGATTCTTGAACTCTTCCTTGTTCGAAGTATCCTCTTTCTTTGGCAGGAATCTCTACTCTTAGTGCAATATTCTGGCTTTGAGAAGTATTTTGTTCTCTTTTAGATGTTTTCTCTACTATTAATTCTCATGACATCCTCTCACGAACACTCCTTTTTCCTCGAGTGTTTTTTGTTTCCTCCTAGACCAGTTTTTCTTCCATATCGAAAGCATACTGAGAGGCTTATTTTATTGAACTACTCTAATCATTCCAAACTCATTTTTAAATGGAACGACGCACACCATTTCCGTCTTTTTTATATCTTGTTTCTCATCACATCTTTGAACATGACCAACTAAAATTTGCGAACTTTTAAACTTTTGTGTAATTTTTCACATTCATTTCCTTCTATTTCAGTTCCTATAGTTTTCTTCTTGAACAAACCATTTGATGATCCACATGGTTAAAGTTTACCTTGCAACTTTGCAGTCATTCTAACGAAATACGTGATTTCATCTTTGTTCCTTTCTTATCCTCCCTGTTTGCACATGATCTCAGAATAATGGCTGCGCATTTCCCTTCAACTTAATTGTCAACCCAAGATATGTTTTAAAGACATTTTGCTAGTTGGCTAATTTTTTTACATATTTTTCAAATTTTAGTTTTGCCTAAAAAATCAATTTTAGAAATGATCAAAATAATTTTCTCTAATGCATGCTTTACTCAATGATTTCTCAGGATGTTTTCCTCGAGTAACTAGGGGGGTCCAATCTCGGCCCCTTTTTTTTTTTTGCTTTTCCCATTCTGAAATTGCCCTCAGGATTCTATCTTTTGTTTCATCACAATTTCTTTCAACTTGGAGCTTAAGGGCTTTGTGTTCATTTTCACCACTTTACATTTTCATAGGGTTTTTTTTTTCCTTAACTCCAATTGGGCGCTGGATTCCTAGTAACATATTTTCCTAAGTGTGCGACTCTTGGTGACTTTCTCCCCCTCTTGTGACGAGCAAGACTTTGATTTGTTTTTATTCATCAACAACACACCCTCACATTAAACATTACTCCTACCCAACAATATCCCATGTTGGAATATTGCCGTCATGTTTTCTAACTACCCACTTGGCCACTTTTGATGGCCATAATTCTTACAACGCATTCGTAGACACAATTTCACTTTGAGACAAAATGATGCAATCACGGTTAGGGGGTGAGTTAACATCCCCTAATTGTGCAAACTAGACATACACATACCACATTTCCCTTCACACAACAATGGAGCAACCACAAAATTTTGATCCTCAATCCAATTACAAACACATTTACAATAATTACAATCTCTAACTTAGTAATGAAATCCTGTTTGTTCGTATTTAATAATATTGTGTAGTAATGATGATTCAAAACTAAGATAGACAATCTAAATTAATGGTACTCTTTCTTCTGCTAACACATTTGCCAAGGATAATAATAAAGAAATTGCAATTATGGTTTTAGAGTTAAAGAGAACATATTCATGCAGACAAATTATGGGATCAGCCCATGTAGTTTCCAACCTATGATTAAATGCAAATTGTTTTTTGATCGAATGACCCATAATAACGGTGAAGCCTTGATTCATCCGCACACTTCACACTTGTACTTCATTTTTTCTCATAGTTTTGGTCATGGTACTAATACAGATGATTTTCGAATTTTAGTAGCTTGCTGTTGTGTTTTGTGTCTCCAAGGAATAATAAATCAGTTCTTTGCATTGATGTTCTCATAATGAGAGAACATAAAATCCCTAAATATCCTTGATAAATTAGGTGGATAATGTATTATATGTGATAAGTTGTATATGTCTGATCAATGACCCGAAAGACCACCTAGGCTGACTAAGCTCAGTTACCCTTTTGAAAAATTGATTGGTAGAAGTCAAGGGACATGTTCATGGATGAACCTAAATCCTGGAGCTATGGAACTTTTCCAGGGTGTTTAAGGAAACAATTATTAGACAAGTAGATAGAAGTTTGTATAGAGATTTTGTCGCATGTACAATGTTTCCCGAGGAGTTGATTTGGAGATACTATCGTCTAGTGGTCTTAGGATGTAAGAATAAGCATGATGGTGCTTTAAATGGCCATTATTTCTAAACGAGATAACTATCTATTATTCCAAATTCCATATTTCCCAAATGCTCATACACATTTTGAGTACTACATTGGTCCCCCCTTTTATTAATCTAGTATTGCAACGCTTGATTAAAATAAAATGCAAACCAATCACATCTCAATCATATGATGGTGTTTGTGATTTGTGAGTGTCTACTCCTATTCCGACATGAAACTTGCAATCAGCATGGCAACTAACGCTTAGACAATGCTCATACATGGTGTATTAGCAAATTTTAACTTGGACTTAACATACTTTTTTAATATGAAAAATGATAATTCAATGAAAAATATTTACTATTTAATATATTTAGTATAAATAACATTTATAAGTGTACTGGGGTATTTTTTTTTTGGGCCGAACCGAAAACGCAACATAACAAAAAAAATTGATTTTTTTCAAAGGGAAGATCATAATAAAAACTTTTGATATGCTGGCTGAAAAATCAGAGCTGGTTTTGATTTGTGTCGATGTGGTCAAGATTGTTGTGTAAATCCTACTAGATTGTAACTATGATTACGCCAATCACTCCTAACAAAGTCCTTCTTGTGAGTTCCTCTTAAGTTTTCCTTTAGAGACAACTCAGACCTTCGATTGGCAAGATAGTCCCAACTTTGTAACCTTTTTTCTGTATCTTTAAATGAAGGTTATTCTCAAGCTTTCCCCAAACGCTCATCACTCATTTTGCCTTCATTGCGATCCTCCCCTTGAAGAATCATTCCTTCGTCGGCATGTCAATGTTCTCACCAGAACATCTTTTTAATGTGGGTAGTGGGGCCCTTTCATGAATCTTCATATCCTCGTCAATAATGACTCAACAGAGGGGCATTATCACAAAGACTTAAAGTGACGTGTTTCATGTCATTGGGAATTTCTTAGTGCAAGGACGAATTAATTGTGCTGTTTGCATGATCCACCTAACTCGCAAGAGTTCACAATTTCCTTGATGGTTCATGTTCTGTAGATAGTTGGTTTGTGGTCACGGATGTGACTATTTAGAAAGATTGCTCATGAGGTGAATCACAATTTCAACACAGAAAGTTGGAAGGTTTGTACAACTCACAAAAACTGCTTAGACAGAATGTATTTCTATTCCATGTTGTAGATTTGAAAAACATGGTTTTGGTGTAAAATGATTCCTCAAACCATCTCTTGACACGTTTCTTGAGCTTACAACTTTATTACCTCCATCTTTTACCTTCAAACCTACATATGGTTTTGAAAAGAGTCTTCTATTGTATTGGTTCATTCTCTTCTTTCACAAGTTTTAATAACATCCTCTTCATCATATAACAACTTATTTGTGTTTTGGTTCCTCTATGGGATTAGGTGATGCAACATTCCCCTCATCAGCTTGCGTAATGCGATTGCTTATCTTATTTCTTCTATCGTTGTCCTGTTGTGCATAAGGGCACTACAATGCTCTATGCCTAGTGTCTCCACACCTAAACCATGTACCCACGAATTCTTGAACTCTTCCTTGTTCGGAGTATCCTCTTTCTCTGGAAGGATATCCTCTACCTCTTAGTGCAATATTCTGGCTTTGAGAAGTATTTTGTTCTCTTTTATGAGTGTTGTCCTCTACTATTAATTTCTCATGCACATCCTCTCAAGAACACTCCTTTTCCTCTAGTGTTTTTTTGTTTCCTCCTAGACAAGTTTTCTTCCATCTTCGAAGCATACTGAGAGGCTTATTTTATTGCACATACTCTAATCATTCCAAACTCATTTTAAATGGAAATACGCACACCATTTACGTCTTTTTATATCTTTTTCTCATCATCTTGAACATGACCAACTCAAATTTGCGAACTTGTAGAACTTTGTGTAATGTTTCACATTCATTTCCTTCTATTGCAAGTTCTATAGTTTCTTGAACAAACCCATTTGATGATCCACATGTTAAAGTTTACCTTTCAACTTTGCAGTCATTCTATCGAAATACTTGATTTCATCTTTGTTCCTTCTTATCCTCCTGGTTTGCACATGATCTCATCATATGGCTACATGTCCCTTCAACTTATTGCAAACCAAGATATGTTTTAAAGACTATTTTTGCTAGTTGGCTAATTTTTAATATTTTTTCAAATTTTAGTTTTGCCAAACAATCAATTTTAGAAAAATTATCAAAATATTTCTCTAATGCAATGCTTTACTCAATGATTTCTTCAGGAGTTTCCTCGAGTAACTAGGGGGTCCAATCTCGGCTTGCTTTCCATTCTGGAAACGGCCCTCAGGATTCTATCTTTTGGTTCATCAACAATTTCTTCAACTTGGAGCTTAAGGGCTTTGTGTTCATTTTCACTCACATTTACATTGCATAGTTTCCTTAGACTCCAATTGGGCCTGGATTCCTCGTAACATATTTTCTAAGTGTGCGACTCTTGGTACTCTCCCCGCTCTTGTGACGAGCAAGACTTTGTGAGTTGTTTTTATTCATCACACCCTCAACATTAACATTAACTCCTACCCAACAATATCCATGTTGGAAGATGCCTCAATGTTTTCTACCCACTTGCCACTTTTGAATGCAATAATTCTTCAACGCATTCGTAAGACACAATTCACTTTGATACAAAATGATGCAATCACGGTTAGGGAGTTGAGTTAACAATCACCTTAGATTGTGCAAACTAGACATACACATGCACAACATGTCTTCACACAACAATGGAACACCACAAAATTTTGATCCATCAAGCCAATTACACAATTTACAATAATTACAATCTCTAACTTAGTAATGAAAAATCATGGTTTGTTCGTAATTTAATATATTGTGTAGTAATGATGATTCAAAACTAAGATAGACAATCTTAAATTATGGTACTCTTGCTTCTGCTTACAAATTTGCCAATGATAAATAAATAAAGTGCAATTAGGGTTTTAGAGTTAAATAAAGGAACCATATTCATGCAGAAAAATTATGGGATCAAGCCCATGTAGTTCTCCAACCTATGATTAAATGCATGTGATAGAATGACCAATAACGGTGAAGCCCTTGATTCATCCCTCACACTTCACACTTGTACTTCAAGTTTTTCTCATAGTTGGTCAATGGTAATAATACAGATGATTTCGAATTTTAGTAGCTTGCTGTTGTGTTCCAAGGAATAAAATAAATCAGTTCTTTGTCATTGATGTTCTCATAATGAGAGAACATAAAATCCCTAAATATCCTTGATAAATTAGGGTGGATATGTATTTATATGTGATAATTTGTATGATTTCTAGATCAATCGACCCGAAAGTACCACCTAGGCTGACTAAGCTAAGTTACCCTTTTGAAAAATTGATTGGTAGAAGTGCAAGGGACATGTTCATGGATGAACCTATCCTGGAGCTATGAACTTGTCTAGGGTGTGAAAGGAAACAATTATTAGACAAGTAGAAGTTTGTATAGATATTTTGTAGCATGTACAATGTTTCCCGAGGAGTTGAGTTGGAGAATATCTATCGTCTAGTGGTATTAGGATGTAAGATAGAGCATGAGGGTGCTTTAAATCAGCCATTTATTTATAAACGAGATAAATATCTAATTAAGTTCCAAATTCCATATTTCCAAGTGCTCATACCAAAATTTGAGTACTACAATTGTCCCCCCTTTTAATCTAGTATTGACAAACGCTTGATTAAAATAAAATGCAAACCTCACATCTCAATCATATGATGGTGGTGTGAATTTGTGAGTGTCTACGCTATTCCACATGAAACTTGCAAATCACATGGCAAATACGCGTAGAACAATGCTCAATAATGGTGTATAGAAATTTGTAAATTGACTTAACATACTTTTTTAAATATGAAAAAATGATAAATTCAATGAAAAAATTTACTATGTTAATATATTTAGTAATAAATAATTTATAAGTGTACTGGGTATTTTTTTGCAAAGAAAACCGCACAAATAAACAAAAAAATTGATTTTTTAAAGGGAAGATCATAATAAAACTTTTGTATGCTGGCTGAAAAATCTAGAGCTGGTTTGATTTTGTGTCGATGTGGTCAGATTTTGTGTAAATCCTACTAGATTGGTAACTATGATGTACTCAAATCACTCCTAACAAGTTCCTTCTTGTGAGTTACTCTTAAGTTTCCTTTAGGAAGACCAACTCAACCTTCCTATTGCAAGATAGTCAACTTTGCTAACCCCTTTGTTCTGTATCTTTAGATGAAAGGTTATTCTCAAGCTTCCCAAACTCTTAGCTACTCATGTTGCCTTCATTGCTATCTCCCTTGAAAGGAATCATTCCTTCGTCGGCATGTCAATGTTCTCACAAAGAAACATCTTAGTTAATGTGGTAGTGGCCCTTCATGAATCTTCATATACTCGTCAATAATGCTCAACAGTAGGGGGCATTATCATCAAGACTTAAAGTGACGTGTTTCATGTCATGGGGAATTTCTTAGTGGCAAGGAAGAATTATTGTGCTGTTATGCAGGATTCCACCTAACTTCGCAAGAGTTCACAATTTCTTGATGATTCATAGTTCTGTAGATAGTTGTTGTGGTCAAGGATGTAGAACTATGTAGAAAGATGCTCATAGGTGAATCACATATATTCAAAGAAAGTTGGAATGTTGTACAACTCAACAAAAACTTCTTAGATAGATGTAGTTCTATTCAATGTTGTAGATGAAGTGAGATCGCAAGATTTTTATTGCTACACACAACTTTGCAAGAGATCACACAATATCACAAGAAACAAAGGATGCAACCACTTATTATGTCTACTCCTAACGATTTTTGGGTGATGTGGGATTTTGTTTGTGAACCCGAATGCTCTTGCATCAATGTCTCTTAGGTATTTGAACTCGTGTCTCTTCTATGAACTCCACAATAATATACCACTTGAGCTCAACTCATTTGGTGCCAAGCGTTCATCTTGGGGTTGTGATGTGCCATCTTGCTCAACACCAACACATACATGGCAATATGTTCCTTTGAATGTCTATCATACTCCAAGTTTACTAACTCCAAAATCCTTCATACTATGTCCTTCCTCAACTCTCATGTATATTCAATGCGTCAATGTCAACTTTAACCCTGATTTCAGTCTCCAACCTTCTTTCAGGGATTCAACCTCACTTGACCCTGTCCTTACTCTATTTTATCCTTTTATACAATTTGTTTACAACTAGTTCTCCACCTATAAGACTGTATCTTATACCTTTTCAACTTCCCTGAGATGGCCTAACTCATCCCACCTATACAACCTTTCAAACCCTATCAAGTACACCACCAAAACGATACAAGAACCTTGTTAAGCTTGTGCATAATCTTGACATTAAATGGTTTACCTGCCTTGCATATTAGATTTCAACCCACAAACATTAAGAGGTCATGAACCTTGTATTACCTTACATGAGTTATATACTGAGATCACCCCAATCCTATGAAGAGATGGAATTTAATACATCTTCACTGATATTTTCCCATATGTATGCAATAAAGAATCATTAACCAATATGTCAATACTGCCCTGTCTTGGCTTATTCCAAACTTGACTCCCTAAGCCCCTACCATGGTAGTCACGAGGAATTGAGGTTGCTAGTCATCATCTTGAACAAGCTATGATCACTAAATCAATGCCTTATAAGAGTTCAACTCTTCTATATTCTCATGCAAGGATTGTTTCACACTTCAAAATCCATTTCTTGAAGTTACTAACATATACGCCTATGAAGTTCTCTTAACCATGCTTACTCTCCTTGTGAAGTCATGTTGCACATAAGATCACAATATCATTCATATATGTTAGACATGTTTAATGCATCATATTATAGATTTAGGTTCCCTTTTGAATGATCTGACACTGGTCTCCATTTTGGATTGTAGTACTCTACTCTCAAGCTTCTTAAGGTTCTTATTTGCCCATTCAAGGCCCAAAATGCAAGTAAGAGGATTCCATTCTCTGGATCCACGCTCTATAGGCATCATTTACTATGTTTGAAGTGTTCCCAAACTTATATGCACTAGCCATTAGCACATTTCTCCCAACTTAGCCTTCTTTGTAGCCTTTCTTAGTGACTTAGTACAGGCTTTCAACATGTACAGTCAACCTTCACTTAAAATGATGGCAGTTAACTCATGGAATTATCCCTAGGATCATTTAAACACTTCAATTGGACCTTATTCCATCCTTTTTCCAGGTCTAGGGTCATGACAATCAAACCCTAATGAAAACTCTGGCTTTTACCTTGCTTAACTATACACTGTATTTTCTCCTTTCTAGCCCGAGACTACTGTCATCGAGATCTCGGACTGTGATTCTTCAATCACCATAAAACTATCAGGATCTCTTATTCATGTGAGGACAAAGATATTTTGAAAATATCAACTTATTCTATCGATGCAAATAAAAGATAATGGGAGCCCTAAATCGAGCTTGAGAGAGGACAATTTGCAATAGAATTCTTGTCAAGCATTGTCAAGACTTGTAAAAATTAGGAATACGTTCCTTGTCACATGTAGAATCTTTCCACATCAACAATCAAGAGAAATTAAACATATCAATAGCAATAAGGGTTTGTACCTCGCTGTCCTGGTACATCTTTCATGCATAGTCCACTAAAAACCTGAAAAATCAACTTGTAGCATCCATAATTCATACAAGTATCATTATAATCATGCAATACACATACTATGAAAGAGGATTTAGAGGTTTGTGAAGCCCAAGAAGTTCATTTCCATTCATTTCTCATTCAAAACATGCTTTACATCATGAGTTCTATGCAAGTTTTGCACTTCTCCAAATTTCAACTCCATTTACACACATTACTCATGTTTCCTCCTCCTTTTGATGATACTTGACCTCCACTGCCCTTCAATGATCTTGACTTGACTATAATAGTCCTCATCTAAGCTAGAATTCCTATTTTTGAGAGATACTCTCCTCTATATAAGCACAATACAAGGAGTTTCTTGGTCAACCATGACCTTGGACAGATAAATGCTGTTAACACAATATATTTAGAGCTTTTCAATCCTCCTCCTACGAAGATAATGGAGATAAGGAAACTCATACACACCTAGACACCCAACAATAACCTTATTTTGGACTAATGCATTTGCTTTTACACTTGTACAAAGGGAATTTACATCACAAATTCAAATATTCTAACCTAGAGATTGGAACAAACAATTATGACAACTCCTAATACATATTCAATGCCTTTCAAAGGATTATTTAAACTTTATTGTCCTTCAGAGCTACCATGATGATGCTCCTGCATTAGGTTGGGAGAATGAAGTCTTTTGTTTCGCAGATAAATCAACAAATTTTGATTCAAAGAAGTAATAAAATTTAATTTGACTTACCATATGGAAATCTTATTAGAAAGTAATGAAGGTTATAGTCTATAAATTTTCCTATCTTAATACAACATCCATCACAACCACCAAATAAGTACTAAAATATTTCAATAGCTTATGGAAAAATCATAGAAACATGCATTATGATTGCTAATTATAACTAGATCCCAAAAGACGGTAACAATGAACTTCAATGGCATTGAGTTGCGCTTTCACTTCTTCAAGTCCCTATGATGAGTTATTAGTCTATGTGATCATTTGCTTAATTATCACTCTTTGACAAGCCTGTTATGTTATCCTTTTGATGTAGAGTGGTTCAGTGTCAAATGTCTTCTTTTAGTTTTTCCTTTAAAGGAGTAAAATCTATGTAATATATAATAGCTTTTGGATCTTGAATAGATAGGAAACTCATACTATTTTATATCTACATCATTTTTGCATGCCTACATAAACTAGTCGTTATTGCATCTTGTTGGTGAAATATTTTGTGAGGGGTCAAAATATGCAATTTCATCAACGCTCACGGGACAAAGTCCATCCTCTTTGGAATGGGGAGGCTCCCATTTATTGAAAGATAGAAATTATGTACACTAGACTAATATCTGGGGTGGCTAGAGGCTGAGGAATGTGCAGAAACACTCTTGTTGTGACTGCTATGATAAACTAGAGGAGAATAAATTTGCAGGTAAGGGAAGAGAGAGAAATGAGAAGGGGAATTCTATTAATGAGCTACACGAAGATTTCATTAACTAAAACTCAGAGGTGATTCTAGTTTCAATTGGAGGAAACAAGAAAATAAAACACAACATCATAAGAATATAATGAAAAAAATAATGTAAGATAGATAAAAAGTCTTATCTAGATATTTTCATTCCACAAAGAAGGCACAAAGTCCTTCAACTTCTTACAAATGTAAGCATATGCTCGGTTGAGTGACAAGATGAGAATGGAGGAAAATTGTTATGTTGGAAATAGAAGAATTACAACATGCTAGAGAGAAAAAACCGATGCTTTGAGATAGAGAGAGCATTCCAATTTATAGCCAAAACAAGTGACTCTTCGCATTACCATGTGACTTTTCAACTTAAAGTGCAATCTCAACGAAGAAATATAAAATTTACGTGACTTAAGTCACTTTTACAAAAAATATTTCTAAATGAAGAAATCAAAATTAGAGAGATAAAAGAAGAGAGAGGTGTGATAAAAAGAAAATTATCTAGAATGAAGTTTTGCTCTTCCCTCATCGTGGAGATGAATGTTGCAACTGAATAAGATATTCTTTAGATGCTTATGTGATTAGAGCATGTATTTTCTCAGAATTAGAAACGATGTTCCACATCTTATATAAAATGATTATCTTTGGTCATGCCTCAGAAGCTATTTTTCAAATATTCATCTATGTGAGCAATGGTAGGCCGCACAAATCAACTCTTTGTCACAAACACAATCTCTTGTCTCCCACACGATCAAATACATATATTGTAATCGTTAGAAAACATACACTCACATCATCCATGCAATAGAGTCGATAATAAAAATTACAACATGAGCTCTCTTGGATTTTACAACATTAAATATTTCTTATAATTCTTAATGGTAACATAACAATCCTCCGAATGGAAACACTTTCTGTTTGTGAGATGGAATCAAGCTCTGACTGAATGAACAACGCCTTCCTGAAGAATAGTACTTACCACTATGTATTCCGAATAGATGATGATAATGAGATCAAGAATACACCAGAACCATGGTTTTCATTTTAGAATCCTTCAATTGATTCAACTAGATGTTTCATGTTCAACAATCCTCTTGTGCACTCTAACAAATGTGATTTTTTTATTCAACTATTTTCAACGATCCTCTATGTCAATTTTGGCTATGACATGGATGCGATCACCACAGATGAAGGACTCATTTGAATCAATCATGGATGGATTTGTTTGAAATTTTATTGAGAGAAGAAGTGATGCACCAATTTTGAGACAATTCTCTTGTTGGGATCATCGAGTAAGTGCAAAATGTAACGAAGAGGGAAAAGTAATATGAACAAATTATTCATCCATATCTCCAAAAATACTCCACCTCATCATGCAAGGGATGGATCAAATAAAAATTGATTTTAAGAAGAACATTTTCTCCAAATTTCAGGACATTTGGCTGGTTGAGTCACCGGGAAAAAGTAATAACGTTTTCAGCTGTTCTGGGCATAAATTGAGGTTTTAATGGGGTTTTTCAGCTGCAACATTGATTAGATCACCTTGAGATGAATACTTATATAATCCACATGAGATTTGATCCATTTGAGATATGATTCCAAGAAGAAGGGATGCTCCAATTTTAACGAAGATCTCTCATTGGAAATACGAGAAATTGCAAAACAAGTTCATGTTGGACAATGAATTTTTGAATGGTGTTTGCAAGAAAAAATGGATCAAATCACATCAAATGAATCCTCTTAATCCATAAAATGAGAAATGGAACAATGTGAAGGCAATTTGAAGGTGAACTCATGGGAAAAGTTTCATGGAATTTGGCCTTGGGGTTTGCAAGCTATGATCATTTGAGTTTAATGGAAGAAATATGGTAAAAAAAGGTCTCTAGCGAAAAACTTGAAGTTGGAAGATATATAAAAATATTTTGTTACAATCCTTGTATCTTACATCATATTGAAGGCATTTTGATGGAGAGCAAGTGTGCAAAATTTCAAGGATTTTTGGCCATGAGAGCTCAAGATATGAGCAAATGTAGTTTGAGGAATACTAGGGCATCCAATTGGTTTTCAAGGCCAAATGGGAGGATAAATGTAGTTTTCATGGTGTTTTTCACATGCACTTTATCTATTCTTGAGTTGGGGTTTTGGAGGGAAAACATAGAATTCAAAAATCCACTTCAGTGATGGAGGGGTTTGGGTTTTGCAAATACAAACATGAAAATGAGCCTCATTTGCCAACTCCTCTCCTAAAGGAAACTCCAATCAGGTTAGGGTGCACTTATAAAGTGCGTGGAACATTGAAAAAGTGTGCCAATGCATGAGGGGGGCCAAAAATGTGGCCAAGACCTTAGGGTTTGCATAAGACCACCTAAAACAAGTTAAGACTCTATTTTGTTGTTACTTTTTGAGTTTAGAATGGTTAAGGTGCACTTATGAGGGCAAGGAAACATAACACTCCATGCAAAACTTTGTTTTGAATTCCCAAAAGGCTGCAATGCCCCATAAGTGCGCACAAGTCACTTAAGTTGTTGACATCAACAACTCAATGAAGAATTAGAACATAAAGTGGATATTTGGGTCTAAGACCAAAAATCAAAGTTTCTAGGGGGTATGATGTATGATACTGACTAAAAATGGGCCAAGAATTCAAGGCAACCACTTATAAGACTTCAAAATGTATTCTCTTCGAGTATTGATCCAACTTGCCGTTTTGGGGTAGGAAGGAGAAACAATGAATTGAGATGTCATAAAGGCTTGGGATGAGTAGGAACAAAACCATTACTTGGACCATGAAAAGGACTCAATGAGATTTATTTTGACTCTTGGTTAAACTTCTGACTCCACTCGACGTTCATGAAACCTTCCATGCAAGTTCTCTCCTTTATAAAGACTAAGGTGCCTTAGTGTCTAAAAGGTTCCATTCTCGGTACTTCCAAAATATTACTCTGAATATATCATCACGCAGTATAATTTGAAACCTTTCCAATGGATTTGATATGGATTCCGTAAACCACACAATTCTCCCGAAACCCTTCTGCATTGACCAAAAACACCTTTTCCTCAAAAAGTGCTTGAAGTGAATGTGCTCCCAAAACTAGTCCAAAGATTTCAAAATATTTCCTAAACCATAATAACATGTAGTCAACTCAGAGATCTTTCTAATGACTATAATATGTACTTCTGAAACCACCCGGAGTTTCCAAAACCTTTCACATAAGTTGATACTTGCAAAGAGACAATTTTGACACTTTTAACTAACTTTGCCGAGAAGTGGCAAAAATTTTCACGGGGTTGTCAAGTAAAATTCCTAGACATTTTATATGCCAAAATATCTACAATGAGAACATCTAACGTCTCCCTCTTATTCAAATAAATGTGTAGGTATAAGCACAAAACACTGAGCCTCTTGCTCACTGTCCCTAGCCTTGGTTATCCAATCTTTTTATTTGTAGGGTTTGGTCATTGTTTTGCTGTTGATTTTTGGCTTGAAACATGTTATCAGTTTGGAATATTACTAAAGATTGATTGAGATATTTTTCGATTGGGTCTTGAAACCCTGATGTGTTGCTTCCATAAACTTATCTTCTTGTATAGGTCGCTACAAAGAACATATAAAAAATTGATGGTATGGAGCTGTTATGGTCCATCAAGTTTGAAATGAATTGAAACTACAAAAAGAAACCTCTGACCATCATGTGGGGTCATTAGTTTGCTCCATGTTTAGAAAAATCTAATTTGAAATACTTCTGTCCAAAAATATATTTTATTAAGTTCCAAGGAACACAAATTCACACTTTCAATTTGCTTTGTCCCTAACCAGTTACAACTTACAAGTCTCACCTTAAGAAAAAGTAATAATGACTTTTTTTTTTGTTGTTTTTGTAAACCCACAAGGAACTATATTCACTAGGAAAAAGTGAAGCAATAAGGCTAAAATCCCATTAGTCTAGCATATACTTTAACCTTGGTATATATTTTCTTAAATATTAGGAGTGCACAAGCAGTGGTGATTTCTTAGATGGGGTAAAGAGAGGACATTCACTTGATCAAATATATTTTCTCTTGTATAAACCAACCAAAGAAGCCTGAAAAATACATTTCTCAACATCAATTCCTCAAATCAACATGGTTTTTGTTGTATTCAAATATGGATATATGTCTGGTAAATATGTAAAGATCATAAATTCACACTTGCTACTTGCTTTGTCCCTAACTAGTTATGACGAGTATTACCTTAAAAAAAATTACGAATATGGAAACCTAGCAAGGAAGCATTTTCCCTAGGAAACATTGCAATCAACAAAGGCTCAATGAGAATTTACGTGACTATGATGGGGTATTACAAAATGGTGGTCCAAAATTTGTCATTGGATGCATTAGATTGCCTAGGAAAGAATAACAAATAGTGTAAATATTATTAGTTGGATGGAATGTGCAGTATAAAGGAAGATTTTGGAAAGAAATCATTTAACACAGTTTAGGTTGTAGACAACAATGTAGGAGCAAAGTATAGTCCATTTTCTTATGGGAACTTTGCTAGATTATCATACTAGTATTGTTGAATGGTTGGCGCAATAGATTTGAACTAATGTTTGAGATTGAGGACAGAATGAAGAGATACATGATTGGATTAAAATACATTAATTTTCCATATTTTTTTATTGATTTAAATGCAATCTTATTGGTAAGTTTTCACTGGATCATTTTTGCTTGTATTTACAATACTTCTGTCATCTCCACAACACATAATTCACTCAAACTTTCCTTACATTCTGGAATTGAGTCAACATTTTGATAATTATTTTCCTGCTAATGCTTATCTTTGGATAGTTGGACCAAAAAGATATCAAATACAGACACGTAATAGAATTGTTGCTTCATTTATTCACTTGATCACATAACCTTTCAGTTTTTTGCCATGAATTATTTTTCTATTTAATGTATAATTCTTGAATTGTCATATCATTTATAGCCTAAAATATACTTCTTTCTAAGGAAGAATCCTGGTTCTATTGCGTCTGAGATGCAAAAGGAATTTATGATGAATATGTAGGATTTCCTATGGATATTTATAATGCTGTATACATTAGATTTTTAGCTAAAAGATCAATGCGTTTTTGGTAGAACCCTTTGATTTAAATGATGATGTCTATGAATCTATGATTTATCTTGGTAATTGTTGCATGAAGGTTTTTGATTCATAGTTGCCAACAATGACAGATTAATCAAAAGGTCTATTTGGTTCAAAATGAGAGGCCACCTAAGACCTGGTCCATATTTCATCACCATGCTGTAAATTATGGCTCAGGTCCAAGAAGCCATAAGTATTTAGTTTTTCTTACAATAAGTCTCATGTTGAAGGCAATATCCACTCTATCCCATCGTCTGTGTTCAAAATAAATGGTTTGAAGAACTCCAAAATTTCTACACCAAGTAAATACATGTGCATTTATAGAGGTATACCTAGTGAAAAAGCATCTAATATGATTATCTACAAGAAATGGAAAGTTCCATATTGAGTTAATTTGAGTGTTTTTCCATTACCTTGAATCCTATATTTGAAGCAGTATAATACATGTAGTAAGATTTTCCACGCATGCTCCACATTTTATAATATAATAATTGCTTCTCTCACATTTTAGAAAATTTCACATGATGTTGTGTATAGTCAGTATTTAATTATTTTTATTTCATCTTCACACTTGACCAATTCAAAATTCGTGTCACATTTGTGCACTTCCTCTATTCATGTCATGCAACTGCAGACCATGGTTTGCATCTAAATGTGTTTCATTATAGGGTATGATGTTTTTTCTTGAAAAAATTTGGCATGCTAATTGTTTCAATCCATAGGTGAACGCCACTAATGTCTATCATGAGAAACAAGTAAACACATCATAGTGTGTTGTTTTTTTCCAAAGAAGATCCATAATTTTTTGTAGGTATTTTTTGATTGACAATTTATTGTTTAAGTTTGTGTTGTCTACATTGATGTGGTTTTCGTAACATGATTTCAAAATGTTTGAATGGTATATTTATCAGTGTGTCCAGGAGGATCTTTGGATCAAATGAATGAATAATTAATTGCAAGAATGAGAAATCACACAAAATATAATGCAATATGAGAGAACTCCAAATGACTCAAAATAAGAAATAAAGTCGAATAATTTGACTAACTAAATAGCTCTCAAAATGAAGTGTGTACAAATGGGAGAGTGATGAATAACTCCTTCATGAGAATAGTGGTCAATAGTCCAAGAATAGCTGGTCAAATGTAACTCCCATAACACATTAGGACAGTCTATGACAAGTCAAGTAACTCCTACGACACAAATAACACATAAGCAAAATGAGTCATGTGTGTAGGAAATATTCCAAGTAATATCTAGATACAAGGAAACCAATATCCTACACCAACACCCCCTGGCGCGTAGCTTAGGTGGGTTAAAAAGTGGGTCCCAACAACAAGGCTTGTTGAGGTATCCAAGTACAATGCAACTCTCAGAAAGTGGAGAAAATAATAAAATCCGTAAGAAAAACTCCCACCTAAAAGAGATAAAAAGAGAAGTACAAAAAAATATCCCTCACAAAAGAGCCCCTAGAAGTACATAGAGAAGCTCCCATAAAATAGATAGAAAAAGAAGAAGAGAGAACTAATCATTTACCCAGAATATGATGCCTCTGAATCTCCCAAAAGATCCCGAAGCCAATGAAGCTTACTGTCAGTATAAGTATCGTGAAAACTACATCCCAATTAGGAATGTTTGGTGTTGTATTGAAACACCGAGTATCAAAAGCTGAAGCGAAGTTCCCATGTGGGACATCTTGGAGCCGTGATTGTATTTTCCTATCATTTGATGGATCACTAACACAACCAACTACATCTGGTGGTGTCTGCTAAACACATAATAAATGTGAAGTAGGAGAATTCGAAGGAGTATGATCAACATCTACATGATGATTAGGAGATGAAGGATGATAATCCTCATCATCACTCTCAAAATCAAAAGTGAAGGAAGAAAACTCCTCATCATTAGAAATCTACTCATGTGAAATAGAATCCATAGAAGACCTGTCAACAATATCTAGTGAGTCCAATGGAAATGAAGTGTCAAGAGTTGAACTCCAAGAGTTCTCGTCATAGGTAGAAGAATCATCCTTAGAGGTAAAGTGTGAAAAGAGATAACAAGATATTGATGATCAACTCTCCCCACTGCAATAGTAGACCCACTGTGCAACTCACTAATAACCATTGAATCCAGAGTGAAATCAACCTGCTTGCTTGAACTAAGGTGAGTGATTTGATATGCTGATATGAGTTTAGTTGATGGTGAAGGTACAAAAATAACATCATGAAATGTCCTATCACCTATGTCGATAGACCCTCTCCCTAATACGCCAACAATTTGCGATCACCCAATGAAAGAAACAACATAGAGCATGGCTCCAAGGAAGTGAAATCAACCTGAGATGAAGCCACGTGATGTGAGGCACTAGAGGCAATAATCAATGTGGTAGGGTGATATGTAGTGGCAATAAGTGCTTTGCCCGTAACTTTTCCTTTTGCCTTATCTTTTTCCTTTATAGAATCTTGAACTGGTGAACATGATGTGTCTAAACCTGGAACCTTGATGTTCTTCTCAATAATATAAGTCAGGTTGTCATTTTGTTTCCTCATACACTATTGTTCATTATGTCCATTTTTCTTACAGTAGGTACACTTAACCTTCTTTTTCTTAGGTTTTCCTTTAGCAGAGGAGGTATAAATGTTTGATTTGGATGAGGTAGGTTTAAGATCATATTTTTCTCTTAATCCTTCTTATTTGGTTCTTCTCCTTGTGGTTTGAGACATTTTCATGCCCAACAATCATAATATGTGGTTTAGTTGAATTTAATTGACTCATATGAATTAACTTCTCTTGCTCCTGAGTCAAATCAAAAATAAAATTGTCTAAAGATGACATTTTCCATGTAGCCCCAAACGCACTTCTTGTGGCATGGAAGGTGGAGACAAATTCAAAATAATCCAGACCTAGTTTTGCAAGTATGGACAAAATCAATTGGTCCACATTTTTTCAATTGAAATTTGATGGATTTGAACTTGGTGAATAAATCTTGAATGGTGTCAAAATTACGAGGGCTCAAAACAATGAGCTTTTCTCCAGCTCATGTCTTATTAGTACATCTTGCTTCTTAAGGAGTGATTCCATAGTGGTCCATACATCATTAGGAGATTTTGCATATGTAACATGAAAGAGGAAACCAAGAGAAATATAAAGACATAACAACCCATGAGCTTCATCACACTTGTTAAACTATTTTTATTTCTTTGTAGCGGGTGTCGGTTAAGTCGCATTGCCTATTTTTATTCGATGTAGACCTTTGCTCCTCAAAATGGTTCGCATTTTGGTTTTCCATTCGTGATAGTTAAAGGGTGTGATATGAATTTAAGAATCAAAATCCATAGCAGAATATTGCAAAAACTAGAAAGAGAGTGTGGAAAGAAGAGAAGAATACCACACCACCCCCAAAAATTATGTAGTTAACGATCAAACCCCCAAATTTAGTAGTTTATATTTGTAGTGAGATTACAATGAACATGCGACCACTGGATTATGAACAAAAAATCATGCACTTTTGAACAAAAAGACACTCAATTCTTAGTTACGAATCAAAAGTTATAACACTTTTCATTTTCCCATTATTAATGTCTCAATTTAATTAAATTACACAAATTTAAAAGGGCACTAATGGAAAAAAAGGAAAACATAGCTTTACATATAAGGCGTTGGAATTGAACCCGAAACCTCTCTAATGTTAATGTCAAGCCTTAACAAATCCCTCTATACACTTCTACTTGTACTCAATGAAGAAATATTTTGTTTTAAAGGCGTTTTAAAAACAAAAAATCATGCTATTTTAAAAATATGCAATGATTATAAAAGTTTTTAGGGCACGAATGACTTGCAATGCTTTAATAAAATTAGTTTTGGACATCTTAGAGCCACCAATCTTCTTGCAGGGTCTGTAAAAGAATTAGATGAGCTTGAAAATGGAGTGCCCAAGATTGGATGAAACACAATTTCAAGATTTTTTTTATGGTAGGTTTGAAATAGATGAAACACATGTATGAAACTTTTTTGTTGGTATGACCCAAGTTCAATTTTAGCACCCGAAAATAGATGGAGTGCTTGTTTGAGAGAATATTTGCTAGCAAATGGGGAACCAAAACACCAAGGATGAAGATGGCGCCATGAAGGGACTAGATTAGCTACAAAGACATTTTTTGGAGTAGATTTTCTAGCAAATGGGGTGCAAAGACACCAAGGAGGACGCCACCAATGCACAACCAAATAGAAAAAAACATTGGAGAATCTCTGCGAATGGACTAAACACACCAACAATGATCTCCATTATTTCCTCACAAGATCTACACTTTAAACAGAAAGCCAAACAACCTCAATTTTTTTAGTCGCTTTGGGCGACCAAGGGATTTTAAAAAATCCCGAGGTGTTTGATATTTTTTTAAAAAACCACATAATTTTTTGCCAAACCCCTCTTGCCAACAAAAAGAAAAACCAACCACTAAAATTCTTCTTTGCAAATAACCTCTGTTACGTTTTAATGAAAAACAAGATTTTAAATGAGCCTTGCAATAAGATAAAATAATCAAACGTATACCAAATCCAACTTTGATACCATATTGGAGTGTCCAGGAGGAGCTCTGGATCAAATGAATGAATAAGTAATTGCAAGAACAAAAAATCACACAAAGTATAATGTAATATGAGAGAACTTCTAATGATTCAAAATAAGAAATGAACTCCAATATTATGATAAACTCAATAGCTCTCAAAATGAAGTGTGCACAAATAAGAGAGTGATGAATAAGTCTTCCATGAGAATTGTGGTCATTGGTCCAAGAATAGGAAGGGGAGTTACATTCTCAGAATAGCTGGTCAAATGTAACTCCTATGACACACTATGACAGTCTATGATAAGTCAAGTAACTCCTATTACACAAAGAACACCTAAGCAAGATGTGTCATCACGTGTATAGGAAATATTCCAAGTAATAATTAAATACAAGAAAAATAATATGATAGACCAACAATATTGATGTGGTTTATTGCAACATGCTTTCAAGGTGAGGTTTACAAACCTTGCTAGGTGAATGACTTATAATTTAAGTTTTGAATCCTTCAAATTTTTATGTTGCTTCTAGTATTGTACATAATGGTTGTGGTCGTTCTTGAGTTAGAGTTGTATTGTCTCGTTTCTAAACATATGCGCTCCCTACATTTACCCTTGGGTTTTTGACCCCAATGTTTGTTTCTTTGTTTTTGAGTACTGGTTTTTCTCTAATGTGAAAATGTCATTTTCCGATCTTGGGTATGATATATGACATGAATAAATATATTTTTACTTACCATCATGTTTTACAATTTTTTTTGATATTTGTAAACGGTTTTCTTTTCGAAGCTCAACCCCTTGAAATAAATATTATATAGAAAAGGAAGCCTATGTAATTTTATCTAAAATCCACACCAAAGAACATTGTAAGCGTTCTTTATGTGTGCATGCCATCCTTGCACAAGGGCAATGTGAATTTCTCTCGAGTTACATTTTATAAATTTTGAAATATTTAGTCTAAAGTTAGTCAAATATTTAAATCTAGAAATCACCACTATAATCCTATTTCTATAATTGCAAGCATAAGATTTAATTGGGAATATGAAGTCGTGTGACAAGTGTTCACGTAAGGATTTGAGAGGTTTTGTTATGACCTATTAACTCATAACTGTAGAATTTTACTATTTCACGGTAATTTTCAATAATTTTTATTTTATATTTTTGTAAGCTGTTTGGCAAGAAATTTTGGGGTCAAATTTAAGATAATTGTTTCCAACACCATTTCACTATGTAGCAATTCATCTAAACTTTACAATTTCTATTAAAAAGTAGAATTCTGAATTATAATAGAAAAGTTATGACTTAAATAAGACAACTTACTAATATTTCGATATTCTACTATATAAAAACTACCTGAAACTTAAATCAAAGGACAATGAAGCCCCAATAGATATTGGATCTTACTTTTCCACCACTCTTTTAAAATTTGAAGTTTACCTCAACAACCTTAGTGTTTAAAGTGAGCACTCATAAAATGTTCTTGTGGTTATTTACTATTGGAACAACTCTATATATTAAAGGAAATAAAGAGAGTTACATAGCAGGGGGCGATCGGAAAAATCACGGTCCTATAAGATGCCACAAAGGCAACACAGAACGCCCAAAGGGCACACCAGAAAATGCCACAAAGGCAGAGCTAAAAAAGACCACGGCGTAGAAGGAACCACCAAAGTGCCAAAAGTAAACGGAGAAGCCGACGTTGTCGCTGACTGAGTAACAAGAGGCTCAAAATGCCCTTTCTTCTCCTTAGACCTCGTGACAACTGTCCAAGTCTCAGGCTGAGGAGGCAATGCGAACAGTGCATCAAGATGAGGACAATCCTGCTCTGGGTCGGAGTCAGAAGATTCAGACGCATGAGATCTTTTAACACAACCATCAGAAGGGGGAATCTCCCCACTCATAGAATCTGAACTTCCAGGGAGAGGGTTTTCTTCTGTTCTAGGTGCTGTGAATGATTGCCAACCTTTAGTTCGTGAAGAATTCACTTTTTTCTTTTTTTGAGCTTTATTGAGCAAACAAGCTTCTTGTAGGTGGCCAATTTGATGACATAATCTGCACCGGAAGGCTGTATTCTTATAGTGAAGAGCTTGTATCCATTTGAAACCGTCATGCAGTAACTCCAACTTATCTAGAAGACCGTTGCTGAGGTCCACCTCTATGCAAATCCGAGCATATATGAATTTCATGGTCAATCTTCCTCTCCCGTTCATGTGGTTTCTTGTGGTTATTTCATTCTACATAACATATCAAATTTATTTCACCTTCGCATCTACACATCAATGCATTTCATTCAATTTGGTGTACTCTTCCTTCCGCAATGGAGCCTATCTTCCCTATAATTAAATATCTCGACTTGGTGGCGGTGTTTTAAGGATTTTTATAACTTGAAGTTGAACACCTTATTCTTTATTAGTTGAGAAAATTTCTCCACTAAAGTTAACTATCCACAATTTCATATCCACATTTTTGGGAAAAAAAAACCTATATTAATAACATTCCCTTCGAAGTGGACATTCCTTATGCAATATGGAAGTCTATATTCTTATACATCCCTCAATTTCATAGCACGTTTTAATTGATCAATACCAAAGTTTGAACCATTATATTCATCCCCTAGACATAAATTGGTGGAACATACCAAAGTAGATGCAAGTTATTAAATATATCTGTTGAAAAAGAGAGAATGTCCCATCGAGTGACTTGAGGTACATGTCATCGAAAGTCCAATGTGGACCCATATTCAGATGTACACATACCATGGCCTATCAAATTTGTATGTTTGTAAATGAAAATGAAGTAGGCCTACTCTACCATTAATTACTATTGAGCTTTATTCTAATTTTGATCCCAACATGATATATTTGTTTCTTAAATTCATTAATCTATAATTCATCAAGGAAGTGGTTTTCACGTGCTTACAGCTTTTAGACAATACCATTCTTCACATAAAATATTTGTCTCTTAAATTCATTAAGCTATGATCCATCCCTAACATACAAAATTTTTCTGACATCCTTTGTGTGCAGCTATTTGTCTTGGGAATCAAATTATTTTTATAAATAACGTACAAACCAAACCACCTCAGATGGGAATGACAATATTTAGTGTATATATATGTGGAAAGGGGGCATTAGCTACGCTTGGTCACATTAAGGAATAATACTTAAAAATAGGGGTACGTTTTGAGAATGTTTTTGGATGTTAGAAGGAATATAAACTAAATTATCAACTTCTCTCTTACAAGTTGTCAATTTTCTTAAGAAAATGATGTGTATAGATATAAATTCTATAAAAATTAAATAATGTTTAATTATAGTTTTGAATTTAATTTATTGACATATGTGAATTCAGAATAATCTTAAATGATATATGAATTGTGAAGAATATTATTTAATATTTAATTAATTGTTCAATAAAATATATGAGAAATTTGAGAGAAGGTCTTTAGTTTGTTTAGATTTTGTTGTTGAACATATTACTTTAATATAGATTTCAATATATACATCTTTGACAATCTAATTTGTTGCCTCAGAATTCAGATATGAAGATGACATGATGACAAGACCATAGGGATGTTCTTGATAAATAAATTTTATATAAAAAATTGAACTTGTGACATTGTTCAAGCCGGTTCTACTCTTTTCCAGTTGCCCTAATTTTATGTGCTTTGAATCCTTTCCTCTTACAAAGAATTGAATATGTGAATTTGAATTGTTTAAATTATTTTATTTGAGAGATTTTGTAAGAAAATTTTCCTAATTTATTAGACCCCTAAAAAATAACAAAGATGCCAATACATAAAAATTACGTAAAGAATTAACTTCAACATGCGCTTCACAATAGAATGCTATTTAAGAGATGATAAGTGCTCGAGTATGCTTGATCAAACAAACTTAATCATTTCTCTTTATGGGCAACTTGAGTTCATTTTTTTGCAAAATTTATATACATGCAAACTTCCAATAGTAAGAACCAGGAAAAATAAAAATAAAAAGGGACAAATGAACACATCCATTTAAAAGGGAGGCACGAACAATGAAATCAAGAATATATAATCGCATGTTACGTGACCATATAGACATATACCATTCTTCGCATGTATAACTCTTACATAATTATATTTGTCTGTTAAATAAATTAATTGTAATATATTAATATACAATCCTTGGATACAAAAATTTGCTTTGCGGACATCATTTGCGGTTTAGGATTCATTTTTTAAATAAATATAATAATAGAACCAAACTACACATGAAAATGGCAATGGTCCTTGTGTGTGCGTGTGTGTGGCAATATATATATACACACATAAGGACCATTATATATACACATAGGGACTATATATATATATATATATATATATATATATATATATATATATATATATATATATATATATATATATATATAAGGGGTCATTACCTGCCCTTAATCTCATGAAGGGTAGGTTTTGAGAATATGTCTCTTAGATGTTGAAGTAATATAAACAAAACCATCGACTTCTCTCTTACAATTCATTACCTTCTTTAAAGAAAATATGTGTATGGACATAAATACCACTTCTTGAGCTTTATAAAATAAAGTAAATAATGTTAATTGTAGTTTTCAATTCGATTTCTTAATAGATATGAATAAAGAAGAATATTATTTTATGTTTGATTATTTTTTCAACCAATTATATGAGAAAATAGAGGGTATAGAAGGCTCTTAATTTGTTTAAACAATATTGTTAAACTTGTCGTTGTAATATGGATGAGGATATGTACATCCACAATGATCTTGTTTGTTGTCTCAAAATTCATATCTAAAGAGAGCATGGTGGCAGTACCATACAAAATCCTTTAATACATGGATCACATAGAAATTAAACTTGTGACACTGTTCCCTACTTCTACTCTTTCACCTCTTTCCCATTTTTTTGCGCTTTGACTCATTTCCTCTTATAAAGCTCTAAATCTTGTTAAGAAATTTTGATTGAGGGTGTTGGGAATGTTTCAAAATTTCATGTATTGCACAAGGTATATTGTGTATTAAATGGTGTTCCATGGGTACATTTAGCGTGCAAAGATAGTTTGCATAATACATGTTTGCACACAACATGCACACAAGTGTACAAACACGTCAATATTTTGTAGTACTATCGTAATGGGCTATTGGAAGGTATGTTTGTAACTATGAGCTCTGTGCAAGATTGTGCGCAATGGTAGTGCATAATGAGAGTTGCATTACAGTGCCTAAAGATGACGCCCAACATTGGAGTGTAATAGTAATGCGTTGTCAACATTTTTATGAATCAAATAGAAGATTGGAGGTTTAAAGCAATGTGTTGAAGATGACTAAGGGAATATCAAGATTATTTGTCAGTAAAGTTGCATGTTGCTTTAAATTATGTAACTATTTTAAACCTTGTAATTTCCTAGGCATAACTTAAGGAAAATAGTTGTAACAACTATAGTGTGGTTATTTGATTTATATGCTATAAATACAAATTGTGTTTACGATGTAAATGTGATTAGATGAAATTTTGTTAAACACATAGTATTGTAGTTACACGGGTTCTATGTACGAAGTATCTGAGTGTAATTTCATAATTAAGTCTTGTATGGATCTTGTTGTACTTGTAAGATGGGTTCAATTTAGTGCGATAAGAAAATTTATGTTGCTATATTTTTAACTAAAAGGATTTTCTTGGGATAAACATTTGTCTATATCTTGTGTTTTAACATTATTTGTGATGTTTTAGGGTTTGAAATTTCTTTCCATATTATTTATATATCATATTTACTTAAGGTCCTTGTTGGGTAAGATGATTTTTCCATCATTTGGTATTAAAGTTTGATTCAGATGTGGGTAGGATCTTTGAAGGTAGATCTATACTGATTCTGAGGCTGATATCTAGGAAAATATCGGACAAAAGAAGGTATGTATGGAAGCGCCATAATAGACATTGAAAAGTTCAATGGTCTAAACTTTGAGCTAAGAAATATCAATATGGATGATTTCTTGATTGATAGAGATCAATGGGGCACTATGCCATGAAGTGGAACTTTGGGGTTGAAATAAGAGGAATGGAAAAAAATTGGTAAAAAGGCTAAAATATCTATTTGGACGTGTATATCATATTCAAAAAATATTATTGAATGTAACTAATGAAAACACAACAAAGGGAATACTTGATAAGTTAGGGACATTGTACCAAGCTAAATCTCATGTCAAAAAACTATTTTTGTGAAGGAAGATGTATTCCTTGAGAATAAAATATGGTGACTCAGTTAAAGAGAACATGATTGCTTTCAAAACATTACTAAGTCAACTATTTTATGTGGATATCAAGATGGTTGATGAAGATAGTTCCATTATGCTTTCCTTTATCTTCTATGGACTCTTGGGTTGATTTAGTGATTACAATCACTATTACTTCATCCAAGATAGTGAAGGATAAGATTGTTGTGGCCTTCTTGTAATAATAAGTGAGACACAAATCCACTAAAGATCACCAAGATGATTCACTATTGGTGCACATGAAAATGCAAGAAAAAGGAAAACACAAGTTAGGAAAGAAGCATAGTGTGGGAAGTCTAGACACAAATCTAAGACTTGTGAGAGACATTCTTTGGAAAAGTGTTGGAACTGTTGTAAAACAATGCATTTTAAGAAGGGTTGAAAATTGAAAGTGGAAAAGGAAAAGTGACATGATGTTTCATCCTTAGGAAATAAAGGATCCATAACTAAAGGTCGAGACATGTACTTGGAAACTTTGAGTGTGCACACATGTAATGAAGCATGACTGGTTGAATTTGGAGCATCCTACCACATGACCTCGCAAAGGGAATGTTTATAGGAATATGGGACATACAATGGTGGCAATGTATTTATAGGAGATGATTCCAAGCCATTCAGAATCGATTTTACCTGATTTTATGAATTTCCACATAATTATCGTGAGTGATAAAAATTTCATTCAAATTAAATCTGATTGAATCTATGAAACTATTCTAACAAAATGAATGCAAAAAATCAAAATAAAACATGACACAAAATTTGTTTACGGGGTTAGGAATTTCCTACGTCCTCGTGTTCACACGAACATATCTATTAAAATTTTCTCAAACCATAAGTAAAAACACTTACAATTAACAAAAATTGACGCAAAAACTACATTTTGTGCCTTTAGACCTTCAAAAGACCTTGGCAAAGATCAATATTTGTCTTTCACCTTCCCAAAGCACTTGTAAAGGTTCTTCCCTTCATATTTTTGTCTTCTAGTGACTTATACTGCGCAAAAAACATCATAAAAACTCCTAAACGAGAAAATGAATACACAAACATGAGCATCTCTAAATTCTAAACAACTTCCTAGTTCACTTCAAGACCTGAAAATTCTCCTAAGTTGCTAAAAAATAATGATTTGTAAAACCGCTCTATTAAGCTTGTTAGGCGGTGAGGGGTTGGAATCACCTCAACCACCCACCAACTTGTTTTACCCTTATGTTGGGAAATGATCCCACATTTCTCGGTCGGTGGTTATTTTTAAGCCTTAAGAAGATTTAAACCACCTTGTTTATTCATGGTTGTGGACATGCTTACCATTTTTTTCCATCCATGTGGCTTGACTGTTAACCCGTGGACTTCCACGTAATGTGGCATGTGGGCTTGGTTGTCACGGGGCAAGCTGGGCCGGTTGATAAAGTTTGTTTGGTTAAGTTGGGTACCATGTGGGTTGTCCATAGCATATGCCATGTTGAGATCTCAGTTGGTTGGTAACTCGGCCAATGGTGCATTGAGATAAGCATTCAAGATGGAAGGTGAGACATGTAAGCTTGGTGGTGGGTGACAGGTTAGCTCGGTCGGCTGAGCTAGGGTCTCGACTCGCAGAGTCGGGCTGTCACCAAAGCAACTCGGTCCTGTAATACATAACATTTACAATACAGAACAAAATGTACCACATGCATCATGTGCTAAATAACAAGAGAACTTATATATAAAAGCTCTAATATAGTGATATGAAGAAACAAAGGTAAAGAAACCCGTTTGTAAAAAGAGTGTGTCGACCTTTGCTAAAGGCCCCTAGCCAATAAATAGCGGGGCCCACTCGTTCGATAATGAGTGTCGAAGACCGGAGGTGCAAAAAATATTTTCCTTCCATACCACATTGTAATTTGTCACCATTTCATTGGTCCACATGGCGAGTGTGCATGCGTCTGCGTCATTTCAAACTTGTGTGCAATAACTTAATTTTTGCTAGATTGCCAAAAATTTCAGCGAGTCATAACTTCTGCATACAAGCTCTGTTTTCAACGTTCAACGTGCTAACGAAAATCTCACAACTTGTTCTTCCATAATGTAACAATCCTAGAAGATTTAGGGAAACTATGTCCACTTAATTTTGATCTCCAGATCATTAGGGAGATTGAGTCTTTAGATAATAATGAGACTTGGGATCTAATAAAGCTATATCCTAGAAAAAATTGTATAGGTTGCAAGTGTGTTTCCAAGAGGAAGTGTAATGAAAAGGGTAAATTGGAGAAGTAAAAATCTCCCCTAGTTTTCTCTCAGATAGAGGGAATCAAATTTTGTGAATTGTTCTCTTCTGTTGTGAAATTTACTCCTCTAAGATTTATTTCAGATTTTTTTGTTTCATATGATTTGGAGATAGATTAGATGTATGTTAAAATAATGTTTTTACATGGGGATATTGAATAAGTAATATACATGGTGTTTCACCATTTTCTTTACGTTTTCAAAGTGATGAAACAGATAAGGGTAAAGGGCAAGGAGGAATATTTGTTAAATGCTGGTCGGTTGATGGTTGTTACGCGTGTTTTGACTTCTTGATCCATAGATGAATGTGAGAGCTTCCTTTTGGCTAGGAGGAACTACCTGTAATAGAAAACAAGACCACAAAAGATAGTTAAATGATATATGACAGTGGACTTCCTAGCATATGCTAGTTCCAAGAAGTGTGATACTTCCTAGATGCTTGTCAATCCACTATTTGAAACAAGTTAAAGTGAGAAATAAACAAAGTCCTATTGTAGTTGATATGATATAGGTATTTCATTCAAGTACAATAAGCAAATCCAATCACAACAGTCTAGGATATAGTTGGATCTGAGAGGTGAGGTGTCTGTCAAGGTACTAGGACTGATCAGGGTCTGATTCTAGGTTATTTAGGTCAACTGGTAGGGTGATTTGTTGGGTCTGTTCTTGGTCAAGGTGTAAAACACAGAGACCGACGTCAGATGAGTGTGACCGATGCTAGTTTAGGTAGAACTGATGGCGGTCGCGGATAATCGGCATCGGTATGGTCGAGATAAAAGAAACTCAAATAGATTAAATGGAAGGGGTGATCTAAGGTCAAATAAAGTTTGGGAGAGTGAATGGGAAGGTCTGTAGAGGTCTTAGGTATGCTTAGAAGTATACAACAGGTGAGGATAGGTGATTTGGTGATATGGGTGAAGGGATATTTGAGTTCACAGGCAAGTGGGTGATGAAGCAATAAGCATGCAAAGAATAGATTAATAACAAGAGTAATAAAGATTACTAACTGAAATAAACCTTACTAGTTAGGGCCATACTTACTGTGTTAAGGATCTGATGGTAGAATGGTGGAGGTGGTTGATCGGAGAATACGTGTATGGTACTGTAGTGGTGATTTCCCAGAGTGCTTTCGTGAATGTAGTGGCTCTATGATTGAACCTGGTAATGGTTTTGGATGTCTGGATGTGTAAAAGGATGTTTGTTTCGCTTGTATGCAGCTCTGATCTCCTTTCTTGCTCTCAGAATGTGCCAACCAAAAAAAAAAGGTTGTTTAGGTGAATAAATGGTAACTGACGACAGTTCTGGCTTGACCATTGTCGGTTTAGGGTGACTGACATCAGTTAAGGCAGGATTCCCCAGGTTTACTAAAATTGGCAGATCTTGCCTCTTTTAGCTCAAGTTCGTTCCTTGATCCGCGGATTTGGAACGGATGTTACGTTTTTTAATGAGTGGGAAGGTGGTTAGGGAGATTTTTGGGATTGATTTTAGGGTACACCAAATCTTGGCTCATTAAGTTAGGTAAGACTTAGTTATTGTTAGTTATGGAAACATGCCAAGAATAGGTCTAGGGTGAGGTGGCTAGGTGAGGTGGTGGGTTAGAAATCAAGGTAATTAGATATTAAATATTTTGAGGATATATATTAATTAAATTAAATCAATTAAATTAATGGTGATGTGGGGTGGAAGGTGCCATGGTTAGATGCGTATGATTGCACTGGTTATTTGACAAAGGACCAAGGGGAGTGTGACCCAATTTTGGTGTCTACATTTTGCCTCTTTTTGTTGCATAACTTGTATTAGTAAGCGGTGCTGAAAAAAATAAGATGTGGTTGCCCCATGTGTGGGTGAGGGTGATCCCCTTCAAACTAGGAATTGATGTGGTAGAAGACAGAATCAGTGAGTGGTTTGATAAAAGGAGGATGTGATGAAGAGGAAGGTGGACACTAGGGGTAATTGGGTAAAGGTCCAATCGGGTAATCCAGGTAATGGGCTAGGGTAAAAGGTAGAAACATTCAAATGCACGCACATGGATAAACTGCATCATGGTACCAGGTTGAAGAGCATACAAAATCTACATCATCTAAGGTCGATAGGTTTATCAAAACAAGGTTGAAGTGATTCCGGTATGCAAGGCATAAGATATGGTGCAGAAACACAATGTAGGTCAGGTGCAGGAACATTTAGGTATATTTCGGTACACCAAAGGCTGGGTCAGGATAAACAACGCTGTAATAGGCAAGGTAAGGTCATTAGGTCAAACAACACGGGTAATAGTGTCATAGGGTGTAGCGAGCACAAGGGTTCAAAGGTCACTTAACAATGTTCCAGGTCCAGGTAGCTAGGTTACGGCATGGATAAGGCTGAGGTACGGGTAAAATAATAAGTCCCTAAACGTAATGAAGGAAAGGTATAGGTAATGTAGGCTTGGAGGTAGATTGTGATAAAAATGGTTAGGCTGGGAGCCGTACCACTGAGGCCGGGGCAACCGAACTTGGCCACCATTACAGTGCAGAGAGACGCCCTCCAGGGGTAGGTGGCGACCCTAGTTTCATAGTTGGGGGTAGTGTAGGGATAGTTGATAGGGTCCGAGGCATAGGTGGCCACTTTACAGGCACAAGTAGCTACTTTACAAGCACAAATAGCAGGTTTGTAGGGCCAGTTGGCCACTACACAGGCGCAGGTTGTGGCCCTTCAGGCCCAGATATAGGCAGGGGTGGGACAAGGTCCCTCAAGACAGGCATAGGCACAGGGACAGGGTTAGGGTCCCTCATTACGGGTACCAGCGGGACAGGGTCCAGAGAGGCAGATACAGGGGGTGAGACCGATGGCTCCACCGCATATGGTACTTATGGCCTAGTTCAGAGATGCCTTAGGAGAGGCACGATATTATCAGGATCTTTTGATGGCCTCAGGGATAGACTTCCCATCCTACGTAGAGTACAGAGCACAACAGGCTTTAAGTGAGAGGACCAGGTCTCGTATGCACAGTGTAGAGAGTACGGGGGGTCGTTGAGCCCCAAGACAAGGTCAGGGTGAGGCTACTAGTGTACGGAGGCCAGCTCCAGGTGTGGTACCCGGCCGAGGGCATGCCAAAGCCCATGGTGGGTGGTGAGATGCTAACAGGACGCCACATGAGCACGGAGGAGGAGGAGACATGCGAGACATTTATTAGGTGGGGTGACGATTAGTCACCGGAGATGGGTTGTATATAGATTTTGTTGATATATAGACTGGCCTGCGTGCCAAAGATGGTGATGATGTACATGAGAGTTTTGTATATTTTTTTTGATGATATACCAGCCTGCGTGCCTGTTGGTTTGAAAATCTGTCGGTTAGACAGGTTGTGAGGTTACAGGCCAACAGTGTGCAGGTCATAGCCCCTCTTTGAGACAACAAAGTGAAACTGGTTTATTGCTATTCTATCAAGCAAGAATTTGTGCAAATCTACACTATTCTAACTTCAGGAGGTTTGGGATCTCATCCCAGTAGAGGTAGTTCCAACTACGAACATAAAGGTAAGAGGGAAGGAACAGAGGAAGGTAGATCTGAAGGGAGAAAAGAAATGAATTCCAAGACAGAAGGGTCAGAGGGTTTATGCTTTGGACTTGGTAGTAAACAGAGCCAAACTTACTTGCATAAACAAACAAAGCAATACTGATGAACATATGGCAATGATAATAAGAATGAATCCAATAGAATAGAAACATAGATCTAACTTAAGAGAGATCTGATGCAGATAACACATATATTGAGCACAAAGTCTTAACATATATATTAATATCTCTTCTGTTACAAGAAGGCACAAAGTATTTCTCTCTTCACCTCTTTTTCATACAAAAATGTCCACCTGGAATACAACAAGTATTCCAGTATTTATAGAAGGAGAAGGAGAAAGAAGACAAAAAGAAACCAACCACTATTTACAAAATATCTAAAAAATATCTAAAAAGTCAAAAGTTGACTTTGGGCAAGTTTGTGGATGGCAACATCCCATGATGCAACATGGATGATGTCATCGTAAATGCCAACATACTTTTAAAATATTTTTACAAAAAGATCAAAGCGTACACAAGAAGAGAAACTATTCATCGTCATCTCTTTGCTTGAAAGGAGTGTCTTGCTTCTGATCGGGAGAGGCGATGTGACACTGAGCTCGGTACTCCATAAACTTTCTGATCATGGTTCTGAAGTTGATTATGATCAGGACCCTTGAAGTGGTCTCCGATGACTTCACAAGTTTCTTTTTCAGTCTTGAGCTTGTCAGGTAGCCTGGCATACTCATCGCATGCCTCAATCAAGTATCCAATGAAATCACGGCAAGCCAAAAGGTTATTGATAGACTCTCGGTCAAAAGTGACCTCTGGCGCTAAACCTTGGGTTGCGATATCCTTGAAGAGCTGGATTGTATCATCTACTTCCCTCAAGGTGAACGTTTCACTCAAGCATCTTTGGAGCCATCTTTGTGACCATCTACTCCATTTGATGTTTCGCATCTAGGGCTTCCTCCTTGATTTTATCTATCCTGCTCCAGGATAAATTCCATTTGATCAACCCAGTAATCTAAAGTGATGAGAGCTTTGTTGTGTGCCCATGGGTGATCAATGACACCGACCTTTAATAGGTCATTAGCTGAGCAGTCGACCATTTCCTGAAATGTTTCATGTTGCAATCTGGCATTGTCCAACTCCTTGGAGAGGGATCCTGCTACTGCCTGCAGCTCCTTGTTTTCCTGATCTAAACTCTGGTAGAGTCCTTGTGAATTTCATGATTATTTCCTCACTATCTCTGAGGATTCGCTCTATCTAGGAGGACACTGCCGTACCTTGTTCACCAATTTTGGTGTATTCATTTATCTTCTCCTGACTGAGAAATTCAATAGGCTCGGTAGGTAGTCATAGGAGGTGCATGTTGCCCATTCTCTGCAAATGCTTAGAGAAGATGTTTGTTTTGTTCCTTTAGTATCCTCTTCTCCTCCTTTGCTTCTTGAAGTTTCTTACAGAGGGCATCTACTGCAGAATAAAGCCTTCTCCTTGCAGGCTCTCAGATGAGGTTCCCATGGTGACTTGGGTCACTGTAAAGTCTGTAGGAGACAGATCTTTCTTCTCTTTGGTGGGATCAAGGATATGAAATCTCCATGACCCTTTCTCCTGAGAGTGCTCTTAGAGAAGTGAGTTATAGCTTTTTTCTTCTTTGGTCCCTTCTTTGGAATGACAGAGAAGTCCATGGGTGCTATGGGAACCTTTCTCTTGAGTTGACCCAGATGGTCAGAGATCCAACTTGGACTTATGGGAGAGGGAGTAGAGGGAATGGAAGAAGAAACATGGGAGTGAAAGGGGAAGAAACTGAAGAGGCCACAGGGAAGAATGTTGAGACACTTGGTGGTGGCATCGATAAGGAGTATAACATGCTGTTACTTGTGGGGCCTGAGTTACTATAGGAGAAGAAAAGGTCATGGAGGTAGAAGGGATCTGTAATGGGATGGAGGGAACACTAGGTGATAGATCACGCAAGAGAGGAGAAGATGGAAGAGGTGGGAGATGGAAGGGAGGAAGGGAGAGAAGAAGAAACATCCATTGGGATAGATGCTTCAATGACAGGGGGAGGAGAAGGAGCGAAAGAAGGAATGGTGGGTACCTCAGTGGTTGTAGATGTGACCACATCCTGAGTGGATGTGTCCGTCGAAACTTTGGTGGTCTCCTTCTTATTTACCTTGGAGACACCAGGTCGACCACTTGCTTCTTCAGAAGTAGTAGGAGGGCTTTGAGGAGCTTCTTTATTGTTTGCTTGGTTCTCCCTCCTCTTTATCTTTTCCTTTTCCTTTTAGCACCTGGGTCGTTCTTAGAGGTGCTCTACCTGAAGGGGAAGTAGTGAAATCTACCCTGAGGTAAATGAGACCATTCTGTTTGCACCAATGCTCGGTGCGCTACAACGTGTGCTTGACTCTTTTCTGAATGGTCTTTGGTGCCTTGGCTCTGTCAATTTCTGCGAATGGCCAATCATCCCCATCCGTGTCAAGGTAAAATTGATCAATTTCTTGATCATGTTCTTGGAATCCTTTTGGAATGATGGCCATGCCATAGTGTTTGATCTCTTCTAGAGCCAGCCTAGAGTGATCCTTTCACCTGAGATCTATTTCGTGTGTCAGGTCTGATGTAGATGTCCTCAATCTTAGGGACATGAATAGGATCAATTTTTGCCTTTGGGAGGCAACCTTGAAAATCAAAGGTAGGCCTGGACTGGGAAGTTGTGCTTTAGATTTAGAAATTCAAGCTCAGCATACATTTCCCGTGCTTTGGCCAGTGTGGTGCAGGTGTATCGGCCCACTGTAAGGGGGAATGGAGTTCCTCCCTTCTTCCTCTTCATGCATCTCTCATGGTATGTGATTAGTTGCCTTGAGAACTCCAAGAGAATCAACTTGGGTCCTTGCATACCTTGGTAGCTTTTGGGTTCACCCTCAAAATTCACTGCCCTGAGATATGTGAATGTGGGAAACTGAGTAAACAATGCTCCCCACTTCTTTGTAACAGTGACCACACTCGGGCTCAGATTGGCTCGACCATGTCTCATATTTGGCCTCAATAGGCAGATCACCTCATAGAAGAAGGAATCGTTGATTTTTGAGAACTGAGGGATGTTGTTCTCGAGCCTTAGCTCTGGGTAGTATTCATATATTTTGACCTGAGGCCATACCCCATTTCGAGCTAGGCCTGTGAAATCTCTCGCTGATGTTGCAGTGTATACAACATAGGAATTCATATAGAACTTCCTAGTTGTCATGACCTGTTGAAGTTGCTGAGAGATGGTCTCGCTGATGATTTCTTCCCGAGCCAAAATGTTGTTCAGGCACATTCTTGCTCATGGTCTCTAAGTACCTCAGCATCCATTTATGGAAATGATGGGCATCAGGAAGCCCAAACACTCTGCTCAAGAAGGTGATTGTATCACTCAATTCCTCATTGAAGTCACTGCGGTGGATGGTCTGTGGCCATCGGCTCACCATCTTTTTGTTCTTAAGATATAGTTCGTTCATCATTTGCATACACTTGTCCTCATTGTCATCCCATGCCTTCTTGCAGTCTTCTAGGCTTATGGTGACGTACTGCCTATGATGAGGAATGCCCAGAGTTATTTCAAAGTGACTAGAAGTTAGGTCGATGACCGTCTTTCCTTATTTATCCTCGACACATCTTGTGTCCTTGTTATAGCATCGAGCCACCAACATGATGAACTCGTTATTAACAAACACTTATTGGCAGCCTAATTATGCAAAGTGTAACCCACTACCTACCAGTTTGTTCATCCAGGGGCCACTAGTGGCCTAGTTGGTTCTTGCCCAAAAGTCTTCCATATCAATGTGCCCAAGCTCGGAGTCTCTGATGTCAAGATCACTCTCTGTGTATGAGTCAGGCATCCTGACTTTCTTGATATTTATACTTCATCTCTTGCTCTATCAACTTAGCTTTACCTTTAGACTTCGTTGGCTTTTTTCTCGACGAAGACATGTGTGAGCTCAAGGATGGTTGTTGTTGTTCTGTAAGGAGAATCAAGGAGGTCCAACACAGAAGAGCCATGTCAATCATCATGTTATCCATAATAAAAGCTTACAGAAAGAAGAATGAGCAATTATAAGCCTTAGGGCACAAGGCGCAAGTTCTATAGCATGATGCAGAGGCTTAAAAAGGCTGGGCGCACTTTTGGTGATGTTGTCAACATGTAAAAAGGTGTGCCTGTGTTGACAGGGGGAAAGCTGTGCCAAAGGATTATAAAGGGCACACTTTTTAGGAGTGTTGCATGAAAGGGCTTAGTGCCAAGGATAAAGGCGCGGGGCGTGGGTAAGCAACACACAACATGCAGTGTTGGTGTTATAGAAATGGCACCAGTGCCTTTAGGAAGAGTGCTTTTACAGGGCACTAAATAAGTTTGGTGTTGCATGACTTTTAAGTGTGCCCAAGGCGCAATTTTGGAATGATGTTGCAAAGAATTTTAATGCACCAAAGGTTTATAAACTTCTTGGTGCAGATTTGGAGTGACACAACATCAAATGTTGATGTTGGTTGGGATGTGCCTATGCCTTTAGAAAATTTACTAAGTGTTATCTATAGTTATGGGCCTTGATTTGGAAAATGATGTTGCATGCGGGGACAGTGCGATCAAGGCGCAATTGTGGGGTTTGTAACATGAAAATAGTGCGCCAAGCTTTTTAGATGGTTTCTTTGCAATTTCTAATGATTCTCTTCTCTCTCTCTTTTTGGTTTTTCAAATGGTAAAGAGAGGTTTTTGATAGCTAAGATAAGTAGTTGGAAAGGAGGATTTATGTTTTTTTCAGAGGTAAGGGACTTTCAGATTTACAAATCTGGAAGGAGAGGAAAAGGGGTATTCATTTCCAAATGGTTCATGGGGTTATAATTTGTTCATTTTTAGATTTAACCTTTTATATCAACCCTAAAACCTAAAACAAGCCAAGAAACAAAACCAAAAACAACAAGGAAAGTGATAAAATCCACTTACCTGATTTAATAAAGGACGAAGGACGACGTTGGGGTCCACAAACTCGAAAAACAGCACGCAGGGATGACAGGGATAGCTGATAGGCGCAGAGAAAGACTTTTCACAATTTTCAAATCATGAAAATGACAGGTGTTAACCACATATTTATAGGAAAATATCACATTTATTACCTCACCAACTTTTCTTTGGCGCACTTTTTAAGTGTGTCGACATGAGTTTGTCCGATGCGCCTTGGCATAATTTTCTTTAATGTTGACATAACGTCTTTCAGCGCCAAGGAGAGAAGGAGCGCACATTTTTATGGTGGCAACACGTGAAGTTTTTTAACAACTTAAGCGGAATTTATTTGGCACATATTTGAGATATGTTGACATGCGAATTTTAGCACCTTAGGGGCACAACTTTTAGGATGTTGACATGTCATTTTTCTGCGCCAAAGAGAATTTTTAAAGGGGCGCACATTTGGATGATGTTGACACAACATTTCTTGCGCCCAGTTCAAAAAGGGCCAAAAATGGCTAAGTTCTTAAAACTTTATTTTCAGAAAGGAATTTTTAAGCCATTTTGAACGTTAGCACACCTTCATCAAGGGACCAAAATGAAATTTTGGTATGATTATCTACAAAATTTCTCTTGTCAATTTTACTGGATAACAATGCCGAAGATTGTGAGGATGCACATGAGGGTTTTTGAGATTTTTGTATTCATTTGTATTAGTGTACATATTTATGTATACACAGACGTCATGATTTATAGATGATTATATTTATACCATGGATGGTGTACTTTTTTTAATTTCTATTATTATTTGTGTATGTGATGGAAACTAGGTGAATTAGGTATGATGGAGTCAGGGTCGTGTAGGCATGGTGGAGTCAGGTCGGTTTAGGCATGATGGAGTTAGGTCATAGGCATGGATTGAGTCAGGTTGACTTAGGCATGATTGATTTTAGGTTGGTTGACATGGTGGATTTAGGTCATGGTTGAGTTGACTTAGGCATGATTGCGTTTAGGTTGGTTTAGGCATGGTTGAGTTTCTAATTCATTAATTTGTGCAATTAATGATGATGTGGATCATGTTAAGATGTTTTGTAGGAAAATGTATGATAATGGTAAAGAAATGGTAGACAAGATGAAATGAATGTATGAGCGATGATGGTAAAGATGTTAAGTAATTGTTGTTTGTTTGGTTTAATTTCTAATGATTGATATAAAAGGAAACTAACTAGGGTGGAATATGAATAGAAAAGGGGCAGAGGGAATTGGTTAGGGTAGAGAGTGGCTGAGCTAACCTCTAAGGGCCTCATGCCCTCGCAGTGCTTCCTATATAGTCCTGGTGAAAATGGACCTCAGGCCGATGTAGTTCTTCCATAAGCTAGGGAATATTAGGGTGAAATAGTAGAATGGTCAGATAGGTGCTAGGAATGGGTGATGTTGGTCATAGGCATGATTGAGTTTAGGTTGTAGGTATGGTTGATTGATTTTTTACATACATGTGTTGAGGATTTGGTAATGTATAGGATAATCAATAAGTAATGAGGAAGGTGAATGGTAAGAGGTGGTAAAAGAGCTGCTTAATTGATAAAAACCCTAATAATTCAACCATACCCTAGATGAGGATTATGAACGTGAGACCCTACAAGACTTGCATAATGGATTGGTTTAAGGGTGAAAAAAGTCACATGATCACAAAATGTCACTTTTGTGGAAAGTCCCTTGAGTAATGAGGAATTTAGGTGAAAAATAAAAGGAGGTGAGAATGAGAGCTTTAGTGTAACTTAGTGTACGACGACATGTATTTCGGAATAAGAAACCTAGAATCCAAAATAGGCAAGTCCATGACGAAAATTTCATATTTTTCTTTATTTTTTCATTTTTAATAGACTTGATCGATGCGAGACTTCTATTTAGGATGAATATATTATCTCCTTGAGGTCTTCGTGAAGCTGAACGATGCAGGAAGCTTCTGAATATTTATTATATTTTTTTAATGGCTTTATGCGTAGTTATCCTTCAAGGGAGAAGTCTATTGATAGTGGTAGAATATAAATAAGACATGTCCCTTTTGAGGGAGTCATCTTTTGTTAGAACTTTAAATCAAGGAGTTTTATCCCTTTTTGTTTTTTTTAGACGTTTAAGACATGTACAAAACTATAGAGGATGATTACGTTCTTGTTTTAGAAGACAAGATCATAGTACACAAATATTAACTATGAAAGAGGTGGTTTTGAGTGATGAACAACCATGGGATTCCATCTTGAAGAAGATGAAAAGTATCCATGAGAATCATGCTATGAACAGAGTCATGGTACTCATATTGAAGACAAGGCTAACAGGTGATGGGTAATCACATGATTCTTGTTTAGTCATTGTGGATCCACAAAATGGGTAATTATGGAAGGTGAAAACATGCTCAAGGGACAAGTGATCAATTGACAGAAAGTGATATAGGACTTTATATCAATAATAAAATGGTCGAAGATGCAAGGCATTAAGGGGCTCAGGTTTCAGGTTTACCTTTGAGTGAAGAAAAATGATAAGCACCTGATCCATAGGCATGGGTGACAATATAGGGTCCAAGCCAATTAGGAGAAAATTTTCCCCATTTACTTTTCTCCTCTTTGGTTACATGTTGATTTTCCTTCAGGACAAGGTCACCGAATTGAAAGGTTCATTTCGTGAACACGTTTTTCATAGGCACGTTTGATACATTTTTAGTAGATTTGGAGATGGTCAAGAGCATTGAGATGATGTTCATCTAATAATTCAAGTTAATCCAAACGATCCTGGCGAAATTCATCGTCGTTGAGCATGTCTTGGAGTGAGATGCAGAGGGATGGAATCTAGACTTCGAGAGGTAAGACAGCTTCAGTACTGTAGACCAGAGAAAAGGGGGTGGCAGTAGTTGAAGTGTGAATACTAGTGTGATAATCCCACAAGGTGAAAGGAATGTGCATATGCCAATCCTTCCCAGTATTGTTGACTACATTCATAAGAATTTTTTCAAGGTTTTATTGGTTGATTCAGCTTTACCATTGGTTTGTGGGTAATAAGGTGATGAGAAACTGAGTTGGATGCCAAAATTATCACATAGTTTGCGTAGGGTTTTATTTTTGAATTATTTTCCATTATCCGTGATAATACAGTGAGGGACACCAAAGTGAAAGATGATGTGATGGTTGATGAATTCACATATTTTCTCTTCTTTGGTGGAAATGAGGGGAATGGCTTCTACCCATTTAGTGTAATATTAAGTAGCGGTTATGATCCATTGGTGGCGTTGTTAAGAATGGGGGTTGATCTCACAAACAAGATCCAAACCCCATTGAGAAAAAGGTAAAAGGTCTCGACGTGACCTGTAAGGCATGACTAGGAGTGTGATGGATATTATCATGTTTCTAGCATTTTATGTAGCATTTAATATAATCACAACAGTCACAGTTTAGGGTTGGCCAGTAATATCCTAGGTGAAGAATGAATTTTGTGAGAGCAAGACCACTAAAGTTTCCTCCGAAAATTCCATCGTGGCCTTCCTTAATGGTGTAAGGAATTTCAGAACTTGTAAGGCATCGCAAGAGAATGCTTTCAAAATCACGTTTGTAAAGAAGACCACCCATGATGACATAACGGGAGACACTTTTAAGAAAGGCATGTTGTCCATTACGAGTGAGATCGGTGGGTAAAATGGAAAGGGAAATATAATATGTATATTGCTTATACCAAAGGTCACTTGGGTCAGGGGCAGCGGTTCTGATAGAGTAGACTTCATGAGGTAAATAAGAGGGTGATTGTAGTCTTTGTATTGTGACAAATATTTTAGAGTCATTGCAGGCAAAGTAGGTATCTGAGAAGCCAAGCAGGCCATGGTATCTACAAATTTATTGGTAGAACGTGGGGTGGTTTGAAGTGCGTAATGGTCGAAGGTGGTCAAAAGTATGTCCATGTGATGCTTATACTTTTGAAGTATCTCATTACAACACTGGTATATACCATTGACTTGGTTTATGACCAACTGAGAATCACCAAAGATGTTGATTGACTTAACATCTAAGGCATAAGCAGCCTATGGAGACCCAATACGAGTGCTTCATATTCAACAATATTGTTTGTACAATCAAAATCGAGTTTGAAAGAAAAAGACATAGGTTCACCATCAAGTGGAATGAGGATAACACCAGCCCCACCCCCACATTGACACTTGGAGCCATCGAAGAAGAGTGTCATTTGGTAAGCGGGTTCGTCCAAGGAAAGGGTAGCTATAGAATCGTCTAGAAATTTGAAGTTAGAGGGTTGATTCCCATAAATAGGTGTGCATTGGCCAATTGGTCAGTGATAGTTTGGCCCTTGATGGAATTTTGATGGATGAATTCAAGGTCGAGGTCAGCCAGAAGCATAAGCCATGTGTGGCACACTAATTTTGATAAGGTTTGGCATACATGTAGTGTAATGGGTCAGTATTAGTAATGACAAAGGTTTTGTGGTTGAGTAGGTAATGGTAGAGTTTGGTGGCAATGAAAACTAAGGCTAGGAAAAGTTTTTTGGCATGGGTATATCTAGTTTCATAGTCAAGAATGGTACGGCTTATGTAATAAACCTCTTTCTCTCGGTGTTGGTCATCATGATGAGTGAGCATGGCACCTAGAGAATGGTCAGTGGTGGAAATATATAGGTAGAAGGGCTGGTCATCCTTAGGAGGAATGAGCATTGGTGGTTGAAGGAGGTATTGTTTCAAGGCTTCAAAGGCTTTATGGCATTCATCATCCCATTTGAATGAAACATCTTTCTTGAGAAGATGATGGAATGGTTGAAAACGGTCGGAAAACTAAGAGATAAAATGATAAATTTATTGGAACTTTCCTTATAGGCTACAAAGTTGACAGAGATTAGTGGGTGGCAGAATTTCAAGGATAGCCTTGAATTTAGCAGGATCAAATTCTATGCCACATAAAGAAACGATGAAACCTAGGAGTTTCTTGGAAAGTACCACAAAGACATGCACTTTTTTAGTTGAAGATGAACACAATATTTGATGAGGTGGTCAAATATGACTTTAAGAATGGGCAGGTGTTTAGTTCGATGCTTGGATTTGGCAATAATATCATCTACGTAATCCTCCAATATGTGATGCATGATGTCATGGAAGATGTAAGTCATGGCTCGCTGATATGTAGCATGAGAATTTTTGAGACCAAAGGGCATGAATCGATAGCAGAAAGTCCCCCAAGGGGTGATGAAGGTAGTCTTGTGTTGATCCTCAGGAGCTAGTAATATTTGATTGTAGCCTGAGAAAAAGTCCATGAGTGATAACATTTCATGGCCAGTGGTGAGATCAACTAGTTGGTGAATGCCTGGTAGTGGGAAATCATCTTTGGGACAGGTACGAGGTTAAGGTCACATAAATCTCATACAAATGTGGAGTCCCCCTGTCACTTTTGTGACAGGAACAATGTTAGAAATCCATTAGGGATAATCAATGGGTAGAATGAAGGAAACCAAGAGAAGGCATTGAAGCTCTTCTTTGACCAGAAGAGCAATGCGAGGATGCATTTTTTGCATAGCTTTTGTTTGATGGGTTTGGCATCAGGAATGGTTACGATATTGTGAACCATGATTTTTGGGTTGATACTGGGCATATAGGCATAGGACCAAGAAAATGCATTGCTATGGTCCCAAAGGAAAGAGGTGAAGGATTCATGTTCAGTAGCATCTAAGGATTGGCCAATCTTTAGAATGTGTGGGTCCTCTTGAGTATTAATTTTGATTTCGATGGTCAGATTCATTCAACATGGTTTTCATCTCACAGGGTAACGACTGGTGAATATAAGAGTCTTCTGCACCAAGGTAGGTGAGGATAGACTCATTGTCCTGACATTGAATGACGTTAATTAAAAGTGTATTGTCATTAATCATGTCAGGATACAGGAATGGGAGAGAAGAGGGAGCCTCTCCATCACGTTGATAGGTTAGTGGTCCTACAGGGAAATGGTGTTTATGAAAAAATTTTTTAGGAGCTATAGATTCAGGATCTATGGACTCCATGGGTGAGGATGGTAATGTGGGTGAATGAGAGGGGGAAGCTTTCTCATCTTGGAAAAGGTCAATGTGAACCTTTTTAGAGGATGGAGCATCAAAACCAATGCCACTACGGTCATTGTGTGAGAGGTGAGTGACAGTGTGGGGCCTTATATATAAAAACTAAAGCCAAATCCTTTGCATGCACACTGGTGGAGGAAAGTGTGATCAAAATAGTTGTTAGTGAGGGAGTGTAGGTTGGATGAAAATGGTTTGGTTTAGGATGGAGTTTCAAGTTTATAGGTGGCCATATCAAGTCCCCCATATGTTAGGTTGGTGCGAAGCTGGGGAGGGCCATAAGGGAAAATGTCACCAATGTGAATGTCATAACTAGGGTGTTGACATAGATTCCCATACTCTTGTGGGGTGAGGAAGGTATCAATATTGTATAGGAGGTATTCCCCGAGAGTGAGGCGTTGAAAAACATCTTCTAAGGGATCAATAGTTGGTATATGGGTAGCGGGTATAGATGGTTCACTAGATGAAGGGGAGATAGGGGCACCTAATGGTAGAGGCTACAGCTGCAGTAGGGATAGCGAGGTTAGATGTAGTAGAAGTAGTAGAAATTTTTGTGGATGGGCTCGTGGGTGAAGGTGAAGTGGTTGTGGTGGAAGATGCCTTGACTGGTACAAGCACATCATTGGGTCGATATAGCATGTTACAGGTCTTGAAAGGTGAGGGGTTAGTAGGGATGGTGTAATTATGTCCTTCATGTTCAAAATTGAGGCATAGATGTAACGTCAAAAGAACACAACCCATATCACGGATCTAAGGTTGGCCAAGAAGGAAGTTATACTAGCACTCCCCTTCTAGGACATAGAAAAGTTTCGAGATGGTGTGGGGACCTACATGGACATGGAGAACAATGGTACCTAGTGTAGAGGTCATGGCGTCATTGAAGGAACACAACATAATGGGGTTACCATGCATGCAATGGGAAGGTATTTACATTTGGTTGTACGCATGGGAGGAGATGATGTTAATACTAGCACTACCATCAATCATAATGCGTCGTATGCATATATTAGTAATAAATACGGAGATGAAAAGAGTGGGGTTAGGGTCATCAAAATGGAAGGGAGTGATATCTTCATCTGCAAAGTTGAGGGAGGATACTTGGTGAGTGGTTGGAGGTGTAGAGGAAGGATAAGACCTAGTGAGAGAGGCTACATGGTGAGGGGTAATGATGGAGGCTATGGGTGTGGGGTCATTTGTTAAGACTTTGATAGATTGAAGGACCTCCATGATAGGCTTGATGATGTGACTATGACATCTGGACGAGGTCATATAAATACATTTTGAGGGGGGATTGGTGTAGTTTTTTTAACATTGTGAGATGTGTGACCCTGTTTGAAATGGGATATGCAGGACTGCAAATGATGACTTTGGGTGTGGGTTCATATGGTATATTGGGTACAGGGTTGGTTGATGAGCCACTTTATTTCTCCTTAACCTTGTATTTATGAGCACGGGAAGCAATGTTGATCATGTTAATCTGAGGGTAGGTGGATGAAGAAGGTGTTTCATGGAAGGTATAGTGGCAAGAGGGACAAAACCCTAGAGGTGGATACGAGCCTTGTGAGATGAGTAGGGCAACATTGGAATTTATGTGGTGGTTTGGCCAAATCTCTTATGTTAACCATGTTAATTTTGAATCTCAGGGATGGGTCAAAGAGTTGTGGGGGTGGAGATCTTGGTCACTAAGTAGATAACGGGAGAATATCTGTGGAAATTGGTGAAGGTGAAATGGGGTCCTCATCAAGAAGATCGTCATCATCAAAGTTTTCTTCAGGAGGACATAATTATAAAACAACGATTTTCAAATCCTTACAACTCTCTACATTTTGTCTTGGCACATGATGGTAGGCAAAAATTTTGGTTTTATCAAACCCTTTTGGTTTGGGTTTGACGTGATTCGTAAGGTATAAGAGGTGGTAATGTGATGACATAAGTTTTGAGGAGGTTGGTTAGGATCTTGGCGTAGGATCCTACTAATAGATCACAATGGGAGGTGAATGTGGGTTTAGGTATAGGTGTGGCTGACTTGTGGAGGAAGAGTCTTTACAAGAGGGGGAGTAGGTTGGGATACTAGTTTGGTGTGTGGTGTGGTATTAGGTGTTAGTCATATCTACTTGGGTAGGGGCATGGCAGATGAATTGACAATGGAAGGTTTGGTTGGTTTAACTACCTATTTGAGGGTAGCAGATTTTTAGCTTTAGGTTGCATATTTTTGGGTAACCAGGTGTATGTGCATGATATGTGGAGGGAAAATTATATGGTGGAAGAGGGGCGGGTTACACATGGGGTAACCGAGGTGTTGTGGAGGTAGGTGGTGTGGGTTGGGCAGGAGGCGTGAGTGAAAGAGAAGGAAGCATCGTGGGTAGTGAAGAAGTTATTGATGATATTGGAGGTATGGGTGGTAAGAATGTTACGGGTGAGGGTGGATGTTGTGTGGGTCACTTGGGTATATTCCTATTATGGGTAAATGGGTTGCTGCATTTTACTTTTGCTATTCTCATCTAAACTGGAAATCTTGGACAAGAGAGAGATTAGAAGGGGGTTTGGCTAGTTTTGATTGATGAGGGGGGGAAGATTTTAGAACTATGGAATTAATAGACCCTTTGGGATTTGAATAGTTGTTTTGGGGTTTTGAAGATGAAGAAGTATCATTTGATTTAAACGTGATGTTCTTGTTACAAAGTTGAATCTTCTTTTCTTTGATAGCACAAATTTCCAATTTCTGTGCCATGGTGAATGCCTTGTCGAAAGTGTGAAAATTTTTCACCTGTAGGGTTGGTGAGATGTAGGTCTGGCACATGCATAAGTAAATAGTTCTATAAGCTTAGTTTGAGGTAATTGGAATGTGAGCTGATTATTGAGGCTGCACTAGTGAGCGACAAAGTCAGTGATAGACTCATTATCATACTATCGTGTGGAATAAAGTATCAATCATGGTAACCTTCTTAACAATATTGATGGAGAAGTTATCTAGGAAGGCTTGGGCTACTTGATTAAATGAGTAAATGGAGTGTCTTGGTATTCCACTATACTAGTCCAATAAAGGTCCTGTCATGGACATTAGGAAAGTCCTCAAAAGTAAAGCATCATCGTGGGCAATCAGGTAACACCCATGTTTAAAGGACCAAAAATGTTGTTTTGGATCATCTTTTCTATTGAAGTAGTTGAATTTTGGCATTTCCCAATGCACAGGGTATGGTCGAATAGGAATGGATGGGTGAATAGGCTCATTAAAAATTTCATCATAGGTGAGGGAATTGCATGAGCCAGAAAATGATGCTTCTAGTGTCTGCATCTTTTCCATCATCAACTTGATGAGGTCATTGGTAGGTTGTGATGGAGGGAAACCTCGTGTGGCATAAGGGGATAGATATTAAACCTGATAGGGAGGTTGAGAATAAGGAACCGACATAGAAGGCACATATCTAGAATGGGTGATAGAAGATAAGGGGTTGTTGATAGTAGGTGTATGTAGGTGGGATGGTCATCGTGACTCTAGTAGCAATTGGGGGCAATGTTTTTGGGATGGAGAGGACAATATTCCGGAATGGAGTAGGGGTCACTGACACCACGGGCGGTTGTGTTACAATGGGTATTTGTGAGATAATGGGTGCAGACTGTGCTATGGTCTTGGTGGTTGAAGAGGGGACAAAATAGATATGATAGCCGTGAGTGAAACTAAAGACATAGCGGTCATGGTGGGTATGGGTCCTAGTTGAGAAACTACTAGAGGTTAAGTAGGTGAGGGTAACACCACAATATTAGGGGCTGATGTAGTAGTAGGAATAAGGGTAAGAGAGATGGACACAGGGATGCCATATATCAACTGACCTGAGGAGTCTCAGGTGGAAGAGTGGGAAAGGTAGAACTGTAAGGCTGCAGGATTCTGATCAAGGAGACATTCAAACTGTTCATGTCCTACAACAATGGTGGTAGGTAAGGTTGGATCCATGGGTGATAGGACCAAAGGTAGTGAGGGACTAGGTTGGAATGGTTGATGACTAGCATGGAATATAAGGATGTTAGTCTAGCTATGATTCAACACCATGTGAACAAGTGTTGACCTGGTAAGATTGTATTCTGTAGATTACACAAAAAACAGTAGAAATAGAGAATAACAGGGTCTGGGAGGTGAATTTGGTTAATGTCTAGATTTTGAAAATAAAAAATAACCAATCGACGATGGTCAGGTTGACTAGTGACTGTTGAATGAAAATCGATGATGGTCAGGCTGACCGGTCAGGTTGAGGGAACACTGATGATGGTTTCTAAAACTGAAACTAGTTATTATGGAAGAAACCAGTCTCAAAGAATGAAACAGGAATGTTGGATGTGTACTTGTGAAAACTATGTATGATAGTAAGTATCAATAGGGGAGAAATATGATGATACCCTGAGGGTCAGAAATAGAATATAAATAGTGATGAAAGCTATTCTAGGTAAAGTAACTAGAAATCTAGAAGCCGAAACCAGTTATGGTTTAATTGATAATGGTAAGATGTGAACCGGTGACAGTCACTAGACCGACATTAGTGACTGTGAAATTAGAAAGGAATGAAGAAAATTGGTTTTGTGAATTAAATTAAGTGAAGAATCAAACTCAAAAACCTAAGAATGAGCAGATGAAGCCCTGACACACTCAGACAAAGTCAGAATACTCCAACTACAATGGTGGAGTGTGTAAGGAAAAATAAAAATGGAGATTCATAGTCTCACACCTCAAAACACAAGCCAAGAAGAACACTAAGAAAAAGCATGATCCTAACAGTGATTTTCTTATGTTTGTTTAGCTTATGCTATTTAGGGCTGACTGTGTGTATTTAGAACATAATTTTTTTGTTGGGAAGGCTTCCTACAAAGAAGGATATCTAAAAGGAGAGGTTTTAGGTATGTTATGGTAGGGGTGGGCCGTCCTCTGAGATGATGAATTGATAGAGGCAACGAGATAGGGAGTACCTGCCAACATGATCATTTGATCACTGATAGATGTTCCTAGGTAACATGTTTTTTAAGCAAGATGTGTATATTTTGATTTTTAGCAAGTTTGGTAAGACACAGAGACAGAGAGAGAGATAGAAAAATGTGATTTCTATGATTCTTTGTGTCAACCATCAGATAAACATGACTTCCAGCATATAGGTTGCCCTCAGTTTTAATGTGAGCTAATAATGCACCAAATCAGAATGCAATGCAAGTGTTTTAAACTAAAATCGAAGTGTGATATTCGATGTAGCAAGAGATTAATAGGAAGAGGGATGCTCTTTCACTAATGCAATGCAAAAGAAAGGAAGATGTGTTCTTTTTAAAGCAAAGTAATTTACTGTGGCGCTATGGGCCGACTAGGTAGTTGGAATAACTCCTAGCCACAAATATTTAATTTATTATTGCCTAACAAATAATAGGTCAATAATAATAAAAAATAATAATGCCTAAATAATTTAGGTCTTCACACAAACAATTTCTCATTCTCCTCTTATCTCGGACTACTCCTCTAGCACTCTAGGAATGAACTTGTCTGTCATATTTTGTGTGTGTTCCGACAATAATCTTAACAAATAATAAGCTTAGGATTGTGTGTGTGTCCATTATAATGAACTAGCTACCCTATTTATACAATTTTAGGGCCCTTGAATATATGCCTTTACAAATAATCCTAAGGCTAATAATTACCCTAAAACTGTAGCATGTGTAAATTTGGGATCAAATACCCATATTGGCGGATTTACATATTTTAATGGGATTAAATATCCCAAATAGGGCGGATTTGCATTTTTAAATGGGATAAAATCCCAATTTGAGTGGCTTAGGGTGAAGGGGGCAGTTTTTGTATTGTAAAGTGGGTATTTATCCCACATTTAAATAGCCTTGCGGCCTTAGACTTAGGGAAGGTTTTAATAAACCTTATCTCCCTCCGTTCTCTACATGGATCTTACCACGCATGGCATAAGCCCAACAACAGCTTCACCACCTTCTCTCCTCCACGTGGAAGCATAGCATATTGGTAGCTTAATACTAATGTTTGAACATTAATATGTGTGTGTGTGTGTGTGTGTGTATATGTGCATGGCATTTGGAAAGTGGACTTACCAAGTATAATATAATTTTGAGCCATGTAATGTGGTATGGAAATAATTAACTTGGTCAATAGCATATATTCCACTTGTCGTCTCACGATAGGCAAATCGAGCGAATTTGACGAGTGGTGGCAAGCCACGTGGTGGCTTGTGGACCCACCACGTTGGTGATAATACCATAGTCCACACGGCGGCCGGGCTCCCCTCTGTAATAAAATTTGAGCATCAAATCTTGTTCCCATGCACCATTTAGAGTTACGCTCGTCGAAGACCGGTGATAAAAAAACTTTATCGAAACAACTCTCTTCTTGCCTTGACACCACGTGTCGCAATGCCATTAGGTGCAATATTGACAAGTTGATCCCCAGAGTCACACTTTCTCACTGTCTGAAAACTTTTTGACCGGACATAACTAGAGCTTCCATGACTGTCCTGGATTTGAAAAACGTTCTCACACCCTCATTGCAAGTGTTCTGTAGTAGAGCCTTGGATCTTCTGCACTGACAACCTTCTCACTTAGGGACTCTGTCCTATCCTAGGGAACTTTTAGAAATGATCCCACTGATCAGATATGCTGCAGCCACTCTGGTGTCAAAGTTGTCCTGGTATGCCTTGACTTTTTATCCATATCTATAGATTCTAGAGATGAAACCTCAAAGACTCCTGTGCTTTGTAGTGTTTACATTCTTTATATCTGACAACAAGGATCTTCTCTTCACTGTGAGGTAGAGCACAACTTCTGTTTTGTGTCTAAGATATCTCAATATTTCCAAGACTAGTTTGAAGGAACTGCATATTTCGTAGATCTTTTCTATCTTCTTCCTACTGTCGGTGATTCACAATGCCTTGTCCCTTTACATACCTTTGTTTCCTCTGATTGATGCTAATTCTATTTAAAAGCACTCGAGCCAATGCATAATGCTAACCCCATCATACAAGGGAACTTGACTCCATCTTAAGCAAAGAGAAATGTCTAACCCTATCGATAAGTGATAATCCCTAACTGTGGTGAATTTTATACAGCCTTCCATTGAGTGAAATCAAGGATATATATATAACAACATAAAATCTAGAAAACTCTGTCAAAAATATGGTGTATACACAAACATTTAATGCTTTAGGTCATGTTATCATGGAAGGGGAAATGCATTTATGCAGCCTCCAATGTGTCTGTTATGACCTCAAGCCTCCGATGCTTGATGTTAAGCCTTTGCAAGACCTTAAGCCTCCAATGCATGATGTAAGTCTATTGATGCAGCTACCAGTATGTGTGGTAGAAACAATGCCTTGACACCGAATGACGTTAAGCTAATCCTTTGAGAGCTCATACTTGTTGACATACGTAATATCAGGTACCAGTCTGCTGCTACACGGTAAATGCCTCTACACAGAATGCTTTCTACCCGACGTCAATGCCAATGGTGATTCAGCTAAACCAGTTTCTGAATTGCAAAGTCACAATGCCTCTACTAGAATGAAGTTCAGAGCTAATCTCTTTGAACTCTAATGTCTGCAAAATGGAAAATCAATCTCCAATTTATATGAGTTAAATCTATTTCATCCAATTTTATAACAGGTACTCACAAACTGATCTAGGAGATATATTTGGAGCATTAATCAAATTTTCATTAAGTAAGAAAATCCACTGAGTATTGTAAACCTTTCTCTGGAGCATTTTCTCACAAAACATAATCTCCAAAACTTAATACTGCATATGATTCATCAATCTGAATTATGTAATATATAATTGAAAAATTGTTGACTTACCCATTTCAAAGGACTTTCACTTTCAAGTATTACCTGGTCCTGGGTTGAATGGGGTCAACTGGTGGTGAGTAGAAACCCTTCTACCTTTGCAATAGGCCTCCATTCCATCTTTGGCTTCCATTACTCTGAACATGGGAGATGGATGCAGTTTCCTACAATTTTCCACCTCATGCCCATTCCTCTGGCAATGAGCACAAAAATTCCTCTTAATCTCCTTCTTCTGGGATTAAAGGAACTCTTTATGCCATTTCTCGACTTAATGCATGACGAGATAAATCTTTCTAATTTTCCTTGTTCCTGATGAACGGCATCAACTTCTTCATATTCCTTCTCTTCCAAATCTGGCCACTTAATGATTTTGCAATCCACAAAAAGTACATGGAAAGAATTCCACATCTTCTAGAAAATCATAACCATACTTCTTAAGCTGAAAAAGTGGATCAGAAGTTTTATTGTGCTCCCCATGATTATGGTAAGAAACTTGAGGTGGAATCTCATTACCTCTTCATTGATTTCATCTTACCACATGTTGCCTATGACGAGGAAGCACAACTTTCCTGCTGAAATCTTCTTGCAGGACTAGTGGGGTAATCACTTTGCTTTCGGAAAGCTTGTCTCCAATCAGCGAAATTCTTGGAGCATTCTCCAATTTCCATTCCCACACTAGTTTTCAGTCTGCCAAACCTGCAAAATTTCAAGGATGATCCTCGACCTGTATTGGGTTAGCAATACCTTGGCCATTTTTACCAAGGCCTCTTCCATCAAATCCCATTTTATCTAGTAACTTGGATCCAATGACCTCTAGTATGCTTTTCAAACAAACCAAAGACTTCATTACCTGAATCCGAAACTGAATGGGCAGGAAGAAGAAGATTCCAGTGGTGAACAACTTACAGTGCGGGTCATCTGCCATGGTCTGCATCTGAAGTTGAAGGTATTTCCTTCTCTGATCACCATTTTCCAACCTTGCCAAGAGCTCATCCTTGGTTTGCAGTTCTATTTTGAAGATGAGCATTCTCCTCTTCCAAGGAGTAATACATTGAGCAATGTAGAGAATTCTCTTCCTGGATCTGGTGATTCTAAGCTTCCCCTTCCTCGAGCTTTGCCTGTTTTGACATCTTGCCCATAGTACACTGCATGTACCCTGTTCACACAAATTGAGATTTCATGAGGCACCAAACTTGATTTAGCAATCACTCTATTAATCGAGTATATCAGGCCCAACTACATTTACTGAAATGCAAATAAGGAGCTAACCAACTCTGATACCAAACTTGATCCAGAAAATAATCAGATTATTACTACCTGATCTCGGACCCTTATAGGCTTTAAGAGAATTATTTGCCGACAAAATCTCCTTTTAAGTAATCAATTTAAAATAATGCAAGACAATAAGACCTTAATTGCACAACTATTGATTAGGGAGTTCGGCAATTGCCTACGTCTAGGGTTCGATGAGGTGAACCTCTTCCACTAGTCAAAACTTGTATCAGTTACAATAGTACTTTCACAAGAAAACCTAATGGATCTCGAACCTATTTAAACTTGCTTAGAGGAATTGAAATGAATGACTTTCGGATGACAAGGAAATCTGAGTGCATCCCAACTACACACCTTCAGTTGGATGCTCCACAATCTCCTTCGGCTTCGATCGGCCTTCCGATGCAAATCAAACAAATATCCTAGCCCTCCGGTCGCGATCCAAGATTTGCCAAGTAATTGGTGTGGCATCTATGGGCATGGAATAGGTAGTTTCAATAACTCCTATCACAAATATTTAACCTATTGCCTAATCAAATAATAGGTCAATAATTATAAAATTGTAGATAATTCCTAAATAATAGAACTTCAAAAAATCATATCTTCTCATGGTTACTTTCCAATGCTCTAGGAATGATTCTTCTCCGTATTTTTGTGTGTGTCACAATTCTTAACAAATAATAAGCTTGGGGTGTGTGTCCATTACAATGAACTAGGTACCCTATTTATACAATTTTAGGGCCCTTGAATAAGAGCAATTACATATAATCCAAGGCTAATAACTAGCCTCAACCTGTACAGTGTGTTTTCAATTTGGGATTAAAATCTCCATTTTGCAGTCTCATATTTTAATGGAGATTAATATCCCATTGGATCTATTAGGGCCTTCCATGCATTTTTAATGAGAGCTAAAATCCCACATTGAGCGGCTAAGGTAAGTAGCCGTTTCCCCTACATGTTTATGGGAGGATATCCATAATTGTGGAAAAAAACACAGGAAGCCAACTCCCAACTTTCACTTTGCAGCAAGTTTTCCATGGACCATGGTTGATGTTATGGGACCACCCCATTTCACCACGTGGACTCTACCATGCATGGCTTAGCCCAACAACTTGGCTTCATCGGTTTGGTCACCAAGTGACTCACTTAGCAGTTAATAGCAGCTAATGTCCTTCCAGAACATTAATCCATAGAACATTGTGGCAAATTTCCTTTCCATTAACTTATGCGTGCAGCCATATTTGGGCATCCTCTTCCTCGTGATTACCAAGCTTGTGTTTATTTACAAGCTTATCTGTTGCGATAGCAAGCTTAGACCTGAGACCATTGTGATGGAATGGACTTCTGATAAACCGTTAGCCAAGATAGTAATCCCATCCTGGAAGCCACGATCCCTCACAGTGCTTTGTTGTCCAATATTGACCTCTTGAGAAGAAGTGTCTTTCCTGACCCTAAACCATGACCGGACATAATGCTATAACTCCCTATGTCCTTTTTCATCATTCTCACAGAAACATTCAGAAGAGCTCTGAGAAAATACTTTCTCCTACCCTGAAAACCCGAGGTTCCTGAATAATCTCGATCCTTTTATGTTGGTAATCTGATCCATATTCCCGCTACATAGTATCATCTGAAACACTACCAATAACATTATTTCTCTCCTGAATTACCTCCCACAACATCAATGTTTGACAAATCTGATTTGTGATGCCGATCAACACAAATATTTTCTAGATGGCGTCTAATACCTGTTGTCTTATGACGCACCGTTTTCTTTACCTTGTTGAATGGAAAAATAAATAAGGGTAAGGGCCAAGGAGGAATACCTATTTATGTTGGTCGGTTCATGGTTGTTATGCACATTCATACTTAGACTTCATCCAGTACCGATTGTGAGAAATTCCTGTTGGCTAGGAGGAACTACCTGTAATAGAAAACAAGACCACAAAAAGGATAGTTAAATGATATATGATAGTGGACTACCTAGCGTATGCTAGTTCCTAGAAGTTTGACACTTCCTAGATGGTTGTCAATCCACTGTTTAAAAAGAATTAATGAGAGAAAAAAGTGAAGTCCTACTGTAGTTGATATGATTTAGGTTTCTCATTCAAGTACAATAAGAAAATCCAATCACAACAGGCTAAGTTATAGTTGGATCTGAAAGATGAGGTATCTGTCAAGGTACTAGGACTGATCAGGGTCTGATTCTAGGTTCTGTAGGTTAATTGGTAGGAGGTTTATTTGGCTTGTTCTTGGGCAGGGTATAAAACACATAAATTGATTCCGGTTGGGTATAACTAATGACGGTTAAGGGGGAGACCAATGATGGTCTTAGATAATCGGCATTGATAAGGTCAGGGTGAAAGGAACTTGATAGGATCTGGTTGTGGGGATTGAGTTGGGGCTAAACAATAGATGGAAGGATAGAGGGGAAGGTAGATAAAATCCTTAGGTATGCTCAAAGGTGGGTAATAGGAAAGAATGGTGATTTGGGGGTGTGGGTAGAGGAATGGTTAACTCTACAAGTAGATAAGAGATGGGAAATGGACATGCAAGGTATGAACTGATGATAGAAATGACAAAAGACTATTATATTGAAATGGACTAGCCTGGTAGAAGGTATACTTACTATTTGATTCAGGCTTGATAGTTGAGTGGTGATGGTAGTTGATCAGAAGGATGGTGTTTGGTGCCACAATAATGTTTACAGGAAGGATCTCGTGAGTGCAAATGCTTCTAGATTTTTCCTGGTGCAGGATATGGATGTCTGGGTGTGTGAAAAAGACTATGGTTCTGCTTACAAGTAACTCTGTTATCGTCTCCTTGCTCTTACAAATGTGCCAACCCAAAAACAAGGTTGTTTAGGTGAATAAATGGTAACTGACGATAGTTCCTTGGTTTACCAACATTGGTGTTATGCCATTTGTGATAGACATTGGTGAAGGTGGGATTCCGTAGGTTTACTAAAATGGGCAGATCTTTCTAATTTCTTGGGCCCAATCATGTTATTCTCATGGATTAGAATGGAATCTTCCCTTCTAATGGGTAGGAATGTGGTTTAGAGAGATTGTAGGGATGGATTTTAGGGTTAGACAAAATATTAGCTCATTAAGGCAAGTAAGACTTAATTATTAGTATTTATGGAATCACATGCAAAGAATAGGTCTAGGGTGAGGTGGTTGGATGAGGTGTCTAGGTGATGTGTCTAGGTGAGGTGGTGTGGTAGAAATTAAGATAATTAGATAATAAATATTGTGAGGATATAAATTAATTTAATTTATTTATTAATAATGATGTGGGGTGGAAGGGTCCTCTATTCCTCTACAAGCACTCCAAACATGGATCATACGGAGCTCTGTGATTTTTTCCTTCACTCCCTTAATAGGGAAACAAAGGAATAAGTACAAAATTTCCCACTAAGGAGCTATGAAGAAGTATTGGAGGGTGCTCTTTGAATTGATCAAGTGGCCATAGACAGTAGTCACAAGACCTATAAAACAAATGGAAGCTTGGTCACTCCCAACCAAAGTAACTCCAGTTACCCTAATACAAACAATTATCAGGGACCAAAGGTCCTTAACAAGAATCATGAGGTTACAACTGACAGTGTTACCGATCAACCAAGGAAACCCAATGTTATTAGCTCGTCCAATACAAACACTAACAACAACGTGAATGGCAATAACCAAATTTTGTATGCACTCAAAATTACATGTGATACTTTGTTGGAAAATGGTTACAAAAGTCCCCAATGATGATTCATGTCCTTTCAGAAGGTGTTCGAGTTCCTAATCTCATCCGTAGTGTATATTTGTAACCTAGACATCTTTACTTAGCTTTTCCAAGCTTTCTTCCAGCTTCCCTCTTTTTGTGCATGTTTTGGCCTTAAGTGTCAAAACCACCACCCTGCCTGGGTGGCGGTTTTGTGACTTCCACCCAGGCATGGTGGCGGAAAAATTTTTGTGACCGTTGCCGAGAATAGGATGGCATTCCTGCAATCGCCACCCTGTGCACGGGGGTGGTGGTCCTGAGTGAATTTTTCCATAGAACTCCTCATGCATGATTTTAACACGTGATGCTTCACTTAACTTGACTTCCAAGGTGCGTTTGTGAACCAAATTGCCTAAAAATAGTCTTGATTGCATGGTATTCCTTCCCTCTTCTATTTTTAAATAGATTTAATTAGTTTGAACTACCTCTTCACCCAATGATTTGGCACTCCAAGGTTGCCTTGTGCATGAAGGCACATCCCAACCAATTCCTATATATTCAATGCTTGTATTCAAGCAAATGGCCTGAGAATTTTGTGTATCTTGCATAGTATTGTTGCCAACAATCCTGCTGGAAATTACATAGCCAAGCTCTGTTCACTTGTGTTATCTCTCTTCTACTTGCATTGCAACCAATTTTCCTTCAAGTTGTCATTGCTCAAGCACCTTCTCCTGTTGTTGCCTTTGCATTCCCAATTCCTTGGACTCATATGGACACACAGAGAAAGAAAGGATAAACTGAGGGGACAAGTCATCACACAACTAGATTTATCTATGTTCTGTAAATTCTAGGTTGGGGTTGTTGTTTGATTTTCCTTCATTGCTGCAATTTATTATTGTTATATCATATCAAATAGAGTAGAAAATCAATATTCCTTTCATTTGCAAGTAATTAGTTAATTTCCAAGAGGTTTTAAATCATTAATAGCAGCTCCCGGTGATGGATCTTCTTCTTCCTATCCCTGTGGATTTGAAGGAGAAAATATCTGTAGGAAGTTGTCTACATATCATAGATTATTTGGAAAAGTTCTTATTTTATGTTAGCATTAGTTTTAATACACTCAGCACAGGTGAATAACCACACCGGGTTATTTTTCTTGTTTAGTTTTAGTGTAGAAGTAGATTTCAATTATTTAGAATAAAAGAAAATTGTTGTTTGTAATTATGATGTTTCAATTTTGTTGTTTTATTTAGGTTAGTTTCCTTTCAGCTAGTAGCATAGATTGTTAGTTTCATCTTAGTTAATTTGGACACTTCAAACTAGTTCAACATTGAGATTCAGTTAGACAAACCATAGGGAATTTACGCTACCCTGTTCATAGCCTCTAAATCTCCCCTTTTACCAACTCAGCTACTAGGAGATCACACTACTAGATCTTAGTCACTGATCCTCCTATAGTTAGCCACACATATTTCCACATCGGCTGCCCCGGCACGACCTCGGGGGTCGAGTGTGGTTGAAGGTTGCATGTCAATTTTCATCCGTATAAATTGGTGAACCCAACATGAAGGATTAATTCCTTCTTGTTTCCTTTTATTTCATTGTTATTACCTCACCTCTCCATTTCTTCCCCTATTTTGGTAGGTATTTTATACTTTCTAAAATATGTCTGGAAGAGAGTTTGGTGGGCCATTTGGCTCTAATAGATATTACACCAACGTTCAACCACAACAGTCCCCTTCTCTTTCGAGGTGGGGTGACAATTACACAAGCAACGTCCAAACCTCCCCTAGTTACACTTCAAACCCCATTAGCTATGTAAGGATGGAGGAGGTTGATCAACCGTTAAACATGCAATATGGTCAACCCAATGCAAACCACATTGTTATCACAAATGGAACATGTTCTTACCACAGAGTCTTGTCAAGACCTCACATTGCCATGCAATCAATAGAAGATGATATATTTACATGAATAGTTAATCCTCTTTGTCAGATAGATGAGTATTTAGATAGAATGAAGGCTACAACCTCTAAGATTTCGAATGCCTATCCTAAGATTCTTACTTCTGAGGAAGAAAAGAATTATAACACCAAACAATTCATGACAGGGTATCATGAGCCTTCTCAATCAAACCCTATGCGCCACAAGCACCCCAAATAAGGGACTCAATCCTCTCCCAATGATCTTATTTATACTTTAGTAGGGAGGATTAGAGAACTAGAAAGTGCCCAGACTTCACAACCAACACATGTAGTAGGGTAGAACATGGGGTATCTAGTTGAAAGCAAAGGATACATCCCTTCTAATGAGCAACCAACGCAATATCATGTACAACAAGGATACAAATTTAGGTGATTTTATTACTTATGAAATCCATCCGGGTATTATGATTCAATCAAAAACCAATGTGATCTATCTCTACTTTAGTAGGGAGGATTAGGATTAGACAACACTAGGGATGTTTGTCAAAGGATCATTCAATTCTCAAGTAATATTATCCTATGGTTAATTCAAGGGATATTATGGATTAGACATACTAGGGATGGGTCCTCATCCTTCTCAAGCTTATCCTTCTGGCTGGAAGTGCATTCTCAAATGCCACCACAACAGGCAATGTGATGTTCCCTAGTTTTATGCCTGCTAGTCCATATCCTGGTACTATCCCACCTTACATACACATGTATTCAAAAACTCCCCAGATGGACCCATATGCCATTCCTGATCCCTACATGCCATATCAAGGGACCCCATATGTTCCCATGTCAACACTTATAATGCATCTTATCCAACTCCTCCTCCTTCCACCTCCTCATCAAGGATCTTCAATGGTGGAATCTTACGCAATGGGTACATACACTGAGTACTTAAAGGAGCCTCTTGACTTCACCATATGTGGTGTCATGCTTCCATGCCCATTGCTAGATCTTCCAAAATTTAAGGGGAGAAGGAGACCCGAATGCTCATATCAAGGCCTATGCTACTGCTATCAGGGAATTACTTCCTTGGGATGTTGTAGTGGCTAAGATCTTTCCAAAGACTCTCGAAGGAATCACATTGGATTGGTATTACCATATTCCATGGGAAGCTTCTATACATTCCTTTAAAAAACTTGTTTCTGAGTTCATTAAAGCATTTGACATGAACAAGTTGTTGCGTACATAAGGATTAGGGAGTTCCTGCATATTAGACAAGGAGCAAAATGAATCTTCCGCCCATTTCATCCAGAGATGGTGCCAAGTTCTCTATTCCTCTGCAAGTGTACCCAACATGGACTAGATGGAACTTTGTGATCTTTTCCTTCACTCGCTCAATCGAGAGACTAGGGAGGAAGTCCAAAAGTTTCCTTTCCGTAGTTATGAGGAAGTGTTGGAAGGTGCACTTTGGATTGACCAAGCCACTATAGACAGTGGGCGTAAGATCTATGGTCCCAATGGGAAATTGGTATCCCCAAATCAAAATAATGCAAATTATCAAAAAAATGGTGCCAACAACCAAGGACCTAAGGGTGTGAATCACAATCATGGTGCTACCATGAATAGTGCTACTGATCAAGCCAAGAACATTGGTTTTCCAAACAACGGTAACACTAACAATAACAACAACATGGGAAATCAAAGAGCCCCTAACACTATCTCCTCAGTCAACACAGTTGATGTAAACCATCCCTCTCAAAAATAAAAATCAAACCCAAGGCCCAAACCAGTATCAAAACTTTGGCCAAGGGGCAACAAATCATGGTTATAACAATCAATTTCAAAATTATAACCAAGGTTATAATCAACAACAACAAGATGCTTATCAAAGGCCAAGATATTACGACCCTAACCTATATTATGGTTTCCATAAGGTTTGAGGTCATGATGATAGGACTTTCCGCGATTGCAACAAGTTTCTGCAAAGACTTCCTGAAAACCAAAGGTAGCTCTTTGTAGACATGTTCCTAGAAAATCCTAAAACAAAACCCATAAGCCTAGTCATACCAGACCTGTCACACCTCAAAATGTGAACCCTAAATGTCCTGGGGATTCCCAAGTGAATCCTCAAAATATAAACAAGGGTATTCCTATAGGAAAAAATGACCATGAAGCCTCAACTTCTGACAACTCTCGGGTTGCTCCTAACCTTGGTTCAAACGATAATACAAAAATCTTGGGGTTAGTCGAGCTAGAGGTCGAGCCATGAAATTAATGCAACAACTCGAACAAAGGAGTACATTTCACAACCCCTACCCATTCTTTCCTTCCTGCAGGATGACATTCCTATAATCTCAAAACCAGTAGGAGCCTATGATTTAATATGGGAGATTTGAACAAGACCTTTTCTCACATTTCATTTCTAGATTTTCTAAAGAATTCACCTACACATCATTCTACGTTTCTCAATGCACTAGGTCTTGGTCATCTAATCCATGTTACGCCACCTCCTAGCACTCAAATAAATCATATTGACTTTGACATACATCCTCTAGGACAAAATGATAGGGATACTGGGTTTGTTTTTGATATAGAAAAGATGCCATCTGACGCTGAAATTACCCAAAGAGGTGATCCTGCCTTATTTTTACAAGTCTGGGTTTATAATAATTGCATTAAGAGAGCCATGATTGATGATGGGGCTGCTATAAATGTGGTTCCCTTCTCTTTCTTGCAGAAGTTGGGATATGGAGAGACAAATTGTTCCTCTACAAGAAACACGTTATGGGGGTACGATAGTCTTAAAGTGACCTTGATTGGAACCATAGTTCTTCTAGTCATGCTTGGTCCAAAAACCATCTTGACAAGAGTTTTACATTATCGATAGGGAAACAAGTTATAACATGATCCTTGGGAGACCCTAGATTCATCAAATGAAGGCTATCCCTTCTACCCTATTCCAAGAGATTAGATTCCTCCATTTGGGGAAGGTCTTCATCACTCAAGGGGATCCTAAGCCCTTAGATATACACTTAGAAAACCTCAAGAAGAAGAAAGGAGTCCATATGGAGTATGAAATTCCTACAAATCAATTGAACAAACCACCTCCATCAAAAGAGTTAGTCCCGATCACCCCGGGTGTGCCGAAGGCTGAAGTCGTTGACCCAAAAACATTTGAGGTGGACAAAAATAGATAAGGGTAAATCAATATATGTGGAAATAGTGTCCAATAAAACCACAACAGAAATTATGAAACTCTTAGAGAGTGATGATCTAATCTTCCTCCCTGTTTGAACCACAGGGGATGGGTAGTCTTCTCGGTTTAGCATCTCTTCCCTCCAATGACCTAGGTCTAGGTGTAAACATGATAGAATTAACAAATGAAGAAGGGAAATTTGAGATTGAAATGATGCCCATCAAAACCATATTTGAGGGTTGTTCTATTCTAAACCCGGTTTCAACCCATGTGCATTTGAAACTAAGCTTCCATATCCATAAGGCCTCATCATTCAACAAGGGTCACAAGTAAACACAACACTCTACATAGGAAACAAGGCCAAGCAACATAGTCATGCTCACCCACACACCATGTCTCAAGAATGTGACAAAGAGGTACATGAATGCCTCTTTCAGAAAAATGATTTTAATGATTGGACATATACACTTCTGGGCAAGGGTTGTAAGTTTAAACTCAGAATGGTAGGCCCTTGTCAAGAGAATGGAAATTTTGAGGATCATGGTTCTCTTATGTGTACTTTTAGGGGTGAAGAATTCGATATTCGTCAAATTTCTTCACCTTATCCATCATGACATGTAGTTTCACCTACATTTCCATATGTACATTATTGCATCCACATTACATTTTCATCTGCTAGTTCATTTAGAAAATTTGTAATCAAGGGACTTATTATTATAAAATTCCTAAAAACTTCTGAAATTATTGGCAAAACATTCAAATCATATCTCTTCAAATCCTCATGGTATCATCAATTGTTTCCAAATCATTTCATCAATTCAAGCAAGATAAGACAAGTTTTGATAATAACCATACCAAGGCCTGCATACTTGGTTCTATTTGTAGTTTCTTCTAGATTAGGTGTCTTTGCCTATGGTTTGTTCTAGAAGCTTCATGGTGTCACATCTATCCCATATACGTCTCTTTGGAAATAAGAACATTCTAGACATTTTTCCTAGATAAACAAGTAAAATGCAAATCCACTAAAAAATTTTTATTTTATTTTACACATTTCTTTGCCCTACCAGCCTTCGATGTTGAGCATGTGTCTCTTACTAGTGATGTAGGGTTGGGAAAGGAGATAAGTGCCCTTACTCACCTATGCCTTGTCCATGGTGATGAGCCCATACTTCCTACTGGTAGCATGGGGAAAAGGTGTAGGGGGTCTCTTTGAAAAATTTGAAAGTTAGAAACAATTCATTCAAAATGTTGTGAAATCATAAATCAGAACAAAGTGAGTTAGATGTCCAGAATTCCAAAAGAGTTTAAAACCTCAAAACCAGATTTTGTCAACCAAGTGGCCATCTACGGATCTAAGTCTAGATAAACTGGAAATCAATTCACATTTTAAACTATGAAGCAAACTTGAGTAGAATGAGGTTGTAGGGTCTCAATTTGGTTTTTCCAAATCCTTGTCTTTCTCTCATCATTACCATTCAACAAATTTTTATAACTTGTGCCCCTTCTGGCTCTTGGTGTTGAGCCCTCGCATCTTACCGGTTGCATGGAGTTAGGAGTGGGGAAAGTTTGTTCACTTATCATATCACTCTTTCGTCACGTCTTGCCAAAATAATACGAAGTATCAAAAATTTCTTAGAGAAACTAAAGTTCAGCATTACAATGTATTTGCATTATCATGTATCAACATTAAAAAACACAAAAAAAATAAATCATTCTGTTAGCATTCATATCCACTGCATACATTCTGAAAAGCATAGAAAACTGGAAATTCTAAACATCTAGAGTACACATGTGAATCAAACCAGAAATGTGAGTAAACTCTATGCAATGAATTACCAAACCAAAAAGAAGATTATATATATATATCATAATAAATAGAGTTTTTATACAATGTCCATCACGTGCTAGGCATGGTCAAAATGCTCGTAATGAGCCCGAAATATACAAAAAAAATTGTATAAATGCCTGACTAAATGGAAACTAAGAAATAAAAGGCCCAATGGCCTATCAATCTTTGTGGGATCCCTGAGATGGTGCATGACTACGTCTAGGACTCCTACTATGGCTATGATGTCGAGAATGCACTGAATGGTGGGAGTTCTCATGATGGTAGCCACTGGCTCTGGTCTCACTATGAGAATGGCTCTGCCTCATCAATCTCTCAGATGTCTCGTACGTGGAAACCTAAGTGCGGAGAGAAGTCATGATCTCCACTGCTTGACAGATGGGTACGAACACATCAATGTGTCTGCCAGATGCTCGTGGTTGTTTTATGTCCTCGTTCATCTCGGGTTGTGTCTTGAAGGGATAAATAAGGTGTCCATGTACACATGATGAATAATATCTCACCATCTCTATGCAGTCGCTGCAAGTAAAGAGAAACAGTAAGTTACAAAGCTACAAAAATCAACAAAAAAAATAAATACCAATTAACATTTCTAGCTAACAAAGTCAAGAGAAGAGTATCAACATACTCGGATCTCCTACATCCATGTGGGGTCAACTAGTACGGTTAGAGTTTTTGTAGCAAGTACCTAGTGTGCCTCCTCTCCCCCTGAGGCTACACGTTGTCCCATGACAAGACCCATCATCTCCTCCCTCGTCTCAATGAAGTGGATCCTTTGAAACCAAGGTCTCCTTCTCCACATCCTCCTCCTTCCGCTCCACTCTCAGCATCTCTTGGGTGTCATGCCACTCAGGGTCACTCTCCTCCCCCTCTATGTGAGTTGCCTCACCAGTCTCACCCCAATCCCTTATCATCGGATCCATCATCTCCTCATCACCCGACTCCTCTCAGTCTCATCTCTTGTCTCCTCCTCAGAATCATAGTCCACATCTATGGGTTCATCCTCCTCCTTGATGTGGGTAAGTGTAGCCTCAATCTGAAGTAAAGGTGCAAAAGTGGCACCAATTTCCCATCAGGCATGAAAAAACTCACCTAACTACAATAGGCACTCCTGAAAACACCACTGTCCAACCTAGATCTCCGCGAGGGCCCTTTCGGGCCTCCTTGACACTCTTGTATATGGGTACCACTAGGGGAATCATATCAATATATGGAAGACCAAATTGCTGAGGAACTCGGCCAAATGGGTAAGTCTCAACCTTCCCCGTCTCTGTCAACTAACCGGTCAGCAGTGGTACAAGTGCCACCACTGTGGTCCCATCCTATCCCCATAATCTTGCCATGTCCTGGTATATGGAGTGGCCACCATATTTGTTATGGTCAAGGAAGCCACTGGTTGATGTGGCACTCTGAGAATTGACATCGCCATCCATCTAGCGGCCTTGACAGCCCTTGGGTTCTGCACTAGAACTCCCTTCCCATAGGGGATCATCTGCTCATACACCCAACTCATAACCAATGTAGGGTTGCTTAAAGACTATCCTTATCAACCTGACAATCTGGTATAATTCATGATAAGTGATATCGAGGATATCTGACCCCCAGGCATAGATATGACCATGTGCCTTAATCTGTGTTATAATTGGAATCCAACAATACATCAGCGTGTCACCTCCCTTGTCCTCCGATTAACCGCGAGGCCAAGACACCCATGTTGGCCTTACAGATAGTGGAGGATAGGAGTAGTGGCAATAAATCAGACCTTCATCCCCTTCCTTCAAACCAAATGAAACCACAACATTACCCATATAAGTATCCCATAGAGTCATCATGGCTCTAGATCTTGTTGTCTTAAGATTCATCCTACTCCCAAGTATCAGAATTCCAAGTATCTGATACATGTCCTTCAATGTAATTTTCCACTCACCCCTAGCACCTGACAACCAAAAGGTATTCCGGTATGCATCCCAATAAGAAAATAAGTTACATAATATGTGACTGGCAGGAGTGACATGGGGCACTCATGAAATCCTCTAAATGCCTGCTCTCTATAGAATGTCAGTTTTAACCTGAGTCAACTGATCTAAAATCTCTAGGAGCTAGTCACACTCCTTCACATGACACTAGCAGATGTACTCCTCCTTCTGCATCCATGAAAAACACACAAAAAAAGTAATTCAGTGACATCTTCAATAGGTAAGCTCGTCAAAAACATGAGAAAACATTAAAAATACAAACAAAATTAAGATTAACATGCGATTAATGTGTTCTATTCAGAACTACCACACTGTGCAGGATAGTGGTTTGTTCTTTACCACCGCCCTGGGTAGGGTGGCAGTCTTGAACTAATTTTCCGTATGGATATATGGCCCTAAGAAAGCTCCTAAAAATGTAAAAATACACCATTCTTTTCAAAATGAAATGACTACCTTATTGGCGTCCCCCCTAGGGACTAGTTTAACACAAGAAATTTTGAAAATAATCCCCCCTACGTAAATATTTTCAACTTTTAACATTTTTAGGTTTCAAAATAAACAAATGACGAAAATTAACCTACCTAGACCCATCGGGTACTGGGGTCAATCTCCCGGGCTCATGGAGGCTTTTATGATTAGTGGGATCTCTCAATGGTCATTTTGGATTTGTACTCTCATTTAAAATGGCCACCGTGGGCCCAGAGCTTATCAAAAACTTACACCAAATCAATATTCGCACAAATGAATTGGAAAATGAACAGTTTGTTTTGATACATATATATATATATATATATTGTATATAACCTCATTACATTCATTGAGTGCCCATTATGTGTCACAGAAGTGGTGTGACGCATAGTGCACTGTGCATGTAGCGTAACTGGTTCGTAATAACGTAGGCCCCTGCAAAAGAAAATGCGTATAACTCCCCAAACTGCTTGTGCATCCTTTCCTATCGTTATTTACCTGAGTGTCCTTAGGTATTTCTGCAGATATACCCTTTATATATATTCTATTTACTTTGAGCACTTGTATATATAGCCATTTTGAACTGCCAAATCAGTACGGGAGATCATTGGCAAATGAAGTTCATGCAGTCCTCCATGACACATGCTCCTCTAGGCCTAAGCTCACCACTTCTTGCCATGATGTCCTTCTAAAATTTTACACAAAGCATATTCCTTCCTAGGCCAACCTGTCGTTAGGGTGATATTTTATCTACTCTACACTGTGAATCGGGTCACACTTCTTCTTATCCTACCCAAAATGCCCAAGTAGTGGCTAAGTTTGGATGAAGACATGGCTTCGTCCACGTGCACACCATAAGTTTCCTTATACCATTCCTTAAACCCTTCCCTGCACGCCTTATCGATAATGTGCACCTTACTTCAGACTAGGCCTTACGTGCCTACGCGCCTTTTTGCACTAAGCCAACGTCTCTGAGGGGGAAATATGTAAGCACCCAAAATGAGGCATGTAACCTACATTGTCAAAAAAGGGTTACAAAAGTCCCCAATGATGATTCATGTCCTTTCAGAAGGTGTTCGAGTTCTTAAGCTCATACCCAGTGTATATTTGTAACCTAGACATCTTTACTTAGCTTTTCCATGCTTTCTTCCAGCTTCTCTCTCTTTTCTGTGCATGTTTTGGCCTTAAGTGTCAATAACTGCCACCCTTCCTGGGTGGTGGTTTTGTGACCGCCACCCAGGGCGGCGGTTTTGTGACCGCCACCCAAAATAGGGCAGCAGTCCTGAGATCCTCACCCTAAGCACGGGTGATAGTCCTGAGTGATTTTTCCAGAACTCCTCATGCGTGATTTTAACACATGATGCTTCACTTAACTTGACTTCCAAGGTGCGTTTGTGAACCAAATTGCCCTAAAAATAGTCTTGATTGCATGGTATTCCTTCCCTCTTCTATTTTTAAATAGATTTAATTAGTTTGAACTGCCTCTTCAACCAATGATTTGGAACTTCAAGGTTGCCTTGTGCATGAAGGCACATCCCAACCAATTCCTATATATTCAATGCTTGTATTCAAGTAAATGGCCTGAGAATTTTGTGTATCTTGCATAGTATTGCTGTAACAATCCTACTGGAAATTACATAGCCAAGTTTTATTGACTTGTGTTATCTCTCTTATACTTACATTGCAACCAAATTTTCCTTCAAGATGTCCATTATTCAAGCACCTTCTCCTGCTACTTCCTTTGCATTCCCAATTCCTTGGACTCATATGACCACACATAGAAAGAAAGGATAAACTAAGGGGACAAGTCATCACACAGCTGGATTTACCTCTGTTATGTGAGTTCCATGTTGGATTTTTTGTTTCATTTTCCTTCATTGCTACAATTTATCATTTTTACAATCATATCAAATAGAGTAGGAAAATCAATTTCCTTTCATTTTCAAGTAATTAGTTAATTTCCAAGAGGGTTTAAATCATTAATAGAAGCTCCCGGGTGACAGATCGTCTTCTTCCCATACCTATGGATCTGAAGGAGAGAATATTTGTAGGAGGTTTTCTACATATCATAGATCATTTGGAAAAGTTCTTATTTTAAATTAGTTTAGTTTTAGAATACACTCAACACAGGTGAATAACCACACAGGGTTATTTTGCTTGTTTAGTTTTAGTGTAGGAGTAGTTCAATTATTTCAGAATAAAAGTAAATTATTGTTTGTAATTATGATGTTTCAAATTTGTTGATTTATTTAGGTTAGTTTCCTTTCAGCATTAACATAGATTTTTAGTTTCATCTTAGTTAATTGTGGACACTTCAAAGTAGTTCAACATTGAGATTCAGATTAGACAAACCATATGAAATTTATACTACCCATTCATAGCCTCTAAATCTCCCCTTTGCCAACTCAACTACTAGGATATCACACTACCAGATCTTAGTCAATGATCCTCCTACATTTAGCCACACATATTTCCATATTGGCTGCCCCGACATGACCTCGGGGGGTCTAGTGTGGTTGAAGGTTGCATGTCAATTTTCATCCGTACAACTATACAAAAGGGGAAGAAAAGAGAAGCACACATAAAAATTGGATATGAGCACACAAGCAGGTTGGAGAGAGGTGCACACGAAGAAGGGGAAATATATGTGTGCATAAAATATTGGGAAAGCCACACACGATATTGTTTGGAAAAGGTAGTTTCCAAATGGAAAATGATACTCAGGGATTAACATGAAGCAAAATGGATAAGGAAAATTTAAGCATGAACGTGAAAGAGGAGAAGGATGTGTAAACACCTAAAGTATACTTACATTTAGCATTTCATCTAATTCAACCAATTGAGGACATTTCGTTAATCAACCCTTCTTTGCTCCACTCTCGGATGCCCATTTATGACACATTCTCATTCGTATTCCTCCTATAATTAGCTTAATTTGGCTAATATATCTCTTATTAGCTAAACATTACTCTTTTCAACCATTCATAACCTCCCTGGTTCTCTCTAGACCACTTCTATTGGCTTTGTAGGCTATCTATCAGTCACAATTGGTTATCCAGACCCCTCCCAACTCTCAACGAGTCTCTACTCACTTGATAATCAAGTTTAACTATCCTAAACCCTAGTTAACTAGTCTAAACCAAGCTTAACTAAGCCTAAAGCAATGTTTTTATCCTAATCTAATATAAAATAGCTTTAGTCCCATATGCACCCAAATTCCAAACTCTTCCAAACCAGAAAACTATAAATACAAGCCTAAGGCTTTCCTTTCAAATGGTCCTTATCTCTCAAACACTTTGGAAAGGCATTAGAAATCATTTGTGATAGATTTAAGCTATAGAACATTTGGATCTTGGCCATACTCCATTGTTGAGAGCTCCTCCATCTTGCATCCATCCATTCCAAATATACTTAGTAAGGGAAGATCTAAATCTTGGCCATGTAGCCAACTTGGAGAGATCTCTTCACTATGTTTGGGAGTAAACATCACATTTGATTGCTAGGATCTTCATAGGTTCAATGTTTTATAGCTTTCAAAAGAGTAGAGGGTAACTTTATCATGTTTAGTTTTTTATTTTTTTGTCAAATTTATAATGCTTTCATGTTATTTTCCCTCGTTTATCTCTTATCTCATGGTGCATAGTTGAGTTAGCAAAGCTTTGAGGTTCTTTAGCCTCATTCCATAAGCTTTTGCAACTTTCTATTGCATACATTTGGCATGCCCGGTGGGACACTTACGTCCATCCTCCATTAATGGAGTTCTTTTGATTTCTTCAAAGTTAATTTGCAAGTTTTTTAGTTAAAACAACTTGTTATTTGTGTAATGCCCGTTTAAACAACTACTTGAGACCCAAGAAACAACCTAGGGTTAGCTAGAAAAATTATGGGATAATTTTTTTTATGATTTGAAGTGTTTAAAACTAGGTTGCAAGACATCAGTTTTAACTAACAGGCTCTGGAACAAGACCAATGTACTACAATATATGTTCCCTTCATTAACTAATAACAAGTTCACAAGGTTCAAATTTTAGGGTTATATGTTTTAGTTAGGTTCAGGGAGTAATTTACCCCCATGCCTGCTCTCTAGCAGCCTCAGAGTTTTAACATGATTTTTTTCATCCTCAACACTTCCAAAATTTCCCTAAATCATTCCCATTGGATAGGAAATTTTCTCACCTTTCTGGTGATATAAATAAGTCCTCCTAACTTCTTATATTTTTTAAGTTATGGGTCGGTGGACTTTAGGGGAGAAATTTTCCCAAGGGATAATCCACGGGCTTAGGGAGGAAATTTTTTCCCTATACGTGAGTCGGCAGGGCGGGGAAAAACTTAACAAATTTTTTCCTCCTTTGGTGCAAAAGAACAAAATCACCTTTGTGTGCACACGCGAGCTCTGATGACAGAGACACGTGTCTCTCCCTAGTTGGTTGGGAGAAACGGCGGGCCGACGGAGCGGGTTGAGACTTTAAGTCCCTTTCGCCAAAAAGCACAAGGGAACTGAATTGGTCCATGCCCATGCCAATGCAATGATGCCATGTGTTCGCTCAGGGATTGGCGCAGGGAAAATGAATGGGTGGGAGTGATAGAAGATTTAGGATTTTAGCGTTAAATGCAATAGGGAGAAATCTCACGCGCGCTTCCGCCAAAGGCAGAAAGGGTGCCACGTGTCGCAACCCTATTGGGCGCAGGTCCACGGGATTTCAGAGCGCTCAGGGATTTACGATTTCAAAAATGTGAAAATTTCAAAGTCAAAAGAATTTCTATGCACCTCTATCAAGCCTAAGGTCGCCATGTGTCAGCAACTGATTGGCTGCAGGCTGGCAGGGATACAGGGAAAAAATGGGAAAATTTTCCCAAGGTAAAATTTTCAAAAAGATAAGTTTAAATTTGGTCCGCCCCTTTGAGGTGCCACATGGTAGGTCTCTGATTGGTTGCGGGATGGCGGGGGGCACATAATTTTTTGTAGAAATTTTTCCAAAGTTAAAAATTAAATTTTTAACAGTTAGATTTAATTATATATGCATATATATATATATATATATATATATATATATATATATATATATATATTGAATGCCAAATTGAAGTAAAACTTCAAATGGCCATAACTTTTGATAGGAAGCTCAGATCTGAGAAAACGAGAACTTTTCGGAAATCTCTTGATGACCTCTTTGTACAAGAAACATAAAATTTACTTTTTCATGAAGTTTAAAGGGTAAATTTTACAAAAACGATATGCAGGATTTTAATTTGCAAGCTGGTAATTTCTAACTTTCATTTCTGATTAAATTCAGTTTCCTCCTTCGCTCAACATGTCAAACAAACATGGAGAATTGATCTAGGGAGGGTTTAGAGTGTTTTCGGAAATTTTATTTGTCCAATTGATTCAAGTTTGTATTTTTTCTGACAAATGACAGGAAAACGACTGTTAGAGGGATTGTATTCGAATTAGCAATGGTTGAGTTGTTTTCTTAAGTTTTCTTTGTCAAATTGAGTTCATTACTAATATACCATATAGAATTTTAAGGTTCCCAAGTTGATTGTTAAGTGCTGGTCCAAATTTTGCATTTTGTTTAAATTTACCAGTTTTAGAATTTACAATGCCAGTGATCAAAATTTTTAAAGGATCTATTTATCAATTTCATCATTTAAGTGTAATAAATTATTTCTAATCTAGTCTAATACATTTAATTGATTCAATCAACCATTCAATGGAAATTATACAAAGTCTGACTTCCAAATTTCAACTCATTTCAAGAGAACAAAACACTGTCTTTTCCTTCATACGCGTTTTTCTTTCCAACAGAGATTTTGATTTACAATAGCAATTCAATTCCAATACAATCATGCAAGTATGAGAAGGTAGAGAATTCCTTTATTGATTTCCAACAACAACTTTACAATTTATCTCTTTTCCATTTGGTTTATAAATACAAAATGCAATGCATGTAAAATCCTTTCACATTTCCTTTCAAAACAAATAGTAGAATATAACATCTTTACATTTCACATTCCAATTTCAATCTTCCATTATCAATACAATTATCTTCACATTACAAATTGCTATACAATTCATCCACTCCAAAGTGGGAAGGATTACAATGAACTTGCTCAAAGAAGGGACTGTCAAACTGTATATTCCTCTTGCTAAAAAACAACAACATGCTAGTTTCTTCATATTTTCATCTTGATCACAACAAGGCAGGGGGAAAGGCAATGCTCTCCACCCAACCAAGATATCCAATGAGAAGGGAGAAGCCATCCTTCCTCATTGGCCCCTAAGCCCCAACCATATTGAAATAAGAGATACAATACAACACATGGAAACAAAAGCTTCCACAACAAACATGCAGCATTTTCACATTCAAAACATATTTCAAGAAGAATGTAGTTCACAACTACATTAAACAAGTGCAAACAAAACTGAAGCTTCATCAAGCAAGCCAATAAGAGCAAGGATCTATGGGGAACTACTTATTCCTCCCAATGGGAAATGGGAATCCACCAATACAACACGCCAAAATAAACCATCTCACTTATCCTTATGCCCCCCCCCCCCAAATTCCTCCTTATGCCCCCCCAAATTCCTCCTTATGCCCCCCCAAAGTTTCTCCCTTATGCCCCCCAAGAGTAAGAAATACAAGCTATTTCTTTTCCATGGTGGATCCCAATCCCAAACTCCCTCCACAATAAAACTGATGCCACTGGCATTCTCCTTTACCCTCCATTCGAAATCCCCATAGCCTTCTCCTACGCCATGTCCTAAGCAGTCTACCCAACCAGCCAATACAAAAATAATAGTATTCACCATTTCATACATGCATGGAAGAGAAAGAAAGCATTTTAAAAAGGCTCAAGTTCCTACCTCTCCATAATGGAGTTTGTTCCAAGATCAAAAAACTTCCCAATGCCAAAATAACAGTCCAAAATCAGAAACACAAAAACATGCAATGGTCTCCAATCTTCTTCCACCAGTAAGACTCCAAAATAGCAATAAATTCACCCCAAGGAAAGTATTGAAAGTTTCAACAACCATCAAACAAGAAAGGAGTTCAAATTTTAAAGGAGAGGGAAGAGAAGAGGATGATGTGGATCCATGTGGGATGCCACATCATTCTTCCTCAACCCCAAGATCAAAGTCAACATCATTCACCTAAACATAATAAATAAAATGACAAATTGACTTACACACTCCAAAATAACCCATACCCCAAAAAGACTAAATTTAAAACATATAAGAGAAGTGCAATTAAAACTTACAATTAGTCATTTCAAAATGCATTAAAAATGTCTAACTTTAACCTCCAAACCATAGGTATGGTTGATGAATAATTTTAAGAGGTGTCTGACAAGTTTAACTTGTCCCACAAGCCTCCAAGGACAAATTCGAATTCCCAAGAGGATGAAGTGTTTCACACTCCAAAATCTACCTTACATTCTCTTACATATCCCTTACACATTTCTTACACACTCTTACAACATTATATTTAAGATCAACAACTTCATTAATTACATTGTTATGACATATTGATTTATTTATTTTAACACATGATTATCCACAACATTAACACAACATATAATAACTAATGAAAAGGGTAACACATCACAAAATAAACACATGCAAACATTAATAAAGAAACCATATTAACTAAACATAAAGCACCATGGTCACATTCAAAGGTGATCCCCCCCATGGGAATCCCTAACATAATACAACACACACACACAAAAAACGTTGCCATGGTGACCTTTTTGAATTCACCTAGAATTCCAATATGGTTAGTCTCTAGTCCCCCGACATTTTTGTGATATTTTAACCTACAAAATGCAAATACCTCCTTCAGCCTCATGGCCCTATCAGAACATCCAAAATGATATAAACAACATCTCAAGATCATCTAAACATATGAATCACAACAACAAAAAGAATTCAACATTATCATTTTCAATTAATTAGTCAACTACATCATCATCAATAATCTTCCATACTAGGTCTACTCACAATCTCCAATGTCACATGTCCAAATCAACATCTATAATATGTCCATGTCAAATAGTATATCATCATCCACATATATAAAAAAATGTCTCTAGTAATCATCATGCATAATAACTGAATCCAGATCAATAATAATCCCTGATCTAACATCTAACCATCATACTAAAACAAAACATAATAGTGTCCATAATAAGATCAACAGTATCAAGATTAGTATCTAAAAGTGTCAAAGGGAAGTGAGCACTACAATTTGCTCATTTCTATTTGTAACACTAGCTAAATCATGCTTATTTATATATGTTTTGTAAGTTTGAACTAGAAATATGATACTTTGACTAACAACTAACTTGTTTACTCTTAAATTTTTTGAAATCTGTGAGTTTTGCAGTTTTTTCATAGGGTACACATAGGTGTTGTAAAGGGGCATGTCCACGTTGAAACCCTATCATTCCCGTCAGAAAATGCGCGCACATGTCTAGTTGTACTTATCATTAAAAGGGTTTTTCTCTGTGGGGATGCACACGTGTCTCTTTCTCTCTAGTCATGTCTATGTAAATAACCCAACTATGTAAAATTTTGAAATTGAATGTGTTATGCTTGGGCACATCTTCGTTGAACCCCAAGTGTCCACGTTGAGTTGTAAGCGTCTCTATCTTTCTGGGTGTGTTTGTGTTTTTGGGTATACTGTGGATTTTATTAATTCTGTTTTGCAGGCATATCTATTGAGTTAGGGGCATACCCGTTGGCTGGGGCATGTTGGTATCAATTTGGGTGCGCAGGTGTCTGTGTTAAAATTGGATTTTTTTCTATAGTCTATAAAATCTATTTTATGATCTTTACTACAGGTTTCTAGGACTAACAAATTAAATACAAAATTTTCTTTGGTATTTCAGTTTGCATAGTTACGTGTTTTCAGTTCTTAACTTGAATTAGGTTTGTAAAAGTGCGTATGCTCTCTCCTCACGCCTTCAAAGGTGATCTTGGAGATCAAAAACACTTGTACAAACTTGTATCGAATGTTAAAAAACACTTGTTCTATAAAGGATAAAGTAAACTTTCATGTGATTTAGTAGGATTTTCACATTGCGTATGATCTTCCTTTGCATATTTTTGAAATCTTAGGAATCAAAAGCAAGGTGTAAAGTTCTCTTTCTTGACATCAATCTGTGAAACTAGAAAATTACTAAAACTTGTTGTCAACGCTTGTAGAAGAAAGACATTAAAACCAAACAAGACACAAAACTTCTAATACATGTGTTTTACATAGCTTGCTAAATGGTGTGCTACTTGAAACCGAATTTAAATAAAATAAAATAAAAAATACACCACTTTCATCACACTCTATTGTAGATTTCAGAAAAGGGTACGTCCCTATCCGCTTAACTGGAACATAACCCCTTTGGCATAACGCCTTAAGCTACAACAACGAGGGTGGTTCCAGGAACCATAAAGTAATCCACCGCTGATCAACCTTGTAGATGAAACAAGAAGCGCTACGATTACCCACTTGACAAGTTTTCCTTGTGAGTTAGCATTACTGGTTGTCTGTATGGTGACCCCAGTGAGAGTACACATGGATGCATTTATTTCCCATTGTGCTTGAAGGGGGTAAAGTAAAGCCGAGATACTCCCAAATTAGTCATTGCAAATTTTTGGGTAAATTGTGCTTTCTTAAGAAAAATTTGTAACACCTAGGTGAGAGAACTTATTAAGGAGGCCATTCTGTCTTGGAGCCCATTTTGCTAGTCCATTGTTGCGTCAAGCCATCATGAAGTGACAACTCATTCAAAATCTGAACCTTGTTTTTCGAACACGACAAAGAATCCTTGTAAGTTTGATCTAAGTGTCTTTCATCACAAATTTAAACTATGTCCCACTTTAGCTCAGTTTTATTCTTGTTTTCAGACGAGGTGAAACTCTAGCCAAGTGGTGCTTAGTTTGTTTTCATCTTTTGATCTATACCCTTTCATTCTCACTACCCATTTTTTTGGGTGAGGAGGGTGCATACCTCGCGCATTTTTTTTTCAGAGATAGTGCCTGCCTCTTTTTTGTCCATTTACACCCATCCATGTTTGTGGTTGGGTTGTTAAACATCTAAAGTGCATAGGTACATTTTTCATATCTTTGATAAAAGTACTTTAATCTTGATTTCAGAATCATCTTCACCACAGCGAGTTCGATTCATCATTTGTCTCTTCTTGAGTTGATAGTTTTGTTCGCATTCTAGATGCACAATCTTGTTACTTATGTCGTGTTCTCATTTTTTTAGGAGAAAATGGTATAAGTCCCTTTATTGTGCGGTTACACTGCTCACATAATTAAAAAATCCTTGTTATACTTATCACTTGGTTTCAGTTTCGACGTCATCTGAGTCTTTTGAAAAGTGTCGATAACACCTTATATATATCGTGATAAAGTTGTCATGATACTAACACCTTGTTTGCTTAGTTAATGTATCACAATTACATTGTTACACTATATCTAGTCACGACTTCCATTTTTTAGAAGGTTTAGCTTTCATCAACATTAAAACTATTTTTAGTATACCTTGTTGAGGGACTGCGTCAATACCGCGTCAATACTTAGGCCTTGTTAGAATTCTAACTTGACCTACATATTGATAGGATATTGTCACTATCTGTTTTAGGGCATAGGCTTGGTAACAAAAAATCGAGTGATCGTTACATTTAGGTGTGCATATGAGTGTTACTTGATTAAAAAATGACTACATAACACCACATCTAGGATACACTATGGTATAGTTCAAACATCAGCTTGAATAACTTACAGAAACTATACACTTAGGGGTCACACTAGCTCCATACAAACGTCGGCTAGTAATGCCTAAAATCGTAAAGATGGAAACCAAATCAAATGAGCATGACTTAGGAGAAAACATTTTTGAAACCTTCTCATTTAGCGGCAACAACTTAGCACCTCTCTTTTCTCAAGTCAAGGATGCAGAGCCATTATTTGACCATAGCAGAGAAGAGTCAGACTCTTCTGGAGAACAAAAGATATTAGACCTAGGTAGATTTGATGAACTCCTATATTATAACAAAGATCAGGTACTCACAAGAGTCCTAGAATTAGGAGCAAAACTTTCACACAAGTGTGAAGCAGAAACTAAGGTTATCAACCCTCAACTAGGAGAACAAAGATTCATCTTAAACACAGATAATCCTTTTGATGTGGGATATGACTTCCAATTCTGGTTAGCATCATGCTACTGTCAAAGGGGACCCATCACGAAGACCACACTACAAAGCTTCACGTAAAGTGAAAACTGAGCGTAAAGCTTCCCCTCCTCCCAAATTTGATGAAGAAGAGGACCCTCTGGTTGAAGAAGAGATCCTTCAAAAATAGATCTTGAAATTAAGCCAAAAACTAGCAAACTTAGGCTCTTCAAGAAGAAACATATACAAAGACAAAGATAAAAATAAACCTAGCGAGTTTCACTTTGATCCACACACAGACCATACCTTTAAGGTGACTCAAATACAAAGACCAATGTCACCTACTAAAGAGAAAATTATTCAGAAAGAGTTACAATCAATGAAAAATATGCTTACTACATTACAAGAGGGAAATGTAGGTCAGAATAGAAAATATTCGTATGAATAACTATGCCCTTACCCCTTTGATAAGGACATGTTACAACAACCTTTCCCAAAACACTTTACCATTCCTAAGTTTGATAAGTATAAGTGCAAGAGTGATCCTCGTGATCATATAAAAGACTTTTACATGGCTTGCCAAGAGATCGCATATAGTGATAACTTCTTAATATGAACTTTTTCCTCGCAGCCTCGGAGCCATGGGATTGGAATGGTTCTATAGTATACCCAAGGGCTCTATTACAACGTGGCCTGCATTAGCGGAAAAATTTGTACAACATTACTCCTATAATATGGAAAGTGACATCACAATGAATGATTTATGCAATACAAAACAAAAACCCCATGAGACCTTTGTAAGTTTCTTACAACGATGGCGTGGGTTGGCAATCCATTTCCCTTGTGCGTTACTAGAAAATAGCTAGTGAGCATCTTTGTTCCTAACTTGAACCAGAAATAGCCTTTCATTTATAGATGCACTGTGGATCAAACTTTGAAGAAGTCATAGAGAAAGGCGGTCAAATCGAGAAGGCCCTCATTGTAAAAGGTATGCTTAAACCATTTGTTAAAGATAAACATGAAGCCAAATCCGTAAATAAACCAAAGTTATTTAATAAGAACAAGCATGTCATTGGTGATGGCATTATAGACTCCAAAAGAATCCAAACTGTGCAGACAGGCCCACTTTTAAAGCTCTCACAAGGACCTCGTCCCAAGGCACCCACTAAATGCACTTTCACGCCATTAACAAAGTCCTTGTCTGCCATACTCAAGCAATTAGATAATGGAAAGATGGTGGAATATCTAACTGCGAAAGTACCATACCCAGAAGATGCTCCAAAACCTGGTTGGTTCAAAGACCATGAATATTGTGACTTCCACCATGTTAAAGGACACAAGACAGATAGGTGTTTGAGACTGCATCATTACATACAAGACCTCATCGAGGAGGGTAAGATCACTGTGGATTCTCTCCCTGAATCTAGAAAAGGTCCAAATGAGAAAATGGGTATCTACAAAGAACCTTTTCCCAATCATGTAAATAAAAAGAAAAGGAAACCAGATCACGGGAAAACCTCCAACGACTATAGAACTACCGCTTATGTTTACCCTACTAATGATAGTCCTTTTGATTCTCTCATAGGATGTATTAGCTCATCTAATGAACAAATCAACACTATCTGGATCCTAGAAAAGAGTTGTGCAGTAGGGACGAGACGTGCTCGCTTAATCATACCAGATCCCATGCCTATCCCTCAGGAAGGTCAGTATAATTTAATAGACCAGTTAGAAAAAACACCTGCTAGGATATCTATTCTTGATCTCCTCAAAATATCTAATGCCCACAAGAACATATTGTATAAAACATTACAAAATTCAAGGGGTTTCGACAGATGTAGATCCCACAAACCTCCAAGCCATGATTGCGCACCTAGGCTCCAATGATCATATTACTTTTGATCGCACTGTAATCCCATGTAACAACCCAGAACATAACTTACCCTTATATCTCAAAGTGGTGGTTACCCGTTGCAAAATCAAGAGGTACTTGTGGACAGTGGATCTGGTCTAAACATTTGCACTTTGAAGGTGGTTAAGCAGCTAGGCCGTTCAGAAATAGATCTGGGAGCTAAGACTATCACAATCACAGCTTACGACAATGAAGAACAAGAATCAGTGGGTACTATAGTAGTTCCCATGGAGGTAGGCCCAACTTTTCATGACACGACATTCCATGTCCTTGACTTAGACCTTCCATACAACATGCTCCTAGGGTGCCTCATGGATCCATGCCATGCAAGATATTCCATCAAATTTTCATCAGTGCATCAAGTTATGTCATGAAGGTCAAGTGGTTACCATTTTGGGTGACCCAGAACCATTCACACATTGTAGGGCATTGCACAATTTTTCTCATGCGGCTTATGAGTGTCCTTCAGCGGATGTTGTTGTACCCCTACAAATAGAAGCTATGAAGAAATGGATAGATTCAGAGTCCCTCACTCCTTATAATCAAGACTTTCCTTCATTAGTCAACCCGTTCTCTTCATGGGAGGCAATGTCGGCAAAATATGGCCCAGGTGAGCCATTCAATCTTGAACATGATTTTTTAATATCAGATCTATCAGTATCTCCCAGAACAAGGGGTAAGCCTTATTTTCAGTTCAAGAGCACTCGGGAGCAGTGTCCTAAACCATTGGAAAAATTTGTCCATAGTGGTCTCCTATCTGAGGAGAAAATGTTAGAAGATCCTACCAGCAGAGTGCCAGAAGGCACCATGGCTTCATGCCATCAAGCACCCCAGTACATCAAAGGTCACCACATGATGTTTGTCATGGGCTATAGTGGGTTTGGATGTGGCATTAATGCACAAGGGCGGCTAGAGCCTATTCCCATCCCTCATTTTAAGACAGATAAACATGGCCTGGGGATAAGGCCTCATAACGCTCTACCCTCTGAGAATGATGCCACCTCTTCTGAACGCGAGGATGTTTCATCTCATTTTGATAGCGACGCAGATTCCCAATGTAGCCTCTACGAGGATCTTGCTTCCACTAACCTATTCCCAGATTCAGTGGTCCTGACCTTATCCTGAATCCATCCCCTTAAATAAATATCAAGTAGCCCTTGTATATCCTGAACTTATATATTGGGATCAACAACTTCATGTGCCCCTAGACTTATTTGAAAATGATGAGGCATTTGTAGAGTTCATGGGACTCAAGGATTCTATTCCAGCTGGGGACCACAAGAAAGGATTTGCAATTCAACTAGACACCTGTGCATACTTCAGGGAAGAAGAAGAGATGTGTGGACATTTGAACAAGAAGATGATAAGTAAGAGTATAACCACTTCTGAGAAACCTGGCAAAAAGGATAGACGTAAATCTCACAGTGAAAAACTCTTTGAAAAACTCATAGATAAACAAAACGAAAAATCTAAAGATGAAGTAGTTTATCCATTTAAAGATGATAATGAGCTACCACAGGAGGTTGATCTTACTCTTCCCCCTGATCCTACATAGATGGAAGATGCTTCTAAGATGCTTGTTGAGGAAACAATCAACGTCAACATAGGCTCAGAAGAGCAGCCTAAAATGATAAAGTTGGGGGCTTCACTCTCAGCTCAGGAACAAAAGATATTTGTAGAGATCTTAAGAGAATACGTAGACATATTTGCATGGACATATTCAGATATACCCAGTTTGGACCCAGAGCTAGTTGTGCACAACCTTGTTGTGCACCCGGATGCCAAACCCATCAAGCAAAAATTGAGAAAGATGCATCCTAAGGTGGCCCTCCTTGTCAAAGAAGAATTGGAAAAACTGTTAGCTGCTGATTTTATTAAACCCATTGACTATTTAGAATGGATCTCTAATATAGTCCTAGTACAGAAGAAGCCTGTCAGCATAAGAATCTGCACTGATTTCTGTGACATTAATAAGAGCATGTCCTAAGGATGACTTTCCCCTACCTAACATTGACATGATAGTTGATTCCACTGCTGGTTATGAAATGTTGTCCTTAATGGATGGCTTTTCAGGTTATAACCAGATAGGGATTGCAGAAGAAGATCAACATAAAACAACCTTCATCACCCCTTGGGGGACATTTTGCTACAAATTCATGCCTTTCGGGCTCAAGAATGTCGGGGCTACTTATCAACAGGCCATGACTGTTATCTTCCATGATATGATGAATGACATCATGGAAGATTATGTTGATGACATCCTAGTGAAATCCAAGAGTAGGGGCGAACACCCTGAAGTAATGAGGCATATTTTTTAGCGTCTGCGGGACTATAAGGTTCGCTTGAACCCTAAGAAATGTGTCTTTGGTGTTTTATCAGGAAAGCTCCTAGGATTCATTGTTTCACAAAGAGGGATTGAAGTGGACCATGTGAAGGTTACAACTATCATAGAAATGCCACCACCTACCACTCTCAAACAACTAAGGAGTCTACAAGGGAAAATTCAGGCAATCCGTCGCTTTATTTCACAACTTGCAGATAAGTGCCACCCCTTTACCCATTTGCTAAAGAAGGATGTTGCATTCAATTGGGGACCTGACTGTCAGAAGGCCTTCACACTACTAAAATAGTACTTGGTCAGCCCACCTATACTCATGCCACCTACCCCAGGTGAACCTCTCCTCTTGTACATTTCTACTACCCAGTTTGCTATTGGTGCACTGCTTGCCCAATATGACTTAGACCATAAAGAGAGAGCAGTTTACTATCTCAGTCACAACTTGATTGCATACGAATTGAATTATCTGCAAATAGAAAAGGCTTACTTGGCAGTTGTCTTCACCTTCCAAAATATTCACCATTATCTCCTGAACAATAAAACCAAACTCATATCCAAAGTTGACCCTCTCAAATACCTTTTATCCAAACCTACCCTCACAGAACGAATGGTTAATTAGATCATTCTTATAAGTGAATTTGATATTGAGTTTGTAAATCATAAATCCTTGAAAGGAAACGAATTGGCTGATTAGTTAGCAGAAGTGCCTCTACTAGGTACAGAACCTTTGTGTCTGGATCTGCCAGATGCATCTATGATGTACATTGAAGAATTTGTAGAATGGTAGGTCCATTTTGATGGATCGTTCACCTTCCATGGATCAAGAGTAGGAGTGGTGCTTATCACTCCCATAGGTGATGTCATACCAAGAGCATTCCGGTTGGGATTCCCATGTACTAACAATATTGCAGAGTACGAGGCACTCATCGCTGACCTCAGGCTAGCTATTACTTAGAACATCCGAAAACTACGAGTCATTAGAGACTCTCAACTTATCATTAAACAAGTTAATGATGAGTACAAAGTTAAAGATGAGAAACTCATTCCATATAAGAAAATGGTCAAAACCCTGAGGGAGTACTTTACACAGATCATATTTGAGAAAAATCCAAGGTCACATAATAGATCCGCAGATGCTATGGCTACTATTGGCTCTCTGTTACACATTCCCCTTTAGGAAAGTAAGATGCCTTTCTTCGTAGAGCATTTACACGTGCCAGCATATGATATTCCTTAGTCATGTTTGGCATGTGAAGTTGTTGGTCCCTTATCCCCCTGGTATGACCCAATATTTCGATACCTACAAGATGACACTTTTCCACCAGACATTACTCATTCTGAAAAGAAATCCCTTATCTGCCGCATAGCCCATTATACCCTCCTAGGAAGCACCCTTTATCATCATGGCTACGACAGGAATCTGCTTCGCTGTTTGGATGTTGCTGATTTTATCCATGCCATTAAGGAAGTACATGGTGGTATTTGTGGAGCGCACACTAGTGGCATGGTCTTAGCTAAGAAGCTATTGAGAGTAGGCTATTATTGGCCTACCATGGAATCAGATTGTTGTAACTTTGTAAAGAAGTATGAACTATGCCAGAAATATGGAAACTTAATACATGCGCCAACATAGGCCTTGCAGCCTATTGCAACACCTTGGCCATTCTCTAAATGGGGCCTGGATCTCATAGGGAAGCTCCATCCTTCTTCCTCAGATGGCCATACTCACATCATTACTGCCACCGAATATTTTACCAAATGGGTAGAGGATGTCCCTCTTACTTATGTCACCGGTGTGAAAATTTCAAAGTTCATCATGAACCATCTCATCTGCCGTTAGGGGGATCCCTTCAGCCATTATCATTGATAATGGTAAATCCTTCAAAAACAAAACGGTTAAAATTTTGTGTCAACGTTTCCATATCCAACTCAAGTGGTCTACCCCCTATTACCCTCAAGGTAATGGACAGGAAGAATCTATTATAAAACCCTTGTGTAGATTATGGAGAAAATGGTCAGTAAAACTGACTGTAATTGACACTTACAGATACATCCCGCCCTCTGGGCCTATCAAACTTCCATCCACACTCCTACTGGTGTGACCCCATATTCACTCGTCTATGGCACTGAAGCCATCATACCTCTGGAAGTGGAGCTTCCTTCCATGAGAATATCTCTCAGAGACTATCTTGATAAAGACGAGGACTACAGAGTTGCTCGACTGACAGAGTTGGAACTATTAGATGAAAGGCGTATTAGAGCGCTCAATCACGTAAAGGTATATCAAAATAGAGTATCCAAAGGATATAACAAACACATCATTCATCGGGGATTTGATGTAGGTGATCTAGTCTTGAAAGAAAATCAGAAGAACACCGTCAAAGATAGAGAAAAGAAAGGTAAGTTTGAGGCTAACTGGCTAGGTCCTTATATAGTAGTTGCAAAGTATGGATCAAGAGCCTATAAACTTGCATATTTAGACGGTGAATAGCTTCTATAACCTATGAAAACCATGCACCTCAAATGGTTTTATGCTTAAGCATGACGAGAATATCGGATAAGAACCAAAAAATAGAAAAAAAAAAGAAAAAACAAGCAAAAAAATGGAAAATTGAGAAAATAGTAAAGAAAAATAGGTCATCCACATGTGAAAACCACGCAATTGTGGCGAAGTGGGCAGGTCTTTGGGTGAAAACCGGTTTTTCAGCAGCTCAAGGAAGATTCTCCAGACACAAGTCACTCTTACAACAGGACAAGTAATCATCACCACTTTCTAGATATGACTTCCTTTGCTAGGTCTAGGAACCCTACTAAAGACACCTTTGTCCGAACCGTGATCTGGCTTATTTTCTCTTATATCTACATGAAGGACATTGCCTTTGCATACTCCCATCTAACGCTGGGGGAACCTTCACATTTTCACCTTCTCGTACATACACGTGTGGCATTTTGCCTTTTGTATATTCCCACATCACGTTGGGGGCATCCACGCTTCTTTGTTCTTGTACATTACTTTCAGAACATGACCTTAGAAATTACAAAAACACTAAAAAAAGGATACACAAAAACTAAACATTTAGAGAATCTCTTGTTTTAAGGATGAAGCTACGATAACCACACAACATTGTCTTAGAAAACAATGTGAATGGTAGCCTTAAAAAACTTATCTTTTTAGATAAACCCAAAAACATTAGAAAATATATCAATGTTGTCCTGCAAAAACAAGGTAATAATTTAATTACTTTTAGTTGTTGGTTTGTATAGTTTTGATTGTTAATACCTTTTCATGTGATGTTGTGACTTATTTGCTTAGCATGGGTTAGATATCTTTTTGAAATAATTATGTATGGAATTTGATTCATTTGTAGCTTGTATGCATTTATTAGGGTTCATTTTACTTAGATTAAAGTGTCAATTTGATCTTTGTAGTATGCTTTGTCAATTCGTGTGTTTGCATCATAAGTTGTGTCATGTTGTATAGGTACAATTGTTTAGTTTTGTTAACTTTTGCTTGTGTATTTGTCTCTTACACATTCGTTTGTTATCACATCTATCATCTATCATTCATCACATAAAACATCATCTACTACATCATATATACAAAAAATGCTAAGTATAACATCATGTATGTATGCTAAAGCTAATCATCACATATCGTATCATCAATGGGGGCAAGAGGGGTTGGGAATAATCACAAATCTATCCCCCCCACACCAATATCATCTAGTATCATTCCAAGTGCTAGAATAAGAACTCAGAAACATCTCATAAAAATCTAAAAACATGTGATACTCTCTATGGATACATCATCAATATGAAAGCATGAAACATACACATCTCTCAATCTAAGGAATGTCACATACATAGAGGAAAGGGAAATCATACAAAGCATAATCATAGTTTAACATGACAAAATCATCATCAAAATGTCCATATAATACATGTATAACTGTCCATGTCAATACTCAAATGTACATCATCGATACAATATGCCATCTAACAAGGGCATGCATCAAAAGAATCGAGCCTTCATCAAGAGGCGTCATCAAAACAATGGTACATGAAACTATACATCAAAATCAGCCTTCATAAGAGGCATACATACAATACATCTGTACAAAAGGAGAAGTAAAGAGCTCAACCACAGCTCTCATCCTTTCCGGGGCTCTCGGGACCATGACCTGGAGGTCGGAAGAGTGGTGGCTATGATGGACCAGCACCAGGGGTATCACCCTACTATCTGGCTAGCTGCTGTCTAGTCGACTGCTCTACAATAGGCTAGCGAATTGATCTAACTGAATGACCTGATCACCGTGACCTAGAGCCTGTCGCATTCAAATCTGACTACTCAAAAGGAACCACTCACTGCTATGCTGGGACTACCCTGAAATAAACAGTCCTATAATATAAAGCCTTACCGCCAGACCTTATGGCCATGTATTAGATCAACATCTCCAGAAGTGATAGCTGCCTATAAGGTGGCATCTCGCTCACCTATCAACCTGTCACTGTCAGCCTGAGCCTATCTAGAAGCATCGGCCTCTCGATCTCTATCTATGGTAATAACTTACACCTGGGCTCATGCCTAATCCCTCTATGAAATATAGCCCTATTATTGTGCCTGGGCATGGTCCCTCTGAGCAACAACCATCTGCACCTGGGTCTAAGACTGATGTAAAAGGCTCAATATCTGAGCCCCATGTGCAGCCATCTCAGTAATCCGACTCTGTCATAGGGTACTATCACTACCCTGAGTGGCCTGTGCTCTAGCCTGATCTCTCTCCAATGTCAAAATATGTACCTGAGCATGTGCCTGATCTTGCTCTACTGTAAGGGCATGTACCTGTGCCCTGGCTGCATCTCTCTCTCTAGCCACCTATAACTGAATGACAATAAACACCTATAACTATTGCTAAAGGGCAGCTAACTATCCACCATCCCCCCCACCCCTAGAGCATGAGGTGGGCGGGCCCTGCTCTGGAAGTACCTGCTGAAGAGGGGTGTATATCCCCACTGGAATACCTACTGGGGGAAACTCTATGTTAGCTTCCCTGAACACCTATCTCGGCCTAGGCCTGGGGCCCTGTCCTTGTGGCTGCTGTAATGCTAGACCCTGTCCCCTTCCCCTCACATACTGGTGTGAGTCGGGACCACCTTCATCATCATCATCACTGTCATCACCACCAATAGCTCCACCCTTGCCACCACTAGGAGGCCCCACTGGAGGAGCTCTCACGTCGACGTTATATGCCACCCTGGAAACAATCAAACAACATGGAAGCACACCATGGTACCATGGCACATACTCAGGTGTAGTACATGGATCTCTAATCTATCTTAGTGGCACCCACATAACAGGTACCACCTGTCAGAAACTGGCTAGTGCTCTATCTCGGGCAATCTGTGGACCCATATCAACATACTCTCGGGCCCTGTGAGCGTACCACCTATCTAGCCCATGAACATCCTGGGTAATGCCAAACTACCTCTGGCAGTGATCCACCCTGTATAACTCCTGCATATAGTTGTGGCCGCCTAATATAAAATGCTCCACTGTGGCAGTACTGAGCTCTAAACCATCCTCAGGCCACTGGAAATGTCTGTAAGGCCTCCAAACCATGGAAGCTATCATAACTCATCAAGCTCACAGCGATAGTGATATGCATCCCCCATATATGGAATGCACATCATCCCCTGTCAGGACCCAGCCCATCATAGAAGGCTCCTCAGGAGCCCAAAACTCTCAAAACACCTAAAGGGCGACCAATGGAAATGTGGTCCCATGCCCAAATCTGAAGCAAGAGGGCTGGTCCTACCGTCTTCTGATGGTAGTAGGTAATCAAGTGAAGGTCCCAGTATAGATTTGCTAGGATGCACTGACCCTAGTAGTAGGTCTCTCCCTCTACCAAACTGTGTATCACTCAAAGGAGGTTGAGTGGAAATGAAGCACCAGTCTTGTAAGGGAGTAAGACTCCACTGATAAAGGCCATCATATAAACCACTACTTGGTCTAGCTCTAAGTACTCAATACATTGTGATAGCCTAATACTCATCCCACACTATGGTATCATCGAGACACCAAACAACTCTACGATATATCACTGAATATCAGTCCAATGGCTCGTAGAATGGATAAGATGCCTCTAAATTGGGACCCACATAATACTGCCACACATCCTCGAGAGTAATCGTGATCTCCCGGTTGAGAGCCAAAAGCACTGACTCTTGCTGTGCCATCACTCTGCTATAGCTGTCAAAAGGCCATGATCTAATGTGATCTGGGGCATATCCACCACATGAGCCAATCCCGTCACATATAGAAGGCTGTCCAATATCGCTCTATCATCATCGTCAAATTGGGCCTCTATCGTCGCTAGCTAACCATATCGCTCATGGGTCTATAGGACGGGTAGTATATGCTGCAAACAAGAAAACACACATGTATTAGTTAACATTTCTATCTACTTCTATCTAAAAATTGTTGGTAAATCGCCATTCTTATATCTTATTTCCTAAAAACATTTCACTTTCTTCTAGTTTGTCTTCTTTCTCCTTGGCCATTTGGCTGGAAGGGTGTTCTGCCCCCTTTTCCAATGTATGCGCACCTTCTTCGATGCCTTGCATGCCCACCCTAATGCATATATGCCTATCACCGCGCGTACACACCCCTCTATTATTTTTCTCACCCATCCCGATGCCTATGCACCCAGTTTGACACTCACGTGCCTATCTCTGCATATGCGCGTGTCCCCATTCCCCACCCGGAACATGTACGCGGCCCTTTCAATGGACACAGCGTAAGCACCCCTGTATTTTTTCCCTCCAATGGCTATGCGTGTGCATATCCATTTTTTTTCGACGGATACGCGTACGTGTACCCGTTGGTTTCAACACATGCATGTACATGTATATGTCATCAACCCATGCACGTGCGCGCATACGTCGAAATTATTCTACTAGCCTAAAATCCCTAAAAAGTGCATTAAATGCGTAATTTACAAGGAGGGATAGGCCACTCATGTAGGGTCCATCCATTGGGTCTCGCATGAACTCTCAGATGCAATCTGCTAGTCTCCTCCTGCTTGGTAGTCTCACCATCTCACTCCAGGGCTATTGCTCTCACTCGCGGTAAAAATTCGTAGGAACTCTGGTACAAATGAACTGATCATGATTGATTTACCCCCCCGGGTGGGTATATTAGGTTGCCGCGATGCCCCCAGGGCATGTTCTCTCCTCCGTGATCATTCTAGCCCCTCTTCTATCTGCCAAGATGATTATTTTTCTATTAAAATGATTATTTTTAATCATTTTTACATGCTGGGGTGCTTAGTGTCACCCTACGGTCATTTCTTCATTACATTGGGATGATTTACGCATATTTCAGGCCGCATTTCTTATCATTTTCTTTTATTTTTTTCCTCTATTTTTCACCTGTCATGATGATTATTTTTATTAAATAATTATTATTGGCTTGTAATTCTTCTCGCCGGGCCACTTTCTGTGCTCCCTAGCGCCTTTTTCCTTTGCCTTTAGGTAGTTGCGCTTATTTTTAGGAGATCTTTGATCTCTTATACAAATTCTTCTGACCAATCCAAAAAAACAAAAAAACAAAAAACAAAAACATTGAAATACTTTGAAAATGGCCTAAAAATTGGTAAAATGCTCATTTACAGCTGAAATATGTGTTTCTCGCATGGCACTCATCCTATATCTTGCTGATGTTTTCAAATATTTTGAAACAAAAACTCATGAATCATCTAAATATTCAACACATCTACCAAAGCTACGCTGCTTACTTCATCTATACGCTGGGGCACTCTCAGTTGCCTGGTACTATTTTTGTCGTGCACATTACTTTTTCATTGGACCCAAGTGTCATCCATCTTTTCCTCTTACATATACACATTTCTTGGGGCATTATCCTTCACCCTTGTCATTTATCAGAACATTTTGGGACTACATCTTGATAACAAAGTATTTGTGCAACTATATTGAATGTTGGTGGTTTAAGTGTGAGTAATTATACTTATTTCTGTGTTAGGTGAGAGTGTTATATTATCTCGTATTGCATTGCATTCGTGTATGTTGCATGGAGTTGGAGGTTTTTAGCACAGGATGGTTGTTCTTATTTTTGATTTTTCATGTCATTTTACGTCTTCATGCGTATGCTTACATTTTAATAAGGACCAATGATGAGGGTTCTAAGAAAAATGATGATTATGTATTGTTTCTATAAAGCACCAGTTTATGGATAGCTCAATATCCCTTTCTTCTCGATTTCTCTCCTACTTTATTTTTTGATTGTCGATCGAGTTTCTCCATCACCCCATCGAAACCTCGAGGGGGCATCCTTCATCCTATTAATTTTTCTTCTACTCCTTCAAAATTTTTTACTCGTTTACATTTGTTTACTTTCTTTGAATTGACGTAGATTACGTCGCCCCAAAGAGGGGAAAATGTAGACACCTAAAGTATACTTACACTTAGCATTTCATCTAATTCAAACAATTGAAAACATTTCATTAAGTCAAACCTTCTTTGCTCCACTCTCGGATGCCCATTTATGACACCTTCTCATTTTGTATTCCTCCTATAATCAACTTAATTTGGCTAATATCTCTCTTATTAGCTAAACATTCCTCCTTTTTGACCATTCAGAACCTCTGTAGTTCTCTCCAGGACCACTGCTATGGCTTCATAGGCTATCTATCAATCACAATTGGTTATCCAAACCCCTCCCAACTCTCAACGAGTCTCTAATCACTAGCTAATCAAGTTTAACTAGCCTAAACCCTACTTAACTAGCCTAAACCAAGCTTAACTAAGCCTAAAGCATGTTTATCCTAATCTAATCTAAAATAGCTTTAGTCCCACATGCATCCAAATTCCAAACTCTTCCAAACCAGAGACTATAAATACAAGCCTAGGGATTTCCTTTCAAATGGTCCTTCTCTCTCAAACACTTTGGAAAGACATTAGAAATCATTTGTGATAGCTTTAAGCTATAGAAAATTTGGATCTTGGCCATACTCCATTGTTGAGAGCTCCTCCATCTTGCATCCATCCATTCCAAATATAGTTAGTAAGGGAATATCTAAAGCTTGGCCATGTAGCCAACTTGGAGAGATCTCTTCACTATGTTTGGGAGTAAAAATCACATTTGATTGCTAGGATCTTCATAGGTTCAATGTTTTATAGCTTTCAAAAGAGTAGAGAGTATCTTTATCATGTTATTTTTTTGATGTTTTTGTCAAATTTATAATGCTTTCATGTTAGTTTCCCTTGTTTATCTCTTATCTCATGGTGCATAGTTGAGTTAACAAATATTTGAGGTTCTTTAGCCTCATTCCATAAGCTTTTGCAACTTTCCATAACATACATGATGCACCAAATATAGACAAGAGAAAAATAGACAACATACTAATAGTTTGAACCATTTGCATATAAACTGTTAGTGTAGTGTGAGTTTTACTCACATTTAAATCAATCATCAAAAACTATGTTAATGAATAACCTAATACAATATTTTATAGTACGCACGCACAACCAATAAATATGAGTTAGTTCAACTACTAATTCCTTCAAATACTAATGAATATAGGTTGTTTAATCAACCTATATTATCACACCTCAATGAGTTGTTTTTAATAACTCATTATTCACACATAACAAATAAAATAATAGCACTAAAGTTAGGATATTCCTAAAATTCCCCCCTTGGTGCAAAATCGGTGGGAAAAAATAATATAGAAAATCTCCATCACTCTAATCATCCGAGTCGTTGTCATTGTTTTGGATATAGTCATCCTCTTCATCTAATTCTCCAACTACCATTGCCATATTTGTCAAATTTCCATCAAGAAAATATTGTCCTCATTTTTTGTAATTTAGAAGCACATGCCCTTGCTTTTTACAATAAAAACATGTACCTTTAGTTTTTCCATGTTTATGATTCTGGTAATAAGTGTTGGGATTTGTCATTGGATCCATTATTTCTCTATTTCTAAATCCATAGATTTGTTCTTATTTCCTTCTTAAAGTAATGTTGAAATAATGTTTTCCAGAGATGGATTTAACTTACTTAAAGTGAACACCACGTTTGACATACTATTGGGCATGTTACTCAATAGTATTGATTTTGCATAGTTATCTTTAATATCTTCATTTATTCATACTAGTTACGTTATTAGTGATCAGAACTTGCTAACATGGGCAACTATATCTTCTCCCTCTTCCATTTTCAACCCAAACAATTTTTGCTTCATAGTTAGCTCTGCATTGTCATTTTGTGAACCTAAGAGCATGTTCAATGTATCCCAAATATATTTAAAAGACTTATTTAGATCGATATGATTTAAATATGGATTTGAAATCCCTAAGCCAATGTTGGATAATGCATTTTTATCTTTGATACATCCATTTGTTGATCTCGTCACCACCTGTCTGTCAGGTAGTGGTGCCGTCAACAACATCCCAAAGATCTCTTTCAATTAAAATCAATCGAGTATGAAGTTTCTACGTATGAAAGTCTTTTCCTTTGGAATTTTCAATGGAAATTGACCTTTCCATATTTCTCCCCATAATTTTAACTGACACACTGGATGTCGGTTTCAATCGAGAATGTGTCCTTATAAAATTTGACTCAAAAAATATATTTTTATAGAAATGACACACACTTAGAAAAACTAACTTTTACAAAAATGCCTTGACAATAATAACTTGACCAATACAATGAAGAAGGTAATATTTAATTACTTTCTACAAAATTTACATAAAATTATGACCATACTTAAACTAGATAAGAGAAAATAATATGAAATAATACAAAAATGACTCATAATTTGACATGTAGATGAATGCAAAATATATTGAGGATATTGTATCACCACTGGAAAAGTGTCGGGATGAGGCTGCGATTGGGGCGTGATCCAGGCCTGCAGAGTCAATAGAAAGCGTATAGGGGTCAAAAGGAGACCGAAACCAATAAACTGATGCTGTAATAATTAGTTTTCCAAATCCCAAGGAAAATGAACCCGTGTCAAGCCTAGTTGAAAAAGAGATCTTAGAACAATGAGTGAGGTTTCTCCAAGCCGAGTCAGAGGTGACTGACCATGCAATAATAGTGAGAAAAAATATGATTCAGAGCCAATAGAAATTGCAATGATTACAATAAATAATGCAAACACCAATGTGGCTGATCCACCAATGAATATTTTAATTTATACGGCCACAAACAGTTACAAAGGAGTTGCACTCAAAAACAAATTTTTCTTTGTTGATATAGATCCAATGTACATGAATGACAGTAGGATCACTTGTGGTTTGTACAACTCCTCTGCTTTTCAAGAAAAAAATGGTCTGCCAAATGTGAGCTTCATCACATGGTATTCATTTCTTGGCTTTGAGAATGATAATCAAGACCAGAAAGGTTTAGACCGATTACCGGATCTGATGCCAAATGTGAGTTTTACTCACGTTTTAATCATAAAAATATGTTAATGAATAATCTAATAAAATATTTTATAGTACGCACACACCTAATAAGCATGAGTTAGTTCAACTACTAACTCCTTCAAATACTAATGAATATAGGTTGTTTTAACAACCTCTATTCTTACACCTACGTGAGTTGTTCTTAATAACTCATTATTCACAGTCACACATAATAAATAAAACAAGAGCACTAAAGTTAGGATATTCGTAACATGTAGGATATATCTTTTCATTGTATTTTTTTTTATGTGGATACCTTATCAGGATTTCCTACACTCATGGGATATGATTTCTTAGGTGTCAGCTGTGTTGAGTTAGCTTATCAGCTATGTTAAGTTAGCTTACTAGTTGTGTGGAGTCAACTCTACTTCTAGTATGAGTTAGTGAGAGTTATCACCCATTGATCTAGGGTGAGGTTGCACATTCAAATCCTATATGTATATGAATTGCATTGGTCTATCCTATGGAGCCTATGGAGCATTGAATTAATTTGGAGCCATTCTTGTCTTGTGAGTTCTTGATCACATTACATCTTTTTGTTAGTTATTTTGATTTCTGCAATTACTACGAGTGCATTTGTTTTTCATCAGAGATCCAAAAAATCTAATATGGTATCAAATCGATTCTGGTGATACATTTTCCATTGCTGAGTTATTTGCAGTTTTTGAATACTTTGTTTGTGAAACTAACAATTCATTTGAAAATAGATTTGACTCTGTCTTGGTTCTTTACAGTTGTGATTTTTTGTGTTTCCTTATTGACAAGTCGAGGGTTGTCAAAATATCAGGGGTTTACCAAAATATTTCAAATAAACCTCAGGATTTGTTAAAGTGACTGAAAAATTTTAGGGATTTTTTGAGAAATTTGTGTGGTGCCTTGGTTTAGCACATTACAGGCTCATACAGTTAATTCCTAGGCTCCTATAAATTTATTGATAGTGTGTGAGCTTTGTTTTGTATTTAGACTTGTGTTGGAGGCTCTATCTCCATGGTTTTGGTATTGCAGGCTTGATCTAAACCTTGGTTTCAACAAACTCAAACTTGGATCAATGTGGCAAAGATCCATGAGTTTAAGTTTTTTTGGGCCTCTACTAATCCCTCGTCCCCACATTATATTTTTCACTGGCCCTCATGATTAGCCCGATCGATTCGCTGCCATTGCCACGTGTGTCTGCAACCCCTCTAACCATGTCCATACCGAGTCCTTCCTTGCTACCATCTGCCCCCTGCAACCTGTCCATGCCATTTCCTAATTGTACCAAGCCCATATCGCCAAGTCCACATCCACCTTGCCGAGCTGGCACCACCATTTGACCTGACTGCTTATCAAAATCGATGTGTATTATCCCACATTGAGTAGGATATAAATGAAGAAGGGATTTTTATATCTAGGGGTGGTTGGGTTTGTTGTGGCTTAGGCCATGATCCTTGCCATTTGACTGCCGAGATAAATGTCTCACCAAGTTGTTGGAGAAACTCGCCCCCAAGTGTTAGCCCGAATTTCCATATCTCAAATCACCTATGCAATTCAGTGCTGCATAACTCAAACTCGCCACATAGCTTGGTCCTCAATGTAGTACAATGTAACTTGCCCCAACTCGTCACTCTGCTTGACCGAGTTAGCTAATGGAGAAAAGTGGTGGCAAGCCATGTAGTGGCCTAAGGACCCACCATGTGGGATAAATTTTTCCTCGATCGTAACCGAAGATGATTTTAATCGAGTGTTGAAGACCAGAGGTATGAAACACCAACTCGAACCTAACACCTTCACTCGATCATGATTTTAGGATTTTTAGGGAACATTGTGTCCTCTGTATTGTCCTCCAGATCACACCTCCCCATTAGAAAGGATTTTTGTCCCAAAAATATATTGTTCTCCGCTTCGGGATCATGAACCCTGTCAGTTTCTATGAAGATATTTTTGTAGTTGATACTATAGTCTTTGTAATGCTACTTCTTCATTATGACACTTGGTTCCATCTCTAAGACCTATGGCCTTGGGCTCACTGTTTTCTACTGTACCAATTTTTTATATTTCCAAAATACCTCAATGCCTTTGCTGTATGGTGTTAAGTCTTTGGATATGATTAAAAAAATTATTCATTTTCACTCTACAACACATCTCCTAGCCCCGAGTTGATTCCACATAATCTGAATTGGTCCTAAGGAAACTTCATGCTACACAAATCTATGAATAATCCACTGTCTATTTTTGACGATGAACTCCTCCAATATTTTGTATGACATAAAATCCTCTTCGCAGAGTAATGTTGGTCTAGTGTCTCCAACAAGCTAAATAGATAATGACCCTCCTCTGCAGCAAATGATCTGGTGATCCATCCAACATTATAAGGATTTGAGCTATAGTGCTTATATGGTGCTTCTTCATTACCCTAGGCTCTATGGTGTTTCAGGGATATATCTTGAGAATACTTATGATCGGTGAGATCTCAAACAAGGTGACTGTATGTAACTTATGACAAAATTATTGATACTTATAAATATGGGGTTAGTACCTCATAGCTTTCCCGTACAATGGGTTTTACAATATAAGTATCATATACAAAATTTTTCCCAAAAATGGGACTTCATTTTATTGATAAAATGTGAGCATGGTTATTTTATTTTATTAGACCCAAAATAATTCTCAAAATGCATACATACAATAGTAGACTAGTTTTTATTCCTCACCTAGATTGTATGGCTGATACCTGAACTTGGTGTAGACCTGGCTGCATCAAGGATGTATCTACTGGTCTTGAATGTTGTCTACCTCATCAGGATGATCCCTTGGCGAGTATTAACATTCACTGATGTATCCATTATTGGGTCTTATAGCCTGACCAATATCAAACTCCATGTAGACACCTAAAATCAGTATTTATGTCCCCATTTTCCTACATGTACACATTTTAATTTAATCATCTTCCTCATCCAATCAAGTGCTCATCTAATCATTATTAATTAATTAAGCCACATTAATTAATTAATAATTTAATATTTCACATTCCCATCACATCCACATTAATATTTATTAATTAATTCATATAAATTAATTAACCATTTACACCCTCATCCATTGCCCCAACCAACCTTCTAATTAGGATGTTTTATCCTACATACAAATGACTTTTCTTTTCTAACTTTCATCCCATATATTTTTATGCTCTAACTAGCTTGGATTCATCCCACAGTCATCTAATCCTATTAATATGCTTTAAAGCATTCACACAAGCCTTAAAAGCATCAAAATCCCACCTTAACTTAAAAAATCAAGCTCATTGGGGAAACTTTCCCCCATGATCGGGGCCCATCCAGCCTGGTCATCGTCGATCTGCTTTAAAACAAGTGTTTTCCTTCCATCATGAACATCATGCAATCACAGGGAAATCAATCAATCACAACTTCTTTGCGACTTCCAGAGATTCCTGCAACAGTCACAGGCATCCCATCCATTAGAAAGCATGTTTTGACATCACTCACAGGCCCTCTTTGTGATATTTTTTTACTTTTATTAGCTTTTCTATCAGATTATCTTTATTTCTTGTAGATTAACCTTTTACAGGTACAAAGAAGCATCTACAATACCTACCCATCACTCAAAAAAATTCCACTTTAGCCCTATGATATATAGGTTTCCATATTTATCCGGTTCTTCTCAGCCTCATCTAACTTTTGGCTACGTCTGCAGCCGACCATGCCTAGTCGCTACCGACCTACCTTGCCAATACCATATTTTCTATTTTAGAGAATTCCGCCATCCCTCTTGCCATCTTACCATCACTCTCATCCTATCTACTCTTTGTTTTTGTTCCTCTGATAACTTTATCAGACACATAATCCCTTCTGCCATCTTTCTAGTTTCTATCCCTCCAAGATCTTTCTACAGGTAGATTCTAGCATACCCAAACCTCTGCAGCTCTTAGATAAGCTCCAAAACTTGCAGGACCTGTATATTTGATCTCACTCCATATTTTTCCTCCTTGGTCGTTGCTGATTGACATCTACATAGTCTGGGTCACTGCCAACCAAGACTAAGTAGCCTTTCTTTTACAGTTTAATCAATCAAATCAGACTTAAATCAATCTTAATCCTTCTAGACTCAATAATTTTTTGTTTCTGCATGTTATTTATAGTTCTTAATCTATTTCTATCTTTCTAAACACGGGGGTTGACATCCGCTAAGGAGGCTAACAACTTCTTGGATCCAAAATTGTTTGGGATGCCCCGCATATATCTATTTAATCCAATCCATTTCAGTTTTACAGATCTTGTAGCAACAATAAGTCATCATTCAACACCCATATCAAGCATCAAGCATATGAGGTAATATAAACCCTCTATCCTTCTGAGTTGGCTAGTTTATTTAGTAGCTAATGCATTCATTTTCATTACGAATAAGAAATTTGGATCAACATTCTTGGCACGCCTGGTGGGACCACCCTTTAGGGTGTTTCTTTCTTTTCTATATCTTGTTTTTTCATGCTAACATTGCAGTGTGAGACATTAATTTTTTTCTCACTTGGCTCATGGCTTGGATCACTCATCATTCGAGAAGTGCAAAAAAATAGGAAAATTGTTACCAAGATATTATCCTTTTTCTTATTTTCTCTTTTTACATTGTACCATCCCTTCTTGTTTGTGTACTCATCGAACATCACATTTCATTTTGGACTTAAAAAGAACCTTTCCTTTTGCATCTTTCTTGCTCACATAGTCTAAATATGAGGTTCAATCCTATGCATCACACATCTTATTATACAAAACCTAAAACTTCACAAATCAAATCGCACATCAAAACATTCCTTTCACCTAGTTCACTTATTGGGATTTGATCATCCAATAGGAGACCCTTTCAAACATTTCCCAACCACAACTTACCTGAAACGAAACATAGATTTCTATATTCTAAGTCCATTCATATCCATCCTCTTCACATTTTCTTAAATCAGAACATAAAAAATAATTGTTTTCTTGTTTTCTTGTTTAAAAATGGAACCAAATTCTTCCTCAAATAGTTCTCAGCAGTCCTTAGTGACCCCATCCAAACCATCAGTTACTGCCAGGGTTTTCCCTAGTTCTATTTATGACTATCTTTGTCATAGACCTCCCGTCTCTTGACCATATTGATCCGTAGACCATGCTTCACCCTTATCACCTTATGTATCATCCCCTTTATCTACATCACCTTTCTTCCCATCACCATTATCCTCACCTGCTTCTCCTCTACCATATTTTTTCCCATCACCCTTATTCTCACCCATTTCTCCTTTATCATATTTATCCCCATTACCTCATGCCCTTCTTGTGTCATCTCATATTATCATACATACATCTCTTATGGATTTTCCTCACGAGAACCCCATCCATGATTTCCTTATCTATAGGTATCGATCAGTAGACCCTAATCCATCTTATGACATATCTCCTCCTATTTCATCAAGGGATACCCCCGATGAGATTTCCATATTAGAATGTTACCGTTTTAATCTACTTTGAGAAACTGATGTTGAAATTCATCAAATACTTTTTTTGAAAATCCTTCACATGAAAGTTTTTTGCAAACTGGAAATTCTCCAAGTCTCAAAAATTTGAAAATTCAGACTTCAGATTTCAAGGATTTTCCCTTTCAGATTTTAATTGGCATGGAATTGAAATTGTGTTTTTAAAGTTCTGAAGTTTGAAATCTCGAAAGTCTGAAATTTCTAACTTTCAGGTTTTCAGAGTTCAGAGTTTTCTTTTGGTAATGGTCAATTCCTAGGTCCAAAGTTTTGAAGTCTAAAACCCTGAAAGTATGAAATCTTGGACTTTCAAGCTTTTGGGTTTCAAAATTCTAAGTCACGGTTTGTGGAAAATTCCCCTTCGGAGTTCTGAAGTCCCAAACCGTGAAAGTTTGAAATTTCGATCTTTCAGGCTTTTAGGTTTCGGAACTCTAACTCACATTTTTTAAAAATCAATTTCAGACTTCTGAAGTCCTAAAGACCAAAAGTATGAAATTTCAGACTTTCAATATTTCAGGTTTCAGAGTTCTTCCATTACATTCCATGATTTTCACTTCCTAATCTCCAAAGTTTGAAACCCTGAAATTCCAAAATTTCAGAATTTTAAACTTTTGGGTTTCAGATTTTTGGAGTTCCTTACGCATTTAATTCTTATCTACTTCTGTACGTGTTGAATTTTGGGAATTAATGATGGGTTTTTTCTATTTAAACTCTCATTTTCACCTGATAATTTACTTTGATGATCCAGTTTTTACTGTATCTTGTACTTTTTGATGTCATTTTCGAGGTATTCTATTTATGTTACTTCTTTTTGTTTTAATATCTTTATGGTTTATTTTTCTCCATTTTCATTTTCTTTTTTGTTCTTCCTTTGTTTGTCTTAAAAAAATGAAAACATCACTACCCACCATGTTTCCTTTGACTGTGTTTTTGATCCTAATGATCCTGCGATCTAATTTTATACACGCATCCATGGAAGATCTCATCACATTCCTCAATATCTTTGTAAGAATTCTTCTCTTTCAGAACTTCTCATTTTTTCAGAGTTTGGAAGATTTACCTTTTGGGGTTATGACTATTCAGAGTTTCTCAGTTTTTGGGAACCATGCCTCTCCCCATTTTTAAAGTTTGATTTTCAGGTTTTTGGAACTTTTAGTTTTGGAACTTCAGAACTCTAATTTTTCAGGTTTTCAGAAGTTTAAGCTCTTTGAGTTTTTGGAACTTTCCACTTCAGGTTTTCAGAATTTTCCGTTTCAGAGGTTTTACTTTCGGGTTTTTGGAGTTTGAAGCTCTTCAGGATTTTGGAACTTTCAACTTCGGCATTTCAGAATTTGAAAGGCCATCAGATTCCAAAATTCAAAAATTGATGTCTACTTCTATAACCAAGGGCAAGGAAAATATGAAATATACGTTCCTTGGAGTTGTTTCTCACTCTTATTTGTCTTTCGAATTGGGAAGTATAGGAGACACTGATTTTAGGCAGATTGATTTTCCAGACTTCTGGACAAGGGTGAAGGCCCCAAACAAGAAACCATGGATGTAAGACATATATAACAATGGGCTTGTTCTTGCTACTGGTTTTCCCACATCCATGCATTTCCCAGAGTTTGGCTTAGCCGTAACAACCCACTTTGATGAAGAATTCAGGACAGTTAAGGATGTTGATGGAAAGGTTGTAATCCGCTTGGATCTAGATTTCTTTTAAGATTTTCTCAAACTCCTCGACATTGAAGAATAAGAAACAATTTCACTAGAGTTAGCAGTGAGAACATTGGGACAAGGAAACAAAGTTATGCATAAAGGTCATATTGAAAATTTATTTGGCCAAGAATGTTGCTAAATTGCCCAAGACCATGTCTAGGTCAGAATTTATCCAAGAAGTCGGTGATATTATTATGTTATTGAGTAGATTTTTAGGCCTTCCCTCTATAAGGGAATTCTAGGAGTGGATGTTCCTATATATCACCACCATCAAGAAAAACAAGGAATTTATCAGATGGGAGGAGCATATCAACAACTCCATTTGCTTGCAATTGAGCAAGGTATTGTCCTCAAAAAGTTTTTATATGACATCTTTTTTCATCTATGGTGCAGTTGCCATGGGAGACCTCACCGGATTGAATACTAATGGTATTCGAAGTACTTCTCAAATCTATGATTTCTATCCTTAGCTTACACTGGATGAAGGAAGTAGACACTTCCGCATGATTAACAATGCTTTCTTTGATGTTATTCTCTACCATTTTGATAAAGAGTTATATAATAGAAGGATTTATGATGAAACCTTCAAGGAAGTACATGAGTGGGGATCTATCTACCTACAGTTCCCTACGTTTACTTACATTCATATTCCTTAGTTTCGTAGGTGCTCCCAGCAAGCTGCCAAGATGTCCCACTGACAATTAGGTCTTGCTAGATTTAGTTTGGCAATTTCTAGACTACCATAAGATCCAGAATAAATGACACAAAGTGGGAGTTCAATTCCCTATTTCAATTGGTAGATACACTTGCCCAAATATTTATAAGGCTAAGAATGTGGATGCAGAAATGATAGAAGTGACTTTGCGAACCTTTCATCCTTATGCCAGTTTCAATTACTGGGGTAAATTTAGTAAAATTGGTTGGTCTAGTTCCCATGTGCCTTAGTTATAAGACATTTGGATTCAATTTCGGGATGAATTCATCATCCAACAAAGAGATTATGAGAGGCTAACTTTGGATGAGGTTCGAAAGTTTGGTATAGCTGAGGTTTTAAAATAAATGCAAGATGATGATGAGGTTTTGGATGTAACGTATAAAAATAATAATGTTGCAAATCAACCATTGCCATGGATTGAATGGTATGTGGAAGAATTTTGTAATACAAAGGAGAGGGCAGAGCCCATTCTGCAGAGAACCTCTAGTTGGTTAGTTACTTTGGGAATCTCACCCAAAGGGCTAGACCAGCCAACAAATATAGAATTCCATCAACCATAAGTCTAAAAAATCCTACAAAGGGAAAACGGTCCATCCAAAAGTCCCACGTAGTCCTTAAAAATATTTCATTCATAGTTGGTAGCTCATCTCTCTCCAAGGCTCTTGATTCCAAAGCCATGTCTCCTAGAACACCTGTATCAAAAATAGTTGAAGTCAATGATTCTCGAATTGTCTCACAAGACTTGTCATCTCCTCTTCCTCTTCCATTGTCACTTCTTACATAATTTCCTTCTACTTCTACAATCATTTCTTCTTTTCCATATCCTTATATGGCCCAAGTGTTCTCATCCCTTCTAGTTCTCTTAGCTGGGGAAACTATTGGGTCACCCATTTCTACTTCACTTCCCCTAACCCTTCCATTTCCTTCCATTTCCTTCCATTTCATCTCCTAATATCATTATATCCACTCATATAGCTATCCTCACATCTACCCCATCCATTATTGCCACCTCCATTCAAATGCTAACTAATTTTACTAGTTCTCTTGTTTTGACTAGTGCTGCACGTACTGAATCGGTTGTTCCACTCCCATCAGCATCAACCATTCCAGAATGGTTGTTTCGGTAGACTCCAAAATAGAAGAAGAAGGTTCCTCTGGTAGATGTCATAGAACTGAGCGTGTTGGAGCATACACCAAAAAGACAGGCCAAGAGGCCAAATATTGTTTCCAGCTTGTCAGTGAATCAATCAGGAGAAAGGGTTGTAGAATTTGCTACTCCCATCAAAGGGAAAACCAAGGAAACAATCAAAACAATGAATTATCAAATTTCCATATTTTCACTGGGAATATCCACTCACAAAGGAGCTAAACATGATGTGCAGACTGCTTTTGGAAATATGCTAGAGAAATATGACAAATATAAAGCTTCTAAGGACGAGCTTAAAGAAAATGTTGAGCAACTCACTACATTGTTAAGAAAAGTAACGCATCCAACTCCGTCTACCGAAGTTTCAACTACCACAGCTCTGACATTTTTTCTACCATTGACGATATTTCTCATCATGAAATCAAGAATCTAGGACAAAAAGGGAGATCAATAATTGAATGGATGGAGCATATACTTCAAGAAGGAAATCCTTTAATTAAAGAGGCTCTAGAAATATATAATGATTTGCAGGTTGGAAGAGATGCTATTTGTAAAATGGATGAATCATTTTATGAGGATAATAATAATCTAAACTTGAATTTAGCCACATGGAGTGAAATCAGAGAAGAATATTCAGATCTACTCCTGCAGGAGGATGTAGTTGATGATGATTCAAAATTGTTTGAATATCAAAAGGTAATGGAATTCCATTCTCAAATGTTGCAAGATTTAATAAAGAAGTTGGATGATAAACAAATAGAAATCATGGATGCTCTGAATGACATATTAGAAGAGTTTGATATTATAGTTATAAGTTTTTCAATGAAAACATTGATGATCTTCCGAAGGATCAAATCTAGGAAAATTTCAAAGATTCGGTGAAGCGTGATGACAAGGTTACCTGGACTTTCAACAACGACTCTATTGATAGGTTGGTGTCATGTCAGAATTTCAAAAGAAGACTAAATAAGGTCATGGGTAAACTGAGAAGAATTCCAGCAAAAATCACAAGGGGAATCGAGACAACGGATGTAGTGAATCACTATGCATGTGGGCCAGAAGATGAAGAGGTTCAGGGGATTATCAAGTGTTTCATCGAGTAAAAACATTGGATGACTACGTGGGAGGAAGCACAACAGAAACTTGTAGAAGGAGAAAGTGTTGCAAAGCCAAGCCAAAGCAGATTGCCAATGGAATGATAGATCCAAGCTCTGGATCAGTCAAAGTTTCATGGTTGACTGGGTCAACTTCTTGCAACAAACTTGGCTATTTCTATGGGAGCATGTTACATTGAGTTTAATGACACTTCTATTTTTAATAAATGGTTAGTTAAGGCCCAACTGTAATGGCTCAGCCTAAACAAATTATAAATAGTTAAGTATATGGAGTCTTAAGGGGGATAGATAAAGATCAATTTTTGGAATAAGTTACTCTTCAATCTTGGAAGAATGCTTTGAATATTTAAGAACCTTTCAATTACATTGAGAGTGATATTTTTTCCAGTGGAAAGCTGAGTTATTGTGTTAATGGTTGATGTGTTTATGCTTTGTGAATGCAAAATTCCTTAGTATAAGTGGTTGGCTTGTCTTTATCTCAAAATATCTTATTTCATTATGTTAGAAAGTGATGTAATTGTGTGAATATCTAGTTGTGAAAAGTTATCTTCCTTCTGTTATGCAAGTTATATTATCATCGACCCTCATGAATGAAATGGATGTTTGACATGAGTCTATTTATATTATTGTGATAATTGATTGTGTTTCCAATTTAATTTGATCTATCTATGACATAATATGAGTTTAACAACAGGAACATATGTGATGAGGCCAAAATATGCCCATTAAATGTACAATGAATGATCTCATCTTACTCTCCTTTTAATTAAGTCTGATTGCATTTGGTGACTTTTGTTTGATCTAATATGATTTAGGATGTAATTGTCCATATTTTTTTAATTATGATTCTAACATGTAAAATCTCTGTAATTCCTAACAAAGTGTTTGAGAAACTCAGTTTTGTAATAAAGTAGGTCACAGTCAGGTGAAGAATGAAGTATGAAGCAGTCAACATGTTTTTGAGAGCATCTATTTCACTACAGCAGATTTCTAGAACTTCTAAGCTAGTTCCAGAACTCCATTACAGATTCATAGGCTTTATCACCTAGTTCTAGAACTCTAGTACTTAGTTCCGGAGTTATCAGAATTAGTTTCGGAACTCCTGCAGATAGCACTGGAACTCTCTTGGTTAAACATGGAATGATTTCCTTTAGTTCCAGAACTCTTCTAGAGTTCTGAAACTGATAAGAATCTATTCCAAATGGCCGGTGATTTGTCAAATCAATTATCCTATCAATTAGGAGCATATTAGAAGACTTTCGACTCTCCATACTTACAGATCTAGGATAATTGTCACATAGTTGTACGTCCAGCCATGTTCCAATTCAACATCTATTCTAGGTTTGATTAAGTTCCATCATATAAGTGGAACAATTACAACCATAAATGCATCCATGGAAGAAGTATATACATATAGACCTGCAGATAGATTAAAAAGGGGGATATAGAAAAGATAGATGAATATAGAGATATATGACGAGATAAAGATAAATTGATACATAGATCTAACAAGTTTTTGTAATGGATAACAATTTTATCAATAAAATATCCATTCTTGTTTTGAGATAAAATTAAGTCGTTCAATCCTGTTTCAAGGCGTAGCAAGGGCCCACTCCTACAAGAACCAAGATCCTCATTTTTATTGGTATTTATATTTTTAGAAAATAGTTTAGATTTGTTAATTTTGTATCACTTTCAATTCCTTAAGTTAAAATCTGTTGTAGACTTGTCCCTGCAGGTGTTTTGGATTAAGTTCTTATTTCTTTGCAATCATTTTCCAAGCATTCTCAATTATGTGTTTTATTTATGTAGTTTTTATTTCTAGCAATTCATTTTTGAAAAGTGTGTTTACTTCTAAAGCAAAGTGTGTTTATTTCTAGCAATTAATTTTTGTAAAGTGTGTTTACTTCCACCATGTTTCAGTAGTTTGATTCCAATAAGGGTTTTAACCAAGAAGTCCTTAAGAAATTAAAAAGATCCCCCCTATAAAATACAAAAATACCTACAATCAATTACTAGATTGCTAAGATTATTCTTGTTGTATATAGCTTTAGACACATCCCTGGTTTGAATATGACATCAACAGAGAGTTGATTAAATGAAGGGAATAATGAAACCCATCAATATGCTTCTTAGTTTGTGATATCATGTATCCTCTCTATGTTGTAATAGGTGAAGTTGGTTTGTGGTGCGTGCACTCTCTTCGAATTAACCCTTCCTGAGTTTGACAATACCCTTTATTTGGTGCATCACCATCCCTATTATAGTTTAAATTCTTGTAAAACTCTTTCCCTAAAACCCATGGAATGTTAGCATAGGTCTAGATAACCATTTTTATTGCACTAGGAGTAGTTCAAAACTTAGTTTAGGAAGAGGAATCCGAACTTCTCCGGAGTTTCACCTTGATCCCAAGTCCCACAACTTGAGAGGTGATCCCATGTGTCTTAATCATACCAAACATCCAGTTCACATTCTGGGAATTCGAAGGGTGCAGTGTTTTGATAACAACATAGACCTCCCCATTCTTACGTCATCTCTGTCATCTCATTATGACCCCACTCATCACCACACTCCTACATCCTCCCAAACTACCCCATCCTCATCACCTGACATCCTTAGAAATCCATTTCCTAATCCTCCACCATCTATTTTGTCTTCATCTTTTACATCACATCAAACTAACCCCTTATCAATCAACACCATACATAAAAAACCTCTTTACACATCAGTCTTACCCATTTTCTCACCTAATTCCATCCTAAATATTGTACCCTTGGCCCTTTATAACATTATTCCTACATCCATCACATATATAATCACCCTGCCTACCTCCCTTACTTCTACCACTTCTCTTAAAACTACATCTAGTCCTACTCTTACCTCATCAACATCATCCTTAACCGCACCTGTCTCTATATCTGCACCTGCATTTTCATTGACATCCTTATCACACATTTTTTTGCCTATTCCTACATCATCTGACATTGCATCTACCCCATTATCCCTACCACCTATCTCCTCACTTATCTTTTCCATACCTAGTGTCTTGACATCTATCATTCCCACATCCACATATACATCAGTCACATCTCCTCAACCTGCCTATATGCCTCTCGAGACACATGAAACAAACATGGTTGACACTCATCCCTCTTTTAGTCCTATCCACCTGCCATCTACACCATCTCACGTAGACATAATAGACCACATGATTCAAACACCCCTCTTTTTATCCACACCTCCTCATATTATTGATTCCACACATGAACCTACTTAATCCACTACATCAAACATTGTTCCCCCATCCACATCTCTTCCACCCTTTCCTCTTATGTCATCCTTGGATTCAATACCAGTCCCCATTTCCGTACTTCTACCCACACCTACTGCATTGACTATCATGACCACATCCCCATGATCTCCTTCTTCAGTTATGCCAACTTCATCATTCAAGCATTATTGGAGAGCCCTTCAACTAGAAGCCACTATAGGTGACCCTCTTGTTTCACCCACTCAGCCATACATCCCCACATCTAATTCATATTTACCCTCCTTAGAATCTATCATGTAGAAGCTAATTCCCGCCATCACCCACCACGCCATCACTAGATCCTCCATTAGATATTATTGTTATCCCTGCCAAGGGTACTCCTGAAAAATCCAAACCTAAATACCTTGACATCCTCCCACAATGGTCCCTTGAGTGTCCTCATAAGAAGATTGACATCCATCCTATCAGGACCAAATCCACATCTTCCATCCTGGGGCCTCATCCTTCAGTTTTAGGATCCCCTCCTCCATCACGAACAATCAACCCATTCAAATCTAAACAATATGATTCTCTCCTAGGGCCAACACCTTCATAAAAACACCTCCAATTATCCATCATCTAGGATGAAACAATCCACCGCAACTTCTTCTTCCAAATCATCGAGACCTCGACCCAGTACATTTTCACCTATGCCATCCAAACCATTCTACAGGAATTTTCCAGGTGCCCATATCAAATCATATGCAGAGGTCCTCCAAGAATTACTTCACACTTCTACCAGCATGCTTCCGCCTATCAGAGCCTTCGATCCAAACCATCTGAAGCCCTCATGGTTCAAATCTCATCGCATTTGCGCTCATCATTGCACCCTAGGCCATGAGACCGAGCATTTTAAGGCCCTCTAAACCATTTTCCATGATATTATCAAGCGAGAGGACCTCCTTGACTAGCCATCCTTCATCACATCCCCACCCAATCAACCTCTTGATGAGGGTCCTCCCTTGTTCATCAATATTGTTTGCCTCGATACATCTTCTTGACTTCCGTATCCTTTGATATCCAATATATTATTCACGTCCATTTCACTGGGGCAACATATTCCCCCCTATTTTTGATCTTTTATCACCCTTCTTATTGTTCCCATCAATTTTTCCTTCTGCACTAGGGGGAATTATTTATAGGACTTATCTCTTCATAGACTAGTTCCTCTCCAGGTTGGGCATCATCTTATCTCATCTACTTCGGTTTATTTGATCGTAATTTCATCCCCTCTCCTTATGAACACCTTCCTGCCAAGATTTGTGCTTCCCTTTGGAAGCACCATGGCTTTGAATCCACCATTTCAAAACCTATTTCGTAAATCCTTTCATCTCATTTGATCTTGATTTATTATGTTCCTCTAGAGGGACAATTTGTTGATCTTAAATGCAAACCACTCATCTTCCTACTAATTAGCTCTCGGTCTTATTTTCAATCCCTCATCTCATTCTATCACAACATTAACATCGGTGATCCCGTAACTAAATTAGAACATCACTACTCTTGAAAGGAGGCAACGTGGAAATTTTTGCCCTAACTGGATCGGACCATGCGGTAAACTAGAAGTGGAACCAGTTAACGCATTACACATGTGACCATTATTTTTTTAGAAAATTTTCCAATGTGCCCTTACTCATGTCTTTAGATCATTCCTCCATCTCATCCCATTTCCATTTCTCATCGTGATGGTTTGGAACTATATGGTCTCCTATCATTTCCTAGATGTGGCCTTAAATACGGGCACCATGGATCTACCCGTAGCATATTCCTTATGGATAGGTTCTCCCATTTGGCAAGAACTCTACAATCATCACATCCATCTCCCTCTTCTTCACCTATTGGAACCATGCAAAGGGTCAAGCGGTGTCTCTTGTACATCATCTGTCCCCTCCTAAGTGGTCTACTTAGCTAGTCCCAGCTCTCTCCCATGTAAAATCAAAAACTATGGATGCTCAAATCAAAATAAAAGTTATAAAAAACAAACTAATCCCTTGAAGGATAACTGTTTTTTCATGCAAAAAAAATCAAATAAAAAAGAGAGAGAAATAAAAATAAAAAATCACAAAAAATAGACCGATCTCTTAAAGGACGGCTATCATTTATTCTTTCCATCTATACATTGTAGAAAAAAGTAGACCATACCCTCAAAGGATGGCTACTCCTTATGGTGTCAGAAGGCTTCCCACATTGATAAACCTTCCATTTTATCAACGTCCTAAGAAAGCTTCCCACATTGATTAGATTTCTCCTTCCCCTTCCCAGAGCTGGGACATAGTTTAGGGAACACCACTTTTGGAGAACCCTCTTTCCTTTACACAAATGCATCTCAAACCCCTTTTTCATGTCAAAATTAGGTTTATGAGATCATCTCATCCATCTTTTCCTTGCGATCTGTGAAATGACTAACTATCATTGGTTATTTGCTAACAATTTCTTTGGTTGCATGTGCCTTGCGTTACTTGGATCCCTTTTTGTTTACCTCTAATGTAGTTGGGGGCATATTTCTTCATCATAACATAGTGTCATTCATACCTATGGGTTTCCACTATTACGAGGTATTCTTTATCCTAACCCCACCACATCTGTTCTTTGATGCATCTCTCTTCGTTTCATGTTACCTATTTATATAACACATGTATTCTTAATCATGTCCATTCTTGATCTATTTTTATCACATCTTTTCTATATAAATATTTCAATTTCAATTAATCCTATATCTTCTTTACCATTATCATCAAATCCAAACACAAAACATATCGTCTTAATCACCACATCACACATCTATATAATCTATATCCATACTCACATTTGGATCTAAAATAACCATCTAATCAGACATTTATCCCACCATCATCATCAAATGTAAAAAAACATGTAATTAAAAATCACCATCACATCTAATCTAGAAACCATCATCATAAAATTATTATCTAAACTCATCACATCACATAAAATTTAAATTATAACGTCATGCAATAGACACATGGAAAAACATAACACATAATGATCCACAAATCAAAATCAAAATCATATATCATGTATAAAAGAAGAGTATCAATACATCATGGACCTCTAGGGGTCTCCCTCAAAGTGGAAATACTATCAAAATCTATAAACTACATGTCTGATACTCTCATACCCTCTCCCTCTAGGGAAGGTACAATACATGACCCCTACATGCCATCGCTACCCTACTGGCCTCCCTCCTCACGCCGTGGTTGAGATACACTCGCTCTGATCCTCAACAACCCGGTTCCACCTTCCACTTGCCTCTGAATATGCTCCCAGTAACGAAGCATCTCTAGCAACCTGTGAATCATGATATCCTCATAATATTTAGCCTCGAAGGCCAATGCTAACTATTTGTCCATCCTAATCATGCCAGTGGGAACCATATTTTCTGACCCTTGTGACACTTCCTAAATGCCACTAGTTGACTTAGTCACCACAATGGTAGCCAGGTCTCGAAAACGAGCCCTATAGGCCTGCCTCTACCTATGGTAGTGATCTCTCTCCTGAACCACCCGATGTCACTCTTGCATGACCACATCTTGCTACTGTAGAGTTATGTCTTGCTATACCCTCATCTAATCCAACTCATCACCCAAGCATGCTAGCTCAGAAACCTCTCCTTTTCCCTCATCTCTACATCCTATAGGAGCCACCTCAACATCCACCTCCATCTCCTCAATCTCCTCCTCTCCTCCCTCCTCAAATCCCTGAGTTGCCCATGGTACTGTATGCTAGTTGGGGTACCAAAATCCAACTCCCACATCATCATCATCACCCCACAAAGCATCCTCCTCCTCTAGTGGGTCCGCCATGACAAGTCTCAACAAATCCCTGTCCAAATCCTCTCTCCTATAAAAAATGGGATCACGCAACATTGACTAAATGAGCTCAAAATGTCATCTCACTTTGTCAAAATGAACAACCTCAATCATCTCCAGCTATCTCCCCTGGACCCACCATGTCCATCTCATGTCCTAAAACTCTATATCCACACCAGACCAAGTGGGGAAATATCTATATGGCCACCACCTAACCTAATCAAAATCAAGCTTTACAAATCTATCAACATACCAATCTACTCCTCTCTCTCCCTTGTATCTAACAACCTAGTTGGCCCTCCACCTCAAGAATCCAACCTCCAGTTGAATATGGTCCCCTATGACCCATGGAAGCCTTAGAGGCTTAATCATAGTGATATGCTCATAAGCCCAACAATGAAGCAAGCATCTGACATCTAATCCTGATCTCTTACTAGCCATGTATCCAACTAGTTCATGGTAAACCTAAGACAATAATGCAATCCCAAATGAGAAGACTATCTGGTGATTAACAATATTGATCACTACACCAGCTAATGCCCATATAAAATGAGCTCCTCCTGAGTGCATAAAAGAATAACAAGATACTTCCATCATCAATATGAAAATCAATTGGTTGCATGCCACCCTAGCATCATATCTCTACTTATAAGAAAAATTCCCCTAAAAGAAAATATGATCTAGGGTGCATTGGGTACACATCCTCCATGGTGATTGTCATCTCCCATGTCCTGAACCTGAATGTGCAAGTCTACCTATCCCATATCTCCATAAGAGAAATCATAAGGCCCACATCTCGTGGGATCCTCTGATAGTGTCTAAATCCACCTAATCCAATTGCGGATAAATGGTACCACTCAACATCCATAACATCTCCTCTGATCTTCTTGTAAAGAGAAGACACTCGGTCTCTTAGATATAAGGTCTTTTGGGCTTGCAATCACAAGAAAAAAATACACATATAACACCCATGATCCAAAAATTCATTCAAAATGTATCAAATTTCAATCCAAATCAAATCTAACATTTAATTTGTCAAGTCTTATCCCAATCAACACCGACCTAGGTCATGTCAACACATTCATGGTCAAATTAATGCACCCTAGGGCCCAATCAACATCGACCCACCCGGGTCGCTGACAATCGCCCCTAGCATCATTAACTTTTTGCAAAAAAAAAGAAAATATAAATAAAACATTAAATTTAGTTAAAAACCAACATGGTGATTTTTTTACTCACCATCCTTCACATCCTCTGGTGATTCCTCACAACTCCAGCAACCTCCGATCTCTCAATTTCTCTTTTCTCACTTTTCTCTCTCTTGTTATGTTTGCGTGTAAAAATGAACATCATCGGCTAAACCTTGAGCTTATAAAGCCCATCAACATCGGATCACCGTCAACCCATTTGGGTCACCGTTGATTGGCCTCAATCGTCGTCGACTAGCCTTTACAATTTTAATTTTGGGGTTTTCCCCCTTATCATTGCACTCTTCCCTCTGGGGCATTCTTCACAAATTCCACTGTTGTGGCCATAATTATTTCCATTTTGGGAATTCTAATCTAATCATAAAGTCCACTGTTGTGGCCATAATTATCCACCTCTCCTTCAGGCATATTAATTCTTCCGAAGTCCACATTTGTGGCCATTTGATTATCCCTCTCTCAGGCATACCTTTTTGAAATCCACCTTTATGGTATCATCCTTTGTTCCTTTGGGAATTTAAATCCTTTTTATATTGGGAATTTCATTTCCTATCTAATCTACGCACAAAGTCCTCCTTTAAGGCCATATTCATCTTCCCCTTCGAGCATTAAAATCTTAACATCAAGTCCACTCTTGTGTCCATATTCGCGTCTTTCATACATGCACAATTATTGTTCATCGAATTCCACCTTTGTGGCCATATTCTTCCCATCTTGAGACATACTTTTACCCTTATTTTTTCACTTTGCGTTTACGACCATACCTTTTCCCCACTTGGGGCATATTTTAGATTTTCCCTTTTACCTTTGTGGCCATAATCTCCCTCCTTAGGGAATATTATCTCATCATACACTCTTTCATCCATTTCTTTCTTGGACCATTCGGAACCATACATTTTATCCTCATTCATAATGAATGCATATTCTATTCATTCGATTCCTCGTGCATGAAGGATTTCACATAATTTTTGCATAAAGTTGCACATATTTTGATAACTTTCTAATGAACCATTGCTCATCATGTCCTACATCCATAATGCAGTAATCTTCAACCACTCACTGGTCCATAGAACATTGTTGTTTGTCTCCATTGAGATTGTAATTTTCCCCTACCGATGTGATATTGGAGTCACTGCCATAGTTTTCCATCCTTATTGCAAACCTTTTTTGCATGGGGAATTTTTCCTTGGTTATGCTTTCACCCATCTTTTCATCACGCACCCACCCCTTTTCATCTACCTTTTTCAAATGCATCATCGACTTCCATTGACGTCATCGATCCCCCGTTTAAGAGGGAACTTATCATCAATCCTTCATCCTCATCCAACTCTTTTTGTTTTTGCCTTGTGGCTTGCTACCGCAAACCACTCAACAAAAAGGGGAAAAATGTAAACACCTAAAATCAATACCTATGTCCTCATTCACTTGTGTGCGCATATTTTAATTTAATCATCTTCCTTATCCAATCAAGTTCCTATCTAACCCTTATTAGTTAATTAAGCCACATTAATTAATTAATAATTTAATATTTCACATGCCCATCAATATTTATTTATTAATTAATCATTTAGACCCTCATCCATTTCCCCAACAAACCTTTTAATTAGGATGCTTTATCCTACATACAAATCACTTTACTTTTCTAACTATCATCCCATCTATTTTTATGCCCTAACTACCTTGGATTCATCCCTAAGTCATCTAATCCCGCCACTATGACTTAAAACATTAGCCCAAGCCTTAAAATCATCAAAATATCATCTTAAAAAATAAAATAAAGCTCATTAGGGAACTTTCCCCATGATCGGCGCCAACCTACCTTGGTCATTATTGACCTATTTTAAAACAAGTGTTTTCCTTCCATTATGGACATCATGCAATCACAAGTAAATCAATCAATCAGAAATCAATTAGAGCTTCTTTGTGACTTCTAGATCTTCCTGCAACAGTCACAAGCATCCCATCCATTAGCAAATGTGTTTTACATCACTCACGGGCCCTCTTCATGAGATATCTTGCTTTTATTAGCTTATCTATCAGATTATCTTAATTTCTTGAAAATTAACCTTTTACAGGTACAAAGAAACATCTACAACACCTACCCATCACTCAACAACCTTCCGCTTTAGCCCTCTGGTCTAGGTTTAAGGGAGACCGACAATGGTTATGGGTAACTGGAGTTGGTATAGTAGGGTGACAATAGTTCAATGAAAACCTTATTGTAGAGTCTAAGTGAGGTTAGAAGGGGCTAAATAAGGGGATGGAAAGGTCTATGGGAATGCTGAGAACACTCAGAGAGGTGGAAGGGACAGGATAGGTGATTTGACAAATGGGTGGGTGAGGTTTTTGAGTTTATCATAAAGAAGGCTATGGAAGAATGAGAATGTTAATAGAAGAATGATAACAAATCTATGAGCAGAATAAGAATGGAAATGATTAATGATAAAACACTTACCAATGTTACAGATCTAATGGTTGGGTGGTGGTGATGATTGGTTGGTGGAATGGAACTTTTTGCAGTAGTGATGCTTCCCAAAATGTTATCATGAGTGCAAATGCTTCTAGATCTATCCTGGTGCTAGCTGTGGATGTCTGGGTGCGTGAAAAGACTCTGGTTCTACTTGCATGCATCTCTCTTCTCATTTGTTGCTCTCAAAATGTGCTAACCTAAAAACAAGGTTGCTAAGGTGAATAAATGGTAACCAACGATGGTTCAGGGTTTACCGGCGTCGGTTTAGGGGTGACTGACATTGGTTAAGGTGAGATTCCCCAGGTTTACTAAAAATGGAAGATCTCCACAATTTATTGGGCTAGGTTGGTTTTATCTCATGGATCAGAATAGAATCTCCCTTCTAATGAATGGGAATGTGGTTGGAAAAATCTTTGGCATGTTATTTTAGGGTTAGACTAAATCTTAGCTCATTAAGGCAAGTACGACTTAGTTATTGTTAGTTATGGAAACATGCCAAGAATAGGTCTAGGGTGAGGTGGTTGGATGAGGTGTTTAGGTGAGGTGGAAATTTAGTTTAATTAAAATAATTAAGTAATGAATATTGTGAGGATGGGTATTAATTTAATTAGGTTAATTAAATTAATATTAATGTGGGGTGGAAGGGGCCATGGTTAGGTGAATAGGTTTGAGTCGGTTATTTGACGGAGGGCCAAGGGGAGTGTGACCCAATTTTGGTGTCTACAAGGATATAGAGGTCAAGGTTGTAGAGGAGAATTTCCTAGAGGAACTTGTTATACTTGTGGATCTCCTGATCAATATC